>OU896715.1:27446515-28166480 GCA_918026855.4 Phaedon cochleariae | reverse complement strand
GGATTCGAAACTGGTGAAGAAAACGAAGAGAAAATTTCTCCAGGTACACGAATAGTTTGACCGTAGACCAATTCAGCTGAAGAACATTTTAAATCATGTTTAACACTTGTGCAAAATCCTAATAAGATAATGGGAAGTTCTTCATACCAATTAACTGTATTTTCTCTTGCGCGCAATGCTGTTTTTAACTGCCTATGGAAACGTTCAACCATACCATTGCTCTGTGGATGGTATGTACTGGTGTGTATTTTGTGGGTTCCTAACATTTTTGTCAATTCAGTGAATAATCTGGACTCAAATTGCTTACCTTGATCAGTTGTTAGAGTTAGTGGAATACCAAAACGAGAAATATATTGATGAATGAATGTTTTAGCCACAGTACTCGCAGAAGTATCTTTCAAAGGATATGCCTCAGGCCACCTAGTGAAACGGTCAACGATTGTTAACAGATGAGTACATCCATTTGATGGTGGAAGTGGGCCAACAATATCAATATGGATGTGCTCGAACCTACCTGTGTTTGCAGAGAATTTACCAATTTCAGCCTTTGTGTGTCTGTGTACTTTAGATTTCTGGCAGCTGATACAGTTTTTACTCCAAAAATTGATATCTTTGTTCATTGAAGGCCAAAAATACTTAGAAGTTATAAGTTTTCGAGTTGACCTAATGCTAGGATGTGATAGCGAATGAAGAGAATCAAAAACTACTCTCCTAAGAGATTTTGAGACTAATGGCCGACTTTTATTCGTAGATATATCACACCAAATACTTTTATCACAAAGTGGCATTTTTACCTTTGATAATTTGAATGAAGTATTCTGATTTCCATTGCAAATTAACGCTTCAAGTTCAGAATCTGATGATTGAGCATCAAATAAAATGTTGATATCTAGTTTGTTGACATTTATTTCACTTAGTCTAGACAAAGTATCAGCAACAATGTTTTCCTGACCTTTAATATACTGGATATCAGTGGTGAACTGAGCAATAAAATCTAATTGTCTTGATTGCCTGGGACTTCTTTCTGTCTTTGTAAAAATTACTTTAGTTGATGGCCTGTGATCCGTAAAAATTGTAAAATCAGTACCTTCCAAGAAATATCGAAAATGTTCAATAGATAAATACATAGCTAATAATTCTCTGTCAAAGGTTGAATAATTAGTTTCAGTTTTTGATAATTTTTTTGAAAAGAATGCCAAGGGTTCCCACTGATTATTACAATGATTCATTTGTTGCAATACCGAACCAACTGCAGATATTGATGCATACACTGAGACGCTGATTTTTGCATTTTTTCTTGGATGTACCAACATGGTAGCCGTTGAAATTGATTTTTTGATATTTCCGAATGCTAAGTCGCATTTTGTAGTCCACTCGAAATATTTCTTGTCATTTGAACAAGATTTAGTCAGATTATAAATGGGAATGAGCAATTCTGATAATTTTGGAATGAATCGATTATAATAATTCACCATTCCTATGAAACGTTGAGCTTGTTTCAAATTAACTGGAATTGGAAAATCTTTTATAACCTCTATTCTATTCGTACTAGGAGGTACACCATCTGTACTGATTTCGTGACTCAAAAAATTAATTTTATTCACTCCAAAAATACATTTAGACGGATTTATATTCATGCCATAATCTTGAAGTCTATCAAACAACAATTTTAAATGTAACTCGTGCTCATCTTCATCTACACTGGCAACTAGCAGATCATCAATATAAACGAATACAAAATTGAGACCACTAACCACTTGATTCATAAAACGTTGGAAAGTTTGGCTCGCATTACGCAATCCAAAGGGCATTCGATTAAATTCAAATAAACCAAAAGGAGTTGTAACAGCTGTTTTGTGAATATCTTCGTCAGCAATTGGTATTTGGTGATAAGCTCTAATTGAATCGATTTTTGTAAAAATTGTGCATCCACTCAAATTCATATTGAACTCCTGAATATGTGGTAGTGGATATCTGTCTGGAATTGTTATGACATTTAACCTTCTATAATCACCACAAGGTCTCCAATCATTCGAATTATTTTTTGAAACCATGTGGAGAGCTGAAGAAGCATGTGATCAAGATGGTCGACAAATACCGACTTCTGTCATGTATTGAAATTCATGTTTAGCAATTTCATGTTTAAAACTATTGAGTCTGCGTGGTTTACAGAATGGTAAAGGGCCAGTAGTGTAGATGTGATGAACAACAGTATGTTTGAGTGGATTATTATAGTTGGGAGCAGCTGTCAAAATAGGATAGTTTTTTAATAATTGAATGTACCTATTGCTGATAGTGAAAATCTTTGGAGAAATCTCATTCGATTCAGTGGCTGTACCATTTGTTGATAATTTTGTTTGTGAATCTAATAATCGTTTATTCTTCAAATCGACAATCAATCCAAATTTCCATAGAAAATCAGCTCCAATAATAGGACGATTAACATTAGCTAGTGTGAACGGGAAAGCAAATTCACGTCTCAAATTAATATCTATTTTCAGTAGTTGAGTACCATAAGTGTTGATGATTGATCCATTGGCAGCTGAGAGTTGAAAATTATTGTTAATTTTTTTATTGTTACTCAATATTTTATGAGGAATGACCGAAATATCAGCTCCTGTATCAACCAAAAACTTCAATCGATTATTTTTATCAAAAATGAAGAGACGACGCACTGAAAGTGATTCAGTCCTTATGCTTGTCGTCAACGCAAAAGGACTTACTTGTTTAAATTCTGATTCGTGCTTGACTCATGATATCTATTCTTGTAATTACATGGTGAAACACATTTTGTTGCTTTCCCACCAAAATTGTTATGATACCAGCATAAAACACCATTGTTTTCAAAATTACCATTGGAACGCGAATAACTTCTGTTTCTTCTACGACAGGAACAATCTTTCGAACTTGATCTACCACGACATTGTCTGACAAGTTGTTTCAATTCTGACAACTCTTGTTTTATATTATTATAATCTGATGCCATCGTTGCGAACGAAGTAATAAATTCTTGGGGTAAAGAGTTGTTATTGGATTCATTCTGATGTAATGATGAAATATCATTTTGCACTTGAACGTCCCAAATTTTATCAGCGATATCAGTTAAATCGTTAATTAATGATTTCCCAGATGCTACCAAAGCAATTCGTATTGATTCAGGAAGTTTCCTCATCCATAACTTAATCAAAAGGTTCTTACCAACAGATGTAGAAGTACCAGCCATTATATTCATCGCACGAAAAAACTCTGATGGTCTACGATCGCCCTGCTCGGTATTGGAAAGAAGTTCCTCTAATTTTTTTTCTTCAATAATCGAATGTCGATGAATTAATGTTGATTTCAAGAATGCATACTTATTTTGAGTAGGAGGAGCTTGCAGAACATCCAAAACTGATAAAATAGCTTCTTGAGTTAAAGAAGCAATAACATGGTCGTACTTGGTTTGGTCAGATTTAATTTTTTTTGTAGTGAATTGTGCTTCAGCTTGAATAAACCATGCTTCTGGACAAGCTATGCAGAATTGGGGTAATTTAACGTTTATACTTGCCTCTTCAACGAGAGAGTTTTCCTGGTTTCCTTCAACTGCCCCTGATAACATTATAAAGAAAAATGAGCAGATAAATCGACAATGAAATACAGAAATTCAGATCAGGACGAAAATACTTCTACTTGAAGAACTCTATGGAGACGTAATCAGCGTAATTGATAGCGTTATTATTCTGGAATCGTCTCATGTGGTAATCTTGAGAAACTCAGAAACTTCTGAATTATGATTTGCTTCTTTCTTCGTTGATTCTCCTGGATCAGATTGAATCATATAATGCACAGGAGAGTGCAGAACGTTTCACGACGTTTCACAGCGGGTCCGGATGGAAACTCGTAGCTTGCGAAAATGTCGCTCAGGAATGAAATTTGATAACTTGATAGTTCTTGTCGGGGTCACCAATATTGAATACTATACTTCAATTCCTAATTGAATATATGAAAACTTATTTCGGCAGTGACATATTTATTTATTTATATTTTGTTATCTGACAACACCTTTCATCTATCCCTAAACCTCTTGATACAAAATCATTATCAATACAAGGTGAAATATAATAAGATTATAATTAACAAAATTTAATTGACCACTACAACCTTCTACAAGACGCAGTGTTTCGGAACTAGTAATATGTAAATCTCTTGCTGGTGTTTCAGGTTCAAATTCCAACTCATATCGTACTTCGTCACTTGTAAAATGCCAAACTCTATCAGGAATATGTTCAATTGTATTTTGGAATCAATTACAAAGTCAATTCCGAGTAGACTACAATTTTGTGCTCTGGGAATGATGACGAAGGTAGTAGGAATAATACGACCCTGTAATGGAACATTCACCTTGGCAATCAAAATGTTTTCTGTTCTTGAGCAGCCATCAGCGAGTTCCATACTAGCCGTTTTGCTTGTGAATGTATAATCAACTTCCTGTAAGATTCTGTATAAAGAAGGTCTAGCAATGCTTTCATTAGCTGCGGTGTCAATAATGCCAATACCATTAAACCCCAATATACTTATTCTGAGGAATGGACGTGAACGAGGTGCAAGTTCAGCTATTTGTTCTTTACTTGCGATTTCATTCGATATTTCAGCACTATAAAATTTGATAGGGTACGAGAAAATATTTTTGCATGAAGGGCAATTTGAATAAATAAATTCTGGGGGCTTACATCCATAACATATTAAAATAGTTGAACTTGATGAACTTTGAGGTACCATAGTTCGATTTCCCGTACTCGATGTTGTAGAATTTTCTACGGCAGAATTTTTTTCAGCTTCCGCTCCAACTTGCAACGTCGTCCTTTGAATGACCAATGTTCTTGCACAAAATACATCGTGGTCGCAGTTTACTTTTAGCATAACTCTTGAAGTCCGCACTACTTATCGGATTCGCGAGAGTTTCAGAAAAAGTGTCTTCTGCAAGACGAGCCTTCGAAAGAAGATCAGTGAAAGTCGTTACTTGTTCTCTGGGCACTCTCTCCCGTATTTTCACGTGCAATAAGCCGTAGACCATATCTATTTGAGTAGCTTCATTGAGAGTACCGCTCGGTGTATGAGCGAGTATGGAACGGCATTAACAAATTGAAATGTCTGTCTTCACTTTCAGATCCTGTTCTTCGCTGAATAATTCACAGGTCAGTTTGTACGGAGTTTTTCCGGTCCGAAGGTGATTCTGAGAAGATCTAGAGCATCTTTCCACGTTGACATTGCAAATTTCACGCCTTGAAACCATGTCGCTGCAAAATCATCTAGATGCATTGGTAAACCTTTCAGGGCATTGTGACTACCTTCATTTCTGGGCCCTTATACTTCGGACAGAGACTACTCTAGTATTTGACGGAGGGGGATGTCTTGGACGCCAGATTGGTTATGACGTGGTTTACTCCACCTGCTCTGCACAAAGGTATATTTGTACAGAGGCCCAAAGTAGCAACAGTATAAACCAGGGGTCAATGTCATTGAATCGACCTTGAATCAATTAGCAGTCAAGGGAGTGTAGGCTCTGAATGAAATATGAGAGCACTAGGAGATCAGCAAGATAATCAGAAGAGACACAGGTGAAGTGTAAATGATAGAGACTAGTGGAGCAGAGACGGTAGAGTAGAGAGATTCTTCAGCTGCCTTCTGTATTTATACTTTCCATTGTCCTCCGTCCGAGGACAGCTCAATCCTAGATTCTCATTGGTCGGAATCCTCAACTATGCCTGCAGGAACTATCGTCCAGAAGCACATGTTCATTAACTCACAAAAATGCGGAAAAATGATATTCAACCCTGAATGGGCACAGGAACAGAATCTACTACCCTTGCTGATGCTACTGAATGAATTTGTCTGGAAAATATCCAATAACAAAAGAGTTATGACCAGGTAAACATCCATCATTTCAACTGATAAATAATTCATCCAAATTTCATATCATAACAAAGGGTTGAAAAATATTGATGTCTCTAGGATTGTAATGAGCTCACTATCAGGAAAAGCTTTGGAAAGTCAGGAATCAATGAATAACTCAGTTTCCTCAGGTTTCCAAGTTTCGAGCTTTCGAACAAGTGAAATTCAACTAGAATCAGTCTCAGGTACTCAGATATTGATCGAAACCAGTCTAGTAACGAAGCTGGTTCAAAAACACTTCATTACAAAATTTCCATCCAAAACTCTCGAACAATCTCTGAAGATTTCGACTGCATCAATGAAAGCGTTAATGTCACTGTTTGTTGCGCCATTGAAACGCGAAACACATTTGGAGGAATTTCCTGAAGACGTCACCGTCACAGAAGCGACAGTTGTAAGTATGTTCAACAATTCTTGGAATTGTTCGTTGGTCAGCGTAACGATGAGCATCTCGCAACTAGATATCGTGTTCTTATCTTGTACCGGAAAATATCTGGAATCTCGTAAATTTATTTCCTCAGCTATTTCAATACCGCGCGAACGCAGCGAATGAATAATTCTCTTTGAAATATCCACGTTTACAGTGTGATATTGAATATTGAAAATGTACACCTCTCTGGAACACCGTAGAAAAGTTGGCGATGTGGCTCTATTTTAAAGATATTTTCATGGACGATGCTCTTCTGAAATATCAACAATTGTTCCTCTCTTGACAATCCCCGCGAGATTATCCCGTCGAGTTGAGGCTTCGCACCCCTTCGTGGTCACTTTGGAGACCTGCAGAACATCTCGTCCCAATGACTCGTTCATCCAACGAACAGAGAGGCTCTGGAACACATTGCCAAGGGAGGGGTGTTCCCCGAGGCATATAACCTCCAGAAATTCAAGCAGATCACCAATTCTTACCTCATTCCCCTTGGTTCTCACGATGTTCTGCGAACATAACATCCGTTTTTCGAGGGAACCAGAACATATAAAAGTTGTGGGTACTAAGATTGATATTATTCAACGACGAGGTGCGAATACTTTTTGATTTCAGGAATAATTGATTGGAAACTTCAAAAAAATGTATCATATCGAGTGATATCTCAAATATACTCGCTCCAGGGTTTTTATAAATGATCTTATAGCATCGTAATGGCCGTCGAAATTGTGCAGTTTTCTGATTATGTTGTTTATGGCCATTGAATTATTGAAGCGATCGAAGGTATATCATAGTTCGATCTACATAAGCGGGAAACGGCAAATTAATAAAATATTTCACAGTAGAAAGCTCTCTACTGTGATATATGTACATATAAAAAAGAGGATTATACTCACTGTGTGGTAGCTACCCTACAGCTTAGAAAGTTTATGGTTGCTTGTCTGGTCTCCAATTTATTAATTTCATTCAGATCTAAACCTGACGGCAATGGGAAATATTGGTAATCGATGGCATCCGGGACTATTTGTAAATTGGTATCTGAAAAAACATAACTCTCATTGAATTCAAGTTACAACGTTACTGACACGTGATGGAAGAAGACCTTATTATACCGGGTGTCCATGTTGTGTGTGGAAAAGCTCTATTGCTCCTTTGAAATGAGTTATAGATAAATCGGAATTATTTTGATCTCTACAGAATGTTTTTTGAACGCAGGACTAAATGAATTACGATCTTCACACGGTTTGATTTGTTGTTATATTGTCTAGACAACCATTCCTCATATCACTCTCATTCTGCGTTATCAAGTTTTAGAATTATTTCAAAGAATTATAATACACAGATGTCGATTCTTAAATGCCTAGATCTTCTTTTCCAAAATTTTCGTCCAAAATTATGCATGAACTTTGATGGTACTTCGACTATTGTTTTAATGAAGTCATAACTGCTATTAGGAGCTCAAAAAATGGACTAATGTGAATCGTTAGAAAACTACAAACTTCAGATGTACGATACATTATATCAGATGGGAGAGAATGAAAGAAGAATGCATTCTCACTGAAATATACAGTGTGTTCCATTTGATACTGACAAGGTTATGATCATTCGAGAAGGTCAAAATTGGCTGTTCATTATTATAGGTCAACCTGTATGGAAAATCTCGATGGTGACTTCATTGGAGCGATAGGGCAAGTATCGCTGAAGCTCTTGCATTATTTTGGATAGAAATTTTGGAAACAAAGAGCAACATGCATATTGGAACCATAACATCCCTGTATCATAATCTTCCAAAATAATTCCAATTGATTGACAACGCCGCAATGAACTGCAAAAATAAGACATGGCTGCATAGAAAATCTAACGACAAATCGAAATATGTGAATAACTACAGAGTGTTCAATTCAAAGAATTCCTAATTGATGTAGCCACGCGTTCAAAAAACACCCTGTATAGAAATCGAAATAAGGTTAATTGATAGACTATCGATATTGTTTTATATCCTCAAAAAAATTTGTCTATCTCTCAATACAATCGATAGCTCACCACACTATACGTGGACACTCGCTATGTATTATCAAAACCACCGACATATACAGGGTATTTCAAAAAAGCCTGACCACCTTACTATAGTAGGTGAAACACTGCAAAATGAGTTGGGTTTGCTCAGTAATGTCGAAACTACTGGCAATATTGTGATGAAATATTGTATGGATGTGTTTTAGAAGCTGATAGATCGTATATACAGGGTGTATCTAAATAACACCGAAACAATTCAAGGGGTGATTCCTTGTGATATTCTATCATAACTTGCTCCGTTTTTATTTATAACTTCCCTGTATAAGCTTTCATGGTGCCAAAATTCAGTGATTGGAGACTGAGGAAGCCCTAGAATTGCAAAATGATTGTGAGTGGGCTTATTGAGTAATCTCAATGGTAGTCTTGAAAACACCTACAGTAAAATTTTTAGTCAAATCGAATTTTTATTGTTTTCTCAAAAAATAAGCTAGATACAAAAATTACACAAAGGCTAATAAAGTCGTCATTTCAACAGTTCAATCTAATAAAAATATGAAACTGAGAAGAACCCGTGGAGTACAATGACATTCACCATAAATATCGATAAATTTTTCCACAGTGACGCCACTGGAAATATTATTTCGAATCTAATTGCACCAGAAGAAGCTCCATATTACTATTAACAAAACCACAACGTTTTATTGAAATTGATGGAAAGACAATTGAGTAATAAAATAAAAAACGATTTTTCATGGAGATATCGATACCCTGTATCTCGAAATCGAAGCGTGACCCACTTCTAATGGAACCACCCCTGTATCTTACGTAATCGTTGCGTAAGGATCCTGAAATTTGCTGGAGCGAGAGATATACCAAAAATGCACTTTATGACCAAGTGGGGTCATGTTCAGTGATAAACACTGCTCGCCAACATTTTTTTATGGAAGCACCCCCGTATCTCACGTAATTGACTTTATCTTTGGACTTTCTCTTCCTCCGGCAAATTTCAGAACCCTACCTCAATAATTACGTGAGATACGGGGGTGCTTCCATAAAAAATGCGACAAAATTTCATTTTTCCGAACTGAAAATTTTTCAGGAAAAATTTGAAAAGTTAGTAAATTGGGCGTCCTGATTCCAAATCTGAAGTGATTTTCGACCTATTTTGACTCCTAATATCATTTTCCGGAAATTGGGGTAGTTTCATGGCTGTTAGCGAGCAGTGTATATCACTGAAGATGACCCCACTTGGTCATAGAGTGCATTTTTGGTATATCTCTCGCTCCAGCAAATTTCAGGATCCTTACCCAACGATTACGTAAGATACAGGGGTGGTTTCAATAGAAGTGGGTCACACTGTATATAATATATGGGTCAGTAAGTATTATGAGAAACCATCACCTATTTATTGAAAACCAAAAACAGCAATATATTTCTAATGCTAAACCTATTGATTAAACAATGAATCACAAGAATAACATCAAAACAAATTTGACTAAAATCATGGATTACACAGTTTTGTTGTATTTTAAGCAAAACTTCTATGATACAGAGGTAAATTCACGTCAAGAGTTGCAAGACAGGATTGAACATCACTTAAATGGGCTAACACCCAGATAGCACAGGACGTTTCCGGGACGACCTGTTGAAGTCCATTTCAGGTCTGAACGTCCGGGACCTTTTGAGGACGTCAATCATGAGACGTTCTCAAAACGTACTTAAATGGACGTCCCCAAAACGTCCATTTCAGGTCTGAACAAAACATTCATAATCATTTCGATGAATCCGATTTCATAAATCAATACACGAAATATGATCTATGTGCGGGATGGAAAATGAAAAATCGCATAAAAAATGGTCATTTAATTTTGCTGAAATATTTTTTTGTTTAACGCACTGACCTCATTTTTACGGACACTTTGTATAAGTAGTTGTTGCGTCAGAGCATGAGAGATAACGCAGGTCAAATCTGGTCACCAACTCCTATTTTCTTCTTTCAGAAGATTTATAAATTCAATTCGAATTAACTGCCATTGCTAGAATCGTTCTGATTGGTCTAACAATGCATCGATACCGAAAGTCATGGCTGTCAGAATTTATACGATCTCATGGCCACCACTCGTGTAGCAGGTGTACTAGTGTACAGCGTTGCTAGACCTACTGTTTTAACAGTAGATCACCTTTTCTTGTCTGTTCTACTATTTTTTTGTTTTAGACATGAAACCTACTGTTTTGTTCATCGATCCAAAAGTAGAACTGAAAAATGGCATCATTTCACACAAGCGGTTGTAGAAATAGACAATCCACCAATTGTTCCCAACTTGACAAATTTTGTTCTTATTTATTTATTATTATATGTTGCCTCATTCTTCATCAAACGTAAAGAGAATATTTAATTAAATTTGCTGAAGACAATGCAGCGTGATAAGTTGATTCATGCAGCAATTGGTTTTCTTCATACGAAAACATATTTATATACAAGGCAGAATCGTCATGTTACGATATCACATGTAACAAAGAATTAATGATATATTGAAGTTATCAGATTCAGATTGATTAGAGGAAAACTTTTATTTCTGATTTGATTTCTGTCAAACATTTCTTTTTCGTTTTTATATGGGTGTTCATGTTTTTTATTTTTCATCCATAATAGCAAACTGTAATGATGAACAAAATCTACTGTTTAGTTTTGATGATCTACTGTTTTTCCCCCATCCATCTAATTCTCTGGCAAATTTTCATCTGGCAACAGTGGTATAGTGTAGCCTCATGCACCCATTTTGTTTCTGTGGATGCTTATTTGTGTTATTATGGTGTTATTGTATGCATAATGTGATGTTTAAAGAAGAAAACGCTGTGGAATATTAGCAGTTTCCTATTTGTCAACACAGGTATCGAGAATTGTAATACAGGTGAGTTCATTATCGAGTACAATATTAATATCACCCATAGTGGAATGACCTATATTTCATTGGATTCATATAAAACACATAAATAGTTTTCAGGGATAGTTATCACTGTCTCGTGACAAATTTTGTCTAATATTGATGAATAACTCATAATTTGATCACAACTTCCTCAAGCTATATGTTACCTACTCACCAAAAAACGTGCTTTCGAAAATTGTGATGAAATTATTTTCCTAGTTATTCATGCTCTTTGAGCATTATATAGCATTTTCCTGTGTAAAAAACTCGTATATTTCGCGATATATCGTTTGGTTGAAAACACTGAAATTCGATAGGACTACCAATTTTCATGTTTTTTTTTTTCAAGGAGCTGCGCAAAAACCTGGCATATCGAAGGATCATAAATCCACCAAAGCCTCCACATAGAGCTGACTGAGGAGGATGAGTGCCACATCAAATAAGAATTGAAATCGATAGGTGCAAGTCTGAGAAAACCAAAGAAGAAAGTTATTCAATCAATATTCATTGCCATGTAAACTTCTATCAATATATTATATATAATGTATCATCTGAATCAGTAAAGTTTATTTTTGACCAAAAATGGCTTCAGACCTGAAACCGACCTGAATCGTACGTCCCTCAGACGTCCTCCAAATGTTCCCAAATGGTCCAGATTAGACCCGAAACGGACCTTATTCGTATGTCCTGGGGACTTCCGATTTTGTAACATCGTACGTCCCCAAAACGTCCTAAAGACGTACGCCGTACTTGAAATGGACGTCCCCGGGACGTCTGAAATGTCCGAAGCGATCGGCTTCAGCACGGTAAAAAAAAATTTGTTACTGTGACAATATTCTGGTTAATATAGGCACAACCAGATACACATTGTTGCTGTCACCATATGAAATGGTAACTATAACGATAATCTGGCTATAGTAACAATAAAAAATGGTTAGTGTCACAAGATATCTGGTTGTGCCTATACTAACCAGATGATTTTTTTCCGGAGGACGTAGCGGATCGTTAACCGTTTAGAAGAATATTTCATTCCGAAACGGATTTCGATACGATATTTTTTAACTGAGCAAACCCAACTTATTTTGCAGTGTTCTATACCTACTCTAGCAAGGCGGCCAGGTTTTCATGAAACACCCGGTATAGCAGAATTTCACAAACGGTGAGATTAATACAATAATATTAAAATTATGGCATATTTTTCTTACACAGTAGCTTCTTCGGGTGAAATATTCTTAAAAAAATTTGCCTATTCTTGAATAACCGACTTATAGACAGATAAATGAAATGATGGATAATAGAGGAATGAAGAACAAAACACAGTGAAAGAGTATATTTTAGTTGAAAAATAATTTCAATGGTAGATATTGAATCCCAAAGTTTTCTTGAATCATTGATCGAACAATAGTTATTTGTTTTACTGTGCATGAAACATATACTATTTCACGTCCGAATGGTCCATTAATTTGTGTTCACCCAAAGTAACTGTTAATTTTGACTTCCAATTTGATTCAAATCATCACTTATTGGAACGTTGCATAGCAACAAACTTTTTCATACTAGGCAGAGAAAGTATGCACCTTTTCTGCCTGAAGAGTATCATTAAGAAGCCACATTCAATGTCATTTATTTTGGAGAAAAAAGCGTTTACTGTCGCTTAATAATGACTTTTGTAATGTTGTCGGACGTCCAAAGTTATTTAGAAGTATGGGTCGCCAACTATTTGAAAATTTCTAGATCTTGTATTGATCTCGAGACAAGATCAAAAGACAAGAAGTAATTTCACATTTCAAGACACGACAAGAAATGTTATGTCAATACTACAATTTTTCGTCAAGGAAACAAGTAATCTTGAAATTTATTGACTAACAATGAAAACGCTGAAACGTGCGTTTATCACTCATGATGAAATAAGAGATAATATCAATGTTATGAATTTTTTACCACCACTTCACAAACTGGCATCATTGCGAGTACGAAACTACTGATTTGCATATCGATCTACTGAACTACTGAAACATTTATAATCTACTGAAAAAAAATATGACAGTTATTTATTATTATAATCACTCATTAATATTGATCTTTTGTTAATCACATAGAACTATAAAATCTTAGGTGATATTTGGGCACGCTCTGTAGAAACATTTTCTGGCGCCATTGATTATAAATTCGAATACGTCTAAGCGCTTGATATGTTGGTGAAAAAGTACTTACTTTCTTCGCGAGAAAAAGGTAATTTCATAAATAGTGACATTTTGTTACCTGTCAACATAAATGAAATGTCAATAAACTTTTTTCTAGTCACAGAATAATAAATATATTTTTTTCTGTGACGGGAAAAAAGTTTGGCATTTCATCTCTGTTGGCAGGTTATAAAATGTCACTTTTCATAAATTACTTTTTTCCCGTGGGAAAAAAGTGAGTACTTCTTTCCCGGATATATATCACATATATATACTCTGTTAATGGCTTTTGTTGTGCTATAGTTCCGAAAAATAAGTCAATAATACCGTCTCCGAGAAAGAACTGCAAGTCCTTTTATCTTCCATTCGACTTCGCGGTTTCGTATATTACTATACAACTACTGAATTCGCAATTTTTCAAAATCAAATCACAGAATTGGACTGACATTAGTGACATCAGATATTTGATTACTTCAAAAGAATGATGAAGATGTCTATAAAACGCAGGTGTCCTTACTGTTAAAAACTTGAAATTTCACGTAGATAATTTTCAGATTTCGAAATAATGTAATATCATCCCAATATTGATTCGTCCTTCCTTCTGTCACAGAAAAAAATAGTGTATTATACACGGGAAAAATATTAGATTTTAGCTCACGGTTTTTTGTCTCCCTCCGCTACGCGTCGGGAGACAACACAACCTGGAGCTAAAATCTACTACTTTTTTCCCTTGTATAATAAATAACTATTCAACGTCATAGGTTCATTTCATTATGCTGATGAAATTTGTATAGCGTTCGCTGATGTAACCAGTCCATCAAGAGATGTCAAGATCTTGAAATTTCTCGAGTCAGGACACGAAATGATATGTCAAGGAAAACGTCAAGACAAGATTTTCCGAAATTTCTTGACTATTTCTCAAGACAAGACAAAAAGTCAAGACAAGAATACTTGTCTTGGCGACCCCTATTCAAAAGTAGTATGGTGAGAGCGCATATTTTTCAAAAAAACTGTGATTCATTGTATCATTGCCTTTTGAACCTCACACATCTCACCAGGGAAGGGGGAGGGGGAAAGGGTAGAAAAGTCGGCAACATTATCTCACGTAATTAATGCGGATGCTTCTTCAAGGCATTAGCGGTCAGTTGAATAATTTATGTTGATGATAAAACCATCACCTTCAGGCGAACATCAATGGAAAGGTTATAAAATAAATTGATGACAAATCGAGTAAATAATCACTTCTTCAATCGATCGTAAATTACCAGAGACGTTAAAAAACACTGAATGTCAAATTGTGTCAATATAATCACTAATTTCCCATTCACATAATGAATTTGACATCTGTTTTATAATTTTATCATCCCATTCCACATTATCAGGCACAATAGTCCGGATTCCGGAATCTACAGATTCATTGAGTAGGTATACTGATAGTACGACTATTTTTGCAACTCGGCTGCGCCTCGTTAAAATAACCACTACTTGATCATCAGAGTAGATAGCATTTCCCGCACTAGATACAGGAATAACTGATTATCCCTTTTTGCTTCATCACCTTGTATTTCGAGGAATAAATACTTGAGGAAGGTGGGTATGTCCTTGTCAAGCGTTATCGGTGAAATTTTGCAACACCCTGTATATTTGCAAGAAGGAGATAGATAGGTTTTTTCTCTTCATATATCAACAATTATTTTTAACGAGCTGGATTGTTAATGTTTTCATTGATAAAATATCATTTATAGAACGCACTTTTAGAAGCGATAGACACAATCATAGAGTAAAGGTGCATGCACCGGTTTCTGTTTTTTCAGTCGATATGAATGTCGACATAAGAATTTCGGGATAAAAGTCGAAATTTCTAGAAAACTCAGAAAAGTTTTAGATCAAAGCCAAAATTTTTAAACAAAAGTTGAAATTGTGAGAAACAAAATGTCTACATAAAGGTCGGATGTGTCGATATCATATTTATGCACAGTGAATGGTTTACACTTATTAAAATATCAGATTGTGGGAAATATTGCGATCATTAATCTATGGTTAAACTTTCATATAGAGTCTATAATCAGTGTTTCTCATCATCTCAACCACGATGTACAAATAAATCCTGGTTGGAAATAGGTTTTTTGAGAAATGAGAAAAAAATCATTTTGATTAAAATATCTAACAGAAAACAACTAGGTACTATCCTGGCTAATACTACAGAATATGGAATTATATTTGCTTTATACTATGTATCAAAAAAGAATACATCTCATTCTGGAAAACAGTATGATTATAAAATTTATATTATGAAAGATTAACAATTGAGAGCTGAAGAATTGGAGATATTACAGTGGACATAAACAATTCACTGATGTGTAAATTATGAAATCGACACATTGAACTAATATACCTCCATTGAAAGGCGCATGTCAAAAATTTATTTTCGCATCAATCGAAGAATGATTGTAACACGAGTTACAGTTCAATCTCTTCTAGTCCTCCTGACGAGACCAGAAGCTTCAAATGATGTTTAGTCGACCAAAAACCATAGAGGTTTATTTGTGTTCGAGGTACTTTTCTGCATCACGGATAATTAGATTTTCGATGAGTTAAGTATTTCCAACAACCATATCTTCATCAATTCAATTCCAATCGATTCTAGATAATTAGATATTTTCGATGCATAACAGATATAATTCCTGTTAGATATTATTTCAACAGCATTTTTCTCATTTCTCGAAAGGATCAAAGTCGAAATTTCTATCGATTGGAAAAACAAGAATCCCGTGGCACTTTTACGCTTCCGTGATAGAAATTTGAAGTTTCAACTCACATGGCAAGAATAATCCCAGTACCACCAACCAAAGTAGCACCATTTTCAAGTATTACGAACAATCCATGAATAAAATTTCTAGAATTCCGACACGAATAGAATTTCAAAATCAGTCAGGGAACTTCCAAAAACTCGTATATATATACATATATATATTTACCTATTACTTCTCAGAATTCAATAAGACATTATGGTCCATAGTAAGAGATCACTGGATTATGCAGAAGTCATATACCGAAACTTGGTATGACTGGATTTATGAAGCAGAAGGATTAAAATGATACTTAGACGGATAGTAGCAGTTGATCTGTCTCAAAATATCACTGTGTAACTGGATGATACTTATAGCCCTTCAGGAGTGAGGCAAGATCAATTCATTAATACAGTTATATTCAGGAATAGATCACCTTCTTTTTATTCTAATGATACTTAGACAGATTGTAGCAGTTGATCTGTCTCAAAATATCACTGTGTAACTGGATGATACTTACTTATAGCTTTTCAAGAGTACGGGAAGACCTATTCATTAACACAGTTATATTCAGGAATAGATCATTTTCTTTTTATTTTTTAAAGATCATTCAGATGATTCTCTTGATGATTTCAGAAGAAATAGACATAACCTAAGAACTCCTAGAAAATAACTAGAATGGTAACATACAATATTTTTTAGATGTGTTGAGGAACAATAAAATATACGTTATGAAGTTACATTGATTTTATGTAATTCCTGATATATTCATATAATATTCAGCATCAACATTACATTAAGCATATCACTGAATGAGACCAAAGTAACATTTCTGTTTAAGATGTGTTTTCAACTTCAGTGGTAACATCAATCAGATCGAATTAGTATTTCGAAATTCTGATATAGAAGTGAAAATTTCGAGTTTCAATCGAAATCTCGAGATGAATGTCGGAATTTCTATTGATTGAAAAAAAAAACCGTGGCACATCTATTCTTTCGTAATGGCATAAGTTAGGTATAAAGTTTCGACTTACATGGCAAAAATATTCCCAGAACCAACCAAAGTACCACCATTTTTCACTTATTCACCTATACGAACAATCCATGACAAAAATTTCTAGCATTCCGAAACGAACACGAATAATTTTGAGTGCGGCAACGGTAAGACACGATCCGAAAAAATTCAAAGAAATTCCTCCTTCCGGAACTGGCAGCACATTTTTATAATTTTAAAATCCTAGTCTCGTCGAACCTCAATCAATATTCTTCGAACGGAAAGTGTCACTGTACTGTTAGTTTCAATTCTTTGAATTAGCCGCAGAACTGGTAATGATTAAGTAAAAATCTAGTGGCTGCAGGCTGCACTATAAGAGCCTTCCTATTCCTTATCGAACAAAAAAAATCTGTCACGGTATAACTGTTATTTGGTTCAATATAACAATCGATCGTTGCTTCATAAGAACGTACAATAATTATTGCTGAAATTTAAATTAATTCAAGACACAGTCATTACGATTACTCTTACAGGGTGTCCTAGTTATCGATAATTTTCGGCTCTGAAGTTTTGTAAATTTCCCTCCTCCTAACTATGGATGGAAATATCTGGTACCACCATTCGAACAAAGGCTACTATATCTATGTTTCGTATATTTCCATCAACAATACTCTTTCATGTGAAAATCATATCAAATCCATCGCTAAAGCTGCTTCACAGAAACTCGGATTTTCATTCCGATACGGCCTGTTCTAGAATACTATTTCCACATAGTATGGAATTCAGTACCCAAACATACGCTGATGCTCCTAGATTCCATCCAGAGAAGTAGGAATGTCGGCAATCTTTCATTTCTCATTAGACACGGGAAATGTTCTTCAGAAATCTCTGCTATAATGCCGCGTCAACCTCGAGATATGTCAAACGAATATTAACCAAAACTTTTGTATATTGAAAGGCAAAGGTTTGGAATTGTTTGCCAAAGGAAGTATTTCCACGAACTTTAAGATCTCTAAAAGTTAAAAAAAAATTCCAACACCTACCTCATCTCCCCCTATCCAGCTCTTCGAACATAATAGTGTGCCCCAAGAGATGAAAAAAATAAGTATCGCCTTCTTCAATCACGTTACTGCGCTTGAATTTTCACTATTAGAAACCTAGAAGAAAAAATCAGTTGATAGTCAATAACACCTTTCGTATGCAATATGTTCGAAGAATGAGGTATGATAAAAGAATAAAATATAGCCTATCTCTGGACATTTCGGGAACGAATCGACTCCTGTTTTCAACATAAAAATGTAAATGTAAAGAGTACCTATTCTTCAAAAATTTGTTTGTGGTTTTCTTTATATTGGCAATTCTCAGTGACTGAAGTTGATATAAAAGAAAATGAGTTACATAATGTTCTCATTAATTATTGATCTTGCATTCACCATTTTCATATTCGAATTGAAGGAGTGAATACCATGTTCTGTTCATAAAAGCATATTTTACGCCCTTGATACATTATAGTTATTTATGTATCAAAGGCGTAAAATAAGCTTTCATGGACCGCAACGTGTGAGTAATAGCTCGAACGATAGCGAGGACTATCAATACGCCTAGGTCTATAAAAGCAATTTTCGTCCGAAGTACATATAGTGTGTTACAATTTGCTCCACCTCACCCATTAACTTTCGTATTCCTAGGAAGATTTGAGATTCTTCTCTCTCATAATATATCACTCAAAATCATCTACTTGTCGAGCAAATGAATTATCAATCATAATTTCTTAGCCTAATTGCGATCAAAAAAACTCCAGCAAAATTAAAGAAAACGGATTGGGCATGTTTTTAAAAAAATTGTTTGGCAATCGATTTGAACTAGCTACAAATGATCCTATATCAATTTTCAAAATAATATCTCATAAGGGGTGTTTTTCATTGACGTTACAAATTTTGAATGATGGTATTTTTCTAGTCACCGGGTATAAAAGTTCTTTTGAAAATTTGAATAATACCAGACATGATGGTAGCCAGAATTAGATCATCATTTTAGTTTTATTTTTATTATCTTTCGATTGGGTTTATTTAGTATTTCCTACTCCTTTTTAATTCTTGATAGAAAATTTTAATTTCTAGTGATTTTACTAGTTATTTATCTCACTCTGTCTGATGTACACATATGATCTAATCCTAACTACCATCATGCCTGGCATCATTAAAATTCTTATAAGAAATATTATACGCGGTCGCTTGAAAAATGGAACTATTCAAAAATTGTAACGTTGATAAAAGACACCCCTAATGCGATATTGTTTTGAAAATCGATACAGGGGTATTTGAAACTAGTGCCATTATCAACATTTTTGTAAAAAAGAATGTCTAGTCCAATTTCTTCAATTTTGCTGAAGCTTTTGGGATTGCAGTAGGCCAAGGAATTGTGTTTGATAAATTTTTTTGCTCGACAAAGTTGATAATTCTGAGTAGTATATATATAAAGTGGTCAACCTGAATATTTCACCCAATATCGAAATCAAATATTATAAAAAATACTAGTCTGGAACGGTTCGTTTCATGTTGTGTAATAATCGTTTGAGAATGAGTTGGTTATGCTCACTCTTCCCATTGAGTTTGTGTTTTCAGTTCTACAGGGAGAAACATTGACCCATTTCAAAATGGAATATTCTCAAAGTGATCCCAATCATACGGAAACATTTTCGGATTTTTTCCTAGGGCATATTATAATTGCTTGATGTGTTTCGCCGAAATGGTTTCGAGACTTTTTCGTTAGCTTACTTCATTGCCGCGCAACATTACTTTATGGAAAGTTGTCGTTTTCTTTTAAGTGTCCTTAATTTCAACTGATCTGTTTATGTAAGAGATACTTCATTCATTCAGATTCAGATAGAAAGCCATCACTACAATTTCTTTGATATTATGAGCGATTATCGATCCACAGGCTGATTCGAGATACAAAAGCATCGTAAAATTCTGTCGAGAATCATTTTTGATCTCCTGATGGCATGTTGATAGAATATCTCCCTAAATATTGGACTCATATTTAACTCCTTCCTAAATGAATTATTGATGTTATGTTTCCTGCCATTTTACACGAGGAATGATTTCGAACGTGAAAATTGTCATCGAATATGAAATATGAAAATAAACTCGCGGTTTTTTTATTCTTCTGCGGAAACTATTTATACCAACGCGTTATTTGTTATTTCCCTATCATGCTGATCTCAGATGTTTGTATGTTTGTGTTTAAGTCCAAAAGCCAGCTGTCCCAATGGCATGTAAAATTATTGAATTTTATGGAACGGCACTTGTGGCAATCACTATCCTGAGAAAAATGATTGAGAAATTCCACTTTCTCGTGCGGAAAGTTGTGCTCAATCTCACGATTTGATAACAAGATAAGAATTATGCCATCTTATACCAATTTGATGATAGATCTTGAGAACCCAACTGTGCCACCATTCAACAAGAGCCAAATCCACGACACAGCTTCTTATTTGCTACCATTATTCCGGAAATACTGCCGTCATGTGAAAACGAAATGGAACAAACAGCAAATTACAGGGGATAATGTCCTCTTTGCGAGAGACGAGACTGATCTAAATTAGTGGCAGAGAGTAAATACTTCCGAGAATATTTCGTCTCCCATCGAAAGATAATATCCTATGGACCAATGGTGCTCGCACTACAAAAAAAAATTTTTTGTTTGAAACTACAAAATTTTTGTAAATTCGACAAAATCTTAGTATTATATATCCACGACAAAATATTGTCACCGCAACAAATGTTTTTTGTCAGTTTTCAATTCAAAATTAATTTGATGTAACTCATTAATGATTCAAATTGACTGCAGGAATTGGTTGAATAAACAAGGACTATTTTGTTCCCATAATACAATATCAGCTCTAATGAACGATTCATCAGTTGATTGAAATCATTTTATTCAAGTGACAAAATTTTCGGTTTTTCAGAGAGTGAATAAAGTGTTGAAATAACAATAAATATTATTCGATAAAGCAAATTGTATTCTGAATTGACGAAATTTTTTGCTGAATAATATAAGAAAAATCCAATAATCAAATTTCAAAACTAAGAGAAATTAGAGATCAATTTCCTCAGTTGATTCAAGGCTATTAGCTTGTATAAGCGTCATAAGATATCCTATGACAGCCTGATATAATTATATAAATGGATGTTTTAGGTATAGGTATATGTACACCCCAATCGAGGCAAGCGTAGGAAGGTTGGAAGAAACGCCACCTGGTGGTAAGAATGCAACTAGATTATCATTCAACAAAATATTTGTTTGATATAAT
This sequence comes from Phaedon cochleariae, assembly GCA_918026855.4. Taxonomy (NCBI): domain Eukaryota; kingdom Metazoa; phylum Arthropoda; class Insecta; order Coleoptera; family Chrysomelidae; genus Phaedon; species Phaedon cochleariae. Next base: position 28,144,901 of record OU896715.1, on the reverse strand, counting down.
GTTTTTATGGGTTCTGTTCAACAAAGTAATTTGTTTGAAATAACAACATATTTCTTAATAGAAAGAAAGAAAGAAAGAAACTTTATTCACTACTAGAGATTACAATGCCTCTTACAAAGAAATCCATCAAGAGATACACATGTAAGAAAAAAACACTGGTTGGTCTCAGCCACAAGTCAAAAAGAGTGTAAAAAACAATACCTATACGAAGACAACCCTCGACAGAAAAACATGTACAATTTCTCATTATAAAATATGCGAATATATACAGACATGTATGGAAAAGTACATAGTAATAATCAATTTAAAATATACAGATGTCCAGTTCACAGGCATGTAAGATTAGGAAATCCACAAAATAAATTGAACATATACCTACAGAAAAACAAATGAAACATTTCAGGAAATCTTAGGTCCACAGAAATTTTTTTTTTACTCACAGCAAACTCTCCTGTCTAAGTATTCATTTACTGTATAAGCATAGATCTGTGTAAGGCTCTAAATCAATCAGATAGATCTTTAATGACTTCATAAACTTGCCAATGTGCCCAGCATTACCTTTTAATCCTTGGGGCAGATGGTTGAAGAATTTGAGTGCACTATAAGTTGTACCTTTCTCCGTAGATCCTCTATTATGTATGGGGAAGTCATAATCACCTTTATGTCTTGCGCAATGGAAATGGATTTTCCTATAGGATTCAAAGTATTCAGGATGCTTCAATAGAAATTTAAATGTTTCCAAAATGTAAATAGCAGGAACTGTAAGCATACTTGCTTTGAAAATCCCACGACATGAGTTTCTAACTTTGATATTAAACATGACTCGGACAACTCTCTTTTGACATATGAATATTTTGTTTAAGTCATAACTACCGCCCCAGATGGCGATACCAAACTTAAGAGATGAGTAAAAATTTGCATAGTATACTGTAAGTAGGACAAAGTTATCCACATTTTGCTTCATCATCCTAATGGCGAATATAGTTGAAGCTAATCTTTTACATAAAACCTCAATATGGTTTGTCCATTTCAGTGTCTCATCAACGGTGATGCCAAGGAATTTCACTGCATTGCTACAAGTCAATGTTTGATTGTCTATAGTCAGAGAATCAGGTGTTTTCATCATGTGAGTGTTCTTGAAAAGTGTAAGATATTGCAAAATATTGCCTATTTTATATTAATTTCAACACCTTGTATACTGGACGATCGGGTCTGTGTACCTATAGACTGTTTTTATATCTTGTATAAAAAGAGGACTAGTTTTTATGATATGATGGGTTTGCAGTTGTTTATAATACGGCAGTGGGAAATATAGATGTGTAGAGTTAACATCGCCTATTATTTTTCCTATCAATTTGTAAATTCAAATTGATTGTTTAATATACAGACTATCAAATTATAAGTCTTAGTATATTACAGTGGCGACGAGGTTACGTAGTTGAAGTAGTGAATTGTTATAAGTTTTTGTGGAAAATGAGTGATAAAACGATGCAATATACCGGTCACATCCAAGAGTTTGTGCCTTCGGTATCGGATTGGTCTATTTATAAGAAACGTTTACAAAATCATTTCACGGCAAATGCGATCAAAGATGATGATCGTAAACGTGCCATCCTCCTTAGTCTCCTTAATGAAGAGGCATATAAGTTATTGCATAACATGTGCATTCCGCTGGAACCCGAAACAAAGTCTTACGAAGACATAGTGACATTGATGGATGAATATTTCCAGCCTGTAGTGTCGGTATTTTCATGTCGAGAAAAGTTTTTTGAATCGAGGAAAATGGCAAACGAGTCACCTAAAGAGTGGGCGGCTCGTCTACGTAATTTGGTGTCAACGTGTAAGTTCGCGGGTGCAGTGGAAATAGAACGTGCATTAGTGGACCGATTCATAATAGGTTACGAAAAAGGGCCTGTAAAAGATCGTTTGTTCGAGGAGAAAGCGACTGTTTCGTTTTCATCGGTTGTGGAGATTGCGTCTTCGAAATCTACAAGTAGGCCATCTTCTACGGGTGCGGTGAAGAAGGAACCGGAAATCTACTTTTCTACGTCAAAGAATCCTGCGCATATTCGCTCTTCTACCGCAAATTCGGCGGGTTCTCGACCAAGCAGACCAAATCGGAGCAGCGAGGGGAGAACCAGATATCAAGCAGCGGGAATGACAACTCAGCCAAAATGCACTGTCTGCGGCCGTCGTAATCATCAACCAGATAAGTGTTCTTTCAGGGATTGTTATTGTCATTCATGTAATAAAAAGGGTCATCTAGCTCCAATGTGCCCTACAAAAAAACCAATGAACAAATCTACATCAGGTAGAAACAACTTCTTAGAATCGGAAGAATATTCATTATATAATGTCGATTGCAAAACCGATCCAGTTTTGATTGATTTGTTAATTGAAAATAAAATGTACACATTACATCTTGATACGGGGGCGAGCTATAGTGTCATATCTGAAAATTTTTATCAACAAAATTTGATAAACAATCCATTACAAGTTACAGAAAAAGTGTTCAATTTGTATAACGGCGAAAAAATTAAGCCTTTGGGATTCATTAAATGTAATATTGCATTTAAAGGAAAAGAGGAAACTTTGAATTTCTTCATAATAAAAAATGGAGGGCCACCTCTACTGGGACGCGACTTTTTCAGTCTGTTTGATTTGGCTATTTACAATTTAAATAGTGTAGACCTTCCCAAAGATTTGAATTTTTTATTGAGCAAATATGAGGATTTATTTTCTCCAGGTCTAGGCAATTTTAACAAAGGGACCATTTCCATTCGAATGAAATCTGATTCTGTGTCTCCTAAATTTTTTAGAGCGCGACCTTTACCATTTGCAATGCGCGAGAAAGTCGAAAAAGAATTAGATCGATTGTGTAGCTTGGGGGTTATTGAACCGATTCAATTTTCGGACTGGGGAACACCAATTGTCCCCGTGTTGAAAAAAGATGGCACTGTCCGCATTTGTGGTGATTTCAAGGTGACAGTGAACCTTTTTATAGAAATTGATTCGTATCCATTACCCAAAATTGAGGACTTGTTTGTGCAATTACAAGGGGGGGCGCATTTTACCAAACTCGACCTTTCCAATGCATATCAACAAGTGAGTTTAGATGAGAATTCGAAGAAGTTCATGACTATATCTACCCATAAGGGATTATTTTGCTATAATCGTGCTCCTTTTGGAATATCTAGTATTCCCGCTAAATTCCAGAGAATTTTAAAAACTCTTCTGCAAGGCCTTAACGGCGTAGTTTGTTTTCTAGACGACATTCTAGTAACAGGCAAAGATAGAGAAGAACATTTAGAGCGGCTTGAAACAGTGCTGTTTCGACTCCAAGATGCAGGTTTGAAACTAGCCATAGGGAAATGTAATTTTTTTAAATCAAAAATCACTTATTTAGGATACGACTTAGACCAAGAGGGGTTACACACCTCAGCTACAAAAATTTCAGCTATTGTTAACGCACCAAGACCTACGAATCTAACATCGTTACGCTCCTTTTTGGGGTTAATAAATTATTACGGGAAATTTGTTGTAAATTTGTCAACACTATTGTACCCATTATATAATTTATTGAAAGGAAATACAAAATGGGATTGGTCGGAAGGATGCGAGTCCGCGTTCGAAAGTGTAAAAAAAATTTTGTCTTCAGCGCCGATTCTGGTACATTACAATCCCGAACTACCTTTACGACTCATCACCGATGCAAGTGACTATGGGGTGGGGGCGTTAGTTGCTCACCAAATGCCGGATGGTGTTGAAAAAGTCATCGCGTATGCTTCGCGCACGTTACTGGAAAGGGAACAAAAATATTGTACCTTGGAAAAAGAAGCATTAGCAGTAATTTTTGGATTATGCAAATTTCATAACTATGTATGGGGAAGACATTTTACCCTAGTAATCGACAACAAACCATTATCTTATATTTTTCACCCAGCGAAAAATATACCCCAATTTGCAGCAAATCGGTTGCGTAGGTGGGCCCTTATATTAGCGGGTTATCAATATGACATCGAAGTGGTTAAATCAGAAAAAAATAAGGCGGATATTTTATCACGTATACCGCAACCTTTAGAGGAATTGTCCATCGAAGATGTGGAATTAAATTACTCCGAGTATTTTTCTAGTAATGAACATTTTCCAATGGATTTTAGAAGGGTATCGGAATTAACGGCAAAAGATGAAGTTTTATCGGAAGTTATGAAGTATATCAAATACGATTCGACCTGGAATAACGTTTCCGGTGAACGTTTCCGAAGCTACTACAAAATTAGAAACGAACTGAGTATTGAATCAAATTGTTTGATGTGGAACAACCGTATTATTATTCCATCAAGTTTGCAAGAAGATATTTTGAAAAGCCTTCATTCTACGCACATGGGCGTCGTAAAAATGAAGAGCTTAGCTCGATCGTATTTCTGGTGGCCAGGTTTGGACAGAAGAATTGAAGAAATATGCAAATCTTGTGAAAATTGCTTGATAAATAAAAAATCTCCCGATAAGGCTATTTTACATCATTGGCCATTTCCTGATAAACCATGGACTAGGCTTCACCTGGATTTTATGGGACCGTTTTTGGGCAAGCAATTCTTGATCGTTTTGGATGCACATAGTGAGTGTATTGAAGCTTTCCCTATGAGTTCAATCACTTCTAAGCTCACGATTGAGATACTAAGATCTTGTTTTGCTCGGTTCGGACTACCTATTCAAATCGTGACTGATAATGGCACCTCTTTTTGTTCTGTTGACTTTCAAGAGTTTTTATCTAATAATAATATTGTTCATACTACTAGTCCGCCGTATCACCCTTCCTCCAACGGAGCAGCAGAAAATGCTGTAAAGACGATAAAAAATGCTTTGAAAAATGCTCTTGGTAAAAACAAGGATGTGAGTATCAATTTGGCATTGAATAATTTTCTGTTCGACTACCGAACAACTCCACATTGTACTACAAAAGTGAGTCCAGCCAAATTATTACTCGGTCGTGATTTACGCACACGTTTCAATTCGTTGTTGCCGGATAGTCAGACAGAATTGAGAAGTCGGGTCTCAGTAGCACAAAATGATCAGAAATTGTATCATAGGGGTAAGAGATTTGTAGTTTTTGAACCCGGTGAGGAAGTGACAGTGAGGGACTATCGTAAACAGAACTCTAAAGAGTGGATTGAAGCGGTAATCAAGAACAAAATAGGTAGGGCAATGTATGTTGTACGAGTACCAGAACTAGATAATATAGAGTGGAAACGTCATTTGAACCAAATGAAGAAATTCCATTTTGTTCAATCTTCCATTTCTGAAGGAGTTTTACAGTCCGAGCAAGTTTCAGATGACGTCCACCCCACCGTTTCTGTACATAGTAATAGTTTAGTGGTTGGTAGACCTAAACGGGTGGTAAAGCCTCCAGACCGTTTAATATATGAATGATTTATTTGTCACTAAGATTTTTTTTTGTTGATTAATAAGTATGATTTTTTTTTTTAGGGGGGAAATGTAAGATATTGCAAAATATTGCCTATTTTATATTAATTTTAACACCTTGTATACTTGACGATCGGGTCTGTGTACCTATAGACTGTTTTTATATCTTGTATAAAAAGAGGACTAGTTTTTATGATATGATGGGTTTGCAGTTGTTTATAATACGGCAGTGGGAAATATAGATGTGTAGAGTTAACATCGCCTATTATTTTTCCTATCAATTTGTAAATTCAAATTGATTGTTTAATATACAGACTATCAAATTATAAGTCTTAGTATATTACAGTAATACAATTTGTTTTGGCATTATTCAAAAACAAATTGTTTCCAGAAAAATATGCTCTTGCTCTATTAAGTGTTGTGTCTCCACCATGAATAATGTGCTGCATGTCTGGGCCATTAAGTAAAATATTTGTGTCGTCTGCAAAACATACCAGATGAGAGGTATGTGATGATGTGTTGAATCAACAAAATATAATGTTGTCATAATCCATTCAATTTTGTCGAATAGAAGAAACCTTTGATGGGTTGCACAATGAAATGATTGTTGACTCAACAAAATATGATGTTGTATTCAGTTAAATCTTCGTCAAAATTGATTTATTTTTATCGAATAGACAAAATGCATATGAATGATTGAACAATGACATAATAGTTCGATCAACAAAATTTATTTTATGTCAACTATAAATGTTGTTGAATGAAATGAAACTTTTGTTCAAGTGAGCAAATATCTCAATCATATAATTTCGTCTCTTTGACTAGGTTGCTTATTTGAAATGAACATATATTTTGTTGATTTCGCAAAATTGTGTTTAATTTAACAAAAAGAAAATGACCAAAATCGTTTTGTTGGTGCAACACAACTTTTGTTTCCTTGTACGAGTACTACAATCTACATGTTGGGTTTAAAATTGGTCCATCGGATATTGTCCTTCGATGGGGGTGGAATATTCTCGGATATATTGACGCTCAGCCACTAACTTAGATCAGTCGCGGCACGTTTGGATATTCGCAAAGGGGACATCATCCCCTTAATTCTTTATGCTTTTTGTCTCAACCCGTTATCACATGACGGAAGTATGTCCGGAATGAAAGCAGCAAATAAATAGCTGTGTCGAAGATTTGGCTCATGTTGAGGGGTGGCACAGGTGGGTTTTTGAGATCTACCATCAAATCAGATGGCATAATTCTCATCTCGTTATCAAATCGCGGAATTGAGTGCAAATTAGCGCACAGGAAAGTGCAATTTCTCAATCATTTTGCTCAGAATAGTGATTGTTTTATATTGTCATACTAGGAACAATTGTTGTCAGTTATTATTCAGAATGTCTTTTCATTCCGCACTTTCTGCAAGGGCATAGAGCCAGTCGGTGCATATTATGGGTAAAGCAGCATGTTAACTGGGAAATGGATGATTGGTCAAACTGTCTGTTCACGGACGAATGCTGATTCAACCTATATAGGTCAGATGGTCGAAATTTAATACGGAGAGAAAATGGTAGTAGGTTCCAAGAGGAGAATATGGAGGCAAAGGTGGCTTTTGATGGAGGAGGTATAACCGTGTTATGGCATTTCACGGACTGGTCGCACAGAGCTTATTATATTGAACCGTCGGCAAACCATGAATGCCACCCTTTATAGGGATCACATCCTGGGTCGTTCACGAATAGGCTCAAAACTATGGTGATAGGTTCATTTTAGTCTATGACAATGCTCGCTCTGATCGTGCTGGGATTGTGAATGGAATTTTGGAGAAGAACTGCATAAGAATAATGATTTGGCCAGCACGATCGCAGACATGAACCCGATCAAGCATATTTGGAGCCTTTTGAAATTGAAAATGACCCGACGTATCGAAGAACCGATCACGTTCAAGAATCTTCCAGGAATGATTCAGGTGAAGTGGCAGAGAATGCCACGACAATTTCTACTTTCAGAATTCAGTAGAGTGCATCTCATCAAGATGTCATTCTCTCCTGCATGTACGTGAAGCCCCTACTAAATATTGAAATTCCTGGATATGTCAGTACATCAAATCTGAAATCAATATCTGCATGGAAGTTTCAATTCTTCAAATAAATCATGCAAAAACAATAATTTTCAATATCTTGTATATTACCGACATAACAATGAATGGTGTAGCGAACACTTAATCACAAATCATTATTAGCTCATAGAGATGATTATTTCGTTACCTGATGTAAAAACAAACACTAATTTGACATCCAGAAAGGAGTTAAACGGCATGATTTCGATATTGAAGGAAATATTCTGTTAACATAAGATCATCAGTGAACCAGAAATGATACCAGGAATGATAATAAGTCATTCTACGTCAATACATAGCATTCTTTGGTATCTCGAATCACCCTGTGGATCGATATTCGCTCAATATCAAAGGAATTGAAGTGACGACTGGTCCCCCGTATCGATTTAATGAAAGAGATTAAGAAAACGTCAACTCTCCATGAATAAAGTTGTGTGTCAATGAAGTATATGCTAGTGAAAAAATCTCGAAATCGTTTCGGCGGAACACATCGAGCAATCATAATATGCCCTAGAAAAGAATACGAAAATGTTTCCAAATGATTGGATTAACTTCGAAAATATTTATTTTTGTAATATCATGCACATGTTCCTCCCTGTCGATCTGAAAACACAAACTCAATGGGAATGAGAGTTAGCAAACCATCTAATTCTCAACCGATTTCTACACAACATGGAACAAATCGTTCCAGAAACGCGCTAGTGTTTCTCATAATATTTGATTTAAAAATTGGACGAATTATTCAAGTGGACCACTTCATATGTCACGCAGTTCATTAAGAGCAAAAAGAATCAGGTAGCCCTAGGAATACGAAAGAACTGGGGTGGGATAGACCAAATTTTAACACACTGTAGATACAACACTTAATGCACGACCGTTTCAGACATTTATTAACTGTCAATTCGGAATTTACCAATGTTTTTCAATCCATTTGATCAAATAATGTGTGCCACTGTTGAAGAAGGATTGAATAGTTGTCTACTCAAAATCACTGGAAGTGGAATCACTTCACCGCCCGATCACCTACTTTACCGCTCGACGGACTACTACTTTACTGCCCGCTGTACTCCTTTGATGCTCTAGGGCACTAAAGTGCTACTTTACGCCCGCGAATCCTGGCAATAAAGTGCCACTTCACGGCCGGCCGTGCATAAATAACTGTTATACAAACATGGGTCCAGAAATGGCCTCTTAGAGGGTTTTAACCACCTAAAGGCAAGCCCAAGATGATGATGAATATTTCCGATACCCTCTGTGATAATATTACCAAGTTCTGTACAGAGTGATTGTTTATATTTTAGGCCATAACTATCTCAGTTGATATTGGTCTGATAGAAACGTTCTAATGATCAAAAATGAAGTATTTTGTACGGGTAATCAGAATCTAGTACTACAAAATGCAAAAAAGCATCGGAAACAACATTTTTACATTAACTGGTATTTTTTTGATGAAACACCCTGTTTGTATTTACCTAATCAGTAGAGCTCTCTTTTTTTGTTTTCAAATATACAGGGTGTTTCATAATTGAATGCTGATCCTAAAGGGCGATGATCCTTGGATGATTTTGAGGAGAGAAGTTCATATCAACATATGTCCTGAACCTCTTAGTTTTTGAGCTACAGGGTGTTGAAATCAGAAGCGTACAGCGTTTTTTTGAACAAAACATTCAATATCAGGTCTACGAGGACATCACTGGTAAAAGTAAAAGTTTGATTTTCGTCCTAAAACAAAATGTGTTTCCACTTATAGTGGGTGTCTACTGAATTACCAAAAACAATATCCAAGAACTGAAGGAACAAAATTCTTTGGTTTTTATTTTTTTACGCGAAAACGGTACGTTGTATGAAAGTAAGTCTTGGGACCAAATTTGCTCCAAAATGAATGTGAATTGAAAAAAAAATCTGGATCTCAGAAAAATCAGTGGCGTACTATTTTTTTCTTCAAAAATTGTCAGTTCAAACCCCGTACGGACGCCACTGGCGAGAATTTTTGAATATCTTTTACGTAAAAAAATGCTCCTTAATAATGAAAAGGTGTATACAAAATATCATAACAATATCTAAGAGTGATAAAAAGTTATGATGAGAAACTCATTTTTTTCTTGAAATTTCATCACCCTGTAGCTCAATAACTAAGAGGTTTAGGACATATGTTGATATGAACTTTTCTCTTTGAAATCATCCAAGGATTATCGCCCTTGAGGATCAGCATTCAATTATGAAACACCCTGTATATACCTCCTTTATCGAGTTTATCTCCACCAGTTTCCGTAAAATGTAGATTTTAAGCTGCAGCTGAAGAACGCCAGAAATCGCAGCATTGTCGTCTGGCGTTATTATAGATCTATACCCAAAAATCTATATTTTTCAAGGACTGACAAAAAATAAAATCAATGAAGTATTTATATTTGGAGTCAGAAGGAGAAGCTCTTCCGTTTATACACCCGATATACAGGGTGATTCAAAATTCGATGACAAAGACGTATTGTTAGGATCACAGTAGGACTTTTTCTTCATATAAACATGTATCCTGAAATGCACCGCGCTAATAAAAGTGTGGTCCTTCCTCCAACTTATCCAGAACTGAATTTACATCATTTCTCAAGCCAGAAGGAAATGAAGTGTTAAAAAGACAGGAGCATGTAAATTTTAAGAAGATTTGTTCTGTTATTGTATAGTCACAAAGGATAAAATTCATTTCACCTAACTTACAGTTGCTTCAGCTTGAAGGGGGTGCATTCGAGGATAAATGTTTATGTTAAGAATAAGTCTTATTTCGATTTCAACAATATTTCCTTGAGATATTCACATCGAATTTTCAATCACTTTGTATATTTTGTTTTATATCTCGAAGCGCACGTAAGGAAATTCTTATTATGTTCGTGCGACATCGTTGGCACCTACGGAGGATAGGGAGAGGAGGCAGAGAATTTTTGAAGAATACTTTTTACATGCTCATGTTGAGAACGGGAGAAGATTCGTTTCCGAAACGTCTGAATATAGGTTATATATTTTATTTTTCCACTATACACACCTTATTCTTGAAACATTTTGCGTATTTACCATCTATTGAATCTTTCTTCTAGGTTCTAATAGTGGAAGTTCAAGCGCAGTAACATGAATATTGAAATAGGTAATACTTATCATTGTTTTATCACTTGAAGCGCACTATAATGTTCGAAGAACATCGAGCGAACCTATAGGGAGGATAGGAATAGGAGGTAAAAGTGTTGAAATGTTCCTCGAACTTTTGGAATTCTTCCATTGGCAAGGAATTCCAAAGCTTCACCGTTCTATAGACGAACGAGTTTTGTTATAATGTTGTGCGACATAATGAATCATTCCTTACCCACAAACTCACCAATGCAAAGAAATATCTTTTTTATTATTATTCGTGGAATTCCTACACCAAAGAACAGAGCACTTCGTATTTCCTAGGATTGGCGAAAATAAAACGAAAAAAATCAATATAACCACTCGATTTTGATATTATTTTCATAAAGCCGACGCCTGATGACATAAATTGAGCACTTAAGCCTATATGCCATCCACCTTGCTGCCGCCTCCGAACAAAATGGATGCTAGGTTGATTTCGATACCACGTCAAAGTCATCAACGACAACTTGGGGGTTCCTGGCGATCAAGTGACCCTACATTTTTCGGTTGGTGCGATATGACTACTAGCAGCCTAGATAGAGTGATAAGTCGGTGGGCATCACCCACCAGGCGAATGGTTTTTGTCTGGATGAAATCTAAGATCTATAAGTATGTTCATGTGCTGAAACCCATACATGTTGAGGTGTGTAGCAGATTTTCGCATGTGTCGAGAATCACAGTTTTTGTACAGCAGCTTTTGCGATAGAGCGGACGTAATACCGAAGAAAGATATCGTGGTGTCAGTGGGAATAGTAGTACCAGACATTGGTATATCAGGCATACTGTGTCCCTGGGAAGAAATATAGGAATTCTAGAAGAGAACGCATTATGGAGAGTTCTATCGTCTCCAAAGCTGTGGATAGGTCAAGTGATTGCTCTCAATAAATCGTTGATATGAAGACGGAACAATGATGGTGCCAAAATTGATCCTTGTGGAACGCCGCCATCACCACATGGAGAGATCTGCCTGAAATAAAACTCGATAAGAGATGGCATAGCTGAGGTTGTAAGCCGTATGATGGTAGTTTTTGGAGCAGTCCTCGGTGCCAAACTCGGTCGAATGCCTTCGATATATCTACCGGCACAGCTAGAGATTCCCCATGTTTTCCTGATGAGACTTGCCATATATGAGTAACGTAGGCAAGTAAATCTCCAGTGGATCTTTGGTGGCGAAAGCCATATTGTCTATCATTAATAATTCCAGACAACTTTTCAGATATTTGATGAGCTTAATGTTGATGGCTTTCTCCATCACTCTGGAGATGACTGCTAACAGGGCAATTGACCTATAGTTTTTCGGCAGGCATAGGTATTTCCTTTCGTGCGCTCCAAGATATGGAAAAAACTAGGTATTTTTCAGCAAGATGAAAAAATAGCAGACTTGAAGGACTTGTAGCTCGCCGATAATCGGTGTTAATTCTGATGCACATTCTTTGAGAATAATGGGTGGAATTCTATCAGGACCATCAGACTTCGTTTCGAGACAAAGCAGAATGCAGAATGATAGTGCGTTGACGAAAGACAATTTCGGCCATTCGACTTTCAATGCGTAGAATGTCTGGCGGCACTCGTCCCCGGGAATTCAAGGTGGAGTTGGCTGCGAACATCTGTGCAAGAATATTCGCTTCTTTGCGATATTGTTGATAATTTGCCGGTTACTTCGGAGAGTGGTGGGTAGGAATGAATTAACACACTATTACTGTAATTCTTTCCGACTGCTTTAGCGAGGGACCAAAACGAACGGGAGCCATTGACAACCTATGAGTTCTGATCTTATTTTCGGTATATATTTGGTAAACAAGTTCATAACCGATCAGAAAACCACAACTTGACATCAGTAAAAACCTCACGGATTCTCTATACCGGGTGTAACAGGATCATGGTACACCCTCTTTTTCTCCTTTAGTTTTGGAGATAAGTGATTGAAATTTGGAATGACCAATCAATTTGATGAATGTCGTGTTTTGACAGGAATATGTTTTCTTTTCCACTCCCGGTTTTCTCGGAAGTGGTAGTGACTCTTGATTTTCAAATGGGACACCTTGTATATCATTGTATTTTCGAATTCAGCATTATTTTCTGAATCCAATGATACCACATAAGTGATATTTCAAAATTCAATATTGATTTGAATTTCATTTTTGATTTTCCTTCTGAGTGTGCCATGACTAATTCGATCAAGGCTGATGTACTCATATCAACAGCTGTATTATTACAAAAAATTCAATTTTAAATGTCAAATTTCTTGATTTATCGCCAAACTAAGTTCATTAAAATGGTTTGGTATACCTTGATCCTGTTACACCCGGTATATTGGAGCTTCAATAAAAAAAATTGAATTTCCATTTTCATGTTGCAAGCTAATCTTGAGTCGTGTTGAATAATTTCAGTAAGTATGTAAATCAAGAGACCAGTTGCGTGAATTTTTTACCATTTTGAGACAATGCTCTCTACGAACCGATATAAAAATGATAAGATAGACTATAATGTACCATTGAACTTATTAGCATTCTCGTCGATACCGCTACATGCAAAATCCTCAACCAATTAAGGCCTTGTTCGGAATTTATTATATCTTTCACACTAATGAACATTGATCCATTCGATTACAAATTTGATTAGATGAATCAAGAATGATATGGAAAAAATAAAAGAAACAGCTGGAATCAATGAGATAATACAAAGAAAAAATGTTGGAACAGCTGACATAAATGCGTAATACGAAGAAAAGAAGTGTTGTGTCTTGATATGCATGAATAATATGGTGGAAACTCAGTGAATGATTATGAACTGTCACATTCTTTAATGAATTACAGTCGAACGAATTTGGTCGTCAAGAGCTCAGAGTTGTCGAGGCCCAATGTGTTGGAGTTAAAAAACTATCAGTCGTTTTTTGAAATAACTTGAACATTGCCTTGGTATTCAGAATTGGTAGGTGATAATTGAGGTCTCGAAGTTATTTTCATCTTATAACTGATGCAATCCTAATCCAAAATCCTAATCTGAAATATAGCGATATAAAAATCGTGAGAGTTCCAGGCCATCCACTTAGGACAGAAATAACGTTCAATCAACGCGTGGCACAGGCTGTTTAATAAGTAGACCATAGATTTGAGATAGATGTATAGAAGGTCGAATGGTGTTATCATTTCCTATTGAAAGGAGTTTCAAAATCTCTCGATAGCGGCTACTTTGTGAAAATAGCCAGGCGTGCATGAATCTTGCTAATTTTCCGAGGTTTCAAACCAAAGGACCCCGCACTTTTAGTACGTAAAATGGTTCTTGGTGATATTTTCTGAATTTTCAGTATGTTGTAGAATTCGATGAACTGATTGAACCTGCTGAATCGTAAAGTTCTTTGATGAACAGATTCTGAGATACAGGGCGTTGAAGTTACAAATCGGTATTTTTCATTTAATTATTTTCTCGAAATTCAAAGATGCCAAGTACAATTTTTTTCGCTCATATCATCAACAAACCTCCATTTTACTCAACATAATTCAGATGGTTCAGATAATGTATTTGTTTACAGAGTGAAACATATAAACATTTCGGTGATGTCTGAAAATTCGATGTAATAATGAAATATCGAAAAAATAATTCAGGCATGCAATATACTATTCTCATTCCATTATGAATCACAATTCATACATTTCATACAGGGTGATTTGAAAAATTGGTGACACCAAAGACCGATTAATTCATACACATCCTGTATATTCGAGTGAATTGTTAACCTCCCAAGATAGCTGATACCGTATGAACATGATTTCGTTGAGATATACAGGGTGATCATGAAGATTTTCGATGATGAAAATGACAAAAAATCGTGTTTTTTGAAATCACCCTGTTATTCATGATTAACTCGGTGAAATTCCCTAATTATTTTTTAATATATCCATCATTCGCTCCTCAACGCTGTCTTGAAAATTCAGTTTCCTATCATGACGGGTGTCATAGTTATTAATTCAGGAACTTACCATTTGCATGAAGAGTTGAAGAGACTTGTTCACTTACATTCGCATAGTGGATCACAAACCGGTAAGTACAATCATTCGCACCTGATCCAAGTTTACGGCGATTTTTAACAACTCGAACTTTCGCAATGACAAAATATAATGGCAACACTATTTGAAGTTGAGCAGTGATATCGCAAGTTGAAACTCGTAATTAAGCTAGTTACGAGTAAGCTAATTTCGGGTTGTATAGACGGAGAAAAAATTTCATTGATCACAAATCAAAAACCACTTCTCCCAAGCGAAAACCTCAACAAAATAGGGGACGAGTGAACTATGCATTTGAAGCAAATAACTCGAAACTTTTGCCGAGGTAATAACTTTAATACTTACAACCAATAGTTCAAATATTCAACGTAAATTACCAATGATTTGAGATTATTTTATAGCAATAACTCTGTTCAACTAGGACGAAATGTTTACTTATTTATAACTCATAACATATATGATGAACACAAATGATCGCGTTTTTATATCAAGTGATTGGCATTTGCTTCAAGTGACCATAATGTATAATCTCAAATCATCTCTCAATTAGCTCTCAGCATCACCTTCATTGCCCATCAATGTATGTTTCATTCATTATGTATTAGCACATTATTTGAGACAAATCAGTTTTCTGTTGGAAGCAAATCGTTTCAATTTTGTTACTATTGGGTGTTTGTATTACTGCAAAGAACATTGTCTATATCTTTCAAATCATCATTTATTTGCCACAGATATTTTTCGATTTGTTCCCATTGCTTTTCATTCTAGATATTCAATCGGTTGTGGCCTCATCAAAACAACTTTGTATTTTTTCCAGTAGGGGTCTGGTTCCATTTCTGTTCTGATTGCCTTTTCCAATTGCGATTTCTTGAATGAAGGGTAGACATCTGATCGTTGTCATCATTCCATTTGAAAGGTTTCTATAGCCTCCATCACTTCGTCTGTCTTCACAATTCCACTATTACCCATGGCATAGCTGCAACATAAAAAACTATAAGACTTAAATTGTTTTATTGATTGAATGATCTGAATTCACAAACACAATAGCTTGAAATTTCATTTGACTTCTAAGACAAAGAACTTACGAACATCAACTATTATAACTATCCTATAAATTATTTACCTAGGATGTACATCCGTACCTTTACCTCACCTAAACCCTATATTTAATTCACATGTTATCATTATTATATTCACACTTACCAAAAAAGTCCTCGTAGAAACTGTCAAGTCCCCAATCAAGCAAAAATTCGTATAGTATTTATAAGTATTGTCCTGATCTCCTATATTTCATGGTCAGAATGAAAGCCGGTCACAGTAACTAAAAACAAATCTCATCTCCGAGTCGACATCGACCCCATCACACTGCCCATCGGTGAACATTATTGCGATGTTGCCAATAATTGTGGACTTTTCAAATTAAAAAAGAGAATGAGAGCAATAATTATTGAATGTCATCGTGATATTCATGACGAGTTCTTGGTAAGAAGAAACAAAAAATGGCGACTAGGTGAAAATATAAGAACCCTTACATCAGGATATTTTTGATTACTCATAACTAACTAGGTAGGTACTGTAGGCAGTATCAAAAATCAATATAAGCTCTTCTAAGAATATAATCATTTTTTGTTTTTCAACAAAAGCCTACAAGTCTGTAGGTAATCTTTGATCTTGGCGTTATTAGTGTTCATTTCCTCATAATATATCGCCATCTATCAGTTAACGTTAAGACTGAAACTTTTTATTCCACATGGACTTCGTTCAAAACAAAAATAAATAAATAAATAAATCTTAGATTGTTTATTCATTTCTATTATTTTCATGTTAAATTATATATACCTATTATCTGATGTTGTATGTCTGGTATGTACCTATCTGAATTAGATATTCTACTGATAAGGTAAGAAAATGATCCAATACATCTCAAACTTGCGTACCTAATTTGGGGAGTTATATCTAGCAATCGGCAACGATGTCGGCTCAATGGATTTCGGCTCATGGAGGCCAAGTGGTTTTTGATTTGTTGGAAATGAGAATGAACTGGTTATCAATCAGAGATATATTTGCGGAATCGAAAGGACCGCAATTTAATGGCGAATAGGAAAGCATTTTTCTCAAATCAACTGTTATTGACCAACCTATAGTAGTTTTGTTGTGGACAATTAATTTTCATTTCTGCACAATGAAAAATCGTTAATCTCAAACTGGTGCTGTTTTGTTAGTTGAAAAGCATCTGATTGGCTGCAAACAGTTTCTATTCTGACGAACAATCATTTTCATTCATAACAAATGATATTACTATTCACTCCATCAATAACATGATTTGAGACAAAATCGTTGAGAATTCACTACAAATGATGAAAATGATTATTTTATCGTTTTACCGCAAATCAGTAGACGCTTGTTTCAAATTTAGAAACTTTTATGGTAGGTGAGCGATACCAAATGAATCAATAATTTTGGTCCAGCTATTTTATTTTTCACAGGCAGTAATAGTTTCGCTAGTGATCAATACAAATTTCTGAATAAAATAATCATTTGACCCATTTTTCTCAGTGTAGGTACCCGAAATTAATGCTACTTTTGAGTTTATACATGAAACTAATTGAGAGTGATTTCCATCAAAAAATAGTTCTCGAATTCACTAGATTGAATATATAGACCATTTTTTTGAAAGTAGGTACGTAACGCACCATTCATATGACAAATTATTATTGATAGGTACTCACCATTTCATAACAATATAATTGAACAGACAATAATTATTCCAATTATCATAAATGGAATGTTTCATGTATAATACTTTCCTTTCAATCGATAGCAACAACTCTTGAAATATTCATCAGTTTCGATTATGAGTATTATACAGGGTGCCCCACGACCGAGCCCACAAAGATTAAGACAGGAAATATTTCTTAACTCCTGGTTGTCTTCGACAATTTTCGCCTTGTTATTCAAATAATTATGTATTGAGCTGTTCAATTTGCATGTTTCATAATATACAGAGAATGTCCCACGACGATTAAGTCACGGAATATCTTGGAAATCAAGAGTAATATCAAAACTGTAATTTTGGTGTGGCGAATTTACCCAATGAGCTTTTCTATATATTTTGGCATTCCTATGTTCCTCCCGATGAAATAATTTAAACAAACTATCACACTTGTGGTCCAAATGGTTTGATATGAGAACTACAGGTAATTCAATATGTAATTCATTTTGTATAGGTAGTATCTTTGATCATAGAGAAACATCATCCATCTCACATATATACTTGATGCTAAAATAAAACATAAGATGACTCAAAAATAGAAATATGGAAACAATATGAACAAACGCAAATGTTTCACTGTCAAACGCGTAGTGTTTGTTTATTTGATGGATGAAAATGAAAAATTGGTGTTTTAAAAATCTTAAATGAATGAATTTTCCGTGAATGAAGTAGAGTATCCTACTCGCAATAATGGTTTTTATCACTCGATAATGATAGCCTTATTGACCTGTGGTAATATCTACTATTATTTGGGATACGAATAACATAAATTCAACTGAAAAATCTTGAAAAATTCTACCATTTCAGAATTCTTCATTCATTTTTTCATTTTGGCATCACTCACCCATAAACTTTTTCGTGTTAATCTTCTGACATTTTCCTGTTACCAAATAGGGTTGATCGTACAATTCAGAGGCTTTTTTTGATTTCCAATTCTTTCCGAGAAACGAACCGTTTTCTAGATAAATAAGCATATCCGTTCTAAAGCATGTTAATTCAATCTATATTTTTCTCTTGAATTTTATTCTTGGACAAAATTAATAAACAATAATGACATACGTGAAAGAAATGATCGTGCACATTCCGCAAGAAGATTCTTTCCGACAAGTTGAATGCTATTTTCTTCCTTATTCTTTTTACATGACATAGAAAAAGATATCAGATGAGAAATATGGATACAACTGGATGAGGATTTATCAGTGGCTCAACTCGAGTTTTCCGCGTCGTCGTTGGATTGGTCGGTTAAGAGCAACCTGACCCTCGTGTAGATGCTCATTCACCTCGAATACGGTGCATTTCTCTAAAAAATTGAGATGCAGATGAAATATGTATACTGTCTGTATAGGTTAAACGAGAAGGTGGTATACATTCATTATTCCAGATATTTTGGGAATCTCTTTCCTCGTCTCTATGGAATAAAAATATGAATTTCATTTCGATATACGTGTAGTGAGGACAAAAAAGGTGATTTGCCCCAGAATGTCACTGCGTTTGAGGAATTTTCCTATCAGAGAGCCTGAATGGAAAAGTCACCAAAGAGAAGTGAAAATTTGATATTTTCTCTATATACCTTCATTCCTCTTCTCCAAACTTTTTTCAATACAAATTGTCATTGACATGCTGGTGAATTGTTTTTTCAGGCTCTCTGATAGGAAAATTATTTAAACGCAGTGACATTTTGGGGAAAATCATGTGATTTGTCCTTACTACACGTATATTGAAATAATATTCATATTTTTATTTTATAGAGACAAAAGGAGAGATGATCCAAAAAAATCTGGAGTGATGAAATATTTATGCTGAACGATCCACTTTATTTGGTAACTGGAAGAGACATACGACGAAAACGTTCAGGGACCCTAAAAAACGTATCACCCTGTGGATTTCGAAAATCTATGGGATGCTTCATATGATGATCTCCTTAAAACTATTGACCACACCAAAATTCGAATTGATACCTTCAGAAAAAATAATTGAACTCTCCGCTAATAATCGAGATCGGACACATATCCGATCTTTTCTGATCGAAATAATAAGATCAATCACCTATTTTAGTTTGTACCTCAAAACCTGAATCACCCTGTAGAACAAATTTGGTCCAATTCGCAGGAATTGATAAACAATTGTTGATAATTTCAATTCGCTGGCAATCAATCACGTCGCGATTTGAAGAGCCCGTTTTTCCGTTCATCATTTCGAATCGTGAGCGAAATTATTAACCAACTATTCAATTCATAAAAGAATTCAGTTCACCAACAGAAAATAATGATATTCAAATACGAATTCTAATGTGATACATCTATAAAAATGTTTCCTAAAATGACAATAATATTTTAGGTACACAACATTGGAGTGATCATTCAGAAAATTTGGTAAATAATCGCCTCCCAAATTTTATAATCATATGGATTGACCAGAAAATTTGAAATAGAAATGAAATACATTTTCATGACTAAATGTGCAGACTGATATTGAAATCTATTTTGTCCTATGATATTTCAGATGTTTCCACCAAACAATGAAATTCAAGTATACATATCATATTTTCAACTGAATAATCGCCTCCCAAATATAATAATCATATAGATTGACCAGAAAATTTGAAATAGCAAGGAAATGCATTTTCATGGCTGAATGTGCAGACTGCTATTGAAATCTATTTCGTCCTATGATCTTTCAGATGTTTTCACCAAACAGTGAAATTCGAGTATACATATCATATTTTCAACTAAATAATCGACTCCCAAATATAATAATCATATGAATTGACCAGAAAATTTAAAATAGAAATGAAATGCATTTTCAGGACTAAATGTGCAGACTGCTATCGAACTCTATTTTGTCCTATGATCTTTCAGATATTTTCACCAAACAATGAAATTCAAGAATACATATCATATTTTCAACAGTCATCGGAATGAATAATTCCTATACCATGCATAATATAGATTCAGTTCATTAACTAGAAACCGAATTCAATTGACAGTTGACAGAGCCTACAATTGACAAACAGAGCCAGGACAAAACTCAAAAGGACTGAAATTGTGTTTAGAAACTTTTTTGCCATGGTTAAGTGTTTGAAAAACTGTGTTGCTATAGTTACGTGTTAAATTTTTTTGATAAATCACAGATTGTTAATCTGTAATTGATCGATCACTTAGCTTAGTACCAACCGAGGTATCAACATATTCGTATGCCCAATTCCACTTCAGTTACGTGAGTGGAAAAACAACATTTTCTGCTACTCAAAACATAATATGAACTCATAATGCAACATGCGAAATTGGCCTATGATATAACATTCCTGCATGAAACTTATGACTTATGACTTGAGACTTTGAACTGCTGCATACATCATTTTAGTCATTACTCGACCTATTGAAGTGTTCGAAATAGATTCAGTATTATCAAGCAGAGTGGACCTCCTCGTTTGTTATGCAGTTTATTTCAATAAGCTTGACAATTATTCGACTTTCTTTTGTCGGTAATCAGTATGCACCCACTTGAAAGTCAGTCTCGTTACAGACCGATTTCAAATGTGCCAAAGATGTTAACGAAATGTGCCCCAACAACTTTTCTAGACACGAGGCAGTCAGACTACCTATTTGAAATGAAAAAAACCGTTAGATCAAGATGAACGTTAACAGTGATAAAAGTGTCTTGATTCGATTTTGATGAAATTCGGTGATAATCAGAGTTATGTCAACATTGACAACTAGTGGAAATGTGGCGAAAAATCAGTTTATACATTGGATTCATATATGGTAAGTAATTTCAGTAATATACCGGGTGATTATGAACCAAATTAGATGTCACATGTATTATGTGCTGGTTTTGATGTGGCAAATGAAAAATCAAAAATAAAAATGAATCATCAAAAGTTGTGTTCCCTAAAATACAAGACTTTTCGCAATTGTTTTCATTTTGAGAACATGCTATTCCTTTAATATACTGATAGGTAATTCACGTAACCCGTTCATAGGAGTTTTAGATTTTCCCATCCGCATGAAATGGTTGATTCGAAAGTGGACACGAACGTCCTTATTTTCAATAGAAACCCTGTATTTGATCTGCCTCCTGGAATCTACATAATATTCACAGATAAAATGTATAATATGTCGTTTTCGATGAAAAAAAGTATCTTCAAAAATGGAATACTTCCAAGTTTTCGAAAAGTAATCTTTCAAATTTACACCATAGCAAGTGTACAGGATCATATTCAAAGTGAAATTGTAAATGTCACCAAGATTTATACAGTGTGTTCAAGAGTATCTTGTCATTTGGACGTTCTTGAATGCACCGGAATTCTTTTTTTGTAAATCTAACGCCCTATAGATTATGAAATATCTGAACGTTAGATTGAAATCTGTTCGAACTGATAAACACTGTGTCCAAGATGAGGAGGGCCAGTAGAGGTGTTTTGGAACTTATAAGA
Source organism: Phaedon cochleariae (assembly GCA_918026855.4). Classification (NCBI taxonomy): domain Eukaryota; kingdom Metazoa; phylum Arthropoda; class Insecta; order Coleoptera; family Chrysomelidae; genus Phaedon; species Phaedon cochleariae. The sequence goes on along the minus strand of OU896715.1, from coordinate 28,122,999 downwards.
TATATTGTTTTGGTTAAATGGAAGAAAAATTGTGCAGCTGAAGGGCCAATTGGTTCACTTTCAATATCTCCTGATATGGATATTCCGTTTTTCTACAAGCGTACAATTTAGTTTGGGTAGTGTCATTTGGTTGGTGATGAAGTCTTCCATCAAATTGCACCATTCACTGTAGAAATGAAGAAATATTGAAAAATAAAAATTGATTGTCATTAAAATCCCCCCATAGACTTGGATTGATTGATCTGATTGATGGAAACAATAATTATTGTTGTCATGTCAATCAAAAGACAAATCAGTTTGTAATTAACGGAGTGACAGACACAGCGTAACTGTCATTTCCGATTCAGTGGAATCGCCACAATGTATCATGGAGTGATCATTAATCATACATGTGATTGAAAATTTTCAGCTACTCATGCGATACAGAAGGGTATGAGAAGCAATACACGAGTTTTATTGAATGATGCAACAATAAAAAAGTGAAAACACTAAATGAAGAAAAATTTCTGGGTAATTTCCTATAGAAATGTCTGACACCTAGGGGCCAAACACCTCATGGGCATGCTGGCTTCCGCAATGAACCTTTACAAAATGTGTTAAATTGTTGATTCACAGTAGATATTATCAATAATTATTAGTAGATTGAGAATATATTACTCTTGTTAGTTGTTCCTATCTGCATAAATACATAATCGAACAAATTAATTTATTTCCTACGCTTGTAGGAAATTGTCGAGAAAATGGTTATTCATACACCAAGGTAGTGAAGAATATCATCATTACCCATCAGAGACCAAAATTATATCCCGAGGCTTCAGCCGAGAGGTATAAGGGCGTGTGGTAATAATATCGTTTACTACCAAGGGGTATATTGGATTTTGTTCACCACTAGCAATATATTTCAATCATTATAGTTTTGTGGAACTGATGAAATATGGACCTTTGTCACGCACTTCTTTTCAATTCTAATCAAATCTAGTCACCATAATAGAGGTGGCCATCTCTTAATTGACTAGTGGTTCATAAAATGACGAAAACTACCTTAGTAGTAAAAACACACTTCACTCCTTCGAAAGGAGTAAATAATGGTAGGCTAGTGGTAAAAACAATATTGTTCCTAACTCATACGGGAAAGTATCACTTCCGCACTTGTAATTGAAAACTATTCTGAGTTACCTGCATAAAAACTAAAAATCTGGATTTTCAAATTTATATTTTCTTGTCGTTGGCAGTTATGACAAATCCGAAGGAACATCTTCATAGCTACTTTTGATGTTATTGAATTTGATATTATTGGTTTTCGAGTCTGATGACGTTTTCTCTTCGAGCAACCATCATCAACTTCAGTTTTTCGAATACGATATCGCTACTCAATGTGTTTTTGATGCATTGATGAACTGAACTGATGAATTCACAGGAGATATTCAGAAAAATTGCCATCAGGTCCGGTTGAAACACCATTGCAATTAACTTTTTATGGCTCCTCTTATACAGGGTGAGTCATGTGAAGAGGCTCACATAGCCAAATGGTTAATAGGGTAAATCAAGACGGGTTCGTGTATATAATATTATGAAAAATCTTGTTGACCCTTCATAACGGAATTGCCATAGAAATTTGATGGCCGATATTTCAGAAATGATTCATCGTGATTTGCTGACATTTTACAGCGACGTTCCTTTATTGAAACTATTCAAGATCGCATATTATGCAAAAAAATAGATCCGGACTTGGGAAGTATGAATGTTTTATTGTTATGTCACGTGATAACTTTTGTCGGAAAATGTCATCAGATCAGACAAAAAGAACTGTTCTGCAATCTGCACGGCACCCTCTGACCGTTTCATTGAAAAAATTTGAAATTCAATCGTTCAAATGAATTTTCAATTTCAAACTTGCTCATAACTCTTAACCTGGGTTCAAGTAAATTATTTTTCATACATTTTTGTTGGATAGAAATTGACAGAGAAGAATAATTGAAAAAAAAATGTTATTTTTCATCGGGATACTAGTTAGATATCATAACTCGTGACTTTGTTTGATGTTTAAGTGATAATTAAGGGGGGGGGGATAGTAACAGTGACGTCATGTTACGTCAGATATGAAATAACTTATATTTCATTGATGACCTCAACTATATTTTATTATACTTACAGGGTTATTCACGTTATTCGACACGAAGCGTTGTGGCTAAAGCATCTGGTTTTTTCGACAGTTTTTTCCTTGGATGAATAGAGACCGATCAGCGCTACATTATGAAAATATTTTTATGTTATACATGGTGTGCAGAAAACACGAAAGTTTCCTTTTTTCACATAGAATACCCTGTATATCATTGCATATTTAGATTCTTCCTGAAGAGCTGATTTCATCACTTGGGGTAAAGATTGTTCAAAATCGAGATTTCGCAAATTCCGGATTTTTTGCGCCGAATTTAATCATTATTGGTCGAAACGGCTTACATTTTCCAATCTCGAACTCCTCATTCTTTGTCTACTGACATTTAATTGGAATAGATACAGGGTGGTTCAAGATTCAGAATTCCGATGGAAGTATGTGGCACGAGCCTGAAAGGCGAGTGACGCGAAAACACGAATGAAGAAAGTACTTTACTCCACAGGGGCGGATCCAAGGGGGGGGCCATGGGGCCCTCATGGATATGTAAAAATGTAGGTATTTTAAATAAATGAAAAAATTAGTGCATATGTCTTTATAGCTAGGAACTTCGCAACAGCTCTGAGGAATTGCAAATTGTTTTCGATAGCACTGCCACTCAGTAATTTGCTCCAAACAGAAAACTTAGACAAAAAACAAGCTAACGATGTTGTTAGTATCACTCTTCTGATGACGCTTCAAAATAAAAGGAATGATATTCTAAATACTATCTTAGTATTTCGAATGAAGCCAAACAGAAATTGAAAGAACTGAATGTTGAATTTTTGATGCCGAGAATAACAGGGAGACTGGTTCATGGACCGAATCTTACGGTTTCCCCAGTGGATGACCATTACAGAATAACTATTTCATCCCAGTATTATCCTTGATCTGAATGATAGACTATCAGAAAATAAATTGAATCTATACAACCTTCACCTTCGTGTGCCATCAATAACTGAAAACAAAACAGATGAGGGAATATTATATGAGGTATGAGAAATATACTTGAACAGTTTTCGACCATTTTTGAGCAGAATGATGAAATATCCTTTCAGAAGATCGTTTCTGAAATGTATATATGGAAGAAAATGTGGGATACTAAGCAAAATATACCAAACAATGGTATAACTGCCCTGAAGGGATGTAACAAACATTTTGTTTCCTACATAAACATTCTTCTGGAACCATTATGTTGCATCTTCTGCAAGAAGTTTTTCAACACTCAGAAGGCTGAAAGATTGGATAAGATCCAGAATGGTCCAAGACAGGTTAAATAGATTGGCATTGATGCATATTCAAAGGGGCATCTGCAGCAGTCTGAATGTTGATGATATCATCCAAAGATACGTTAGGCAGAAGAATAGAAGACTGGGATTTGTTTTCTTTATTTTATATATCTTTATTTTTGTCTGTTTCTTCTGTTTTGTTTTCCAAAAGAAATATTTTTATTTACTTTTGAACCCAAGTTCTTCAAGAGAAATATTTTTTTATTAACTTTTTTTATCCAATATGATTTATCACAGAATTCTACATATATTGATGGAATAAGAATAGTTTGAACTTGTTTTTTTACACCAGTAATTTCGATACTTGAAAGGAAACTGAAGATTTCATGTTTACTATAATCAAGGTCACCATATAATTTCTCTTTCGCGCTAACCTCATTGAGCTGTGACTTTCTATGCCCCCCCCCCTAAAACATCGTCTGGATCCGCCCCTGTTTCCCCACATGTTGCACACGATACCTTTACTACAACTACACATATTTAGAGAACATTCAAGTATCCTACCTCTCAACAGTTGAATCATTCATTCAAAACAATTATAATTAATTGTGAAATTCTTACAATTTGGTATGGTCCTTGATTATATACACTCATCTAAAATTATAGTTAATTGTAAAATTCTTACAATTTTGTATGGTCAAACCAGGAAAGTCATTGTTTTTGAGTAAATTTTCTGTTATATTGATTGTAGAAGTTGAGGTTCAATGTTGATCATTCAAATACAGTGGTGCATTTTCTGTCTCATTTCAGTTAATAGTTCGAGTGGTTTTTCAATAGAGTTGGCAAGCGGAGACACTATCCACTATACCATGAAGCATTTTACAAATTCACGTTGAGAAGCAGTACATACCCATCTGAAACAATTTGAAATAGAATGTTTAATGATCAAGTTATTTTTATCTACTCTGAATACATCCACTAACTATAAAGAGCTATCAATTCGAGGAAAAAAGCGGAAGAAATTTGAAAAATAGTTCCTTTTAAATAATAAACTCACCTTTAGAAGATATATTCCTTGTTTAGAGCTTCGTTTAAATATCTCTGCAATTGGTCGGCTGTTTATATGTCAGACTTTCTTTTCAAAAATGAACGTGATTTTTGATATGTGGATATATTGATGTTATGTTTTGAAATAATGGTACTCCGCAACATCGAATATTGTGACCAAAGTGTAGACGCCTTCAAAGTTTTCGACATTTCTGCAAAGTTTACTAAAAGTACACTTTCCGAAAGAGATTTTATTTTCGTATTTCTTTCCCATTCTATGAATTTTCCATATACCAATTCATACTTCTTCCGTGAAACCAGCCACAAATCTAATGTTAATTTCGCAGTTTGTTCCAATATGTCTGGTGAGTATTGTCAAAATCGTCACTACTTTCATCAGTATCTATTCATTCACTGATTACTTGTATGTATATTATGTATTACTAAGATAATATTTTTCTACTAGCGTATCATGTCCCATTTTTTAATCTGAAAAATCCACCGAAATTACAAAGAACCCCGCAAATTTTCAAGGTAATTTGGGTCCCGGTGGATTTTTCTCAATTTTTGGTATGATGTAGTTCATTTGATTCAATTACATATTGGCATTGCGCCAATCCCCAAAAATGAACAGTTTTTTTGCTAGGGGGGGTTGAATTCACATTTTGACCGAATTGATTATTTATTTCTGAGAGAATGAACAATATTCTAGAATTTTTTATTTCATCTAATTTCTCCTATGAGTATATGCTTTTTGAAAAAAATATAGTGAGAAGGAATTATTACCCCAAACTCCCATTTTGGAAAACGAAAAAAAAAAAGAGAATTCGCCTAACCGTCAAAAGTGATAGAAAATGTTCCATTACCCAGAATTATGGAAACCGCCTTTTTGTATTATTGCCCCTCACAGAATGGGAGGCGCCCATGAAAAAAAAGTTCGGTGGATTTCGCTGAATTTTTGATATGATGTACTCTATATGATACTGATCAGAAACTAAGTGGATGACAATCCTGAAAATTGGACAGTTTTCCTGCTACAGGGGGTTCAATTCACATTTTGAACACATGCATAAATAGACTAGATTAGTAGGTACCTATTTGATTCTGAACTTCTTTTCAATATATCATCTCCATTCTCTATATTCTCTAACAATTATTCATAAAAAATTATTTTGAAGGGGGGTTCCTACCCCTTCAAAAAGTATTTTGAGATATATAAAACAAAAAACAGTGCTACTGTATCTAAAGAGCATAAGAGAATGATTAATTACGTGAAATTATAGCAAAAGCTCTCTTGCATGATTGCTCCCTCTCCACCAATTGGGGGATGCCCATGAAAAACATTTTTGGTGCATGGATTTCCACTGAATTTCTATGAGGTGCTTTTTCTGATTCCGATCAATTCCGATTCCGATTATCGGTACCGGTTACCAAAAATGAGCAGTTTTTTCGGTAGGGCGTGTTGAACTCATATTTCTCCTTTGTGAGATTACCTCGAGAAGAATATGTATTTTTCTTGACGGGTACAGAATATGTAATATTTATTTTCACTATTTTTTTTTCAACACAAGAAACTCATTATTTCGCCCACCCCAACACCTCTCAAACAAATAATAGATATCAAATTCAAGCTATTTTTTCATATATCCATTACTTATTCAAGGAATATTCTTCACTCAATGAACTTGATATAAATATTTCCTGTTTATTTCTATCGTTTTCATGAAATGGAAATCAAAAAATTTATGGTATAAGCTACTGTCGTTACCGCTTTTCAATATCAAACAGTCACCATCCCAGTCATTATTATTACTATCATTTAAAATCCCGTTAAAAACCATCATTTCAATGCTATCAATCAGTGAGTTATGCCCCCGGAAGTTGGATGAGCAATTGTTTCCTTTAGATAGGTATAGGTATCCTAGTAACTGTCAAACTGATTCATTGTTTTTTCGAAAGTTTTTGTAGAATTATTGATTATATTTTGTGTCTTACTTGCTTTTATTCATATTTTATTCATTTCTACCTATTGTACTTCACTTCGCGTGTGTTTGTGATCCATGATTATTACCAATGGCGTTCCAGAATAGAAGAAGTTGTTACATTTGCGAACTATTATTTCGTCCAGCGCAATTATCAAGAATTGATGGAATAGAAAATTCTATTGAACGCGAAATAGCAGTAATTCGGCGAGATGCCGCGAATAGACCTCCTATCAACGTGGATGATGATAGCCGCCTGTGCATCAATTGCAGCAGATCTATAAATGAAGAATTGCTAGAAATTGTCAAACTCGAAATTCAACTTGTTTTATTTGTGATGGAGTAAATGACATTCATAGACTTTCTTTAGAATCTAGAGTTGATGTATTCATAAAGAAGAATATTTACATTTCTGAGGATGTCAGGTCGTGCGGTGAGCATTCAGACGATAAGGGCCATATTTTGAACGTCCTTCTTCCTGGTTTGCGTTTTATCAATAGACCATGCGTCCTTAAAGGAATTCAAATTCAAAACTTTCTGCAACATATGCGAATCGTTGTGAACAATATTTCTGAAAAGAGGTACAGTGATGAAGACTCTTTCAGTGATAATGAATTCCTTCAATGTTTTCCTGTGACAAAAGAGCAGTATAGGGAATTGTATACATTTTGCGACCCTGTACCTGAAGGAGATATAATGAGATATGTGAGTAAAAAAGATTTACTCACTTTCCTTTGTAAAATGCGACATGGACTATCTGATGAGTTTTTGCGTGTTATCTTCCAATATTCCACCAGACAGAATACTAGTTCAGTGATATCGTTAGTAAGAAGATCATTAATGCAAAGGTTTGTGTCCAGAAACATTGGTTTCAACTCGATCACAAGAGAGCAGTATGTGCAAAATCATGTAACAGCTTTTGCCAATCGTCTTTATAACCCTCAACCTAATGACGGTAAAGCAATCGTGTACGCTGATGGGACATACGCTTATATTGCAAAGTGCAGTAACTTTAGAGTTTTGAGGCAATCGTATTGCACACACAAGGGAAGACATCTGTTGAAACCAGTATTGATGGTGGCTCCTGATGGTTATATTTTAGATATACAAGGACCATACTTTTCAGACAGCAGAAATAATGACGCGGAATTATTACGGAACGAATATGAAAGAGATCTCGCAGGCATGCAGCGTTGGTTCAACCAAGGAGATATTTTTATATTGGATCGAGGATATCGTGATGCCATCAATTTCATGGAACGAGCTGGTTTTATGTGTATAATGCCCCCACTTCTAGGGCCTGGACAGCGCCAATTCATTACTGAAGATGCCAATGCATCTCGGTTGATAACCAAAACCAGGTGGCTAGTAGAAGCTCGAAATGGACATATCAAATCAATATTCAAGTTCTTGGCAGACACTGTTCCTCGTCAACATGCTGTACATTTGGGCGACTATTTCCGGATAGCCGGAGCATTAATTAATTGGTAGGTGTGTCAAATTTAACATATGATTTACTTTGTTATTTAATAATCATACGAATATTGATATCTTGGTGAATCCAACTTATTCTTCTTGATAGGTAGGAACCTATTTAACATTCTGGAATATTATTTCAATTGATGAATGAAATACGATATTCGTTAAGATAGAATTGATATTTTGTGTGCATTTCTCAGGTATCATCGGCCTATTGCGATGCAAGATGCCTATGAAGAACTGGCACAGCACATGATTATGCAATCACATGAGGTGAATGTAGTCCAGGCAAGAGTAGAAGTGGAGGGTCTTAGAAGAAGAAATGCTGTATGGGTATATCTGAATCAAGATCATTTGCCGCAATTTCCCCGCCTCAGTCTGGATTACTTGAAACGATTGACTGTAGGTGAGATGTTCAGTCTTTAGAAATAGGCACCTTCTGAAGTTCAATTTCTGATATGATTTATACCTACTCAAGAAATGTAGCTCCACTTCAATCGTTGATAATTAAATATTTTCATGAAAACTGTACCTATTTTAGGTGTGTATCAGATACATCTTGCTCCATCCTACATTCAAGACAAGTTTCAGAGAGACGAAAGAGAATCTATCCAAGTAGACGAGCATTTCATTGAACGTGGGTTTATCAGAATGCGCGTCTATTCGAGATTCACCAGGCGCTCTAAATACCAGATTTGGATATCTTTCAACCCGAATATGACACATCAAGACGAAAATGGGCCAATTTTTGGGTATTACTGCACGTGCAAAGCGGGAGCAAGAACTTTGGGTTCATGTGCACATGTGGCAAGTGTACTATGGTTTTTGGACTTTGAACGCCATGAACGAAATGTGAGATACCCATGGATCACTTCATTAGTTACAGTTATGGATGCCGCAAATAGGCCTGCACAAATTGATTTGAATCAAGCACCACCACGGATTCAAATAATTGATGTTTAGGACTTGTTAAGTCATTGTGTATTCAGATGCATATTGAACAATGGTGATAACATATAGTTTCAAAGTGTAAATATTCATACTACTTACTCTATATTATGCCGTCGTTACCCATTGTGAATTGATACTACACTTACTACAGTTCCATCTATACCTAATAATATCAAATTCCATTTTTCTGAGTCGTATTTCATTAGAAGAATCATAAGAAAGTACCTATAATATATGAAAATGAAATCAAATGGTTATTGACCTGAGTCTTTCAGCCAATGGGTGATAAAATAAGTGAAAAATTGTTATCTTTTCAGATTTGAATTATCTCATTCTCAATCATCATCACAGCCATAATCACATGGAATACAACCACATTATACCTATATTAAAAATCCAGTGTAAATCCATGCACCAAAGATGTTTTTCATGCGCACCTCCCCACTTGGTGGAAAGGAGGCAATCATGCAAGAGAGCTTTTTCCATAATTTCACGTTATTAATCACTTTCCTATGCTCTTCACGGTAGCATTGTATTTTTGTTTTATATTTCTCAAAATACTTTTTGAAGGGGTAGGAACCCCCCCTCAAAACATTTTTTGATGAATAATTGTTAGGGAATATAGGGAATGAAGATGATATATTGAAAAGAAGTTCAGAATCAAATAGGTACTCATCTAGTCTATTTATGTGTTCAAAATGTGAATTTAATCCCCTGTAGCAGGAAAACTGTTCATTTTTCAGGATCAGTATCATATAGAGTACATCATATCAGAAATTCAGCGAAATCCACCGAACTTTTTTTTCATGGGCGCCTCCCATTCGGTGAGGGGCAATAATACAAAAAGGCGGTTTCCATAATTCTAGGTAATGGAACATTTTCTATCACTTCTGACGGTTAGGCGAATTCTCTTTTTTTTTTCGTTTTTCAAAATGGGAGTTTGGGGTAATAATTCCTTCTCACTATATTTTTTTCAAAAAGCATAATTATATTCATAGGAGAAATTAGATGAAATAAAAAATTCTAGAATATTGTTCATTCTCTCAGAAATGAATAATCAATTCGGTCATGATGTGAATTCAACCCCCCCCTAGCAAAAAAACTGTTCATTTTTGGGGGTTGGCGCATAGCCAATATGTAATTGAATCAAATGAACTACATCATACCAAAAATTGAGAAAAATCCACCGGGACCCAAATTACCTTGAAAATTTGCGGGGTCCTTTTAGGTGCAACGCTCTGATTTCTGTCATTTCAAAATTATTTGTAATCCTTGTGGCAGACTTGATGTATGCATATACTCAGCATCCAATTTTCGAAAACCAATATGGTTTAATGGAAGGCCGTGAAACATCGCCATGTCGCCATCCCTTTGCATATTTACTGAATTTGTCTCGGACGCCCTCGATTCAATATCGCAAGTAGATGTAATTTGGACAGATTTTAGTGAGACATTCGCGTGGCGCAAAACAGGCTACTCTGAAAACTGAATTCTTTTGGCTACTCTGCAAACCTTATTAATATTCTGAAATCATATTTGCTGGAATAATTCGTTGAATATGAAGGAGACAAATCTTCAGAATTGATTGCAACATCAGGTGAGCCGCAGGGTCCAGATTTGGGACCACTACTATTACTTATTTTATTTCTGAATGATATATGCACTGAAATCAGATCAGGATCCCTTTTGTTCAATTATACAAACACATTAATGGCCCAACAGATTATATCTCACTACAAAATGATTCAAAGACCCGATACCCTAGAAAACTGGCGTTGGTGTTCAGTGGATGAACCTGCATTGAATACTCACAAGTGTAAAGTAATGACATGATAACGAAGAGTCACTAACAAGAGTAACACAGCAGAAGGACTTATGTATCGTTCACGACCATGATCTAACTTTCACTTATCACTACGAAGCAATAATTTCAGAAGCTTTGTAATGTAGTGAATTCGATTCACTAGATGCCTTTGTCTGTTGTTTAATTCGTTAGCTAGAAGTAAACTGGAATCCTGCAGTCGAATTTGGAATACATATATCAGCAACAAACTATTTCAGCAATTGAGATAGTACAAAAGAAGTTCCTGAAATATCTATTCTACAAAAAATACAAACGTTACCCTGGAAGAAATTATAATTATGTACTCCTTCTGAACGAATTCAAGTTCCAATCACAGAAGAGATATCGGTGACCTCATATTCATACACAAGATCATACACAATTCCCAAGATACTACTAATAGGTTTCAATATACCACGACTAGCCTTCCGGTATCATTATACCTTCCACCACAACATTCCAAATAGACAACATGAATTCAATTCTTAAATTGTAATAAACTTGCGACAGTCGATATTATCTTCCCCAGTCCGGATCGATTTAGACAAACCGTTTTCAAGTTACTTTCTGACTAACATATGAACTCATTAGTTACTATACAGGGTATGTCTCAACGAGCTTACACTATCTCTATATCGAGAATCAGTCGGGAGAAATCCATGAAAATATGCATGCTTATATTTTAAAATATGTTCTCTTCATTTAGAATATTTTCAGCACTGCAGTGTTGCCGCTTCTATAAAAAAATAGAAACAATTTTGTTATTTCAAATAGAATTCTTTGTATTTTATTGCATTTTTCGATTCTCCCTGGAGAGCTAATTTCATCGATACATCACACTCAGGGTCTATCGAAAATGATTACAGAGATATAGGGTGTTAAAAATCGAGATTTTTCAACTTTAGGATTTGTTTGTGTCGAAACATGAAAATGATAGATTTGAAAGATCAATTAATGGAAACATCCTGTAACTCATTTGTAGACTAAAATCACTCATTCACATGCCAACATCAGTATGACTCTGAAAAGTGTCAAAATATAAGCAGCACAACTTTCAAAGAAACATATTTTGCAGCAGAATCGGTCCCGAAACGTCCAAAAGATAAGTAAAAATTCGATATTTTTTCAATATATCTATATTTCTCTCCTTCGAACATTTTTTCTAACAAATTGTCACTGACAAGCTACTGGATTTTTCCTTGAGGCTCCCTGATAGAGAAATTTGTTAAACGCAGTGACATTTTGGGGCAAATCATCTGATCTCTACAAATATATTGAAAAAATACGAATACTTTTATTTTATAGAAAAGAGGAGAGAAAATCCCAAAGAATCAAGTGAAATGAATCACTATCACTACTTTTATTTATAATATTGTCAACCACATGTTGCAATCTATATTAAGTAAGTACTGCTATAATTGGGCTTAGGCATGCTGGATGTATATTGAATAAATAAATACTATACCTACTTCTTAGTTTCAGTTCTTCAATAATTTTTTTTCGTTAGTTTCATAGATGAATTATTCAAAAATGACTTGGTATTTTTGAGGAAGAGAGGAGAAATCATCAAGTGCCTTAGCATCTCTTGGATGAATATTGCCCGAAACGTTGCACTTTTCCCCCAGTTCTCGAGAGTAATTCTCGCTTTGGAATGAGTGTTTCAATGTTCTTATTGTTGTAGATCATTGAGCGGGATAATTTCACTGAAAATTTTTTGGTTAAGTAGAAATCCAATGAAATCTAATAATTTGTGGTCACATGATTGAACACAACCAATCAATCCAACATTATACTGATAATTGCATTCAGTGCAATTATCAATCACTATGACGACACCAGGATAAACGAACGACACCATTGAGTTTGACAACTTCATTCGAAATAAATTTCGAAATGTCACGCTTTGGCAATGCGAATGTTCAAAGTATAAATGCGCTAATCAAGGGAAATATTCCCAAAAATACAACCTACAGTAACAAATATATTTGGAGAATGTTCATGGAATTCTGCTGCGAACGAGAATTTGAATTAAATGAACATAGAAGCTTAGAAGAATTGGCGTTAATACTGAAAGATTGGGCAGTCAATATGAGAAAGAAAAACGGGACCGAATATAAAGAAGCGACGGTGAAAACAATGTGGAACGTTTCGTGCATACTTTTGCAAGAAAAGTATTATAATGACTATAATATTATGATCGACCCGTTTAACAATATAGTATTCAAACCAGCCCGGGATGCCCGCGATGCAATCAGGAAGAAACTACAAGCAGATCCATGTAAACGTAAGTCCAGTTCAGTTTCGTCAAGTTTGTCTGAAGTTAACAAAATAGTATTGCTATGGGATGAAAATACTCCTGAAGGTCTCATGCGTAAATTTTACCATATTGATGCTGCTGTCGAATTAGCGTAGCGAGGAGGAGAGGCAGTTGCTTGTCTGGTGGATTTCTTTTAATGCGAGAAAAATATCGATGACTCTCCAACAAATCGCATTGAATACAATCCGGTGTTCAGTAAAACGTGCCAAGGTGGTTCTAAAAGCTGTATTAGTAGTAAATGGTTGGTTTCCAATAGTGAAATACACAGCTGCCCAGTACGTCTTTTTCAGAAACTGATATCAAAACGAGGCGACAATATTACCTCAACACGACTGTTCTTGAAACCAAATCGACACTGGAAAAATGAAACTGACAAATGGTACGATAATGTACCTGTTGAAAGAAATACAATGAATGGATGGACTAAATCTGCTGCTGCGGCAATTGGCTTGAATGTGAAGGACAAAAAGATTACAAATCACTCGAATAGATCTACTGCTGTAAGCGAATTTGCAAAGAGTAGTGTAGGAGAACAACAATTACCGAAAATTACTGGTCATAGCAATGAAAGTTCAATAAAACCATACCTAAATCTAGATCAAGAACATCACAACAAGATCATAAATGTTATGCGTGGTAATAGATCTTATATAGTAGAGAACAGCAACGAATCTAATGTTCTAATAATTGTACTTTCACCAACTGTACTTTTAATAAATAAATAAATGTTTCGTTGTGTCCTGTCGAGTAATAAATTTTTTTCCAAAAAATTTTCCGCCGAATATCCTTCGGACATTGACAAATGCCTCATAATTTTATGACAAATATCTCGAGCTCGTTTCTTGGTAACAAGGAACAAGCTTTCGATTGCCATAAACTTATCTCGTCTATTATCAATGTCCTAGGGATATTACATCTGATAAGGAAAAGTTGGGATATTTTCTCTTGCTACATTATAATAAGCTAAAAAAATTGTGTTGAAACCGAACACATGCATATTTGAAAGAATACGTAGAGAACAAACAACAACAACATTTTTAAGCGTTCACAGACGTTCACATAATCTCAAAAATTATAAGTAGTAAAAAAAAACTGTGCTATCTCGACGAAAGCCAATCTGCTGATGAAAAAGCATAGGTCTAGAACTGAAGAGATTGAACAGATGAATCAATAGTTCAATGATTCATATTGAGAAAAAATAAATTCCAGGTATAAAATTCACAGACATCAATGATTTATGATTCATAAAAAGTATCTAGCTTTTGAATTGACTCGGCTGTTATTTGATGGAAATCCATAGTACCTAGAAAAATATTCATGAATGGAATTTTGGGAAGATCTTTTCGTTTGTGTTTCTTCCAGTATCTAACATGCTCCTCATCAGGATACGTTTGTTCTACATGAGTTCAGATCCATTGGTTATCACTGAGAAAGAATACGTATTTTTCAATATATTATGCCTCACAATAAGGAGGCATTTAAATTGAAAAATAAAAACAATTATTCAATATTTCTGGGGTTAGTGATCGACCAACACAATTATTTTTCAGGTCTACTACGAGAGCTTAACTGTTACCAGTTCTACCTTGGTGACTGTCCTATCTATTTTGAAGAACCGTGCCATCCCGGAGTGATAAAGTTCATTCTGTCGATAGGAAAGGGCGATCGCATCGCCTACTACGACATAGATCCAATCGAACCACGATTGCCGAGAGAGTTCAACGTTCTAGTCCCACTAAAAATAGTTGTGCACGGATATGGCGGACTAACCGTCGATTCTGCTTCTGCCAACGTTACCAAGGCATATCAAGATATAGGATATAACGTCATAATAGGTGAGAAGTTGTTGAGGGGAATGTGATGAGCGCTAGTCAATCACAGGCCGGCTTGGAAATGTCACGCAACACCACGGAAATGTCACGAAGCACCACGGAAACGTAACGGAACACCACTGAAATGTTCCGTGACGTTTTCGTGACATTTCCGTGGTGTTCCATTGTTCCGTGACATTTCCATGACATTCACGTGATGTTCCGTGTCACTTCAGTGGAGTTCCGTGACGTTTTCGTGACATTTCAGTGGTGTTCCGTGACCTTTCCGTGACATTTCTGTGGTGTTCGGTGACATTTCGGTGGTGTTCCGTGACATTTCCAAGCAGGCCTGTGATTGGCTAGAGTCGGGTCACGTGGTTTGGAGAATTGTGGAAGAGAGGGGCTGGACTAGACTCCGGGACTACCTACTGACAACGTGAGAATGTTTTGGGTCAGGGCAGTAGTATTGTATTGTAGCATTTGAAATTGCTACAAAATAATTTTTAGTATCGTTTGCATGAAAATTCAAGCGAATTTGCTTTAGTGCAACATTTGAAGTTGCAAAGAATCATTTTCATTTTTTGTTTCATACATTACCATTTTGTAAATATTAACCTTTCAGATCTAGACAAGAAGTCATACTTACAGAGAACATTCAGTCTGATACTTGGTAAATAATCCTGAAGTACTTGAATGTAACTTTTAATGAACCACCTTATCACACATTTTTGAATAACAGCATAGAAATAATAACAGTCATGGATTAGTAATGTCTTCTGAATTTCTATGTGCCGATGGGAGGTGATGATATAAGCTGCAGGAGTCTTTGATTTCTGGCGTTCTGATCCTAGAGGCCTAGAATTCGAAGAAATAGTTCAATGTTGTTGTCCCTTCCGAGAGTAAACAAACGACTTACCATTGTGTTTGCAGGTGTGATAGAGCCCATGTCGCTGGTTTATTTCAGGGATTATTCAAGGTGATTTTTCGATCTGAAATGGTATTTTCGGTGTTGGAAGAATTATTTTCTTTATTTTCTGGAATTTATTTTAGGGTTATAATATTGTCATCCAAACGTCATTGTCCAGTATGTCACTCATCTTCTGTGAGTAGGACTTAAGCACAATCTTACAATGTTGTGACATAGTACTACCGAAGAAAAAGAAGACTCTTCTTTTTCTTTTCTTTCTTCGGTACTTCTTCTGTTAGTTTGGACCTAGTAATTCTTGTGTTTTTCTTCTGACCAATGAAATAATAGGATTTCATATTTGGCGCTGAATTTTGGCAGGAAGCACTTCTTTAGATAAGATAAGTTTAGATAGGGAATTTTAGGAGGAGATTTCCGGTAGCTATCTCGATGCTTTTTCTCGGCGACCGTCATGGTGTGCACTTGAGCCAGTTTGAGCATTTTTTCTTTTCTCGGTATAATCCGTAGAAACCCTTCGGGGGATTTGAAATTTTTTTGAAATTGTTCAAAAACATCAGTGATTCTGGCCATGGACCTGTGTAGGATTTGTTCCCACTTTTCGGAGACTGCCTGATGTCCCCAGGAAGCCCTGCAGCCGGCTTTTTTCAGCGTATGAAGACTCCAAACTAATTGTTCTTCAAGTCCTTCCTCCCTTCTCAGAAGGTAAGTCATATGCAGAGCAATGACTATCAACTTGGTGAGCAATATTTCCTTTCAATATCAGTTTTTTTCTGCTCTCCACGTGTCTGTCAAGAGGTTATATCAACCTGTTAATTTTTTAACAGGGTGTTAGGGTATGGCTTAGCTGCCTTCGGCTTCTAGTAGCGAACAGCTGTAGGGATAATCTCTCGACCTTGGTCATGATTCCCAAGAGGACCAGGTCGCTCATTTTATCCTGACCAGAGTCGACAGGTGGCCCAGATCAAGCCCAGTAGTAACCGGTCAAGCTGACCGGCTGAGCCACACCACTGAGCCCTACTGTGGACTGTGGAGGTCCATCAACTTCTTTTTGTTCCTGTCTTCGTTCCTGTTTCCATCTTCATCTTCACAGCATGCCTACTCACCATAGTGGACCTCGGATAGGGGTGATTAGACCATTGGAGAGGACCCTCCAATAGACCAGGTTTTTTTATTCCATCATATTTTAAATCTGATTTAATATTTCAACATTTTGATCATAACCATATTTAACATGTATGAAGCTCTTGTGAAGCTCTCCCATAGTACTATGTGACAGCGGTTTCAGGTTTTTTTCAGATTATTGTCTAATCAAATTTTTTGAGATTTATACATCCCGTTTTATAGTTGGAATATGATGATTGCTATACCCAAACGCTAGTCATATAAAAAGGTGGTAATTGTCATGGTGTAGATTGATAAATTTTGGTAACTTATACAATAATTTTGAATTCCTCTAGAAACAGTCATTTCATGGTTATGATATTTTATGGTCACATTACTTTAAGATATTTCATGATAACACATGCTACATATTCTGTCATCTTGGTCTCTACACTGGTCTTTATAAACCCTGTCTGTTATGGTGATAATAAATAGGTCTGAAATTTGATATGGTTTTATTCATCTATTTGTGTTGACACTGCCATTTAAGAAGATTTTTTTCATATTTCTATTTCAGGATTAAGTTTTGGGAAATACTGTAAGTATCCAACTAATTGGTTTTCTCAATTATCCAAGTATCAGTAATTGTTTTATAAATTGAGTGGCGCCCTCTAAACTTGAAATTTAACTATCTGCAATCACAACGAATCCACTTATCTGTTCTCTGGCGAAGAGCTGCCGTTCGCACATGTGTCTTATATTTTTATACAATTTTGGTTTATATCAATCAATATAAAAAAGTAGGCCACATAAATAGCGTCCAACGTGTTGAGGCACGAAATTTCAAGTTTGAAATTTCAAGTTCATAATAAATTCAAAATTTTCTGATTAATCTTCTTAAATTGTGAGTGTTGAGCACTTAGATGAGTAAAAGCACTTCTATCGGGTCCTATTGGTGATAAGAGGTATATATATAGGTACAGGACGCAGATGAAAATAAAGTTTTCACAGGAAAATTGGACTTTGTCACACTTGTGAGCACAGTGGTGAGTATACTACTGTTGACAAATTTGGGAGTTATTTGCAATTTTGAAGTTTCTCCAATAAAGTAGTAAATAAAATTTCAATTCTGATTAATCGTTTCTGGTAACATTTTTGACAGATAATTTTCAGTGAAATTTTATTGATTTTTTTTGTGACTGTCAATACTTTGATATTTTCATTTGTTCTCTTTGTTCTTGCTCAGATTTGTAATCATGGATTCATTTAAGGCAAAGCATTTGCTCATAGGAGAACTCAATTATGAATTGAGGATTAGAGGTGTTATTTCTGAACGTAGCATGGATGAGAAAAGAAAAATTTTAGGACGTCTGCTTGCTAAAGAATCACAACAGGGACTGAATGTACTTAGTTTGATTGACCATTCCTTTAATTATGCATCAGAGAAAGTTGAAATAGAAAGCACTTTAACATCAATACAAACTTTAATTAGTGACTTTGAGGGACCATCTACTGATTCTACTTTCAAGAGGGCACTATCAAGAATATCCCATATAACTTTCAGGATTCAGAGAATACCCTTAAGTGCAGATGATCCAAATTTTGCGGAAAAGTCACTATTTAAAAACGAAGCCTATGCAACAGCATTACAACTAGATGCAGAATTGCATGATAAAGTTTCTGACCCAGAGCCTGACCCAGTCAATGCACCTTTGATGAATTCAACTGTTAACCCATTAATGAGACCTTTAGCAAGTACCAGTCAAAATTATTTTTCACAGAGTTCAATGAAATCAACCCCTGTTTACAAGTTAGGAATTCAATTTGATGGTGATTCCAGGAACCTTTTATCGTTCATAGAACAAGTTGATGAACTTGCACAAGCAAGACACATTTCAAAAATTGACCTATTTGAATCTGCAAGTGATCTTTTCACTGGGAAAGCAACTTTCTGGTACAGATATGTTAAATCTCAAGTGACTGACTGGGACTCTTTGGTTTTGAAACTTAGAAAGGATTTTTTGGTTTCTGATTTTGAGGATGAAGTATGGCAACAGATTAAGAATAGGAAACAAGGTAATTCAGAACCTGTGGTCATTTACATAGCTTGCATGGAGGCACTTTTTAATCGACTCAGTCATGGAGCAGCTGAGATCACGAAAATTAAGTATATCAAAATGGGGTTAAGGTCTGATTACAGACGTAGGCTGGCTTTGAGTGAAATCGATTCAGTTTCAGTTTTAGGTACTTTATGTAAGAAGTTAGAAGAATCTGATTTGCTATGTCCTAGTTCTACTTCCCAAAATAGGTCCATCTCAATGCTAGATGATCCTGAAATTGCTTATGTTTCGAATTCAAATACTGATAAATCACTCTCATCTAGAGGTAAACATTTTGGAAATAAATTTCAGAAGAATAAAAGTCGTCATGTCAGTTCCATTGCTAGCAGTTCAACCTATAATAACACCCCTACTCCTTCTTCATCAATTGGTTCTGCCAATACTAGTAGAGATCCTGTTATTTGCTGGAAATGCAATCTAGCAAATCATACTTTTAGAGCTTGCAAGTCAGGTATCAAAAAGAAATTTTGTTTTAAATGTGGAGCACCTGATGTAGTATTGAGGGATTGTGCTAAGTGTAAGGGAAACTAGAAGAGGAGATTGTTGACAGAGGCTCTCAACTTTCTCCAAACTTTTCTAGAGCCAATTTTCTAAATTTAAATAGTACTATTGAGAAGGATGAGATAGAAAATGTCCATAATTTTGTTGCTCCTTTATTAGTGAAAAAAGGTACTGATAATAGGCCTTATGTAAAAATTCAACTTTTTGATGTAGAGATAATTGCACTTTTAGATAGTGGTGCCAATATGTCAGTTATAGGTCAGGAAGGTTTAAGGACAATAAAAAATCTTGATTTAATAATCAGAAACCCTTATCTGAACCATGTATTGACGGCAGATGGTGCACATCAAAGTGTTGAAGGTGTTGTAGATTTGCCTATTCAGATAAATGGAGAAATACAAATAATATCAGCACTAGTAGTACCTTCCCTTTCACAGTCTTTCATACTAGGTAGTGATTTCTGCAATAAATTTGGTGTGTCTATAGATTTCCACGATTTTAGTTGGGACATTAAGTGTCGAGTTTCATCAGGTGAAACTGTCGACATTGTTGCCAACTCTCATCAGTTTCATGATATTTCTGAAATATGTATAGATGATGAGCTGACGCAGGAGCAGAGGGATCAAATGAAAAGTGTCATCAGCTCGTTCGAGGGCATTAGTAGTGATTCTCGGTTAGGTAGAACAAATAAGATAACGTTAGAGATAGATACTGGCGATGCTAGACCTTTTAAGCAGAGACAATATCTAATGTCTCCTTATATGTTGAATATTCTCAATAAGGAATTAGATGATATGATCAAGTTGGGTGTTGTTGAACCGTCACATAGTCCTTGGAATAGCCCAGTGCTATTAGTTAAGAAATCATCAGGCGAGTATAGATTCTGTTTTGATGGGCGTAAGTTGAATGAAGTAACTAAACATGACAGTTATCCATTGCCTCGTATAGATAGAATTCTTACCTTACTTCGTAATGCTAAATACATATCAAGTATTGATTTGAGGAAAGCTTTTTGGCAAGTACCACTAGAAGAATCCTCCAAGGAGAAAACAGCATTTAGTATACCTGGTAGAGGTTTATATCATTTCAATGTCATGCCTTTTGGCTTATGCAATAGTGCCCAAACTCAACAGAGACTGTGTGATGCGTTGTTCGGCCCCAGATTTGAACCAAATCTATTTACTTATTTGGACGATATAATTATTATTTCAGCTACATTTGAGGAGCATGTGAAACTTTTATTAGAGGTACAGGGAATTTTGAAAGATGCAAATCTAACAATCAATATTAAAAAATGTGAATTTTTTAAGACATCCCTTCGATATTTAGGTTTTGTCATAGACAGACAAGGGATTAGAACAGACCCTGAAAAGGTTTCTGTTATGATTAATTATGCACGTCCTACTAGCAGTACGGAGATTAAACGTTTTATGGGTTTATGCTCCTGGTATAGGAGATTTATAGATAACTTTTCAACTTTAATGGCACCTATAAGTGAATTATTAAAAGGAAAGGGTAAAAAACAGGCTATTGAATGGACTTCTGAAGCGGAAGCTTCCTTTGTCGCCATCAAGAATGCTCTAGTGTCAGCACCAATTCTATGTCCCCCAGATTTTTCACTACCTTTTACCATTCAATGTGACGCCAGTGATGTTGGGATAGGAGGTGTATTGATACAGGAAGTTCAAGGTGTCGAGAAAGTGATAGCTTATGCTTCAAGATCCTTGTCCAGGACAGAAAGAAATTACAGTGTAACAGAGAGAGAACTACTAAGTTTGATTTTTCTGATTGATAAGTTTCGACCTTATATTGAAGGTACCATTTTTAATGTTACAACAGATCACCATAGTCTTCTCTGGTTACACAATCTCAAAGATCCTTCCGGTCGTTTGGCCAGATGGGCTGTCAAGTTGAGACAATACTCTTTCAATCTTACTCATAAGCCTGGAGCTCAGAACGTAGTTCCAGATTTTCTGTCTCGAATACCTCCTTCTAACAGCCATGAAGTCGAGCCTGAAGTATGTTTGATTGATATACAACCTGAAAAAACTGATACATGGTATGCCTCATTAAATAGTAAAATTTGTCGAAATCCTGATGCATATGCTCAGTTTAAGATTGAAAATGATTTAATTTATAAGTATGTCCCTTCTAGAGTACCATTAAAGTCGAATTTAGTTGAATGGAAAGTTATTGTTCCAAAATCACAGAGAATTTCCGTTATAAAAGATTCACATGATCCGTCTACCTGTAGTCATTTCGGTTTTTTTAAAACCCTTGCGAGAATACAAGAACACTACTATTGGCCTAAGATGAGAAGTGACATTTTAAGGTATGTCAAAACATGCAAGGTGTGTCAGTCGCAAAAATTATCGAACACTCCTCGTATGGGACTCATGGGAGCTGAACGTACAGTGAAATTTCCTTTTCAAACTATTGCTGTTGATATCATGGGACCATTTCCTAGATCTTCTAGAGGTTTCACCTACTTGTTAGTAGTTTCTGATTTTTTCACAAAATACACACTATTATGTCCTATGCGTGATTCTAAAGCACCTAGCGTTATAAAGTTTATGGAAAATCAAGTATTTTTGGTATTTGGGGTACCACAGTTCATAGTTTGCGATAATGGACAGCAATTTGCTGGAAAACTATTTAAAAAACTAGCTGACACTTATAATGTTCAAAAGATATGGTACACCCCTCGTTATTCAGCTCAGTGCAATTTTGTAGAGAGAACTAACAAGACCATAGGTCAAGCCATTAGAAGTTATGTAGATGAACATAAGGATTGGGATAAGGAAATTTATAAAATTCAACAGGCAATAAATACAGCCACACATGAGGTCACCCAGTATACTCCAGCATTTTTGACTTTCGGTCGAAATGTCCCTATCTCTGGCAAATATTATGGAAATCTTCCTAAAACCCAAGATATCGAACTTTTACCTGATGACAGGGATAGTTTTGTTCAGGATATCAAGGGGCTTTAAGACAGTACAGGAAAGATTACATAAGGCTTATCAGAGAAATGCGACATCATACAACCTCAGAAAGAGAGATCATATATTTGAAGAAGGAGAAAAGGTATGGCGGAGAAATAAGATACTTTCAGATGCTTCGAGCAAGTTTAGTGCAAAATTAGCCCCCAAATATGTTTTGAATATTGTTAGGAAAAGAATATCTCGTTTAGTATATGCTTTAGATCATATCGATGGTTCTCCCGCTGGGGAATGGCATATAAAAGATTTGAAACAATATTTTGGATCCAATTCAGATGTTTCTGTTGGATAGTAATGTTTATTCAGACCATAATTATCTTAGATTTGTCTACAGAGTACTTCTGTTAGTTGGTTTTGAGCAAATTTTTTTTTTTTTTGTAAATTTTTGGTGCGTTGGTGCACAGATAAATTTTTTTGGTGCGTTGGTGCACAGACAATTTTTTTGGTGCGTTGGTGCACAAACAATTTTTATGGTTCATGCAGAACCTAGTTTGAGATTCAATGTTCTCCTTATAAAGTAAGCTTACTTGACCCTTGTTATTTCATATTTGAGATTAGATATGGAATATTATTTGACACTAGATACTTACAAGTTATTTAGTGATTTTGTTCCCCTATGAAGATTCCTGAAAGGTCTGATCAACCTGAACTTCATAGTTTCCTTGATGTAAATATTTTTTTGTCATTTTGAAAATTGTGTAAATACTTTTCTCATTAGAGATAGACTCATGTAATTGGACTAGACTTACCGATTTAGAATTTAACCAGATTCAGACCATAACCAGATTTAGACTTATTATCCAGATTTAGACTTATTTCCAGATTTAGACTTATCCAGATTTTGACTTTTATCCAGATTTAGATCTTTTCAAGATTAGATTCTTACCTGGTAGTGAACTATGTTTTTACTTCCAGTTGAGAAACGTTTGGTACGCGCAGTTACTATTGTCCAAAAATTTACATGAATGCCTATCAAAAATTGTTCCATAAATTGACCAATTTTTTCTCTTAGGAGAGGGGTATATGTAGCATTTGAAATTGCTACAAAATAATTTTTAGTATCGTTTGCATGAAAATTCAAGCGAATTTGCTTTAGTGCAACATTTGAAGTTGCAAAGAATCATTTTCATTTTTTTGTTTCATACATTACCATTTTGTAAATATTAACCTTTCAGATCTAGACAAGAAGTCATACTTACAGAGAACATTCAGTCTGATACTTGGTAAATAATCCTGAAGTACTTGAATGTAACTTTTAATGAACCACCTTATCACACATTTTTGAATAACAGCATAGAAATAATAACAGTCATGGATTAGTAATGTCTTCTGAATTTCTATGTGCCGATGGGAGGTGATGATATAAGCTGCAGGAGTCTTTGATTTCTGGCGTTCTGATCCTAGAGGCCTAGAATTCGAAGAAATAGTTCAATGTTGTTGTCCCTTCCGAGAGTAAACAAACGACTTACCATTGTGTTTGCAGGTGTGATAGAGCCCATGTCGCTGGTTTATTTCAGGGATTATTCAAGGTGATTTTTCGATCTGAAATGGTATTTTCGGTGTTGGAAGAATTATTTTCTTTATTTTCTGGAATTTATTTTAGGGTTATAATATTGTCATCCAAACGTCATTGTCCAGTATGTCACTCATCTTCTGTGAGTAGGACTTAAGCACAATCTTACAATGTTGTGACATAGTACTACCGAAGAAAAAGAAGACTCTTCTTTTTCTTTTCTTTCTTCGGTACTTCTTCTGTTAGTTTGGACCTAGTAATTCTTGTGTTTTTCTTCTGACCAATGAAATAATAGGATTTCATATTTGGCGCTGAATTTTGGCAGGAAGCACTTCTTTAGATAAGATAAGTTTAGATAGGGAATTTTAGGAGGAGATTTCCGGTAGCTATCTCGATGCTTTTTCTCGGCGACCGTCATGGTGTGCACTTGAGCCAGTTTGAGCATTTTTTCTTTTCTCGGTATAATCCGTAGAAACCCTTCGGGGGATTTGAAATTTTTTTGAAATTGTTCAAAAACATCAGTGATTCTGGCCATGGACCTGTGTAGGATTTGTTCCCACTTTTTGGAGACTGCCTGATGTCCCCAGGAAGCCCTGCAGCCGGCTTTTTTCAGCGTATGAAGACTCCAAACTAATTGTTCTTCAAGTCCTTCCTCCCTTCTCAGAAGGTAAGTCATATGCAGAGCAATGACTATCAACTTGGTGAGCAATATTTCCTTTCAATATCAGTTTTTTTCTGCTCTCCACGTGTCTGTCAAGAGGTTATATCAACCTGTTAATTTTTTAACAGGGTGTTAGGGTATGGCTTAGCTGCCTTCGGCTTCTAGTAGCGAACAGCTGTAGGGATAATCTCTCGACCTTGGTCATGATTCCCAAGAGGACCAGGTCGCTCATTTTATCCTGACCAGAGTCGACAGGTGGCCCAGATCAAGCCCAGTAGTAACCGGTCAAGCTGACCGGCTGAGCCACACCACTGAGCCCTACTGTGGACTGTGGAGGTCCATCAACTTCTTTTTGTTCCTGTCTTCGTTCCTGTTTCCATCTTCATCTTCACAGCATGCCTACTCACCATAGTGGACCTCGGATAGGGGTGATTAGACCATTGGAGAGGACCCTCCAATAGACCAGGTTTTTTTATTCCATCATATTTTAAATCTGATTTAATATTTCAACATTTTGATCATAACCATATTTAACATGTATGAAGCTCTTGTGAAGCTCTCCCATAGTACTATGTGACAGCGGTTTCAGGTTTTTTTCAGATTATTGTCTAATCAAATTTTTTGAGATTTATACATCCCGTTTTATAGTTGGAATATGATGATTGCTATACCCAAACGCTAGTCATATAAAAAGGTGGTAATTGTCATGGTGTAGATTGATAAATTTTGGTAACTTATACAATAATTTTGAATTCCTCTAGAAACAGTCATTTCATGGTTATGATATTTTATGGTCACATTACTTTAAGATATTTCATGATAACACATGCTACATATTCTGTCATCTTGGTCTCTACACTGGTCTTTATAAACCCTGTCTGTTATGGTGATAATAAATAGGTCTGAAATTTGATATGGTTTTATTCATCTATTTGTGTTGACACTGCCATTTAAGAAGATTTTTTTCATATTTCTATTTCAGGATTAAGTTTTGGGAAATACTGTAAGTATCCAACTAATTGGTTTTCTCAATTATCCAAGTATCAGTAATTGTTTTATAAATTGAGTGGCGCCCTCTAAACTTGAAATTTAACTATCTGCAATCACAACGAATCCACTTATCTGTTCTCTGGCGAAGAGCTGCCGTTCGCACATGTGTCTTATATTTTTATACAATTTTGGTTTATATCAATCAATATAAAAAAGTAGGCCACAGTATGGAGATCGAGTTGTAGACGATATCATTGTTATTTTGTATTTTGTATTGTAGACCGTTCGATAAATAGTTTTGTTTTCTACTGAGTGTTTGTGAAAGACCGAACCTGGACATTCATCGTCTTTTTTTCCAGTGGACTGGAAACCGCTCGCCAGTATCCCCTGTTACGTCACGGCCTACTTCAACACCTGGCACGTGGGGCAGTGCCTCGCTTCGCTGACGGCGAACCTCGTAGCGTCAGGTATTGGGCCTTATTTCGTGCACGTGGTCGGGTTCAGCCTAGGGGCGCACGTGGCTGGCTTCGCGGGGAAGAATCTGAAGGATGTGCTGGGCTATTCGTTCATGAGGATCACAGGTAGGTGGTTTTTTTTCATCGCTCGGAGCGCACGCGAGGGAATAATTATGATAAAATAATAATAAAGTTTATTTACGAAGAAAAATAAGTAGAGGTATAAATAAAATGGGTGTGATAGTAAATGGACATGTATATCACAAAAGCACGAATATGCTTGAGACCAAACCCTTCATTTGGCTCTGGGATGTGGGTTACAAGTCGAAAAAGAAACAAGCCGCGAATTCCAACACTCAGTATATTGTTACTCTCTGAGTTCACACGCGACCGCTAAAATATAACATTAAAGTAGTTGTGCACCTTTACCTCATGAAATATCCTTATATTCTCACCTAAAATATAACACCAAGTATATTTCTTATACAAGATCAATCAATTTGTATTATTGGAGAATCGCTACCAAAAGGTTGCTATAAAATAACGTCGTGTATATACACCTCAAGATGGCTTCGATTGGAAATCACGAGAATCAATGATCGGGAGAAACATTCGATATAAACCGTGCAGTTCAAAATAACAGATTAGCGCAAAAGAGAGTCCTGCTGAGCAGTAAACACTCTGAGAATGGCAAAGGGAAGGTACGGCAGGCAACCAGCAATACAGCATCAAATGGAATTCCCACAGTGGCGACGTAAAGGGAGGTGGTTCCTTCTCAACTACCCTCCAAGCGGTCACTCAGGAGATATTTCTCAAGGAAGGACAGCTTCTTCACGAGTAAAGTAGCGCCGCATATGACTGGCGTGAAAAGTACCGCGCTCCTTGTCATCCTCGGGATAAGTAAGGACATAAGTCGCATAACTTACGGCCTTTTTAACGCGATAGGGCACCTCGAATAGTAAGAGGAATTTTTTCACCTCCAAGTTGATTGCAGACGACTTATTATTAGCGCGTAGAAGAACCAAATCTCCAGTGACAAAATTCACGTACGGCCGACCCGGGTGGTTGACCGCCCTCCGAGCAGCTCTACCTTGTGAAGTCTCTTGGGCCAGAAAAACCTTGCGTTCGAATTCTACCAAAGGGATATTCGGTGGACGTAACCTATCAGGTAACAACCGTATTTTATCTGAGCCGAACTGCAATTCATTAGGGGTGAAGCCGGTTGACTCGTGGAAAACATTGTTCAAGTAATTGCCAAACTTGACCACTTCGAAAGCCCACCTGGTGTGCTCATCGTGCCAGTAGACCCTGAACAGCCTGCCCAATTCCTTCATAACACGTTCCGAAGGGTTGGCCTCAGGGTGCCTCATCGAGGTATACATAACTTCAATGTTGAAAGTATTTAGTAAATACAGGGTGGTGCAGAAATATCAGTAAATAGTTAATCAAAAGTTGAGATGGGGACATGTAAGCCGTTTTGACCAATAATGAATATTTTCGACAAAAAAATTCCTATAAAGTTGAAAAATGTCGATTTTTCACACCCTATATCTCTGTAATCATTTTCGCTAGACCCCAAGTGTGATGCATCGATGGAATCAGCTCTTCAGAGAAAATAAAAAAATGCAATAAAGTACAGGGTGTTCCATTCAAAATAGCAAAGTTTTTGCTACTTTTCGATAGAAGCGGCAAAGCCGCAGAGCTGAAATTATTTTAGATCGATAAACCATAAGCAACTACGTGAGTAACCAAAATTTCAGAATGATCCTATGTCCCGTTCTCCATAAACGTCTAACGTACCATCGACCGTGAGTTACCCTGTATAGCATATTCAGGTAAATATAGACAATATTATGGAAATAAAGACCGAATCAGGCATAGATGAATCGGATATAGTGGGGTGAAGATGAGGATCGTATTGTAGTTTCATGTGAGCATGCAGGTTTCTGTAAACAACTTGTGTTCATTGATCAAACTGAAAATGTTTCATCATTACTGACAAACAGCTTATTTGAATGTTGAAACTTCACAAACGATAAGATTTCCACAATATTCTCAATCACACCACACAGCAGCTTTATCAGGTGAAATACTGGTACAATGAACTAAACTAACCTTGGCTTGCCTGACTCTTATATATCCTACTTCCCCAACCTGATTACAATTTACCTGTGCACAGGTTCGACAAACCTTCATTTTCGGATAATAGGCACGATATCTACATTAAAATACGGTGTACCGGATTTACTTGAAAGGGTTGATAGCAAATACATATAATTACCTTATAAGAAAACAAATTCAACAGTGGTGAACTATTGAGGTCTAGTTGACCGTTAAGTTAAATGTTAGAATTTTTGAGCTTCTGTATTCCTGATAATTCAAAATGATTGAGTTTATTCCTTTATTTTCTAGGTGTAGAATTCCGAAATTATCATCAAAACTATGGTTTTCTTCTGATATATGGTTAAATTTGTTTTATATTCAAAAATGCATCTTATGTTCTTGGATGCGCTGATCAAACGTACGACCTGTCTGACCGATATCTACCTTAGGACAAGATCCACAGTTGAGTTCGTATACCCCTGATTTCTCGAATTTGGAAGTTTTGTCTTTATTATTCTCGATAAACCATCCCAACGGGTTATTTGTTCTATATGCTATTTTTAAGTCATGTTTATATATATACAGGGTGTCCCAAACTCGAGGCCTATCAAACGTTTCTGGAGGATGAAACATAGGATCATTATGAAAATTGGGTTTCTTGAGTTCTCAGCTCTGTTCTATCGATCTAAAATATTTTCAGCGCTTTGGCGTTGCCGCTTCTACAGAGAAGTTGCAATAACTTTGTTATTTCGAATGGAACACCCTGTATTTCATTGTATTGTATATTTTGGAATCTTCCTGAAGAAGGGATTTCACCGATCTATCACACATCGGATTTTGATCAATTTCGATATCAAGTCCGAAGTTTGTTCTTCAGGATTTCGAATCTCTGCATTTCCTGCTATCTCAAAGCTTCATCCATGCGGAGACCGAATTGTTAGATTGCCATTTTTACTGCTACGGGTGGTGACGGTTTGTAATAATGTTTGGTTCAGACTTCTGGATATAGTTGATTTCCAACTCTGAAGCAGCGAAACAATTCATATGGTGATAAGATACATTTTATCACTGGTCACTAACCAGTTATCATGAAATACCACATGAGAACACAATCGCCCTGTACTTGACAAACCAAAAGAATAGTGAATGAGCAAGCGTTGACTTGTCAGCGTCTTCATGTCTTCATTTTCTCGTTTACTGTAGACTTGTCTTGATTCGTTGATCACTTTGTATGATGGCATGAACGGCGAATAGCGAACGTTCAACGTTATCATATAGTATAAGAATGAAAATTATGGTGATTATTATAAAAGTACCTATGTATTAGATACTACAGAAATTATATAGGAAACATCATGCAAAATTTATCCAACAATATAGAAATAATCCATAAAAAATTCATCCTATTTCACTATGTTTCTATGAAGAAAATTCTAATAGTTTTTGTGAAAGAAATTATGTATATTTTTACTATGAACGGATTGATTTCAACAGTATATGATGAAGTGAAAATTACTTTATGATTTTTCAGATCAACTTCCTACTATATTATAGTAAATAACCCTACAAAAATGGTCAACATCACTATAATGAACCCACTATATAAATTTGGTAGATATTATATTTTTCACTACTATGTTGTAGTTTTCATTATACTAATAGTTTTTGTGAAAGAAGTTATGGATATTATCACAATGTACAGATTGATTTGAACAGTATATGATGAAGTGAAAATTACTATATGATTGTTTCAGATCAACTTCCTACTATAGATTATAGTATATAGCCCTACAAAAATGGTAAACATAACTATAATGAAATGACTATATAAATTCAGTAGATATTATATTTTTCACTACTATGATGTAGTTTTCATTATATCAAATAAATGCAATTACATTATTATAGTAAAATTTCTCTCTCTCCATTTTTTTCTGTTCCTGATTCACTCAATCCCGTTTGACCTTTTCAACGTGTCACCCGATAAAATTTTATTTTTCTGCAACCGACACAAAAGTCGTCCATTTTGATACCAAAATTAGCTCTTAAATTGACGTTTCTATTACTGACACAAAAATAGGTATGTTGCTAGGCAACATATTTAGTTCCTAGGAGCTTAAGTTGAATTTTAGTTCCTAGGAGCTAAAGTTGAACTTTAGCTCCTAGGAACTAAAAAGGATGTACTGGACGTCATCGAGAATGAACAACATTGTGACGGTTGGTTATTTGGGTTGAGACGCATACCTGATTTGTTTCCGATTTCAGCAGATTTGGCATTTCATAGCCATGCTGGAGATATAAATACACCTTATTATAAAAGTTTGGTATTGGAATTAATTATAAACATCTCAGTTAAGTATTTTTGTTTTGATCAGGGAAGCCTTCAAGATTCAAATACTTGCTTGATCTGTATTTCATTCGTTATTCTCGGGATGGATAACTTGTTTTTGAATAATCACGGCAAGCAATCGGTTTTTTGTCTCAAACAACGATGTTGTTCATCTTCATTTGATTATCAAGTCAAACACAGTGTAGTATGGAGAGGAATAATTAATCACTATTATCATTGTTGATATATGTTCACTAACCTAACATTTTCCACGTCCTGTTCCTATAGCTGGTACTGGCGGGGTATCTGCCATTAGAGCACCTGGTCCATACACAAATATGTCACTCTGTGGTTGTATTTATATTGAAACTACAATTCGAACATCCTAGAAAACCTAACCTGCTGTTAATGCAGGTAGAATATTCTCACCACATGGATTATTTGTCAATATTTGTTGCATTGCATACATATTGCACGGCATTGGTGGTTACTTCACATGTTTATTTGAGTTAATTGTTTCGGTTGCAGAAAAAATAGCATGTTTCATTCGGATCAAAAGTGACTTTGTTCGACTCGCAAATTTTGCTTT
Organism: Phaedon cochleariae; assembly: GCA_918026855.4. Taxonomy (NCBI): domain Eukaryota; kingdom Metazoa; phylum Arthropoda; class Insecta; order Coleoptera; family Chrysomelidae; genus Phaedon; species Phaedon cochleariae. Next base: position 28,091,899 of record OU896715.1, on the reverse strand, counting down.
CGCTCGGCTTCGCTAAACGCTCCGCCTCGCAAATGCAAAATTCGCTTGTCAAACAAAGTGTCACTTTTGATCCTAATAAAACAATCTACTATTTTCTGCAACTGACACAAAAGTTGTCCATTTAAATACCAAAATTAGATCTTGAATTGACGATTCTATTACTGCCACAAACATAGGTGTGTTGCTAGGCAACACTTTCAGTTCCTAGGAACTAATGTACTACCACTACTACTACTACTACTTCTACGACGACGACTACTACTACTACTACTAGGTCATCAATAATGAACTACATTGTTATGGTTGGTTATTTGGGTTGGGACGATTTGATTCGTTCCCGATTTCGGCAGATTTGGTGTTTCATACCCATGCTTAGCTTTGATCAGGAAAGCCTTCAAGATTCACATACTTGCTCGATTTGTATTTCATTCGTTATTCTCAGAATGAATAACTTGTTTTTGAATAATCACAGTCAGCAACACTTTTCGTTTCACACAACGAAATTGTTTACCTCCATTTGATTACCGAGCCAAACACAGTGGAGGATGAAGAGGAATAAATAATCGCTATTATTATTGTATGTGACATTTCATACCTGGCAGTAGCGCGGTATTTGCTATTAGGGCTGACACTTGGTCCATACACAAATGGGCCACTCTATGGTTATATGTATATTGGAACTACAGTTCGAACATCCTTGAAAATTGAATAAACCTAATTCTCACCACACATATTATTTGTAGCATAGCATACATATGGCACGGTTGTTACTCCACATATATCTAGTTTTATTAATCCTTTCGATTGCAGAATATATAGCATGTTTCAGTCGGATCAAAAATGACTTTATTTGACTCGCAAATTTTGCTTTCGCTTGGCTTCACTAGACGCTCCGCCCTGCAAATGCAAAATTCGCTTGTCGAACAAACTGTCACTTTTGATCCTAATAAAACAATCTACTATTTGATTGAAGGACTGGATCCAGCTCTCCCGTTTTTCGCTACTCTGAAGAATGACTGGAAGCTGGACGCTTCAGATGCCTCGTTCGTGGACGTGATCCACACCAGTGCCGGATCCTTCGGGAAATTGGAGGCGACGGGCCACGTGGACTTCTATGTGAATGGAGGATCGCTGCAGCCCTTCTGCCACAAAGCACCATGTGAGTTGTAGCACGACAAAAATAGACCAACGAAAACGACGCACAAACCAAATACAATGCAGACGATACTGCTTTTATACAGGGTGGGTTATAATATGTTCAGATGATAATTATTGAAATTTCAGAGTACGAAAAACGAAGTTGCTTCCTAAGGGACCTACGTCCCTTTGAATATAACACCTTGAAGATAATTATTTCTCTATAACTTTGAAACCCTCTATGAATGATTTTTTTTAAATTGGTGTACGGTATAAACATGTGATGGTCAAACAGATTCTGAATTCAAAATTTCCAAATTTCATCAGGGTTGTCATATGCGTGGGAGGGTAAGGATGAAAATTTTCTGATTTGGGTATGTATATTGATGAAAATTATTCTGCATCACCATAAAAAAAACAACCTTCTCTAACTAACATTTCATTCAACGTTTTGAATTAGGAATCTTATTTAGCATTTTCAAAATTTAATATTGAAAGCTTTTAAAGTTATAGAGAAAAAGTCGTCTTCAACCTGTCCTATTGAAAGGGGCGTAGTTCCGTTCGAAAACATTCTCAGACCCATATTTGATTGATTGTATTTATTACCCCAAGAAACATTATTGTTTATAATAGGGATATATACAACAAAACATACATTTAACATAATAAATCGAAACAATAATAATTGCACAATTATTGTTCTTCATGTACCTACTGATAGTAGATATGGAATTGAAGTTTACTGAGCAGATATTTCGTCAATTTCATTTTAAATTTTTCTGCTTCTTCTGTATTTTTCAACTCATTAGGTAAGGAGTTATATGAAATTATTCCATTATGGAATATCGATTGTTTACCAAAATTTGACTTATAATTATTTGCTATCAATAAATTGAATTGCCTTGTTTCATGTGCGTGAATCGCATTAACTTCATTAACATTCAAATTCGATATTTTCAATTCCTTCCTGACAAAATGAATAAAACAACAAGTTTTGAGTGCATATAATCAAACTAGATTCAGCAAGTCTTTAAGTTTGTATAGATTCGCAGTTGATTCTAGAAAAGGTGAATTGGAAATGCACTTTATTGTTTTATTTTGTAATTTCATGAGTGGCTTCAAACGTGAAATATTTGTACTTCCCCAAATAGATATTAGATATTATATATTTGAATAAAAAAGACAGAAATAAATACTCTTTAGGTATCTAACAGGAATGAAATTTCGAATTTTATAATATATAATACCAGCAATAGGATTAATTTTTTTTTCTCAATTGATCTATATGTAGAGTCCACGATAGTTGTTCATCTATATAAATACCTAAAAATTTTGTTACATTTGTATATTCAATGGATTTGTTATTGAAACATATTGGACTATTATTCAATATATCCGTTGTTCTTTTTGAGATGTACATATACGTTGATTTACTATAATTAAGAGTCAACTTATTGGTCGTTAGCCAAGATGATATTTTTTGTTTCAAATCCTTTTTAATATCATTATTGATATCGTTGAAATCTTTTGAAGTATAGACTATTGTTGTATCATCTGCAAATAATTTCAGTTTTCCTTCCAATTTTAAAGTAGATATTGAGTTGATATAGATTAAAAATAAAATTGGCCTCAAAACTGGTCCTTGCGGTACACTACATGTAATATTCATCAAGGAACTACAAGTATTATTCACATCAACATACTGTTTCCTATTCTTCAAATAATTTTGGGACCAATCATGAATTTTGCCTCTGACACCTATTGATGATAATTTAGTCAATAAAATATAATGATTTACAGTGTCAAAGGCCTTACAGAGATCCAGAGACAAAATGCCGCATTTGTCATTGTCATCTATTCGTAACTGAATATCTGAAATGACATCCATCACAGCTACCTCTGTGTCTTTTGACCTACGAAATCCATATTGTTCACTATAAACAATAGGCCATTATTTTCAAGATAATTCATTAGACGGTTATTCATAATTTTTCCTAAAATTTTGGAAAAGATCAGGAGAACAGAAATTGGTCTATAATCATTTAAATCATCTTTCTTTCCATTTTTGCGAATTGGTAATACTTTAGCAATTTTCACTTTGTCAGGAATTATACCAGTTTTGAGCGATTTGGAAATCATGTTTAACAAAATAGAAGCTAACTCAAATTCGATTACTTTTACAATCTTAACAAAAATTGCACAAAAATGGATTTCGAAAATTATTCATGGAAAAGATTATTTGTTTCCCACTGAACTTTTATATAAGGAATCTAAGAAAATGGATATAAATCAACTATATATTTACAATTGACTGATTCATATTTTCAGAAATAAAAAGGACATTCAGTTCAAAAAACATATCTGACATATAAGAAATAAAAATAACATAACATTGAAATATGAAACAAACAAGTCATTCGGACGTAGAAATTATAAATTTTTAATTCCTTACCTATATAATAAAATTCCAAATGATATAAAAACAAAATCACTACAATCCTATACAATAAAAATAAAGAACTGGATATTAAACTCCCCTGAAAATTATTTTATTTCTCTAATTAACATTCAATAATATCATTAGAAAAATTTTAATAATAATTGTGAATAAGTACGTATGAATATAAATAATTATGCGTATTGAATGAAATGCTCAGTACACTATATAATATGGATTAAATCTTGTCAATTGACAATTTTTTCCTTGTGATGATTTGATATTGTTAAATATTCATTGACCTATGTACATTTTTTTTTATCCTTACTACAAGGTTAACTTCATAAGGTTTTTCCCAGTTCATTCAAAATACCTATCTGTTTATTCCAATGTATATTTTGTGAACGTTTTTGAATAAACATATTATTATTATATTATTAATATAATCAAATCCACAGCATTTTCGAACATCCAGATTATCAATGATATTCTAAATTTCTGAAATATTCGTGAGAATTAGGAACATATATAGAACACTTGAGCAATCTTTCACAGTGTCAGAAATTATAGTAATTTTTGAAGATAAATTTTGGCCTACATTGATGAAATGATTATTGATTTCATTACTCATTTCCTGGAAGTCGTTAATTCGTACATTATTCACAGTAATACATTTGATATTTTCTGTTTTGTTCTTCGTTTTGTTGTATAAGATTGAGTTTATACCATTCCATACTGATTTTGGAGTACCATTAAAAAAAGTATCATCATAAAATTCTTTTTTTGTTTCACGTATTCTTTTTTTCAGTAATTTATTATAGATATTATATTGCTCTTCAGAATATTCTATATTATAGGATAGATTTTTTTTTATAATGAAATTTGTCTCGCAATTTGATCAATTTACTTATAGTACTATTGAACCATGGCTTTGAATCACATTTGGATTCAACCATTTTCGAAACAGTACAATCATGAAAAGTATCCAGTAGTTTTCCATATGCATCATCATTGAGTATTTCCAATTCCGATTTTGATTTTTCAATATCATATGTATTTATTAACTTGTTCACATATTTTTTATTATTCAATTTTAGTAGTGGTATGTAAGTCAAATGAAATTTATGGTCACTCAATGAATTATTAATGACAAATGATGAACTCCTAGTTGGAATAGTTTCATTACAGTTTCTGAAATTACTAGATTTGTAAATATCTACAAACTCATCACTAATCGATGAAACATTTATATTCATATCACCAAAGAAAAAACATTCACATTCGAATCTATTGATTGCATCAAGTGTCCTATCCATAAATTCGAGAAAATATTGAATATTTACGTCTTGTGTTCGATAAACGCCACAAAGTATCATATCTGGGGATTCGATTTTGATGGCCAAATATGTTAGAGTTGTTTCTTCTTTTTGAATTATGTCAAATTCTGAACTCTCATGAATGAAAATTCCAACACCACCCCCTCGTTTTTGACGACTTGCATATACTGCATTGTAGTTTTTAAAGTTGAAATATATCTCTTATTCCTTATTCAACCATGTTTCAGTGACGATGACTGCTGCAATATTCATTTCACTTATGATAATTTCCAGTTCTTCCATTTTATTTCTTATCGATCTCGAATTTAGATATAAAATTCTTGTTCTGGTATTGGCATCTTTTTCCAAATCGTCGATGGAGCTCAATTCGGTTAACTTAACAGTGGAGTTGTTAATCATATTTTTGTATTAGTTTTATTTCAATTAACATAGTCAATTTTTGATTCCAGTTGGTTTTGATGAATCTTGAGGGTTGGGCAATTTTCGTCTGTAGCTGTATGATTCACAGAATAATCTTTCATGTAGCGTTGGTTTGATATTATACAATTATTACATTTCAATGGCTCATTATTCGAACATGAACTGACTCCATGTTCACCAAAACAACGAGGACACTATAATTTATTCCTGCATTTATTACTTTTATGTTTGAATCCATAACATTTTTTGCATTGGCTCACAATATTATTGTCATATACTTTTAAATTTTGCCAACCAACAAAAAGTTTTCCATCGTTTTTTGCCATTATTCTTTCATATCATTTCCCATTTATATCTGCATATACTGTATATGTACGTTTTTTATCAAAAAATTTCAGGTGCTCAATTTGTTAAGTGTCATCTTTGTGTATTATATTATTCTGTTCAATAATCATCTTCTGTAGTTGTTCCTTTGATATATTCTGGTCTAATTTCAAATTTGGAATTTTAATTTCAGGTCTCATCAATTTCTTTATTTCTGCGTCATATCTGGATGGTAATTTTTGAATTTTTTCAATATCCTCTTCATGCTCGCATTTTATTAATGAATTGCCAATACGCATTTCTTTCAAAGAATGTACTCGAACTCTCAATTTGGTGATATTTACATTTTTTTCTAGATCATTTCTTGTTTTTTCCGCAGGTTGTTCATTTTTCGGTTTCAAAATCAGCGTCTGTTCATTTTGTTTAGGTGTACACAAAGAATTATGTTTTTTCATCAGAACATCAGAATAACTTTTTTCGAATTTTCCTTTTATTTGATTCAACGATTCCATAATATTATTCGAATCATTCATATTAGACACTCTCAAGTTGTAATTTTTATTTATTCTCTCATCGACTTCAGCTGAAAGTTTGATGTGATTATCTTTCTCGATGATTATAAAATCCTTCTGTCTAATGATTTCTTTCAAATATGATATTTTTTCTTCATAATCCCTCATCTTACATTCTGTGTTCAACTAAGATTCATAGTTTACCTGTGTATAATGTATATTGGAATGTTTTTCAATTGAATCAAACAAATCACTTCGAGAAATACTTTTTCCATTACTATGTATGGAACGCTCCTATTCTGATTGTAGCATATCAGCTCTTAAAGAGATGTCTCCACTTCCACAATCCTTCTCCTTACACTCATTTACATTTTTCTTTCTTCTTCTCATTTCTTGTATTATTGATATGAACTTTTTGCCATATTTTCATGCAAGGATTTTACGCCTTCGAAAAGATGCCGCTCACTTTTGAATCAACCCGTATATACAGTGCCGACTTGGTCAGATCTGAAAATGAAGACCGAAAGAGATTTAGAGCGAATTATCGATTGGTTCAATCACAAAATATCAACAGTAAATTTTGAAAAATCAATTCTTTCACCTTTTGCAAGCTATAAATCCTCCTTGCCAGACTTCCAGACTCTGGATATCCAAAGCCAGCATGAAATCAATTCCAAAAAGAGGGCAAACAATCGATAATATCTTGGAGTTATCATTGACCCAAATCTCGAATGGGATAAACATATTAGTAATATGAATAATACATTGAGATCAAAATCTTCCAAATTTGAACAGTTATCTAAACTTTATAATATTAGATATTCAAGAGTTGTATATGTTGGTCTCGTCGAATCTCGTTTACAACATGCAATACTCAGTTGGGGGAAGCGCATATTCTACACATATGCAGAAACTGAAAATACTACAGAATCGCATTTCAAAAGTAATTCTTGGAAAACCAATGACCTACTCCTCAAAATGTACATCTAAATTTGAATAAATTATACCTGTTTGGTAAAATTATTTATATGTATAAAAACCATTACACATAATTAATCATCCCTATCTAACCAGAACAAAATCGAAACACTATTCCACAACGAATGCAGCCGATAAGTTCATAGGTCAGCAACATTTTCAATACCTAACTGATAGAATTTATAACTACTCACCAGAAACTTTTAAAATGTATATTCTTGAAATCGATTCATTCGGATATATTGAGAAAAAAATTATTGTGTACTTACTGGACCTAGACATTGACATTGTAGTTAGTATCATAGAAATGTACATATAAGAACGACTCAGGACATATATCAGCAATTGATTTTTTTTTACCATATATCCCATCACAACCTGCCTCACAGAGGTTTTATGGGTTTGGTTGTTTATCTAATGCAATATTGATTCATATGACATCGAAATTGAATGCGATATACTTTGTAATTTGTTATTCTCATCTCACTTTTATATTAGTAAATTTTTGTATAAATAAACAAATATTACCATGAAGACATATACGACTTACCTACCCCGTATGTATATTTACAGATGCTAGTGTGTGCATGTTGATACCAGGGTGCTGAAAGCAGATAGGGTTTGGGCAAACAGTACATTTACAAATGCTAACAGATTTGGACACCAGAAGCGATCAGCCTGTTGAAACCACTAACTGAAGTTGACACCGGTGGTTAATTTCGCAAACGCTTGTTATACGACGCTATACATAGTGGAGTATACTACGGCGTTGCCAAAAATGCTATCTCGGAAACTAAGCGAGATAGAGGTATAGTTACTTTGGAGAAAATGATCCCCATCGAATTTTGAGCAACTTTGGTTTTTGTGTGTGGTCTGTCTGTCTGTACTCTGTGGTAATCATAAATCGATATATCTCCGGAACCTTTGACATATCGACTTGAAATTTTGCCATCTTATTGTACTCAAAACAATATTATTTCATTAAAATATGAAGGAAATCGGAAAACTCTAAGGTGGTTTTTCCGGGTTTTTTCGATTTTTCGCCGGAAGTTTCTTGTGACCACTCTACAAATCGCAAAAGTGGTCCGATCGATTTTATTTTTTGTGAAAAAAAACAAGTGGGTTTTTCAAGGAGATTTTCCGAAACAAACGGTTCACTTTGAAACGACATATCTCCTGAACCAATAGACTAAATCCAAATTTGAAAAATGCACCGTATGCCTCTTTGATGACGCAACAAATTATTATTCCACCATTTTTTCGTGCATACATCGGAAAATGGAAAAACAAATGAAAATCAAAACATCAAAATTTGAAATCCTGTCAATTCAAGATATATCGAAAACAAATGGAAAAATCGAAAATTATCAGAAGTGCAAAGTTATCCACTGGAACATTTCCTACAAATTATTACCCGATTTTTTTTCTGTAAACCCAATAGTACAGGAAATAAAGTAAAAAATATGAAAAAAAAATTTGAACGACCCATAGGGTACCATGAAGATATATTGAAAAACAGAAGATTATCGATAGATGAAGATCATCGACTTCCACTGAACCATGAAATATTTTTTCCTTGTGTTGATTGGAAGATGGAACAAAAGTGTTGAAAATTTTATTCTCAGATGATTCCAAATATCTCGAAAACAACTGGAAATATCTGAAAATGTTATAAAACCAAAATCATTCCTTCTGATAGAATCTACAAAAAATCCGTATAACTTTTTTTTTGAATTCAATAGTTCGAGAGATACGATGAAAAAACTAAAAAATTTACAAGTTCCTAGATAATCACTTGCCAATAGAAAACGAAACAAAAAACAAAAGAAAGTAAAAAAAGCACACTCGACTGTCTTGATTTTTTCCCATAAACTACGTAGCTCACTCGACTGTCTTTATTTTTCGCCAATAAACTAGGTACCTACCTAGCTCACTCGACTGCCTAAATTTTTTGCCCATAAACTACGTACCTAGCTCACTCGACTGTCTTGATTTTTTGCCAATAAACTACGTACATAGCTCACTCGACTGTCTTAATTTTTTGCCCATAAACTACGTACCCAGCTCACTCAACTGTCTTAATTTTTTGCCCATAAACTACGTACCTAGCTCACTCGACTGTCTTGATTTCCCACAAAGAAAAAATATGTTGGCAAAGTTTTAACTTTCTTTTGTTTTTGTTTTTGTTAGTCCCTATTGGCAGTCAAGTGGGCTAGATACGTAGTTTGTGTGAAAAAACCAAGACAGTCGAGTGGGCTAAGTACGTAGTTTGTGGAAAAAATCTCCAGTTCTCTGAACTTTCATAGCGTCGTATACACATCATTGGTGCCCAATGATAGTTTCAATATAAAAATATGCTCATGATATGGTGCCATGGCCTCTACTTCCATCTTACATGAGCAATGATGAAATATCATCTGCTTTTATAGCGTCGTATGAATTATCTGACCTCTATTATACTAATCTAATACCTAATGAAAACTACATCTATACTAATCTGATACCTTTCAAAAACTACGTACCTCACTTGTTGCATTGCACATAATATACATCGGTGTAGTGACGGCATTCAAATAGTTTATAGTGAATTGAAGTTTTTTAGTTAAACATAACAAACAATGATTGGCGAAGGAAAAAAATATCATTATAATTATTCTCGTCATATTCATAAACATTTTCTGTTAATTAAAAAATAAAATGAAGAATCATAGCGCCTCTTACACTTCACGTTACGTTACTATCTTCTTGACATTGCAAGTGTAATTAATACAATAAACACAAAATGGCAGGTAGTAAAAACCATTTCGATTCTGTCAATATTGCGCGTTAGGAGTTGAAACCAACATTGGTTTTGATACTGTATATAGGTGAATCACGGAGACAATGACTATATTCATTTTGCTAGATCATTTGGGATTTTTATTGCGTAAACAGTTGCTATCTAGAGATTTGTTCCTTTTGAAATGGTGACACACAAAATCTTTGCGGAAGGTGATTTTGGTTACATTTGGATTTGTACGATCAACAAACCAATCTGTTTTGGTCTCCGTTTAAGACTTCTGTATTCAATCGTTATATGCCGATTCACAGACCCCAAAAAATGTTGTTTTATAATTCAACACTGAATTGGTTATCACAGCCACAGATGACAATATTTCACATGAAGGGTCAATCATTTTTAGAGATTATAGCAAACATTATCATCATGATTATACTTCTTCATTTCCAGCGAAAACAGCAACAACGAACGAAATGCGAAAGACAACCAACAACATTCAATGTTGCCAAGTTACACTTCGAGAACAATAATACTGCGAGACATGGAGTAATCGCAATTCGTAACAAAATCCTTCCAATCGTTTCAAAAGTTGCAGAATTACATATTATTTTTGCTGTGACGGGAAACAAATTCGATTTCGCGGTTACGTAAATTAGATCGGATTAGATTTAGAGTGGGACTTTCTGGCTATCTGCCTCCACACCGCGACCCTTTCAGATCTATTCTGTCTGCCCTCAAAATCGTTTAGATTTCTTTGGCTAGCCCCGCCTTCTCTATGAGACTCCATAGGCTAGTTTTCAGATCCCCTGTGTAACTTTGAGCTCTTGGCTTTGCCGCACTAAGCGTGAGGAACCTTAATCTTGACAAGCCCTCACAGTGGCAAAGTATGTGTAGTCAGACCTATCGTACTAATGTGTTTGTTGTGCCTACAACGCCTTGTGAGTCCTACCAGTATTGTAGTAGTACTTCGTTTCTGCCTCAATAGATATTCTGTGAATGTTGGCGATGGTTTTTTAATGACCTCTTTTGCCTGTCCCATACCTGGCGAGCTGTTTCACCATCCTTAAGGTTTGATTTGCATCCAAGATTTGATACTTTTTTTTGTATAGCTTTTGCAATACCACAAAAGGGTTCTGGGCCAATCAGAGCTATGTTTGCTCCTGCTCGGGAAAGTGAGTCTGCTTCTTCATTGCCCTCGTACCCTGTATGTGCTGGTATTCCCATGCTAGAATCAGTCTGTTCTGACTCATTTAGGGTTTCTAAGCAGTTCCATACTAGCTTTGAGCTAACTCGCATTGAGTTAACTGCTTTGATTGCCGCCTGGCTATCCGAATAGATTGCAATGGTTTTCCCTTCAAGCTCTTGCCTTATCAATTCTTTTACGCCATGATGTATTGCAATAATTCCTACCTGAAAAACCGTCGCGTATTCGCCTAAGCTCAGTGAGATTCTTGTCTTTGGCTTGGTCCCATGAATACCAACTCCTGCCCCCTCCCTCGGGTTTGGAGCCGTCCGTATAAACAGCAATGTCTGCATTAAATAAATACAAAAAGCTGAAAGTCATTTCCACACAATGTTCATAAAATAAACAACAATGGTAGATTCCGGGAGAAATTGAATTACATCCTCTCGAAATCTATGCATCGACTCGTATAAACGAATACTGAAACAAGTGATTTTTTCCTGAATGCCTATTGATTTCGATTTAGCCAGGCCGCTAGACAACCTCAGACCGGTTTCGAGCTCTTTGACTCTCGTCAGTGCAGTGTAGTCTCCAGCCAGCAGTCCTAAGACCGCCGACAAAGCGAAGCCTAGCCAAACAAAAAACCGTGGGCTGAAATCTAATATTTTTGCCGTGTATAATACACTATTTTTTTCTGTGACAGAAGGAAGGACGAATCGATATTGAGATATTACATTATTTTGAAATCTGAAAATTATCAACGTGAAATTTTAAGTTTTCAACAGCAGGGACACCTGCGTTGTAGGCATCTTTATCATTCTTTTGAAGTAATCAAATATCTGATGTCACTTCTGTCAGTCTGATTCTGTGATTTGATTTCTGAAAATTGCGAATTTAGTGGTTGTTTCGTAATATACGTAACAGCGAAGTCGAACGGAAGATAAAATGATTTGCAGATCTTTCTCGGAGACGGTATTATTGATTCATTTTTCGGACTTAAAGCACAACAAAAGCCATCAACATCAGTGTATATGTGATATATATCCGGGAAAAAAGTACTCACTTTTTTCTCACGGGAAAAAAGTAATTTATGAAAAGTGACATTTTATAACCTGCCAACAGAGATGAAATGCTAAACTTTTTCTCCTTCACTGAAAAAATAATGTATTATATACGGAAAAGACATTTAGATTTTTGCTCACGTTTTTTTTTCTCCCTTTGTTACGCGTCGGGAAACAACACAACCTGAAGCTAAAATCTACTACTTTTTTTCCTGGTATGATAAATATCTATACGAGGTGTTTTTGGAATTGGTGCACATATTCAGCACATTCATTTGATACAGTAAGGAATATATCCATGATATCAGATTCTTTTCTAATTCTTCTAATAAACGAGATATTTCATCTCAAGAATTGAACAAGATACGAGAAAAAATCAAGTACGCCACTTTTAAACAATTTGAATGATTGAACTCCGCGTGATTTTGCCTACCGCATGGAAATTTGAATAGAGGTGACGTCAGATTTGCTACAGTGTAAAAATTCGGGTGGTCTAACCTCAAATTTGATTTTGATCTCAACACTTTTTCATTAGTGCCATGCGATAGTACACATCGAGCATTCTCAGTGTTTGAAAAATGTGCACTTATGTCAATGCCACCCTGTATATAATGTCAATTATGGATAAGTGCTACAAACTTTTGCGAAATTAACCATCAGTGTCAACATCAGTTAGCATCTGTGAATGTATACTCCCTATAAACGTTCACTTGTTTCAACACTCTGATCGCTTCTGGTGTCCAAATCTATTAGCATTTGTTAATGTATTGTTTGCCCAACTGCCCAAACCCTTTACTGATCTCAGCACCCTGGTGTCAACACACGCTAGCATCTGCAAAATATGCACTCCATATTCGATACTGGTTAGGTTAAAGTTTGATATTCCAGAGATCTTCCAAAAGATCTGCAAACAGTGTGAATATCGGTTGTACTTGTGCTCAAAAATCTGTTAAGTCAAGTACTGTCACTTTGAGGAAAAAAATTTAAATAGATGTAACTTATCTGGAATCATACCACATATTTCCCATACCAAAACAATTCGATACAAGACAAAATTGCTTAGTTTGGGCGCTAGAGGACTCTGGCTTACTCAGTACGAAAAACAACAAAAAATACGTCTTGCCACATTCAAATCTTTGTCGTCGTATGAATCTTTGTATTCATGGCAATGATGTTTTTTTTTTACAATTTTTGAAAAATATCTTCTCAGTGCGGACTGATGCTTTGAATTGATGAATTTCAAATTTTGTCAAAACCGTGAGAGAAATCTGATTGCAAGAGAACCTTTTTTGTAGTTAACAAGTTACACAATCCAAATTTCATTTTCAAACCCATTCCTTTCCAAATGTAAAAACTTCACGGACCATAAGATTTCCACGAAATTCTCAATCACACGACATGTTTCACTAACACAGTAGCTTCATCAGGTGAAATAACTGAAATACTGTCAAGCCAAGTTTGGTTCAGTTCATTGTACCAGTATTCCACCTGATGAAGCTAATGTGTTCATCATCCATCAAGTAACAGCCAAGTCAATTAAAAAATACATACATTACCATTGGCGTTAGAGTTTCAGATGTTTATTTACTGAAAAATTCAAGTTCCACGCATATGGAATGATATTCATCATTATCATGATATGGGTTTTATTGTCCAATGAAACTATTCCAACAACCAAATTTGAGTGAATTTCCATTCTCCGTTTCAAAGTTATGAGGCAAAAACGTTTCGAAAATTGTCTACCGCCCAAACTAAGCAACTTTGTACTGAGGTAAGTTTGCTTGTGTCGAATTGTTTTGGTCTGAGGTGAGTTTGAGTACAGACTCTTTAGACACAGCCTGTATGAACTGTCGTGTTTCGTCAAAGTTGCAATGTCATCAATTGAAAAAAGATTGAGTGCTGCTCGTTTTCAAATTGTGTGGCTGTATATTCTGGTTGTGATTCTTCATAGCCGAAAATAACCATCAATTTTGTTAGATTCAAAGTTAAAATCAAGATTATCAATGTTTCTTTCCTAAATGTTATAATACAATATATACTTAAATGAGGAAAAGAATTGGACCTAGTACATTTTCTTGAAGAACACCAAATATTAAGCTGAAAGATGCTGAAAGTATCTCGTAATATCGCCAATTGTTCTCTTTCCGATGTGTTACTCTTTAATTAGTCGAAACTCTTACTCCACGCGACACAATTTTGCATAGTTTCCTGAAAAGAATGTCATGGAAAGCTGTCATGAATCCTTTTTTGTCTAGAATAATAGTATCTTCTCATTTGGATGAATGAATTTTGGTTGCGAAATCAATAAGAATCGATGGAATCGCAAGAAACATTCTCGAGCAAAATGTTTGACGTTAAAATTGATGTTAAATGTCTGACATAACCTCCTACCTTATCGGGGACTCTTTGTTGATATGTTATTCAGGACAAGTATAAGTATTAAGTATACTTCCCGGAAGCACTTTTTACTTGATAACATACCAATGCTTAAGTATAAAATTATAATGTATTGAGGTGCAATTTTTCACTATAAAATATCCTGTCCCCATTTCAGATATTTAATGAAAGCAAATCATTGCATTCGTACCAATTTTATTTTTTCAGATCCGCCTCTTTGCAGTCACATTATGGCTGGTATTTATTTTGCAGAATCTATCAGAAACCGAATGAATCCATTCATAGGTGTGAAATGTGACAACTTTGCCTACTATTATTTTGGATCATGCAATTCTGCTGATACGACCGTAATGGGTGAATATGTACCGTATATGTGAGTTATTAGTGAAAATAAGTAGGTATATCCTGAAGTAACAGAATGAACTCATTTGATTTTCAGCGCCAGAGGGTCCTACTACGTGATCACCACTAATGAATCTACATTTGGATTGGATAACATCTATCCCAACAATTTATATACCTAACTACAGTGTGTCTGAAAAAGTTAGCAAATTATAAGAATCGTTCTTATTGAAAAATTTATGGAAAAAGTCATTCCTCATAAAAAAATCTGTAAGGTCTAGACCGAAAATGCAAATATCAAATATACATTTTTTCCAGTAGTAATCAAGTACCTTAATTTCCGACAATATGGAAAATTTTCAGGAACCCAACACATCTGCTATTGTTTGAAACGCGCCAAACTTTTATTATATACAGGGTCATTTGTTTTTCTGGAAAGGACATTAACTCTGATTCTTTTAATTAAACACCTATAAATGTTTTGACATGTCGATAGAGCTTTTTTTATTTCAAAAATATAAATGAGTCGAATATTTGGATGGAAAATTGTTGAGTTATTAATGATCGAACTTTACCAAAATACCGCAGTTGAACATGGTTTTAGCTTTGAAATATTGTTTTTCTGCAGCCGACACAAAAGTCATCCATTTTCATACCGGAATAAGCTCTTGAATTGACGTTTTTCACTGACACAAAAATAGGCATGTTGCTAGGCAACACATTTAGTTCCTGGGAGCTAGAGTTGAACTTTAGTGCCTAGGAGCATGAGTTGAACTTTTTAGCTCCTAGAAACTAAAACGGATTTACTAGAGGTCATCAAGAATAAACAACATTGTTATGGTTGGTTATTTGGGTTGGGACGCATACCTGATTTGTTTATGATTTCGGCAGATTTGGCATTCCATACCCATGCTGGAGATATAAATACACCTCAGTTCAGTCTTTGAGTTTTCACACTATTTAATATAGTCGAGGTTTTAGTTGAGTATTTTTGTTTTGATAGGGAAGCCTTCAAGATTCACATACTTGCTTGATCTGTATTTCATTCGTTATTCTCGGAATGCATAACTTGTTTTTGAATAATCACGGCCAGTAATAGAGTTGTTTGTCTCAAACAACGATATTATTTACCTACATTTGATTATCGAGTCAAACACAGTGGGGTATGGAGAGAAATAAATAATTGCTATCATTATTGTTGATATGGTCACCAACCTAACATTTTCCTCGTCTTTTTCCTATACCTGGCACTTGCGCGGTATTTGCCATTAGAGCACCTGGTCAATACAAAAATATGTCACTCTGTGGTTGTATTTATATTGAAACTACAACTCGAACATCCTTGAGAATTAAATAAACCTGCTGTTAATGCAGGTAGAATATTCTCACCACACAGAATATTTGTTGCATTGCATACATATGGCACGGCATTGGTGGTTACTTCGCATATTTATTTGAGTTAATTGTTCTGGTTGCAGAAAACATAGCATGTTTCATTAGGCTCAAAAGTGACTTTGTTTGACTCACAAATTTTGCTTTCGCTTGGCTTCGCTAAACGCTCCGCCTCGCAAATGCAAAATTCGCTTGTCAAACAAGGTATCATTTTTGGTCCTAATAAAACAATGTATACTGTTTGAGATCCAACGAAATGTCACGATATTGTTTATTGTCAAAAAGAAATCGTTTCATCTCAATGAAGAATTATATGAATGGACTGTTTAGATGGAAAATGCGTAATTTTGGTAAACGTTCATAATTAATGCCAAAATATGCAACTCATTTAAATATTTTGAAATCAGAATGGGAGGTTCTAGCGGAATATGAGCGGAATATGAAAATATATATAGGGTGTTTCATTCGAATAATCAGAGTTGATGCTTCTTCTGGAAAAACTATAATATATAAAATAACTTCACAAAAAGAAAGTTTGGGTTGTTTCAAACATCTTTCTTATCTTACATTTCTTTCGTATTTTCAAAGACGAAATAGTTAAGAGGGGGTTCAATTTTAAAAGGTGCACCCTGTACAGAAGCAAACACATCTGCGACATGACATCTCTGAGATGTCATGATGATGCAACACTACGATATCACGAATCTTGCATCGCTGCGATGTATACATGTGGTCATCGTATTTCGGAGAATTTGTCAGAAACTTGTAATGTAGATTCTTGTTATGTAAGAAAGAATACATAAATAGGGGCCAGGTAGCCGTGCGGAAAGAGTGTCAAAATTTTAATCCGCATTCGCTTGCCGGTCGTGGGTTCGATTCCCATCGACTGCATCGACTGCAGAAATTTCTCTGATGGCCCAAGAAAATGTTTGGGATCACACGTTAAAAGGTAAGACCCCCGTCATTCCATGCTTGCACAAGACTCTCGAAGACTTCTGAGGGTTGCTCGTAAAGAAGCAACCGAATGACGGTTAGAACAATTTTAGAACAATACATACGTTACTCAACAAAGTGAAGCTGAATTCGCAAACATTCGTTACATCGTTATCAAACAATTCTCTTATATCTCGCCGACACACACTACATAACTTTTAATGCAAATACGAGTAACTGATCTCATCCTGATGGAGATACGTAAAGGTATATTGATACTTAGAAAATGATAGCTCCATTGAAATGACGATGGACTGTACGTACAGTAGACACAAGGGACCAACAACCAGTCACAACAATGCATCAGCTGTATTATCACACCATGTTTGAGGACACTTTTTACGTTTCACTGTGAAGTTATCTCGCATCACATCGTAGTTTTATCACAAAAAAACATCGTTTTTCCATAACAAATAACATATCGCAATTACATGGCAAAAAATATCACGCTGTTATATCGCAGAGAACTAATCGCAGTAACATCGCATGAATGAAACTCGAGTGGGACAAAATAACATCTCTCTGACATCGCAGCGACGTATATGCGATATCGCTGGTCACAATTGTTACATCGCTGCGATATCTCTGTGATGTAGTTATGTTTGCTGGGGAGAAAAGTTCACTAGAATCGAAAATGACGTTCTAATATCTATGTATATAGATCTACAATGGAAATGAGGTTTAATAATGTTTTACAATCTTGAGATCGATTTATGTGGGAAACTTTTCTAATATCGATCTAAGGGAAAAAATGCATCCCTAATAAAAAGGTCCGCAAGGCAGAAATCGAATTTTTCTGGCAATTCCAAAGTATGTAGTTGCCAAGTTCAGTTTCACGACTGAAACAATTTGATATCTGATATTCACAAAATTGTAGCTGAACAATTTTTTCTTTTGTTGCCAAATTTTTCAGACATACTCTATATGAAATATTTTTATTGTCTAATTTGCAATTTCAACAAAGATAGATGATATGCACCTACTTGAAAATTGCATTTGATGCCAAAACCTATACTGTCCTTAAATTATATAATGTATACATAATATTATGAATGAAAGACAGGATAACTACTAACCTTAGCCCTAATCGCTCGTTTGAATAATTAGGCCCTCAAATACACTTTAGTTACCTACTGATATGATATATCGGGTTGAAAAATTCAGAACCACTGCGAATTATAACTCGTTCTTATTGGACGTTTTTATTGGACATTTTCAACTGGGGGATGATACCGGCCAGTGTTGTAATACTGGATGTCAAAATTGTCAAGTTACTATATCACTCTGATGAAAACTTTGAAGCGGTCCACGTTTAAATAACAAACAAGTAGGTAGTGGAAATTAAATTATTTTATTCTATCTGATCAATAATCGCCTCGACTATAAGTAATAAATTATAATTATTGTATGTATCTATGAGTAGATGAATTTAAGAAAGATTTTTCTAAAATTGTCAACCAAAAAAGCTGAACGGTGAATTGGAGTTCGGAGTGCTGGATGGTGCTTCAATGTTGGGAGCTGTCAAACAACATCTGTTATCACCAATTGCTCCTTGACTGGTGGGGCAAAACGGTGGATACTTGTCGTGGATACAGTATGACCCAGAAGCTCTGAAATCGAGACATCAATTCGAATAGTTGAAATATCAAAAGACAAACACAAAGAAATGAAAGAATTTATGTTCACGTTCTGAAATGTATTTCAAAATTTAGAATTTGTATATATAGAATTACCTTATCTCTTTTTTTTTACAATGGCTGAAAGAATAACTGGACTACAGGTTACTGATGAGGACATGATATCCAAAATGAGTTCTACTCGACTTGAGTCATATAACCTGTTCGTGAGAGATATAATTCCCATATCACTGATACGAATCATTTTTTTGAAAGTTCCAAGCTCATCAAGATCAGAGTTCATGCAAGTATACTTCTCCTATACATTTCAATTTCCATTTCAATACTGAACATATTGGTAAGTTATATTTTTTTATATCATAATAGATCATTTTATTCTATTCAATTTCAGAGATAATTGAAATTCTCAATTTCAGAGGATTTTGATCTTTCATGCTCTCTTTTTGGATATTCAACAGATATAATTCAATGTTAGATGTTGTTTTCTGTTGATATACATATGCATATTTTTATATGAAGGAGAATGTAAATTCTCTACTTCAGAAGAATGATTTCAAGTTCTTATTATCGTGTGTGTTCAATAGATGTAATTCAATATTCGTCGTGGCATATAGCCAGGAAAGTAGTTGTTTTCTGTTGAATAAACCGAAAAAGAATTAATATTTTCATCACATGGGGAATGCGAATCCTCAATGTATTTCTTTTGTAGGGTCCTTTCGTACGAAAGCGCTAGTTGCCAGTTCAAACTGGCAATTATAGGTAAAAGCCAGTTTGAACTGGCAATTATGGCTAATTGCCATTTCAAACTGGCATTTATGACTAATTGCCAGTTCAAACAGGCAATTATAGCCAATTGCCAGTTCCAACTGGGAATTATAGCCAATTGCCAGTTCCAACTGGGAATTATAGGTATATGCCAGTTCAAACTGGCAATTATGGCTAATTGCCAGTTCAAACTGGCAGTTATGGCTAATTGCCAGTTCAAACTGGCAATTATAAAAAAAAGTATCATGTCCGATCAGCGCTTTCGTACATTCGTACACCTCAGTACAAAAGAAATAACAAAGAATAGCTGATAGCACTCTTGAATTTTTTTCGTCGTATACGTACGTATTTCATTTGTATACTTGGGAATAATGAGAATTCCGAACAATCTCATTCATGTAATCTATGAAAATTAATTTGGTGTTTTGGTGACTGATGCTTTGAATTACTAAAATTTAAATTTTGTGGAAACTTGGAAAGCATAAGGGTAGTGCAGAAAATATCCGAAGTTTATTTTCAGATGTTTTCATATCAGAAGATATGATGAGAATATTGTTATTATTCAAAAGTCATAAGAATATCGCAGTGGGTGTATAAAGGCAATTCATTCCTAGATAATTCAGCAACAAACTAGCCAAGAACCATAGCCAAATTTGGCTTCAACGCATCACATGGAAATGGATCATCTTATTTCAGTGTGTATAATCAAAGCGAATTCACTTACGATAGCGGAGTGCCTTGGCCAATGACCACAGGAATACCTATTCTGCTACCAGGCCGTGGTCCCGACGGACAACGTCTCGAGCAAGGCTCGGCTTTCTTGATCATTCCTGGAAAGAGGCTTTCGGCCATGTAACAGATAGCCCACACGTGGCTGCACAGCTGGACGTCAACTGAAACATAGATCGCAGGTGTGATAGCCTTGCCAATTGGAACATCTCCAGCAAGAAACATCAGCCGTGCGCTGCCAGGCACTCTAAAACACTGAGTTTGGAAAGATATCAGGAATGAAAAACAGTTGCAATACTTTCAAACTCCTTTCGACTGTATAGAAACGTCCGTATAGACTCTTAAGAGCAACTTTACAGTCGCTTCACAGTTTTCAATTTCATCCTGAAGGCAGATTGATTGATTAAATAAAAATAATAATAATGAGAAACCTAAAATCTCAAGACTAAAAGATTCTAGGGGAACTTTGTGAATCGGTTATCAGCTGGTGCTTGCCAAGCCCCATCAGTTGCAGTAGGCCAGCTGACAATCGAGAGTGTTAAGTTTTCATTTATATAAATCAATTATAAATTCTTCAGGGAACTTCTATTTCTTACTGGGAATCTACCAATGCCCGTTATTTGTCACAATATCAATGAAACATTTAGAATGTACTCACTGTCGGCGTTTTCGCAATAAGGCTGCACCCGCCCCCCATTGATGCAGAAATCAACGTGGCCGCTCTTGCCGCCCTCGCCGTAGTGTCCGGCATTGGTGTGCAGAATGTGGACGGCCATCGCGCTGCCACTGGTCAATCTGCTGCTGGGCATGATTAAAGGTCTGGCTGGGTCCAGACCAACTACCCTATGGAGGCGGAAGTTGACGAACTGCGAGATGAGCCCACACACATGCGCACCTGAAACAGTGTGTGAATATTACAGATAGTCAAAGGAAGGAATAAGGAATGCACGAAGTCATCTCTACAACTTTCAATGGTGTTGTTACACAATCAGAAGGGACATAATACGGTCTCATAAAACATTATCTTCATCCTAATTCAAAGTTCTAACACATCAATCTTCCATTTTGTATTGTAGAACTTTCAATTGGGCTGAAGATGATCTTTTATAAGACCGAAACGTGTCCCTTTTGATTCTGTAACAACACCATCAGAATTTGTGGAGATGACAACGAGCATTTCTTCCTTCTTTTGAAAAATTTCACTTCACCTTGAGCATACTCAAAGGCAATATGGACTTCTACCAGAGATAAATCACAGACAGTGTTTGTTTGACCTTTCAGCAAGCGAGCTGTCGTAAAATGCACGACAAACTGGTTTAATAACTTTCCCTACTTTCCACTCGTGAGCATCGAGCTCCGAGCTATTCGAGTTCATAAAGATATAGCATCCCAGACAGCACAGAATATTCTATGAATATTTTGCCAACGTTCAAATATTCTCATTTCAAAATATTTCATTAGAATGTTCTCAAAATGATCATAGAATGTTCTCATTCTGCAACGAATATTCAATGAACATTCAATTCGACATATTCTGAGAATATTCTTTTTGGATTTTCTGAGAATATTCTGAATCGTATGGAAATGTATGATATTGATGTTCCTATTCTTGTATTAATATTCATAAAGTTCACCCTGACACAACCTTACATTATCTAGCCTCAATGCTGATTATCCCCCTAATTCATCGTTGTATAAAGTCCGTGGCGAAGTGGTAAGGTTTCAGGTCCAAGCTAGACCTTATACCAAAGGAACAGTTCGGGTTCCGCAAGGGGCACAGCACTATGTCCCATCAAGTGACCCGAATTGTTCACGAGGTCAAAGAGGCCAGTAATAACGACAAAAACACTGTTATGGTCATGATGGACGTAGAAAAGGCTTTTTACACCGTCTGGCACGAAGGTCTAATGTCCAAATTGTTAAAGGCTAGAATGCCGATATTTATTATTGAAATTATGGATGCATATATCACCAACAGGAAAATCCGGGTTGAGGTCATTGAAAGTATATCGGGAGATTTTCCACTCGAGGCAGGTGTTCCGCAGGGGTCGTGCCTGTTACCTCCATTATATACCCTATACACGCATGATTTTCGATCCTGTATATTCGAGCAGACGAGCACAGCACTGTACGCCGATGACACGGCTATATATGCTCACTCGGACGACTCAAATATCGCCAAGGCACAGATCCAGATCCATCTGGACCGGGGATTCATACCGTACTTTGACGAGTCAAAGATCCACATCAACAGCGCTAAAATCGAAGTCATAAATTTCCACCAGAATCGAAACAACTCCACGTTGAGCACACCTTTGACCGTCAAAGGGGTTAAGGTGACAGACACGTCCCCCGTGAAATACCTGGGAGTCAAGTTGGACACCCATATGTCATTCAGGAAAAACACGAACTATCTGATCAAAAAAACACAAGCTGCGATAAAAAAGATGTATCCCTTGTTATCCAGGACCTCCCCCCTCTCATTAGAGAATAAGGTCCTGGTTTACAAGCAGATTATCATACCTGTAATGACCTAATGACATACGCGTGTCCGGTGTACTGCAGCATCCCACCTACTCATATGAATAGGTTACAGGTGCTGCAGAACAAAGTACTCCGTATTATCATCAACGGTGATAGATACTCTCGAGTGGCAGATCTCCACGAGAGATGTGGTAATTTGCCTAGAATTGGTGAATACATCTTGCAAATAGAGAATAAATTCTACAAATACCACATCGCTGGAAGTGACCTTACCCGGAATATCACAACATTCAGACAACACCACAACATACATAAAAAACACGGGCTGATATATGCACCAACCGACGTGTTTTGAGAATCAGATGATCTATAGGCGATAATCTCTCCGGATCCTTGGACAAGTCCGAGACACTGGAGAGAATCTAGACAACACTATCTCCCAAGCACGAATATAAGAAAGTGTCACACAGAGGACACTGAACTCGGGTAGTCGTGCCCGTGTGGAAACACATACGCACAACTGCCCGAGACAAACAAGAAGGAGGTTTTTTGTTTTTAAAAATTTTATTTTTCTTCCAAAACACGAAACCCTTTCCACTCTGATCGCGCATGAGCAGCTCCGTATGTGTTGTAATTGTGAAATATTGTAAAAGAAATGAATGACTTTAATACAGGTCCGTAAAAATTCAATCAAAAGAGTGTGTTCGCATCTCCACCGGAGCGAGCTTTTTTTAATTCTCTTTCTTCTCCTTCAATATACTAGGAATATTTGAAACAGTCCATTCCGAATGATCATAGAACGTCCCTAGAATATTTGTATCATATTGTGAAAATATTCTGAGAATATTCAAATATTCTCGAAGAATATTCTATAAACGTTTTACGAATGACATAGTGCTATCTGGGATCATTCTCTGTTATAATTAATGGGAATGCACTGTTTTATTGCGAGATTCGCAGAAATGCCACTCGAATCTGATAGGTATTATGGTATTTATCAATAACGACTTGTCATTTGCTGCCTACATGGGCGCCGGGAGGAGGGGGCGGGGGGCGAATCTAGATAGACCGCTAGATATAGATCTATACGTTGATTTTTTTTTCAAATAGAATATGTGTTAGATGATTTGACTACAGAGATTTTAATCAAGCCACAAGATGCGAAGCCGAGCAACTTCCTTGTGCGTCATCGATTCGCGATAGAAAATAAGCGTACGCCACCTATCGGATTTCTTGAAAGCTGTCAAAGCGGCATGTTTACTTTGTTTTCATTGGTTCACATTTGTTTTTTCTTTGTTCTTATTGGTCACATCATCAAAACAAACCGCTCAGAAGTGTTCAAATTGTTGCCGTAAGGTGGAGCGATGTGTAATTTCTTCGCGAATATCAACGTACCTACTTCAAAATTAATTTCTTGTCTTAATATCATTTCTGAATACCCAGCCCAGCTGAAGCCAGTTATAAATAGCCTGCAGTGAAAATCTGTTAATTTGTTAGAAACTCAGATAATCTGTTGCATATAGTCTAAAATAATAGGATATATTCAAATGAATATTTTGGTTCTATTTCTATGATCTCAAGCTCAGAAAACGAAAGTTGATACTGGCATTTTTTTCAAATGTCATAGCAAATGCATTCAAAGCACGTCACATCTCGATGTCAACCACAACTCAGAGAATAAAAGTTGATAATGGCATTTTTTCTCAAATGTCATATTGCAATGCAGTCAAGGCATATCACCTTTCGATGTCAATAACAATATGATAACCACCCATCAGTCAGCAAAGTTAGCAATTCTATACCCTCTACCACCTACGGGAGTGCGAGAGTAATGTCTCTCAGGACAATTCTGTATCTGATTCGGATCAAATTCAATTTCTTATATACCTGTATTATCAGTTTGTTTCTCACGTTTGATTTTTTCATTTGTTTTGTATTTTTGTTGCTCATTTTCATTATTCGTTCCTGTTTTTTATAAACTCAAATCTTATTATTACCTATGTGACTGTATTTTGTGATATTTGTGAGTATATCGAAGACTGGAACCTTTGGCACGATAATACACTACACTGTTTTACCACTAACCAAACCGATTTATTAACGCCTCGACACGTGTTTCGCTAACTATGTTAGCATCTTCAGGAGAAGATTAAAACTTTTAAGTTTCAAGTTTTAATCTTCTCCTGAAGATGCTAACATAGTTAGCGAAACACGTGTCGAGGCGTTAATAAATCGGTTTGGTTAGTGGTAAAACAGTGTAGTGTATATTTGTGAGTATTTCTGAATTGTGAATTAGGAATATTTTTTTTTTTTATGAGAATGTTTGTTTTGTTCGTCTCTATTTATTTGGGAATAGGTTACTTTTCTGTTTACTGAAAGTAAAATCATAATGTTATTCGTATAGCATGAAATAGATCTGAATTTTTTACAAGGTATTTACTGATGAAATAAAAATCGAACTGGCAACCATCCATAGTCCGCGCGGTTAGTGGTTGATAACAACTGTCATTTGTTGTTGTCAAATTAATTATTGACGAATTCCGATAGATTATTTCAGGTGTGAATAGGATCGTGATGTGTATAGGGTGCTCCATTACTAATTGGAGATATTTCAACCATAGAATCCCGGACTCAAAATATGAAGATTCAACTCAAATCACCTAGATGAAATATGTCTCCTGTCTGAATTTTATTCAAAAATTCTGAAATGTTTTTTGCCCAGTTCTTCAAAACTATCTGACGTATCACTTTCCTATTTGGAGGGAAGTGTAGGTATTATACACCCAACTGAATTATGTGAAATGAACTTTTCAACTATTACCAGAGGGGTACGACAGGGGCAATCAACTGGTTGATCCCTCCCAAATTCTACGCCACTATAGCGGAATTGCAATTCTATCACAAATTTTTTATTCTCCAACAATTTTGACGTAGATATTGTAGTCTTTCTCCATGCGATAAAGTCATTATTTTTCGAGATATTTCAAGTTAATTATGAAGCAGCACAATTATTTTGAATTTGATGTGTATCGATAATGTCGATATTTTGGATAAATGGACTGCATCCATCAATCAAATGAAACTTCAATCCATATCAACATAAAAACATAACAGACGGGAGCTGTTACAGGGCGTTTTAAATTTTTTAATATATTACATAATCAAACACCCTGTAACAGCTCCTGTCTAATATGTAATTATGTTTTTATTGTTAATATGGATTAAAGTTTCATTCCATTGATGAATACAATCCATTGATCCAAAATATTGACAAAATTAATGCACATTGAAATCAAAATGATTGTGCAGATTTATGTTTAACTTGAAATATCTCGAAAAAAAATGACCTTATCGCCATGGAGAAAGGGTACAATATCTACGTCAAAATTGATGGAGAATCGAAAATTTGTGATAGAATTGCAATTCCGCCAGTGGCGTAGAATTTGGGATGGATCAACCAGCTACTTGCCCCTGTCGTACGCCTCTGGTAATAGCTAGAAAAGTTCATTTCACATAATTCAGTTGGATGTATAATACCTATAACACGTCCCTTTCAAATATGGAAGTTTTAAGTCAAATAGTTTTGAAGAACTGGGCAAAAAACATTTCAAAATTTTTGGATAAAACACCCTGTAACTCAGACAGGAGACATATTTTATCTAGGTGATTTGGGTTGAATCTTCATATTTTGAGTTCGGGATTGTATGGTTGGAATATTCCCAATTAGTGATGAAACAGCCTGTATAAGTGTTTGAGGTCGACGAAAAAGTTCGATGTGCACCTCGGCGATAACCTGTATATTAATTGTCTCGCCTGATTGCTAGCCTCGGCTAAGGCCTCGACAATCAATTTGCAGACACGCCCATATAATAGACAGTTTGTCCTTGGTACATAAATAACTATTATGGCGAACTGGCAGAATTTGCTTTCTCTTCCATTTTGAAAACACCAACTCTGATAGAGCAATCAGAATTGAAAGACATCATCTAGCGTTGTCGCGATAATACAATTTATCTTTGGCTTGTGATTGGTCAAATTATTCGAGAGTTTTAAATTCAGTGGAATAGGTAGTTGAAAAAAGAACCATTTTAGTAAGATATACAGAAACTGAAATCGAAATGCATCTTTTAACAAACAAAATAAGGAATCAAATTACGTCCAATTTCGTTCAAAACTTTCAGCAGAGTCACTAGTATTTTCGATATTCTTTCTGCTGAAACAAAAAAATCAATCGATTAAAAGCAGTAGATTTCATGAAATTGCTCTGGTCTTCAGTAGGTCCACTGTATATGAAATCAAATGTTTTTATCGTGAATTCCATGTTAAATTGAATAATTTTATATGACTTGATAACTGGATATCATTCGCCGATTCAATCAAAACCAGTACTCGCAGCAAAAATTTTATGGATAATCTATAAAATGAGAGTAGAATGTACTTACTGTATGTATTCTTCAAAGAAAGCGATAAGAATATCGGGAAATGTAGGATATTGAGATACCTGTAGACCGTTATTCACCAAATTCAAAATTATGACTCTTCCGTCTTTATATATGTACAATTCACTTCTTGAAATCCATAAAATATCATCTAATCTCACTACACAGACTGATGTCCACCATCATCACATTAGGAATTCTGATAATATCAGCATCCCTAGATATAGGCTCTCTGTTTCACAAAAAAATTCTTTAGATTTCAATCTTTATAATGCACTGCCACATCAAGTTGAAATATTAAATATGAACGAGTTCAAACGGACAATCAAATCTTGTCTGTCAAATAATAGTGTTTTTCTACTCACATAACTGAAATGGCATTCAGCGTACGGATATGTACCACGCTAAATGATCGATTAATCCGAGGATTAATCACGAATTGACGATCTGTGATTCATTCAAAATATTAAACACGTTACCATGGCAACACGATTTCTTAAACACATTACCATGGTAATACAGTTCATTAAACACAGCTTCAGTAATTTGAGATGTCTGGCCTGTCAATTGTATCAAGTGACAACTGTAATTTTCAAATTTCATATCAGAATTATTCAAACAATATTCGTTTGTATCAGAATTCGTCATTTAAAATATATGCGAAATGTAGACGGAAGTGAAATCAAAGAGAATGTTCTGGTACTTGCATATCTCCAAGAAGTGAAAAAATGAAGCATCCATCTTTGATAACAATTTATTTATTCTGCGCTAAGCATGAGAATAAACGTGAAACGAAGGTTAGTAAGCAATGGCCTAGACACTAGAGCTCTGCGCGGGCCAGATTTTTGAGGCCCGCCCCGACCCGCATGTTTATGAAATGTAACCCGACCCGCAGCAACTCGCACGGCATAAAATGTAACGCAGGACCGCGCGGTCCACAGTTGACAACATTTTAGCCCGACCCGCAGCATGACCCTCATGTTTACTCAAACTCGGCCCGCGTAGCTCACTCGGCCCGCGTAGCTCATTCGGCCCGCGTGGCTCATTCGGTCCGCATGGCTCACTCGGCCCGCGTGGCTCACTCGGTCCACGTGGCTTACTCGGCCAGCGTGGCTCAATCAGCCCGCGTAACCCACTTATGGAAAGAAACTACAAACATATTTTGACCTAGGGAAAAAAATCCCACCCTGAATTTTCACTCGATATCAATGATATGCTGATGTGTTTCAAGTGTTAATCAGCAGTGAAATTTATTGAGATCAATTAAATTGAATGATTGATGGCTATATATTTATGTAATTTATCAATTGGAAGATACTTACGTCTAGATTATTCGATTGTAATATTTTCCTAAGGGATAGTTACTCGACATTCAGCAATATAAGGACAATGAAAACAAATGCGATTTGTATGAATATATTGCTCCCAAGCTCTCATCAAAATGAATGAAATTAACTGAAGACTCATTATTCATGACCACAGTCACAGGCTATTGAGATTCGACTGATTTGAGGATCCCAAGAAAACCGAGTTCATTTTACAAAAGCATGGGCGTCTGGATTGCTCAGAGTATCACGTCATTTCGAATGTGGGATTCTGTTACTAGGAAATGAAGACTCACAACCCACAACACTCCCGCAATCCACAGGGCCCGCGGGACCCGCACGGTCCGCGGAACCCGCACGGTCCGCGGAACCCGCACGTCCGTGGGACCCGCACGGTCCGCGTAACCCGCACGTCCGCGGGACCCGCACGGTCCGCCGAGCTCATTTTTATGAATCGGCCTGCCCCGCACTTCTTATGAATCGACCCGTCCCGCCCCGCACGCTACATTCTTCAGGCCCATGTCGGCCCGACCCGTGCAGAGCTCTACTAGACACATTTACAACCAATATCTCTTATACGTGTCTC
The DNA here is from genome assembly GCA_918026855.4 of Phaedon cochleariae. Taxonomy (NCBI): domain Eukaryota; kingdom Metazoa; phylum Arthropoda; class Insecta; order Coleoptera; family Chrysomelidae; genus Phaedon; species Phaedon cochleariae. The sequence continues at coordinate 28,062,642 of OU896715.1, read as the reverse complement.
GCTGGGTACATGCAGTTGCATGTATTATGTTCTCAATTCCCATTCCTTTCGAATTATTTTGTAGGTAAGCAGAAATAGCAGGTATGTTAATGTAATTTTCGGAGTTCGTAGAAAAAGCATAGTATGTATGTATTCATAAAGTCTTCTAGACACTTACTAAAAGGTCGTTTATAACACTTGTTACATAATATACTATTATTCTATAGATGAATACGTTGAAAATATTTCAGGTGCTACCTTTTTCCTTCAAGAACATACTCACCGACTGTTCATTAGAATTAGTTAACAAATATTAATGGGTTTATATCACAAAAAAAAATTATTTCATAATTCGATAGAACTCACCCAAACTAGCTCACCACCGTAAACCGTTTCTTGCTGTGAGCTCCCTACGATTTATAAAAAAATATTGAAATCCCCGATTTTTCGGACCTCTGAAAACGAGGCGATGATGTGACGTCATGACCCTAATACTGAATCAAGACTATTCCAGACAGAGATGAATGATACACGATTTCTGACAGAGTGAATTAGCGCGAGATCACAGTTGAAAGAATCAATATATCATTCGCCTCAGTCTCCGTCGAGCGTCTGGTATTTTCTTTTAACTATGGCTAGATGAGGTTTGTACGTCATAAAGAGGGTCCGATTTCAGTAGGTACTATTATTTATGTCCAGACATAAAACATTCCAGTAAATTTTTCGATCGAATTATGTCGTCAATCATTATTTATGTGTAAAAGGATCATTATAAACATGGTTTGAGTTAAAAGTTCTGATGAGGTGTACACGCCCATACCTTTGTATGTTTGTTCTTGTCTAATGGTGATGTTTTATTATTTTCAAACTTTCATTTTATTGTTCTCAAAATTTTATTCTGAGACACGAATGACCTGCTATGAATATGCATATGTATATGATATAGTCAAATAAACTTTCTATCTATCTATCTACCTATCAAAATTCCATTTCTCGGTATGTGTTTTGATAAGACTCAACTGATTAATAATAATTGTTCTCTGAAATAATCAGTGCATGGGCGCCTCAAATTTCGAGTGGTTTGATAGATTTGGGAGTACATTGTATTTTGGACAAGAGTGTATTAGATAAAGCTGTCGAGATTCATGAGGATATTTCGAAAATAGAATAGTATACCGGGTGTTTCATTAAAAAAATCAGTCCAGTTGGAGCGCAGCCGTCAATTCGAAAATTTGAGTTTTCGTTTTTACATAATACATAGGTAGTTATTTATGTATCAATTATCAAAATACAGATTTCCGTCGAGGTTCATATTCAATTTTTTCGTCGACCTCGACCACTTATACAGTGTGTCCATTTACTGCGTAATTCTTCGATATCTCCAAAGCCATAACCTATAGAAAAAAACTTTGAAGGAAAAACTTCTGCAGTTACTAAGGTTGCTTATTTCAAAAATATGTTAAACATAACTGGGTGTTTTATAAAAGCGAGATGACTCGGAGACGAGTTTTTTCCCAGTATTGATTATTCGGAATTTATCGGTTACGGCGTTGCCAAGTTATAATTGATAAATCTATTTTTACCACTATTGAAGAGTCATGTTGAATTGGGCATGGTATATTTATTTATTCAAATTGTGAAAATATTAATGGCATACGGTAGTAGCAAGGTCTCACATATACCAACTCAGTAACTTTGCGACATTTTCATTAACAGGGTGTTCAATTTTGCATTCAGAATTTTGCAAGATTCAGATGACATTCATTAGAAATTTTCAAATGGAACACGCTGTATTTTTTACACAAATTCATTCCGACATCTTTCGCCTTTTTATCGCTGGAAAAAATCAGAATCGGCTGCGGTGTTGTCAAGTTATGGATAATTTCCTTATTTTAACTCCTATTTCGAGGTATAATTTGTACTCATAAACAAGACACACAAAGTCATCTCCACAAATTTATTGACTGATTACTCAGTCACACAAATTTATTGACTGAGTAATCAGTCAATAAATTTGTGGAGATGACTTTGTGTGTCTCGTTTATGAATCTATTCACTCCACTTTGAGATACCATGGACTTTTACCATAGATTATAATTTGTACGTCATAGTTCTTTCATTCAAATGATCAAATTCCTTCATTGACCATTCATATATTTTTTCACAATAGGAACATTTACAGGCTCTCCAAGTTTGAATTTGAAACAGAGTGGGTTTGACAAATTGATCCAAAATACTACTTTCACAGATTTTTTGCAGACAACGAATTAATTTTACGAAATACACTTCCATTATTTGTGTATTGACCTGTCAAACATCGCCACAATCGAATATATCCTGAACTCATTCAAAATTTTGCTGAATTCCCTCCCGAAACCCGTGTATAAAAGAAAAATATTATTTGTATCATTATGTAGAGTTTGCCTCCTTCAAGTTTAATGGAGACTTGGATTGTGGAAATAACGACCATAAATAAAAGTGGTCCAAAAAAATTGTGAAAAATTGTCCTTTTTCTCAAAATTCAAATATCCATTGTTTGAATTGTAGAAGTTAAATCATGGAAATCATCCATATTTCACAAAGTGGTCCAATTGATTTTTATAAGAAAAAACAATAAAAGTCTCAAAGTCTGTCTATCACGAAAAAATATTTGAAAATAGTAGTGTAACTAGTTTCGGTGTATTAAAGTACCTGAAAGATATAAAAAAACATGATTAAGGAGTCAAAAAGAGAGTCAAAAAATTCGGTATACTAACCTCAGTGATACATATCAGAAGCAAAAATTTTTCAGTAACATTATCAAAAGCCAAGGTCGAAAAGACAAATAAACAATCCTGAATGTGAATAGATTTGGTTTTGAATCTGAAAAAAGTCCAGTAGAACCAGATCAACATAATATTAATGAAGAGGTACATCGGGAATCAAAAAGTTTCAAAAAATTCTCTCACGTGAGATTCATCAGATTATGCAAATGGATGATTGCCTTCTACTCTTTGATGACTTTCCCTCAGACGTGTCAAATTTCTTAGTTTATATCAATACATTACATCCTAAATTCACTGTTGAAACAGAATATGACCTCAAACTACCTCTTCTTGATCTACTGATTACAAAAAACATTGATACTTCCAGATTAGATTTTCAAGTTTACAGAAAACCTACTGCCACAGATACTGTCATTCCCTATTATTCTAACCATCCTTATTCCCATAAATTTGCATCTTTCAACTGTTTCTTTCATAGAGCTTTTGCTTTGCCACTTTCTGATTCGGCTTTCAATAGTGAAATTAATATTATAAAACAAATTGCTATCAATAATCAATTCCCTCTAGATCATATAATGAAAATTTATTTTGAATTTTACACAAAATTTAGATTATCATTCAATGTTATAACAGCACAGGATAAGGAACTTCCATTGTTTAAATCTTTACATTATTTTGGCAGTTACTCTGTACAACTCAAAAAACTGTTTTCTAGTTTCAATTTCAATATTTCATTCAAAACTAACTCCAACCTTAAAACCTCATTAGTATACACTAAAGACAAAATCCCTACTTCTAAAAAATCCGGAGTTTACAAACTTAATTGTAACGATTGCAACTCCTCCTATGTTGGTCAAACTGGGCGCAGTTTCGAAATTAGAGCCTCTGAACATAATAGATTGATAACTAGGAATAGGAGCATCAATAATTTCAACACTAGTTCCTCTTTCTCAAACCATATAATTGAATCCAATCATAATTTCAATATATCTGAAAATATGGATTTTCTCCACATTTGTAATAAAGGCTCTAGGTTGAACCTATTGGAAATTCTAGAAATTCAAAAATGTATAAATGATCCTAATTTCACTTGTCGATCAAACCAATTTTGAACGTAGCTTGATTTTCCTAAAATTCCAATGATTATCATCAAAACATATTATAACCCATATTGGTCTATTGTTGTTCTCCTCCCAATCTCTTGTTCCCATTGTTTCAAAATTTATTTGGTTTGTCAATGTTGATTAGTTTTGTCATATTTGACTTTTGACTGGTGTCACTTGTCATTGTCATGATTCTGGTCATCATTTATATGAATTTTATTTGTATGTCATGTGTTATTGACATTGACTTGTGTCACTTGTTCTTTGTCATGTTTCACGTTTCATGTGATTTTGATGTTTCTGATTCTTAGAATTCTGTCTTAGCTTCCATTTGCATTTTGCATAATCTGATGAATCTCACGTGGGAGAATTTTTCAAACTTTTTGATTCCCGATGTAACTCTTCATTAATATTATGCTGATCTGGTTTTACTGGACTTTTTCCAGATTCAAAACCAAATCTATTCACATTCAGGATTGATAATTCATCTTTTCGACCTTGGCTTTTGATAATGTTACTAAAAAAATTTTTGCTCCTGATATGCATCACTGAGGTTAGTATACCGAATTTTTTGACTCTCTTTTTGACTCCTTAATCGTGTTTTTTCATATTTTTATTATTATTATTATTATTATTATAATTATTATTATTATTATCTTTTAGGTACTTTAATACATCAATTTTGTGTCTGATGATGGCCTGTGGCCGACACTAGTTACACTACTATTATTAAATATTTTTTCGTGGCAAGCAATATTCTCACACTCAAATCAAATGAAGGAACCATGCCTTATAAGTTTCTCTGAGATAGTGATAAACGTAAGGAAATTACTCATAACTTGAAAACGCCGCAACCGATTTCTTATTTTTTCAGCGATAAAAAGGCGAATGATGTCGAAATAAATCTGTGATGAAAAATACAGGGTGTTCCATTTGAAGAATTCTAATGAACGTTCGTCTGAATCTTACAATATTCAGAATGAAAATTTCAGCACCCTGTGAAGGATAATCTCGCAGAATTACTGGATTGGTGTATGTGAGACCTTGTTACTACTGTATGTCAAAAATCTTCTCAAAACTGCAATAAATGAATACACCATACCCTATTCAACATGACCCTTCAATAGTAGTAAAAATGGGTTTATCAATTATAACTTGGCAACGCCGCAACCAAATTCAATTTTTCAACAGTGATGTAGGGCTAAACTTTAGCGAAATAAATTTTGAATGAAAAATACTGTGTGTTCCATTTGGAAAAACTCGTCTCCGAGTCCTCTCGCTTTTATAAAACACCCAGTAGTGAAATTGGATTCCGAGATATCACATCACGGTCCTATTCACACGTGAAATCTATCGGATTTCGTGAATAATTGATTTGACATCAGCAAATTACAGTTATTGTCAACTTAATCTCTGCGCAGGCCAGGGTTGCCAGTATAATTTTTATTTCATCAGTAAATACCTTGTGAAAAATTCAGATCTATTTTATGCTATACGAATTCCAAGAAAAAAAGGGTAATGAAATAAATCTATGACTTCAAAACATTATGTTTTTTCAGTAAACAGAATGGGGACAATCAAAACAAACATTCTCATGAAAAAAACTAATGATTTTACTAATTCTCAAAGGCAAAGAACACTCACAAATACCACAAAATACAGTCAGATTGATACTTATAAGATTTGAGTATGGAAAAACAGGAATGAATAGTCAAAATGAACAACAAAATACAAAACAAATAAAAACATTTAACGTCAGAAACAAACTGTTATAACAGAGGTATATGAAAAATTTAATTTTATCTGAATCAGATAAAGTATTGCCCTTGCTTGGTTCATTTATATTATCAGTACCTTTTAATGTAAATTTGTAACTCATTTTGTAAAATTAATTTAAACAGATTGTCCCGAAATATAATGCAATTCATAAGTGTATGTGATTAAAACTAAGGAATAATAATAATATGTGTAATTATAATATTGAATTATTTTTCAGTAGGTTATGGAATGTTTCAGTAGGTAGATCACTATAAGAATTCAGTAGAACTGGCAACCCTGCAGAGGACGAAAAGTATTGGCGGGCTAAAAGTAATTGTCTGCGGACGATAAGTACTTGCCTTCGGAAATACTCGGTTTTTCGTTCAGAAATTATAACGTAAAATGTGGATTTTTGTAGAGGTCGACGAAAATATTTCATTTTCTTTTTTGAGCATTCCGAATTTCGTTGCAATATACCAGGTGGTTCAAATCTCAAATCTCAGAATGGAGAGACTTCAGACAGCCATTATATATAATAATCCTCATACATTCCATGGAATAATGGTGAGTGAACCGAAGGGATACAACTTGAGATTGATTATTGTATATTTTGTCATAAAATCATCAAATTCAACTCAAGTTGAACTGTAACATGTAGGTTAACTATATTATCGTTTGTCAATTGACCTGACAGCAGAGAATTATCTAATTGAATTCAAGTTATACTCTTTCGATTCAACTGATATTACTCCATTGTATGTATAAAAATTTCATAATTTCTAAATCAGCAAAACTCATTCTCATGTATGCAACAGGGTGTTCTATTTGAAGAAATTTTGCATTCTCACACCCTCCGTATATGGAATGAAGATATATTGTTTGGATGACACTATTCGAAAGAGAACAACATCTGATTCAAAATTTCGTTTTGTAGTTGCCATATATCGCATTTTGTTTTCGAGATACCTATTGAGTGTTGGAAGCGTGAAATCCATAGCCAATTACCCGTAACTGGCCCAATGCTAACTTGCTGCCTAGTACCTAAATCTAATTGCTGTGAAGCTTAAATGGTGGCAAATTCCGTTTGAATGAGTCAATATAGTATTCTTATTCTTCGCTCATTTTCATTATAAATGTAGAACTAATCAGCCTATAGTGAAAATTTCAAATTTAGTGTGGGTATGTCATTTTGGTTTACTCAAATAAAGACAGGGTCCACGGCCCCCCTTTGCCGTGAAGTGGTGACGCCTATGATGTAGAACCTGCCCCTCTACCCCCCTTTCTACACCTTTGAGCGCAATCTTCAAGTTGTAAGAACAAATTCTCAGAAATATGTCGTAATAAACAAAAACAATTAGTGATGAATATCACTTGAATGAAAGACGTAGATATCAATTTCATATTATCCATGATTTATCTGAACGCGCTGACATAATATGATACAGAACATCAAGTAGCATCTAGGTACTTCCCACGGAGAGGCTACTTGAGGAAACAAGTGATATTTTTATTTGTGTTGGGTACGTTTCGTTCGGCCCAAATTTCGATTTACCCAAATTTCGATTCACCCAATTTTCGATTCACCCAAATTTTGATTTACCCAAATTCCGATTTGCTCATCATCTCCGAATATACCCGAAGGATGCCTTGTTGCCAAATCTGAATAAAGAGATATTTTGGGCTTATATTTATTGAATACGTTTTTCAACTTTTTGATACTTACACATAGGTACATATTTAGATTCACCCAAATTTTGAGTCGCCCAAATTTCAATTCACCCATCAAATTTCGATTCGCACAAATTTCGATTTGTCCAAATTTCGATTTACTCAAATTTTGATTCCCCCAAATTTCGATTTGCCCACATTTTGATTCACCCAAATTTTGTTTCGGCCAAATTTCGATTCACCCAAACTTCAATTCACCTAAACTTCATCGAAATATAAGAAGGGAAAATATCTTTTTCTGCATAAAGAAGGCTCGAAAGAAGAATATTTTTTTCTTGCAAGTTGAATGAACTAACAAAACTCTTCCGAATGATCCCTTTTTCTAGAAAGTATATTTTCGAACTGTGGGCGAATCGAAATTTGGGCGAATCGAAATTTAGGTGAAGCGGAAATTGGGTTTGGTATCTTCCGTACTCGAATTTATGTTCTCATTCAAGATATACTTACGAGGAAGAGACAAAATTCAGGATTGCTAAGTTTCAAACAATATCTACATTCCGCTGTCGATTCACTGGGTTTTCGAAACCTTGGTACAAGGTCGTACAGGGTATGTCACAACGAACTTACACTATATCTCTATATCGAGAATCAGACTACTAGAAAGTAGAAGTAACATTGATATTTCAAATAGAACACCCTGTATTTTATCGCATTTTTATATTTTCCCTGAGGAGCTGATTTCATCGATATATCACACTTAGGGTCACTTACAGAAGCGGAAGATATACTGAAAATAAACACTTTGATCAAGTGGAGTCATCTCCAGTGATAAACACAAACACTGCTCGCCAACAGTCATGAAACCTCCCAAATTTCAGGTTTGGGTTTAAAAGTTTATGGTTTTTGCAAAGATCCTCATTGTTATACATTGGTTCACATCTCAGTTATATCCTTGATTACATCAGAATGTAGCTCCTGTTTTATATTCTGATGATATAACAATTCATAAATATATCATGAATGAACGTCCCACTTCGTAATTAAAGTCAAAAACCATAAGCCTTATGCCTAATTTTACACCTGGGATATTTTGAATATTTTTCCAATCTCGTGTGAAACAAACTAGATTTTTCCAACGAAATGTGTCATTTCTGTCAATTTATTGGGATGAAGAAAATGTTTATTTGTAACGACATCGGAATATATTTGGAAAATGTATAGTTATTTTCAATTTTATGGAATAATTGCTAGAAACTCTGTGAAAAACGAAATAACCTCGGGAATAACCATTTTGACAAAAATCATCTTGGATATCGAAAAATATACCTATGCAGTGAAATTACTTGAATTGAATTCACCGCAATGCTCCCCATTTCGGTTGGAATATTTCTGTATGATGAAAAATCACACAAATATCAAGAAGAAAAAAACTAGGGGCTCAAAGTCGGTCGACCACACTTCATATAATAGTAGTATAACATTTTACATAATTATGTAACCGGTTTCGGCGCTACGGCCATCATCAGACAAATAATAAGTACCTAAAAGTTTAAAAAACGAAGACAATCAAATGTGAGTGAAGACTATAAAATCAACATACCGAACAATACAATTTAGACAAACATCATTGGATCAGTAACAATCATGCCGTGGGTTGAGACATGGGCAATAAGTTGGTTGATTTAAATCTAATGAAGAGCCAGAAAAAACTGGCTCTGATAAGGTCAAACATCATCAGATATCAGGAAAAAACTACCTCATATTAAAAAATGAAAATGTCACCACGACCGGCGGCCATAACAGTTCGATCGGTCCTATAAGGAACAAGATACATTTTAAGCAATTGAAATTTGACACATTGACGGATGAACACAAAACAATAAAATTAAATGACAACTAATGTCTCCACAATAGAACAATGGTACCACGAGAAAAAGGAACTAATAAGAAGAGCTAGCGGGAAAAAGAAAAGAAAAAGAAGAAGAGAGGAGAAGAGTGGTGAGGAGAACAAGAAAGAAAAGGAGAATAAGAAGATTGAAAGGAAAATAAAATGAGAAGAGAAATAATTATAAACTGAATCTCAGTGGTGTCAGTGGCGGCGCATAGACTGTGGAATTGTAGCATTTGAATTTGCTACAATATAATATTAGCTAATTATTTTGATGAAACTTATCAAATTACAGTAGAGTAGCACTGTGGTGTGCTAAGATTTGTTTTTATTTTTCTTTGGTGTAATAAACATAGTCTTCAAATTCTTACCTTATGAATTTGAGAAGAAACCATACTCAACAGTGAACATTCAGTCTGACATATAGTAAATAATCCTTGAGTAATAGAACATTTAATTAAACAACCATATCATATCACACACAGTTTTGAATGAGATCTTTTAACAAACAAATTCCAATAGTAGAGAACTCATTTCTTCTGATATTCTATGTGATAATAGGAAGTGATGATGTAAGCTGCAGGAGTCTTTGATTTCTGGCGTTCTGATCCTAAGGCCCTAGAATCGAAGAAAATATTTAATATTGTAATCCATTCAAAAGTAGACAGACAACTTACCGTTGATGTTCTCCAGGGCGATGAATCCTATTTCGCTGGAATATCTCAGGATTTATGATGTTGTTCATTCTGAATTGGTTTCAATTTGGATAAATTTCTTTGTTTATTTTTGGGATAATATTTCAGGTTATATTTTCATGTGTCATCAGGATGTCACTGTCACTGTTGTCATACTGCAGTCATTGTGGACTGTCATTTGTCTTCTGTGAAGGATTTGGAGATTATTCCTATGAAGACAGAAGAAGAAGAACAATTCTTCTTAATAATTAGGGCGTAAGCATTTCTTCGACCAATAGGATTCTTGGATTTCATATTTGGCGCTGATTTGGGATTTTAACAGGAAACTAGGGTTTTTGACTAATTAAATCTAGGGTAGGAGAATTTCCGGCACGTACCTACCTCACTTTTTCTCGGTTAGCCATGGTGGCGTGCACTTGACCTGTGAAAAGTAATTTTGATTTTCTCGGTGAAAACCGTAGAAACCCTTAGGGGTATTTGATTTTGGGAAGCCGTTGCTTACCGGTTAGTGGATGGAATCTCCGTCAGGAAGCCAATTGTGGGATTTGTTCCTGGAGACTGCCATGAAGTTCTAGAAGCCATGCAGCCCGGCCTGTTTCAGTCCTTAAAAAGCAAGATCTAAAAAAGTCTTCAATCCTACCTCCCTTCTCAGAAGGTAAGTCACAGCCATAGCAGATTCAGCAGTGAGATCTTCGAAAATATATCCTGTTCTTCAGTTTTTTTCTGTTGTCTCCACGTGCTCTGTGTGCCCTCTCAGGAGGCTATATTCAGATTATTTCTTAGGGTGCTAGGGTGCAGCTTAGCTGTGCTTCGGACTCCTGGTAGCGACCGGCCCTCAGGATACTCTACTCTACCCTTGTCAAGATCCCCCAGTGGATCTGAGTAATCCTGCAAGGTCTTCGGATCTTGGCCAGAGTCGACCATGGAGACACCAGATGGAGCCCAGTAGCAGCTGGTAGAGACTGACCCCTGGTTACACTGCATCCTGGAACTCTGCTGACCGTGGAGGTTCAGCATTCCTCGTTTGTGTTGTCTTCACCTGCAGTGACCTATGCTGCACATCTACAATCATACCACTTGGGACCTTGGATAGGGGTGATCTGGACCATTGCAGAGGACCCTTGGACCACAATCAGGTTTTTTTTGTTCCACCTTCAGTGTTTCACATTTTGCTATATAATTATCTACATTTTTTTTCACATCTGAGACTGGTTGAGTAATCACCTTTTTTTACAGTATTAATTCACAAACTGGTGAAGCTCTTGTGAAGCTCTCCCATAGTATACTATGTGACTGCGGTTGCTTAACAGTTCATTGCGCTATCATTCCTTGACTAGTTATACAGTCCGTTTTATAGTTGATATAGGATTGTTACTATACTTATTTTCACTTATTCTAAAAATATGGTAATTGTCCTGGTATAGGTAGGAAAATTATGATAGAATCACCATGCAATTTACTTAACCTACACTATTGAAATAATACAGTACTTTAGTGATTATTTTTCATCATGAAACTGCAGGCCTCTACATAGGTCCATATATAACCTTGTCTCTGGTGGTGTGAAATATAATAGGTCTTGAATTTTATGTTGGTTTTCATTCTTCCATATGTCCAGCCCAGCCTTCTAAGAAAATGTACCCTGAACAACTTTCAGATTTTTGAAAAGCAGATTATTTGGAAAGAAATTTGGTTTTCTCAATTATCCAAATTGTAGGATTTTTTATAAATTGAGTGGCGTCCAAGAACTTGAATTTTCTTCACCATCTAGCCTATAAATTCGAACTCACTTATCTGTTCTCCGATGTACAGCTGCCGATAGCAAATGTGTTTGACTTTTTAATAATTCCATCCTTTTATATTAAAAGTTGGCCACATAAATAGCGTCCAACGTGTAGGGCCCGAAAATTCTTGTTCAAAATAAGTAAAATTTTGTCTTGAATCTTTTTCAAATTTTTCTTGAGTTTTTTCAAATTTTCTTAGACTGTTGAGCTGGAACGTTTGGTTGAGTGGAGACTGTACATTTAGGTCCATGTGGATGTGGATGTGAAGTATAGCTCCGTTTTTGACAGAAGCCTGACAGGAAAGTTTTCAACAGAAAAGGCTTTAGTATTTTTTGTGCTGGAGAGCACTGCGGTGAGTGTTGTCTAATTGTGTTTGTAATAAAGTACATATTTTGGAGCAGTGATTGCAATTTTGAATAGTAATGAAAATTTCCATCATGATTGATAAATTCTGGTAACTATTTTGACAGATATTTTTCATGGGAATTTTTAGAAAATTTTTGTGACTGCAGTACTTGGGTATTTCATCTGTTTTCTTTGTTCTTACTTCACACTATTCATTATGGATTCTATTAAGGCAAAACATTTGCTCATAGCAGAACTTAATTATGAACTGAAAATTAGAGGTGTTATTTCTGAACGTAGCATGGATGAAAAGAGAAAAATTTTGGGGCGCCTCTTGGCTAAGGAAATTCAACAAGGACACAATGTATTGTCTTTTGTTGACCCAACATTTAATTTTGCATCTGAGAAAGTTGACATTGAAAACACTTTATCATCTATACAAACTTTAATAAGCGATTTTGAGGGACCAACATCAGATTCTACCTTTAAGAGAGCAGAATCTAGAATATGCCATGTAACTTGGAGAATTCAAAGAATACCTTTGAATCCAGAAGCTCTTAATTTTGATGAAATGTCAATTTTTAGAAATGAATCTTATGCAACAGCATTGCAATTAGATGCAGAATTACATGAGAAGGTATCTGATCCAGAGTCTGATCCAGTTAATGTGCCATTGATGAGTTCTACTGTCAATCCACTAGTGAGACCATCTACTAGTCAAAGTCAGAATTTTTTTTCACCAAATTTAACAAAGTCAACACCTGTGTATAAGTTAGGACTCCAATTTGATGGTGACTCCAAAAATCTCTTATCATTCATGGAACGTATTGATGAACTTGCTCAAGCAAGGCATATATCTAAAATGGAATTATTTGAATCAGCAAGTGATCTTTTCACTGGTAAAGCTACTTTCTGGTACCGTATGGTAAAGTCACAAGTTACTGACTGGGATTCATTGATTTTGAAACTCAGAAAAGATTTTCTAGTGTCTGATTTTGAAGATGAAGTTTGGCAACAAATAAAAAATAGAAAGCAGGGTAATTCAGAGCCAGTTGTTATCTTTATAGCTTGTATGGAAGCACTTTTTAACAGACTCAGTCATGGAGCTGCTGAGGTGACAAAGATTAAGTACATCAAGATGGGTTTAAAGCCTGATTATAGGCGGAGGTTAGCCTTATGTGACATAGATTCAGTTACAGTTCTTGGAACTTTGTGCAAAAAATTAGAGGAAGCTGATGCTTTAAGTCCACCTTCTACTTCTCAAAGTAAATCAATTGCTATGTTAGATGACCCTGAAATTGCTTTTGTTTCAAATGCACAAGCAAATAGAACATCTGCCCATTCAAATAAAAATGTTGGAAATAAGTTTCAGAAAAACAAATTTAGAAATGCCACTTCTAATAATAATACTTCTAACAATAATACTTCTAGGTCGAGTAATGTTTCTGCCCCATCTTCTTCATCAGTTGATACTAATAGAAATCCTCGAATGGAAAATAGTCCTGTAGTTTGCTGGAGATGCAATTTAGCTAATCATACTCATAGAGCTTGTAAATCAGGAATAAAGAAAAAGTTTTGTTTTAAATGTGGAGCACCTGATGTGGTAATGAAGGACTGTGAAAGGTGTAAGGGAAACTGATAGAGGAGAATTTTGTCATAGGCTCACAATTTTCTCCAAATTTTCCTAGAGCCAAATTTCAGAATTTAAATAATCTTACGGAAGAAATAGAGGATGATTTTCAGAATGTTGTAGCTCCTCTATTAATAAAGAAAGTCAAGGATAATAGGCCTTATGTGAATATTCAGCTTTTTGATACAAATGTCATTGCACTCTTAGACAGTGGTGCCAATATGTCCGTCATAGGTCAAGGAGGTTTAAGGACAGTAAAAAATCTTGATTTAATAATCAGAACTCCTCATTTGAATCATGTTTTTACGGCAGATGGTACACATCAAAAAGTTGAAGGAGTTGTTGATTTGCCTATTCATATTAATGGAGAGATACAGATAATTCCGGCATTAGTTGTCCCTACCCTATCACAGTCATTCATTCTAGGAAGTGATTTCTGTACTAAGTTTGGTGTGTCCATAGATTTTCAAAATTTTAGTTGGGACGTTAAGTGTCGAGTTTCTGGGGAAACTGTCGACATTGTTGCCAGCTCACCTCAAAGTAGTGATATTTCAGAAATTAGTGTTGAAGATGAACTTACACAAGAACAGAGACAGCAGATGAAAGATCTTATCCACTCATTTCAGGAAATTAGTAGTGATGCTCGATTAGGCCGTACAAATAAAATCACTTTAGAAATTGACACTGGCGAGGCAAAGCCGTTTAAACAGAGGCAGTATTTAATGTCTCCATATATGTTAAAGATCCTTAATGATGAGTTAGATGAGATGATAAAATTAGGTGTGGTAGAACCATCACATAGTCCTTGGAATAGTCCGGTACTATTGGTTAAGAAATCGTCTGGTGAATACCGTTTTTGTTTTGATGGACGTAAACTGAATGAAATTACAAAGCACGACAGCTATCCTCTTCCACGCATTGATAGAATTCTTACTCTGTTGCGTAATGCCAAGTATATTTCAAGTATCGATTTAAGGAAAGCTTTTTGGCAAGTGCCACTTGAAGAATCGTCTAAAGAAAAGACTGCATTCAGTATACCTGGTCGAGGTTTATTCCACTTTAATGTTATGCCGTTCGGTTTATGTAACAGTGCCCAGACACAACAAAGACTATGTGATGCGTTGTTTGGACCAAAATTCGAACCTAATTTATTCACTTATCTAGATGATATTATTATCATTTCACCGACGTTTGAGGAGCATGTGAAGCTTTTGAAAGAAGTTAGAGGTATTTTGCAGGATGCAAACCTAACTATAAATATTAAAAAATGTGAGTTTTTCAAAACATCACTTAAATACTTGGGTTTTGTTATTGACAGACAAGGAATTCGAACAGATCCTTCTAAAGTTTCAGTCATGGTAAATTATGCTCGTCCTACTACAAGTACGGAAATTAAACGGTTTATTGGTTTGTGTAATTGGTACAAACGTTTTTTAGATTCATTTTCAACTTTAATGGCACCTATAAGCAACTTATTAAAAGGCAAGGGTAAAGGTAAAAATCAACCTATAGAATGGACTTCTGAGGCAGAAGCTTCTTTCATCGCCATCAAGAAGGCTCTTGTTTCAGCACCTATTCTCTGTCCCCCAGACTTTACACTACCTTTCACTATACAGTGTGATGCAAGTGATGTGGGCATAGGTGGGGTGTTGACCCAAGAGGTTCAGGGTGTCGAAAGAATAATTGCTTACTCCTCCAGATCTTTGTCCAAATCTGAGAGAAATTTCAGTGTCACTGAAAGAGAATTATTGAGTTTGATCTTCCTAATTGACAAATTTCGTCCTTACATTGAGGGAACGGTTTTTAAAGTAATAACTGATCACCATAGTCTGCTGTGGCTGAACAATCTCAAAGACCCTTCGGGTAGATTAGCAAGATGGTCTGTCAAATTACGACAGCATACTTTTGAGTTGATTCATAAACCTGGGGTTCATAATGTTATTCCCGATTTTCTTTCAAGGATACCTCTTTCAGATGACGAAAGTCCAGAGTTAAATTTAATTGATTTGAAGTCTGATGATACAGACTCATGGTATACCTCATTATGTAGTAAGATCTCTCAAGATCCAGATGCCTACCCCCATTTTAGAGTTGAAAATGAACTGATTTATAAATATATTCCTTCCAAAGTGCCCGTCAAATCGAACATTATTGAATGGAAAGTGATTGTGCCTAAATCACAAAGACTTTCAGTTATGAAAGATTCACATGACCCTTCTATTTGTAGCCATTTTGGTTTTTTCAAGACACTCTCAAGAGTTCAGCAGCACTACTATTGGCCTAAAATGAGATCGGACATTCTGAGATATGTAAAGTCCTGTAAAGTTTGTCAGTCGCAAAAGTTATCGAATACTCCTCGGATGGGACTCATGGGTGCTCAGAGAAATGTTAAATTTCCTTTTCAGACTATTGCTGTCGATATCATGGGACCGTTTCCCAGATCTTCTAAAGGTTTCACTTACTTATTGGTTGTTTCAGACTTTTTCACAAAGTATACACTATTGTGTCCAATGCGAGATGCCAAGGCACCTAGCATCATTAAATTCATGGAAAACCAAGTTTTTTTAGTCTTTGGAGTTCCACAGTTCATCATCTGTGATAATGGAACCCAGTTTGCTGGTAAACTATTTAAAAAGTTAGCAGATACCTACAATGTTCAAAAAATATGGTATACTCCTCGATATTCAGCCCAGTGTAACTTTGTGGAAAGAACCAATAAAACAATAGGTCAAGCCATTAGGAGTTATGTAGATGAACATAAAGATTGGGATAAAGAATTATATAAAATTCAACAAGCAATAAATACCGCCACCCATGAAGTCACCCAATATACTCCAGCATTTTTGATGTTTGGTCGTAATGTGCCTATTTCTGGTAAATATTATGGTAGCATTCCTAATACTCAAGATATTGAACTTTTACCTGACAGCAGGGATAGTTTTGTTCAAGATATCAAGGGGCTTAGTGATGTCTTTAAGACAGTGCAGGAAAGGCTTCATAAGGCTTACCAGAGAAATGCATCATCATACAACCTTAGAAAGAGAGATCATATATTTAATGAAGGTGATAAAGTCTGGAGAAGAAACAAGATTTTATCCGATGCTTCAATAAAATTTAGCGCAAAATTAGCTCCTAAATATGTTTTGTGTACAGTGAGAAAAAGAATTTCTCGTTTAGTATATTCTTTAGATAATGCTGATGGTTCTCCCGCTGGAGATTGGCATATCAAAGATTTAAAGGAATATTTTGGATCCAATTCAGACGTTTCTGTTGGATAGATATTTTATTTTTATACAAACCAGAACCTTTGATTTGTATACAGTATTATCTGTAGAGGTTGTTTAAAAATAAGATTCTTGTGAATTTTTTTTTGGTGCGTTGGTGCACATTTGAAATTTTTTGGTGCGTTGGTGCACATTTGAAATTTTTTGGTGCGTTGGTGCACATTTGAGATTTTTTTTTGGTGCGTTGGTGCACGTTTAAAATTAAGGTAATTGCAATTACGATTTTGGTCTTTTTGACAAATTTTGCTGGTGCAAATTTGAAAGAAACCTTGGGTGGTTTTCTTTTTATTTTGGGATTTTCAGTATAAAACCTAATATTGGATTTAGTGTTCTACTGAGAGTATGCATACTTAAAAATAGTTTTTTTCTTTTTTGATGATTCATAGGTCTGATCAACCTGAACATTATCATTGCCACTTATGTAAATATTTTTTTTTGTAAATAGTACAATGTAGACTTTACATGGTCTTGAGGATAATGGATTTGACCTACCAATTATGACCTTACCTACCGATTATGACCTTACCTGATTCAGACTTTTCTCAATTCAGACATTGCCAATTTTTGGATTTCCATAAAAGGAACGTTTAGTACACGAAGTTACTATCATAATCCATGATATCCCATATACCTTATCAAAAATTTCTCAACAAGTTGACCAATTTTTTCTCTTAGGAGAGGGGTATATGTAGCATTTGAATTTGCTACAATATAATATTAGCTAATTATTTTGATGAAACTTATCAAATTACAGTAGAGTAGCACTGTGGTGTGCTAAGATTTGTTTTTATTTTTCTTTGGTGTAATAAACATAGTCTTCAAATTCTTACCTTATGAATTTGAGAAGAAACCATACTCAACAGTGAACATTCAGTCTGACATATAGTAAATAATCCTTGAGTAATAGAACATTTAATTAAACAACCATATCATATCACACACAGTTTTGAATGAGATCTTTTAACAAACAAATTCCAATAGTAGAGAACTCATTTCTTCTGATATTCTATGTGATAATAGGAAGTGATGATGTAAGCTGCAGGAGTCTTTGATTTCTGGCGTTCTGATCCTAAGGCCCTAGAATCGAAGAAAATATTTAATATTGTAATCCATTCAAAAGTAGACAGACAACTTACCGTTGATGTTCTCCAGGGCGATGAATCCTATTTCGCTGGAATATCTCAGGATTTATGATGTTGTTCATTCTGAATTGGTTTCAATTTGGATAAATTTCTTTGTTTATTTTTGGGATAATATTTCAGGTTATATTTTCATGTGTCATCAGGATGTCACTGTCACTGTTGTCATACTGCAGTCATTGTGGACTGTCATTTGTCTTCTGTGAAGGATTTGGAGATTATTCCTATGAAGACAGAAGAAGAAGAACAATTCTTCTTAATAATTAGGGCGTAAGCATTTCTTCGACCAATAGGATTCTTGGATTTCATATTTGGCGCTGATTTGGGATTTTAACAGGAAACTAGGGTTTTTGACTAATTAAATCTAGGGTAGGAGAATTTCCGGCACGTACCTACCTCACTTTTTCTCGGTTAGCCATGGTGGCGTGCACTTGACCTGTGAAAAGTAATTTTGATTTTCTCGGTGAAAACCGTAGAAACCCTTAGGGGTATTTGATTTTGGGAAGCCGTTGCTTACCGGTTAGTGGATGGAATCTCCGTCAGGAAGCCAATTGTGGGATTTGTTCCTGGAGACTGCCATGAAGTTCTAGAAGCCATGCAGCCCGGCCTGTTTCAGTCCTTAAAAAGCAAGATCTAAAAAAGTCTTCAATCCTACCTCCCTTCTCAGAAGGTAAGTCACAGCCATAGCAGATTCAGCAGTGAGATCTTCGAAAATATATCCTGTTCTTCAGTTTTTTTCTGTTGTCTCCACGTGCTCTGTGTGCCCTCTCAGGAGGCTATATTCAGATTATTTCTTAGGGTGCTAGGGTGCAGCTTAGCTGTGCTTCGGACTCCTGGTAGCGACCGGCCCTCAGGATACTCTACTCTACCCTTGTCAAGATCCCCCAGTGGATCTGAGTAATCCTGCAAGGTCTTCGGATCTTGGCCAGAGTCGACCATGGAGACACCAGATGGAGCCCAGTAGCAGCTGGTAGAGACTGACCCCTGGTTACACTGCATCCTGGAACTCTGCTGACCGTGGAGGTTCAGCATTCCTCGTTTGTGTTGTCTTCACCTGCAGTGACCTATGCTGCACATCTACAATCATACCACTTGGGACCTTGGATAGGGGTGATCTGGACCATTGCAGAGGACCCTTGGACCACAATCAGGTTTTTTTTGTTCCACCTTCAGTGTTTCACATTTTGCTATATAATTATCTACATTTTTTTTCACATCTGAGACTGGTTGAGTAATCACCTTTTTTTACAGTATTAATTCACAAACTGGTGAAGCTCTTGTGAAGCTCTCCCATAGTATACTATGTGACTGCGGTTGCTTAACAGTTCATTGCGCTATCATTCCTTGACTAGTTATACAGTCCGTTTTATAGTTGATATAGGATTGTTACTATACTTATTTTCACTTATTCTAAAAATATGGTAATTGTCCTGGTATAGGTAGGAAAATTATGATAGAATCACCATGCAATTTACTTAACCTACACTATTGAAATAATACAGTACTTTAGTGATTATTTTTCATCATGAAACTGCAGGCCTCTACATAGGTCCATATATAACCTTGTCTCTGGTGGTGTGAAATATAATAGGTCTTGAATTTTATGTTGGTTTTCATTCTTCCATATGTCCAGCCCAGCCTTCTAAGAAAATGTACCCTGAACAACTTTCAGATTTTTGAAAAGCAGATTATTTGGAAAGAAATTTGGTTTTCTCAATTATCCAAATTGTAGGATTTTTTATAAATTGAGTGGCGTCCAAGAACTTGAATTTTCTTCACCATCTAGCCTATAAATTCGAACTCACTTATCTGTTCTCCGATGTACAGCTGCCGATAGCAAATGTGTTTGACTTTTTAATAATTCCATCCTTTTATATTAAAAGTTGGCCACAGAATAACGGGGGGGGGGGGGGCGGAATTATGTCAATTTTAAGGTCCTAAAAATATGACTACGTTCGAAATTAGTTTGGTCATTAAGACAAGAAACGTCTTGGTTGTTGATGCATTTCTGAATTTCCATGATTTCAAGCAGGTTTAACCTATTACCTTTGTCACAAATGTGAAGAATATCTGAATTGATACTAACATCAAAAGAGTGGTTAGAGTCAATAATGTGATTGGCAAAAGAGGATGAAGCATTAGGGTCTATCAAAAATTTGTTAATGTATCTTTTATGTTCAGAAAAACGAGTGTCAAAGCTTCTACCTGTTTGACCTATGTAAGCAGCATTGCAATCGTTGCAATTTAATTTATAAACACCTGATTTTTTGTTTCGGGGAATCCTGTCCTTGGAGTTAACAAAAATATGTTTGAGATTGAAAGTTGTTTTATAAGAAATACGAATATTAACATTATTGAACAATTTTTGCCAAATTGTTCAATAATGTTAATATTCGTATTTCTTATAAAACAACTTTCAATCTCAAACATATTTTTGTTAACTCCAAGGACAGGATTCCCCGAAACAAAAAATCAGGTGTTTATAAATTAAATTGCAACGATTGCAATGCTGCTTACATAGGTCAAACAGGTAGAAGCTTTGACACTCGTTTTTCTGAACATAAAAGATACATTAACAAATTTTTGATAGACCCTAATGCTTCATCCTCTTTTGCCAATCACATTATTGACTCTAACCACTCTTTTGATGTTAGTATCAATTCAGATATTCTTCACATTTGTGACAAAGGTAATAGGTTAAACCTGCTTGAAATCATGGAAATTCAGAAATGCATCAACAACCAAGACGTTTCTTGTCTTAATGACCAAACTAATTTCGAACGTAGTCATATTTTTAGGACCTTAAAATTGACATAATTCCGCCCCCCCCCCCCCCGTTATTCCACAGTCTATGCGCCGCCACTGACACCACTGAGATTCAGTTTATAATTATTTCTCTTCTCATTTTATTTTCCTTTCAATCTTCTTATTCTTCTTTTCTTTCTTGTTCTCCTCACCACTCTTCTCCTCTCTTCTTCTTTTTCTTTTTCCCGCTAGCTCTTCTTATTAGTTCCTTTTTCTCGTGGTACCATTGTTCTATTGTGGAGACATTAGTTGTCATTTAATTTTATTGTTTTGTGTTCATCCGTCAATGTGTCAAATTTCAATTGCTTAAAATGTATCTTGTTCCTTATAGGACCGATCGAACTGTTATGGCCGCCGGTCGTGGTGACATTTTCATTTTTTAATATGAGGTAGTTTTTTCCTGATATCTGATGATGTTTGACCTTATCAGAGCCAGTTTTTTCTGGCTCTTCATTAGATTTAAATCAACCAACTTATTGCCCATGTCTCAACCCACGGCATGATTGTTACTGATCCAATGATGTTTGTCTAAATTGTATTGTTCGGTATGTTGATTTTATAGTCTTCACTCACATTTGATTGTCTTCGTTTTTTAAACTTTTAGGTACTTATTATTTGTCTGATGATGGCCGTAGCGCCGAAACCGGTTACATAATTATGTAAAATGTTATACTACTATTATATGAAGTGTGGTCGACCGACTTTGAGCCCCTAGTTTTTTTCTTCTTGAAAATACTGTGGACCACTTTGAGAAAATGGATGATTTTCATGATTTACACAAATATGTATAAAATGTCATTAGGTACTTCAAAAGATATTCAGCTGAAGTATTCTGTTAATAGGTATGACTCCGGTGAGTCCCCTCTTATTGTCACGTTGACTCGATATTGTATTACCTACATTTCACATTCACATCCATGATTTTGCAATCCACTCAATTATCTTTCGAAGTACCTAAATATGAATCATTTTGATGAAACTTATCGTTATCCACTATTGTTTCTTGTTTTTGGCAATATTATCAGTCCTATCGCTAATTGATATCAAATAAGAGAATAATAGATGAATGACATGAGACACGACTCCATCAGGTACAGGGCGGATCGCGATGACTAACTAATCGATGAGGAAATTCTATCATTTCTCCAAACAACTGTTTTTCTTCGACCACGGCAAGAAATTACATTTTACGTACTAATTCACGAATGAAAAATTGACTATGTTTGAAGGCAAGTATACTTTCCGTACGCAGACACTAAATTTTCGTCCGCAAACTCTTTACGTCCGCAGTGGTCACTACCCTCCCTATCCTAACTATGATACGTCACGGTGGGAGAGCGGCGATTGAGTTGTCCATAACTGTCATTTGCTATTGTCGGATTAATTATTTGCCAATGAACTCAATATAAACAACTGGAAGAGAGAAGGCTGTTCTCTCGAATAGCACAAAGTGTGTCAGGAGCAGCTGCAACAAAGATGGCATGATTTACGGTAACCTGTCTCTTTCCTACTCGTGTTGTTTAATGGTGGATTGGTGTTCACGTTTTCTTTTATCTAATAATTGGAGTACTTTTGATTTTTTCTCTCATCTAAACAGGCAAGAAAGTGAAGACATTAGTTCTTTGTCTTTGTTTATGTGAAATATCGATTCATTTGGCGTGTTCTGTTTTGTAAAAAGGACTGAATTTGTTGGTGTGAACACTGTGAACTGATTGTTGAGAAGGATTTGATGTGGTTTTGATAAACAATGGTGATTCATTGTGTCGCCTTTGGATGCAGGAACGAGCAAGACAAAAGGAAATTGTCATTCCATGGGTGGGTAAGTTGAAAATTGTTCAAATTTTTGGAAAATATAGTTCTTGAAATGATCATCAGTTCGGTGTACAATGTTCCCAGTCTCAGAATATGTTCGAAAACTATACCTATATTATTTGTCAAAGTTAAATACTTCCATGACTTTTCCATAAACATATCAATTCAATTTCAATTTATTCAATTTCTCTCTCAGTATTCCATGTACAAATGTATGCATCTTTAAATTAATAATAATAAATTATATTCATTTTATGTACTATTTGTTATTTGACAATTTTCGGTTACTGAGTGCCCTACAAAACATCGTCACGCTAGACTTGAAGTCTGTCTTGTGATCTCTGTTCTGTATGACACCCAAAGCTTACAGTGGATTATTTTGATGTGGCAAGTAATAAATGTTTACTAATACTTCATGGTATTCATATTAAGGAAGGAAGGAAGGAAGGAAGGAAGATTGGACGAAAGTCCCAGAACTGGTTGATCATAAATTCTTAATTAATTATATAATTGTGATTATTAGAAAAATTTGTCGGGATGGCTCAATATATATTTCTTTGTTTCCTTTTTGAAAATATTAAAGTTTTTCATTTCTTTAAGATTTTTTGGGAGGGTATTGTAGATTTTTGGCCCGTAGTGAAAAAATGAATTTTGTGTAACAGTTTTTTTTTAAAATTCGACTTTAATATTCGAGTTTGTTACTGATCGAGTTTCTCGTGAGTGTTGTTGTGTGAATTTGTGTTGATCTCGATTAATTCTTTTTAGGCATTGATAAGCACAGATTGATTGGATATTTAATATCTTGAATTCTTGGTATAATTGATTCGTAGAGAAAAGTCTAGGTTTTCTAAAAATAATTTTCAATAATAAATTTTGTGCAGTCTGCAATGGATTGAGATGGGTTTTGAATGTTGGTCCCCAAGCCGGAATGCAATATTGTATTAGTGATTCTGCAAGTGAGGTATATAGAATGGCTAGATTTTTTTTCGATAATATGTCACGTAATTCAAAAAATTTGTGCATGAGAACTCGTAGTCGTTTTGTGACGTAATAGATATGATCGGTCCATTTCAAATGTTGATCTAGGAAGACTCCGAGGTATTTTATACAACTAGATTTTTCTATAGAATGGCATTTACAATTATCTGTGATATCACAAGAATTAGTATGCAGTTTGAGTTTGAGGTCTTCTGGTTGGTCTCGAATCGTAGGAGAAAATGTTATGAACTTTGTTTTTTTAACGTTTAGGGACAACATGTTACTATTTAGCCATGTATGAATTTTTTTTAAGTCTCTTTCTGCAGTTTGTTTTATTTCTTTCCACGTTGATCCGGTAAATATTATAGCAGTGTCGTCTGCATAGCATATTACATGACCTTGCATACCGTTTATTTTTGTTATATTATTAATGTACACCAGGAACAGTATCGGACCCAATACTGTCCCTTGTGGTACTCCTGTTTGCACTTCTTCATCATGGCTTATTTTATCCCCAATCTTAACCCGTTGTATTCTTCCTGTTAGGTAGTTCTTTAATAATTCTAATGCGATACCTCTAACACCATAATTGTATAGTTTATTCAGTAATAGTTCGTGATTAACGGTGTCGAAAGCCTTTGCCAGGTCTAAGAAAATTGCAAGACATTTAGATGATTCGTCTAATGCTTTCACCGTTTTATCAACAAATTCCATTATGGCGTTTTCGGTATTTGAGTTTTTTATAAATCCAAATTGTTGTTTATTTATAATATTGTGTTTGGTAGAGAATTCAACAAGTCGTTTTTTGACACATTGTTCGAAAAGTTTTGCAGGATTATTTATAACAGATATAGGTCTGTAGTTATTTAATTGAGAGACTTTTCCCATTTTAAAAATAGGGGTAATATTTGAAATTTTCCATTGTTGTGGGAGTTGACCAGTAGAGAAGCAGAGATTAATGATATGTATTAATGGATCTAGTATATTGTTATGGATATTTTTGAGTGTTTTGGATGCGATTTTATCCAGTCCAGGTGACGTATTATTTTTTAAATTTGAAATTATTATTATCAATTCGTTTTTAGTTACAGGTTCAAGAAAAATTGATCGATCTAATTTGGTTTCGGAAAGAAAGTTTTCAGGTAAAGTTATTCTATCGATATTTTTACACATGTGTTTACCTATGTTCACGAAATAGTTATTGAATTCATTTGCTTTTTTTTGATTATCATTGGTATTATCACCGTTTTCTAGTGTTATATCATTATTCTCTCCTGTTTTTTTTTGACTTTCTCCGCTTATGTCTCTTATTATATTCCAAATTTTTTTATAGTTTGTGCCGGAATCAATAATTTGTTGTTTATAATAATCATTTTTAACGTTCCTTATTAGAGTATTGAGTTTATTCCTGTATTTTTTATAATTTGTTTCCAATTCTGGAGAGTAATTTTTTAGTAGTTGTTTTTTTAGGTTATCACGTTCATTTATCGATGTTATAAGGCCTGCGGTGATCCAAGGTTTGATTTTGAATAACTTTTTATTTCTTACTAGATTTACCTTTGTTGCCTAATCTATATAGCATGTAAGTTTATCAATAAATATATTATAAGATTGCTGAACATCTGTTTCTGCTATAACATTTTCCCATTTTTCTGAACTTAGCATTTGATTTAATTTAGTGAAATCAGTTTTTCTATAATTTTGTTCAGTTGTTTCTACAGTCACTTTAGTTTTCAGGAATGAGATATTTACAAAAGGTGTGAAGTGATCTGTTATGTCCGTTCGAAAAACTATTGGTGTAATTGATATTTTATTATTGAGGTGGGTGGGTTTTCTCATAAAAATATGGTCGATAGCTGTTTTTGAATCTTTGGTAACTCTAGTTGGTACGTTTATATATGATAATAATCCATGTGAACCTAATATGCTCAAGTAGTTGTTTGTTTCATTACTCTCTGTGTTCAATAAATTGATATTTATATCTCCTATGTAAATTTCTATATCTTGTTTATGCATTGTATTTAAGTAATTTTCTAAGTCGTTTGAATAGTTTAAAATATTAAGTAATATTCTTTGCTGCAGTTTTCCATGCATTCAGACATTTTTGAATTATGGATCAAGGCAGTTCGTAGAGAGAGTTGGACTCCATCTGAAACCAACAAGCTTTGTGGAAAACATTTCCTGCCAACTGATTATTTATCTAGACATACCAGGTACTGCTAGCTCCCAGTATATTTTCATTTCCTAAGCATTTGTTACCAAAAACTACTGATTCTTGAAGGAAAATGAGAAAACTCATATAGGTACCTAGATAATTAATAATGAGAAAAAAAGTATGTTTGCACCTCTTTGAAATGAAAAACTAGCTAGCAAATTATTTTCAGAATGCATCTGTGGAAGTTCATAACATTGGGTACTATGGAGGATGTTTCTTATATTATGGACTTTACCTATGACTTCCAGCTCCCAAGTTCCGAAGTTCATCAATGAAGAAACCCAAACTGTTCCATTGGAGAAGGATATTATATTGAGAATTGTATTTTTTCAATTTCTGATAGGGAGGCAGTGACCTAATGGTAAAATAGGAACCTATGGAAATTTTCAAATTGTTCCTATCGTTTTTTTTTTCTGATAGTGCTAAGACATTGTGCTTCGCTCACCCTGTACAATATATTGTGACATTTGGATGAAAATATATAATTTCAATTTTGTTTTCATTTGACTTCCTTATCCTGTAAGAATAAAAATAAAATTTCATTTTTGAGTCAATAAAAAAATCAATAATAATTTTTTAATGATGATTGACTGCAACATTTTCCTTTTTCCTATATGAATATTTTTATTCAATCACGTCTACTCCTAAATAAAAGCAAAAAATGAGAAAATATTTCAAATAATGCAAGCGCTTCCCATTAGCGAACATAAGATAGAGAGAGATAGGTATCCGTAAACACAGCGGGTTGCCTGAACAATATTTTTGCCTCACTCGTCGTTCACAAAGGGTCCCTTCCAGTTGTTTATATTGAGTTCATTGCAGATTGCACGTGTGAATAAGACCGTGGTCCGTGGTGTGAATATGACCGTGGTGTGAATAAGACCGTGGTGTGAATAAGACCGTGGTGTGAATAAGACCGTGGTCTGAATATAAGTGTTCGAGATCGACGAAAAAAAAATGCAATATGCACCCCGATGAAAAACTTCCTATTTGTAGTATCAGGGGATATAGAAAAATGCAACACCTGGTATATGGATTATACGATAAAAATTATTATATTAATTTCTTGATGAATGAAAACAATGACTTCCATAGCTAAACAGTTCGCATTATCGACCCAATTGAATAATGAAAACATGCCAGTTCGGCAAAAGTTTTTTTCTGCAACCGACACAAAAGTCGTCCATTTTGATACCAAAATCAGCTCATAAATTGACGTTTCTATTACTGACACAAAAATAGGTATGTTGCTAGGCAACATATTTAGTTCCTAGGAGCTAAAGTTGAACTTTAGTTCCTAGGAGCTAAAGTTGAATTTTAGCTCCTAGGAACTAAAAAGGACGTACTGGACGTCATCAAGAATAAACAACATTCGTACGGTTGGTTATTTGGGTTGAGACGCATACCTGATTTGTTTCCGATTTCGGAAGATTTGGCATTTCATACCCATGCTGAAGATATAAATACACCTTATTATAGTCAAGTATTGGAATGATAAGCATCTCAGTTAAGTATTTTTGTTTCGATCAGGGAAGCCCTCAAGATTCAAATAGATGCTGGATCTGTATTTCAATCGTTATTCTTGGGATGGATAACTTGTTTTTGAATAATCACGGCAAGCAATACTTTTTTGTCTCAGACAACGATATTGTTTACCTTCATTTGATTATCAAGCGAATAACATTGTTTTATGGAGAGGAGTAAATAATATCTCATATTATTGTTGATATGCTCACTAACACTAACCTAACATTTTCCTCGTCTTGTTCCTATAGCTGGCACTGGTGCGATATTTGCCATTAGAGCACCTGGTCCATACACAAATATGTCACTCTGTGATAGTATTTATATTGAAACTACAATTCAAACATCCTTGAAAATTGAATGAACCTGCTGTTGATGCAGGTAGAATGTTCTCACTACACGAATTATTTGTCAATATTTGTTGCATTGCATACATATGGCACGGCATTGGTGGTAACTTCACATATTTATTTGAGTTGATTGTTTCGGTTGCAGAAAAAATAGCATGTTCCATTCGGATCAAAAGTGTCTTTGTTTGACTCGCAAATTTTGCTTTCGCTCGGATTCGCTAAACGCTCCGCCTCGCAAATGCAAAATTCGCTTGTCAAACAAAGTGTCACTTTTGATCCTAATAAAACAAGCTACTATTGTTTTAATTTTTGAAAGCTACAGCTGACGCAATGCTGTTCCAAAAAAATTTTTGAGACAGAAAAACGAAAAATAACTAGAACAGTCAGCGACCAGATTTTGGAAAATCAAGTCGATCCGGCCGAGAGAATCGCGAAGTGGTCGCGTCCGTAAAAAAAGCGGAAAAGCGAATTGTTAAGCATCAGGGTAGTTTTCGCACGTTTGAATCCGGGAGTGTCTCGAGATCCAGAAACAAATTGAGACGACGAATCGGTAAGTCTTTTATTCATTGATATTCTGATCTCAGATTCCTTTATATGTACTATATACCAGAATCTGTACGTACTACGTACGTTGCCACCCTACACCGGGTAGTTTTGATCACTGGTACATATAAACGGCGTCTGACCCTTGTTCTTGGTGCAATCAACGCAAGATTGTATCTCACGATATCGAAGACTGTCACGTTTATTTTAGCCAGAAAACAATCGAAATCTTCCTGTTATCACTGCCCGGTTTTAGAACAATTCAGTGAAAGGTCAAATTAGCCGTTTGTACGCTGAATGTACGTGAGGAATTTTTTTTTTGTTTGTCAATTAAGGAATTTATAACTAATCCAATAATTCTCGTATCTCGCCTAATGTCGTGTTATATCATTTTATAATAAACTCGAAGAATTTTATTCGGTTGTTTCACTCAGAGACCAAATCAAATAAGGGAAATATCAGCCGCTAGCGGCAGGTCTACGCAGTGCCGTAACTGCTGAGGGAAGTGTCGAATGATTTTTGGCCACCCACCAACTTTCCCTTCCATTGTGACCCTAAAAAGACCCCTTTAACCATTCATAGGGGGCACGAATCCACTAGAGCCCTCATGACGCAGAAAACCGAAGCCGTGTGGCTTTATCAAGGAGTTGAAGGGTAGCAGATTGGTATATGACCCTCGTGGTATAAAGGAACCCCTTCATATATTTCGTTTGGTGGCGGAGAGGTATTACACATTGTCTCGCCTCGGCTATCAATTGCGTTCACTGCACAGTACGAAAAGTTGAACTTCGCAGAAGTTACCATTAGCAATAATGGCCTTCAAACCATACATCATATTCGAATTACACATTCCTAAACTTTGGCGATACCAAGGTTATGTACCAATGGTAATGAAATATTTATACATTGTCATCGACGAAAAACTATTCTTCAGCGAGCCCATTGAATGTATCTCAAAAAAAAACTATTGAAAAAAATTTAACTGGCATATACAATAAGCAAAAATCTCACGCAGTTCAGTAAACATATGATATATAATAGCATAATTGAACCCCACTTTGAAAACTGCTCATCTATTCTGTTCATGTTCAAGACACATTACGAATTCTACAAAATAGATGTATGCGTCTTCTTCTGAGGTGTAATAGATTCGAAATTATGAAGCTTCAGTGGATGTCTGATAGGAACGGAAATTAGATGCATAGGAAAGCCTAGAGATATTTGAGAATAGTAATAGAGTAATGAATAATGGATTTATTCCATATAGCCCCCTCTGTATAGTTTAGTGATATTAGATCAAGGTGGAAATGTGAACTCAACCATGACAAAGATTAACTTGGGAGTTAGTATCTCTCACGGTTGGGTGAACATATACCTAATAAATAAGTAGCACATTATAAAAGAATATTCAGTTTCAATCTTCTCCTGAAGATGCTAACATCAGTTGCAAGGTATAACAGGATTAGTTCAATACATGGCGGAACTATAATATTCATGAACGACTCTTTAATGGACAGTCACAATTTAGTGCAATTGGACAAATTCGATAATATTTTTGAAGATAAACAGTTTGAATGTGCCATTATTTTCAGTCATAAGCTTAATATGTATATTATAAGTATTTATAGAGCTCCGTCCACTGATGCAAACATATTCCTAAACAAACTTGAGTTGCTCTTATCAGAACTTCAATCTCATTCGAATATATTAATAACTGGCGATTAAAATATCAACTTCACTGATCTAGAGTCTTTGCATACACATCATCTGATTAATCTACTTAGTTCATTCGATTTAAAAATGCATGTCCAGGAAGCTACGCGAGTATCACAATACACGGCAACCACAATTAATTACTACTGCAGTAATTCAGATGAAACTTCATGTTCGGTTGTCCCCTCAGGCCTGTCTGATCACGAAGTTATTCTTGGCTCCATACAGCTAGACATAGAAACTCCTAAATCTAGGATCAAATATGGACGACTCTTTAGTAAAAAAAATTATAATAAATTCCAAGAGTATTGCATATATACTAGATGGGATGATATTTACTCCTCGATAGATCCCTTTTTTACATTTTATAATCTCCTTCTTGGAAATTTCAACACAGCTTTTCCAATTCAAAAGATGAAAGAGAAGAAAAAGAAACTCTGGTTAACAAAAGGAATAAAAACCTCGGCAAGAAACTTGAAATCACTCCACACAATTAGAAAATATACCAGTGAACCATTCTTTCATACATACTATACTAGATATCGTAATTTATATCAAAAAGTATTGAAATCAGCAAAAGATATGTATTATATGTCAAGAATAGATAAATCTTCCAACAAATCTGAAGAAAGCTGGAGAATAATGAACGACCTTAGAGGAAAACAAAACATTGCATTTGAAATCCCTTTGAGACCCAATACTCTTAATGACTACTACTGTACTGTAGCCTCTAAATTAACTGAGCACTCGAGCCCAATAAATGACTTAGATTATTACATGTCCAATCTCTATGTCGAAGGAAACTTTTATTTTGTTCCTACTCATACAGCAGAATTGAAAGAGACCATCAGTGGTATAAAAAATAAAAAGGCGTCATGGCTAGATGAACTCTCAATCAATATAATTGCAAACCTACCAGATTCTGTTCTTGAAGTATTAGCTGATCTCATCAATCAATCATTTTAACAAGGTGCCTCTCCTGAATTTTTGAAAACTTCAATTATAATACCGCTACACAAAGGAGGAGATCCAGCTGATCCATCAAATTATCGACCAATATCTCTCATACCTACTTTGGCTAAAATAATAGAAAAATTGATTCAGAAGAGAGTAGTGGAATTCTTAATTATGAATAATATCTTGAGTGAGAACCAGTTTGGATTCCAAAAGCACAAGAGCACCAATGATGCAATCTTTTCTTTTCTTACGAAGGTATACAATGAAATTAATGAAGGAGAGGCCGCCGCAGCAGTATTCTGTGACTTATCCAAGGCATTTGACTGTGTAAGTCACGGAATTCTGCTGAGCAAACTCGAATACTATGGGTTTAGAGGAATCAGCAAGCAGTGGTTCAATTCATACCTAGAAAATCGTACACAAATTGTGAAAACCAACCACCTCTCTCGAAAGGAGGCAACTCAATGCGGGGTGCCACAGGGTTCCGTACTTGGCCCCACATTGTTTTTACTTTATATGAATGATCTCACAAAAATTAATATATCTGGAGAGTATCCATTGTTTGCCGATGATACCACTATATTCTGGCATGACAAAGATGAGCATGCTATACATCATAATATGCAAGAGGACATTGAACTGATTAGGACCTGGTGTGATGATAACTTGCTAGTCTTCAATGCCACTAAATCTTATCTATTAACGTTCCGCTGCGAGTTTTCTGCCTTGACCTTAGGCACAAATATCATTGATAATGTTTCCTCCACAAAATTTCTAGGATTCCACATTGATAATAAATTGAAGTTTAGCGACCATGTCACGAAATTGTGCAAAAAAATATCAACCGGATGCTACGCAATTAGGATAATATCACGGGAATTGGACTTTACAACTGCTAAAACAGCTCTTATTGAATCCCGCCTAATCTACGGCATTGCTTTCTGGGGAGTGTGCAACAAACAACTGTTACATATGGTGCAAGTTGTACATAAATGTTGCCAGTAGTTTCGACATAATCCTGAAAAATGTGTAAAAAAAAAACATTTTTTCAACACCTTGTATCATGAAAACGGATGCCGTTACGAAATTTTTTCACTGTGCAAACCCAACTTATTTTGCAGTGTTCTACCTACCCTATCTGGGGGGTCAGGTTTTTTTGAAACACCCTGTATAATAGTATGTTTATTGATCAATTAGACTGAAATAGAAAAGAAACAATACATACCTACCAGATAGACATCATCAGTT
Organism: Phaedon cochleariae; assembly: GCA_918026855.4. Taxonomy (NCBI): domain Eukaryota; kingdom Metazoa; phylum Arthropoda; class Insecta; order Coleoptera; family Chrysomelidae; genus Phaedon; species Phaedon cochleariae. The sequence continues at coordinate 28,030,459 of OU896715.1, read as the reverse complement.
CTGTAAAAATGAGAACATCAATTGTAAAAATTGTAAAATTGTTCTATTCGTCATTGGGTTGGCCCCTTCACGAGCAACCCTCAGAAGTCTTCGAGATTCTTGTGCGAGCAAGGAATGACGGGGGCCTTACCTTCTAACGTGTGATCTCAAACACATTCTTGGGCCATCAGGAAAATGTCTCCTGTCGAACCCACCAATCAGCAATCCATCGTGAATAGAATACTGACGTTTCAACCACGCGGATACCTGGCCCCCTTGTATATAGGCTAACTATATGTTTGTCGATATTCAAGAACCAATACAACGAAACATAGAAGAACCAATATTTTTTCACTACGAAAATATGGAATATTCTGAAGTAAGTGATGGATGATTCATAATGAATCAAGAATCGGCATTTTCTACAAGAATGATATCTATATTATTGAATGAATCACTAGTGTCGAGGGAATTATAATATTCATTTGATGAAAGCAGTAAATTATTGGGAATCATATAATGAATGCTCATACAGGGTGATTCTTAATAAATACGAATATTTTCATAGAATGAGAAGGCTTTCCTAAATATTATGATTGTGGTATTTCAGGTAGGTATATTCTCGAAATTCGATGAGATTGACTAAGGTCTAATCATGTTGATCGCACAAAAATCTCTGCTCAGGACACTATCTGATAAAATCTGTTCATATCCACAAAAAGTGAATAATGGATTTTATCTATTGATGGAAACTGATAAAGATTGCGGATACGTATATTATCAAATGTTTTTGGTAATATCATTCTCATTTTTGTACTAATCAATATCCGAGTAGTGGATGATCAGCCCTATCATGAAATACTTGTTTTCCTTCTTTTTGGTGGTACTATTAACAGGTGGTGAGTATTTAATCCAAATAGTTATCTATTTGGGTCTCGGAATATGTTTTTCTTAGGCCCAAGAACAAAACTGCTTCACAGTGAGCTTATTGTATACTAGCTGTCTGGCCCGGTTTCGCACGGTTGGTGTACCCATTTTTAAAAAATAAGACATTTTTTGTTGCAGTCGTTCTAATTTTTTTTATTTTTTCAAACTTTTTGTGCTAACCTATATACTTACACCTATTTTCATTTTCTCAGTATCTTTTGTTTTTTGTGTTGTTGTTTTTGTATTAAAAATTTCAACCCAATTGGCCAAGCCCTTTAGTAGTTGACAGTTGACGTACCGCCTACAGCAAAGCCACCTACCGCGTCCAATTGTATTCTTAAATAATGCAGGAAACTATCGAAATAGCCATACAAAATTTCAACCCAATCGGTTCAGCCGCGCTTAGAAGTTATGTGAAAAAGATGAGTACGGAAGGATAATTCTTCCTACCCGTTTTCTCGTAAGAATGAAGAATTTAATCAACAGTAAAAACACAAGAGCTTTTTTCTATCGGATAAATTTTTCTTGGTAACAAAAAACATTTGCTGATCAGTAATTTTACGAGAGAAACTCGTCTAATGTCAGCTTTTCGAGAGAAATAACTGATGGAAAATGTTTGAGTTAGAAAAGGAAATTATCCAATTAACAGTGTTTTTTGGCAAGATAAATCAACGACGATATACAAATTCCGTTTAACTGGTAGTTTGCGGAATTGATTTTCTCATATTTTCGTGTTTTTTTCCGACGAAATTTTACTAAAACGGCTCATCTTGCTAATTACCTGGTGAACCATACCCATCAATCAAACTTGACACGACAGAAATTGGAGTGACATCAGGCGCAAATAGCTACTAGATCAAAGGGGCAGGCAGTTTATCAGCGATAAAAAAGGTGCATCCTTTTTTTATCGATGTCAAAATGACTTACGTCGTCGTCACATAGCGTTGTTTTTCATGTAGGAGTTGATTTATCGCAGTAAAAATAAGCCTATGTTCATCAGGGATAATGTCGGCTTCTAATGGTCTAGTAGTTTCGGCATCGTCCACCAATAATTAGAATATTGGTGGACGATGGTTTCGGAGCCTATTCGATACAAACAAACAATCAAATCTTCAAATTAGTGTAGGTGAAATCCGTCATTGCCTGAAATGCCTATAGTCATTTCACGTATTGCAAGCAAACAGCGTTATAGCGTAACTTCAATTTTTAGTACATATTAGTGGATAATGAACGTTATGAGTTGTGCTTTCCCCTGGTAGGGAGTTGAAGTTACGAGGATGAAGAAAGCAGACAAGTCGTTTCCCCTCGAATCAGAAATCAACGGATCCAAATTTTTTCCCGATTTTCATTTCAAACCCCAAAAATCTAGGTGTAAAATTCTCTTTGAACCATCTTGCATCTTATATATCCATGCATATCACGTCTTGCTTCCACAGGATTTTCGGAGGCGTTTGTAGTTCAATCTCAGTTTACGCGTATTTCATGCTTTCAACACTCAATATCTCGAGAACTAACTAAGATACATTGGACACTTCAAAACGATATCTTGAATCAGATGTTGTTCTCTTTGTAATGGGGCCCTTTGATTGATATATCCCCATTCCATATAACGGGGGTATGAGAGTTCAATTTTTTTTTTCAAATGGAACACTCTATATTCAAATGCATATCTTGAGAAGGTGATTTTTGTTGATTTTGAAAATATATAATCCCGATACATTCCAAGTTGAGTTCAAACATAGAGATTATCGAAAATATCGATTTTGTCGACCTGACACCAAACTTGAATTTAACTAAATAAATTTACGGCCACAATTTCGATCAATTTCAAGTTAATTAAAAGTTTATTCGAGGAAATTTGATATTTTCACACCCCGTATATGGAATGAAGATATAATTTTTGAACAGAAGAGAACAATATACAGTGTGACCCATTTTTAATGGAAACACCCCTGTATCTTACGTAATTGTTAGGTAAGAATCCTGAAATTTGCTGGAGCCAGAGATGTACCAAAAATGCACTCTATGACCAAGTGGGGTCATCTTCAGTGATATACACTGCTCACCAACAGCCATGGAACCACCCCAATTTCCAGAAAATGATATTAGGAGTCAAAATAGGTTGAAAATCACTTCGGATTCGGAAAAAGGGCGCCCAATTCACTAATTATTCATATTTTTCCTGGAAAATTTTCAGTTCTGAAAAATTAACTTTTGTCGCACTTTTAAAGGATGCACCCCCGTATCTTACGTAATTATTGAGGTGGAGTTCTGAAATTTGCAGGCGGAATGGAAAGTCCAAAGATAAAGTCATTTACGTAAGATACGGGGGTGCTTCCGTAAAAAGTGCGACAAAATTTAATTTTTCAGAACTGAAAATTTTCTGGGAAAAATATGAATAGCTATAGTGAATTGAGCGTCCTGATTCCGAATCCGAAGTGATTTTCTACTTATTTTGACTCCTAATATCATTTTCCGGAAATTGGGGTAATTCCATGGCTGTTGGCGAGCAGTGTATATCACTGAAGATGACCCCACTTGGCCATAGAGTGCATTTTTGGTATATCTCTTGCTCCAGCAAATTTCAGAATCCTTACCCAACGATTACGTGAGATACAGGGGTGTTTCCATTAGAAGTGGGTCACACTGTATCTGATTCGAGCGAATTTGAGCGCCTTAAACAGCCCTCCCTGCCATGCCCTAGAGATCAGCTCATTTGTCAATTTTTTATTCAAGAATTTGAAACGATTACAGAAACCTATAGATTTTTGCAAATCAATTTATTGGAAAATATGCCTTTTTTCATTCGTGCTCCTCCTGAATTTCGTGTGCCATCATTTGAAATTGATTTCTCCGCATCGGTGGATCTGAATTGGTAGAGCTAGTCCAAAACCTTGGCGTCCCTGGATTGCATCCTATATTCCTATTGAACTTTTCTGATAGGTATATTTGATAAAGAGCGCTGTTTTGTTGATTTGATATTGTGAAAATGCCCCTATTTCGTTGATTATAATTTTCTGGCAGAAGCGGATGGTCGTATCAAAACAATGTGTAAGACAAAACTTCCAGATATTTTTATGGCCAACAAGATAATATAATACGAATTCAGAGCTCATCTTCTCGAAAATAACATTTTGGTTAATGAAAGTGTGGACTTGCTCAAACTCCCACATCCATCAGTACTGGGTTTACATAATTTCTGAAGCGAAAAATATAGAGCCGAAAAAAAGGGGAAAAATCAATGTCCAAAGGAATAATTGTGCCCATATTATGATCACAGTGACTGCAGCTTGAAGGGGGTGCATTCTAGGGGATATGGTTTTTCGATTTCAATAACAGTGCTGCCTATGGCTAGTTATAGCTACTGGAAATTGCATCTATGGCCATTTTGCCATTTCTCCTAGCAATTTTTTTATAATAAATTTCTACATGAATATTTTCATTATCATAATGAGCATTATGATCACGATCTAATCAAAGTCAAATTTGGACCAGTCTGTATTTCTATGGACTTTGTACTCCACACTTTGTGCCATTTCGACAAATTGTGTGCGTTTTTCTTCATTCCAACATTTTGTCATGCGCATGAGTCAAAGAAACGAACGAACGAACGAACGAACGAACGAACGAACGAACGAACGAACGAACGAACGAACGAACGAACGAACGAACGAACGAACGAACGAACGAACGAACGAACGAACGAACGAACGAACGAACGAACGAACGAACGAACGAACGAACGAACGAACGAACGAACGAACGAACGAACGAACGAACGAACGAACGAACGAACGAACGAACGAACGAACGAACGAACGAACGAACGAACGAACGAACGAACGAACGAACGAACGAACGAACGAACGAACGAACGAACGAACGAACGAACGAACGAACGAACGAACGAACGAACGAACGAACGAACGAACGAACGAACGAACGAACGAACGAACGAACGAACGAACGAACGAACGAACGAACGAACGAACGAACGAACGAACGAACGAACGAACGAACGAACGAACGAACGAACGAACGAACGAACGAACGAACGAACGAACGAACGAACGAACGAACGAACGAACGAACGAACGAACGAACGAACGAACGAACGAACGAACGAACGAACGAACGAACGAACGAACGAACGAACGAACGAACGAACGAACGAACGAACGAACGAACGAACGAACGAACGAACGAACGAACGAACGAACGAACGAACGAACGAACGAACGAACGAACGAACGAACGAACGAACGAACGAACGAACGAACGAACGAACGAACGAACGAACGAACGAACGAACGAACGAACGAACGAACGAACGAACGAACGAACGAACGAACGAACGAACGAACGAACGAACGAACGAACGAACGAACGAACGAACGAACGAACGAACGAACGAATAAACGAATGAACGAACGAACGAAGAGAATGATTTAACCGATGAGGAATTTCATTATGCAACAATGTATTTCATTAACAACTACTGGTCGAATTCGAAATCCTTACGTTTTTTAATTGAAGACCAGTAACAAAATATTTTGTTTCACATCAAAGTACCCATTCGATTGGAATCAATTCATGCAACGTCATATTAGTTCCATTTTGGAGAATTGCAATATAAAGTTTAACCCTTCTGACGATGTTGTAAAACATATTTTATATTGAGTGTTGTTTTGAAGCAAATGAAAAATATGATTCAACTTGCTTCTGCATGTTTCCCAAACACTTTTCTCTGAAATATTATTTAATTCGTTTCAGTTGAAATCCTTATATTATCTATTATAGTTTCACGGGAAAATTGAATGAAATTACTAAATCAGGAAGCAGGTGAGCTCAAATCGTATAAGCTCTAAATATATATATTTTTCAGATTTCAGATTAGTCACCTACTGATATCGATATAAAGATTAGCTTTCATGAAATAATAGATAAAATTAGGTATATTTTTGTTCCTCTTGATTTTTTTTGTCATTGAGGAAAATACAAGATAAAATTCTTAGCGTCTTCACTAACAAGAATTAGATTTTTCATGATCTCCCATTTGGAATATTATACTGTTTCTTTACTGAGATATTTCGACCGAAGAATTCTGAACTCAAGATATGAATATTATTTAATCCATTTACTTTGAAACTAATTGACCTATCATTGTCATATTTGACGGGAAGTAAAAATATCGTACATACTGGATTATGTTGAATAAATGTTTCTGGTTACTACCACAGGCGAACGACAGGGGCAAGTGGTTGACCCTTCCCAAATGCTTCGCCAGTGGCAGAAATGCAGTTTTATCACAATTTTTCGATTCACTAATACTGTCCACGTAAATATCTTACTCTCAGTTGCGATAAAGTAATTATCGTATTTTTAGTTAATCATGAAGCTGCACAATGGATTCCATCTATGATGCAAAAAAACACTTCAATCCGTATGAACGAAAGAACATCATGTTACTAATCTAAATTCGAGATTGAATAGAACACCCTGTAACTCAAACAAGGGACACATTTTATTTAGGTGGTTTGGGTCAAATCTCCATATATAACGATGCCTAATTTTACTCTTTTTCAAAACTGTATAACTTTCGAAGGACACAACCAATCACATTTTTGTTTTCAGTTCCTAGGAGGTTATTTCAATGGGTATCGAGGACTCATATTCGATTCACAAGAAAACCTTGTAACTCACTTATCACAGAAAGATCGAAGAAAATGTGCAAAAATGCTTCAATTCGAAAGGCTTTCCATTTGAAGAAAAAATTGTTCTCAGCAATTGTAATACCAAAACTCTAAAGCTTGAGGAGTTTTCTCGATATAGTTTTGCAATTTTGGAAAAGTATGTACATCTTAGTATCGAAATACGAGTTTCTTCAGTGGAATCTTCCAAATTTGGAGTCTACTAACTGATCCTGAAATGATTTCGTTTCATTAATTCCGAGTGTTCCTCTGAAATTGTAACAATAACCTATAGAAGGTGGGCCACAAGTAACGCCTCGGTCTCTAGAAGGCTAACCACTTATCTTCTTGGAATTCTTCCTCTCTAGGAAGTTGCATGTCAACATAGGCTACCATTTGAAATTATTTTGAAACATACAGGGTGTCCCCAAAAACCATAAAACACTGAAGTTAAACTTTTTTCTATCGAACACCCTATATATTATTTCATTTTGAGATTCTCCCTGATGAGCTGATTTCAACGATCCATCATACTTGGGGTCTAGCAGTTATAATTACTGAAATATAGGGTTTGAAAAATCGAAATTTTCCAAGTTCAAGAATTTTTTGTGTCGAAACTATTCATAATTGGTCAAAACGGCTTACATGTACCTATCTCAACTATTGATTAACTATCTACTGATATTCAATTGGGACATATACCAGGTGATCAAGATTCTGAATTCTGCACCACCCTGTATTTGTTTCAATTAAATGTCAGTAGATAGTTGATCAAAAGTTGAGATAGGGACATGTGAGCCGTTTTGACCAATTATGAATGGTTTAGACATAAAAAATTCTTGAACTTGGAAAATCTCGATTTCTCACACCCTATATCTCAGTAATTATAACTGCTAGACCCCAAGTATGATGGATTGTTGAAATCAGCTCATCAGGGAGAATCTCAAAATGAAATAATATATAGGGTGTTCGATTGAAAAAAGTTCAACTTCAGTGTTTTGTGATTTTTGGGGACATCCTGTATGTTTCAAAATGATTTCAAATGGTAGCCTATGTTGACATGCAACTTCCTAGAAAGGAAGAATTCCAAGAAGATAAGTGGTTAGCCTTCTAGAGACCGAGGCGTTACTGGTGGCCCACCCTGTATATGTCCTCACTTCTACTGAAAATCAATGCAAACAAGTATTTCAACTTTTATACCAGCTCAATGGCAAAGGCACTAGAAAATATTGTGAGATCATGAATCTCACTAGGCCGTTTCAACATAGAAACAAAGTTTGATCACTTGGATTCAATGAAGCTTCTCTGTCATATACCTACAGTGTGAAACAATCAGAAGCACAACTCACGTTTTCGAAAAAATTATTGTGAGGAACTTCGATTCATGTAACATAATTGAATCGTCTAGATTCAAAAACCGACGAATCCATTGAGATCAAATCAGCCAAAAATAAATTTAATCCTTTGACCAGCCGCAGGTCACAGCGGCGAGTAAAATATTTTTTTCGTTTCCACAAATTGAAGCTGTTCTTGAATAAATGTTTGATTGTTCAAAAATTTCCTATATACAGTGTGACCCACTTCTAATGGAACCACCCCTGTATCTCACGTAATCGTTGGGTAAGGATCCTGAAATTTGCTGGAGCGAGAGATATACCAAAAATGCACTCTATGACCAAGTGGGGTTATCTTCAGTGATATACACTGCTCGCCAACAGCCATGAAACTACCCCAATTTCCGGAAAATGATATTAGGAGTCAAAATAGGTCGAAAATCACTTCAGATTTGGAATCAGGACGCCCAATTTACTAACTATTCAAATTTTTCCTGGAAAATTTTCAGTTCGGAAAAATGAAATTGTGTCGCATTTTTTATGGAAGCACCCCCTTATCTCACGTAATTGACTTTATCTTTGGAATTTCTCTTCCTCCAGCAAATTTCAGAACCCTACCTCAATAATAACATGAGATACGGGGGTGCTTTCATAAAAAATGCGACAAAATTTCATTTTTCCGAACTGAAAATTGTCCAGGAAGAATTTGAATAGTTAGTAAATTGGGCGTCCTGATTCCAAATCTGAAGTGATTTTCGACCTATTTTGACTCCTAATATCATTTTCCAGAAACTGAGGTGGTTCCATGGCTGTTGGCGAGCAGTGTATATCACTGAAGATGACCCCACTTGGTGCATTTTTGGTATATCTCTCGCTCCAGCAAATTTCACGATCCTTACCCAACGATTACGTAAGATACAGGGGTGGTTCCATTAGAAGTGGGTCACACTGTATGTTGGAACACGAGAGTATCGAATATTGGTAAGTTTCCAGACCACCCATGAGGCACCCATTGCTGGTTACTTATTTATAGTGGGTGTTCGCCAATAGAACGAAAAAAATAATCAGCAAAATAAAATATGAATAACATTAAACTCAATGAAAATTCTCAGCGAATAATAGTTATTTATTATACAAGGGAAAAAAGTAGTAGATTTTAGCTCCAGGTTGTGTTGTCTCCCGACGCGTAGCGGAGGGAGACAACAAACCGTGAGCTGAAATCTGATATTTTTCCCGTGTATAATACACTATTTTTTTCTGTGACAGAAGAAAAGACGAATCAATATTGAGAAGATATTTTATTATTTTGATATCTGAAAATTATCGACGTGAAATTATAAGTTTTTAACAGTAGGGACACCGCGTTGTAGGCATCTTTATCATTCATTTGAAGTAATCAAATATCTGATGTCACTTCTGTCAGTCTAATTTTGTGATTTTATTTCAAGAAATTGCGAATTCAGTGGTTATTTAGAAATATACGTAACCGCGAAGTCGAATGGAAGATAAAAGGACTTGCAGTTCTTTCTCGGAGACGGTATTATTGACTCATTTTTCGGAATTATAGCACAACAAAAGCCATCAACAGTGTATATATGTGTGATATATATCCGGGAAAGAAGTACTCACTTTTTTCCCACGGGAAAAAAGTAATTTATGAAAAGTGACATTTTATAACCTGCTAACAGGGATGAAATGCCAAACTTTTTTCCCGTCACAGAAAAAATGGTATATTCTGAAAGGGTTTTTTTTTGGTGGAATTAAAAATAGGGACAGTTCCACAGTTTCACTTTACATGTCACATAACTTTCCTACACTTCACACAATTTCACTACACATGTCACATCACTTTCCTAAACTTCACACTTTGGTTATGATAATCACAATATGATTCACAATACACCACTTATTAGTTTTCCTAATTGTTATACACGAAAACTGGATGATATATCACTAGTCACTATCGGACTCTTCATGACTTGAATCTTCATTTACCCTAATGATCACTGGATTGATACTTGGTGAGATACAATATTCTTTTCCTTTTTTGATTACATGAGATACACAATTCCTCCATATGTCACTCTAGTTTATCACATCAACACTGTCCTGATGGTGATTAAAACTGAATCGCTGAATTGCGATAATTGGCTATTTTTACGTACTTTGATTTTTATAGCAGCCCAGACCATCTCAATGGGGTTAAAAATACAGTAAAGTGGGGGCAAACGTGAGAGAGTATGGCCGTGTGCTCCAAAGAGTTCATCAACTACATATTCCTTCTGAAAATTTTGTTTCCTGATCATTTCCAGTAATTCTTTCTTCAGTTTTTTTGTCCATAAATTGAATAACGTCAGCCTTTTTCGTGTTGGTGCTCGGTATTTTCGTTTGTTGACGTGAATGGTATGACGCATTATCCATAACGATGACTGGATTCTCTGGAATATTTGGTATAAGCTGCTGCTCTGCCCATTTCTCGAATAGTTCTGCCGTCATTTCCTCGTGATGATTGGCAGAGGATCGCTTGGTATTTTTGACAGACAACAACAATGCATTGTCGACAAATCCATTTTTATTGCCGGCGTGAAGGAGCATAATTCTTTTGCCTCTCGAACTCGGACCACTCACATTACAGTTTTTGCTATCATATACCCAACCGTATTGAACAACGTCATGAGTGTCAAACCACGTTTCATCTAGATAAATGATAGGTCTATTCGCTTCACGGTATTCCTTTATTTTACGTAGATATTCTTGCCGATGGTCTACGATGCGTCTTGATTCCATAATCACCATCCTTTTGTCTAATTTTTATGGCTGAACCCGCAATCTAGTGCAATCAAATTATAATCCGCGTATTCATTCAACTTATCCCTGATATCTAGCAATGTTGGCACTTCATTCTCATTATACAATCTATATACAATTCGACGAATTACTTCTTTCGAAGCATCGTTAAAAACTTCATGATCTACAACATCTCCAGTTCTTATAACTCTGTATATGGTGGTATAGCTTATTTCAGTTGATTCCTGTATTCTCTTCTAACGTTGGTTTTCTGAAGAATCATTATTCTCGTCCTTGAGATGCGAATAGATATTCAAAATTACCCTTTGCGTTTAAACGTGTAAGTCTTTATTGGCGAGCTCCGCTTGCTCTTCTTCCTTATCACTATCATTCACTTCGTCGACTACCTCGAAAGGCCTCCAGAACACAAAGCCACTATGATTGAAATAATGAATTTTCTGAATTTCGAGTTGGACCAATGAAGGCAACCTACCTCGTACCGCACTGCCTAGCGCAGGCTAGAAGATTCTTATCACACAGGAGGCCGCCCATGCAACTCTGACCAATCAACATTCAGTATAGTTTGGAGTTACCAATGAGACGCGGTTTCTAGCATGACAACGCTTGTCCAGTCCACGTTGACTGCACAGGCTACATACCGGGAAAACTCAGTAGAAAATATTTCATTCATTCCTATTCCAATTTTGGGCAAATCCACAAATCCGCGTATCGTCCTCAAAAACGGTTTTTCAACTGACTTCGCATAAACTATACCTAGGAAGAATAGGGAGAGGAGGTGAGTGTGGGAATTTTTTTGAACTCTTGGAGATAGCTGTGATTAGCTGATTCTGATTTTACAGTGTTTGATTCCAATATGACTTGGATTGGAAAATGGAGTTGTCTGGTTGTGAAACTAGTTCATCCATATAGTAGAGTACGTGAATTAGATCCGAATAGATCAGTTTGCGATATGTTTCGAAATAGTCGTTAATAAAATCAGGGCGAGTGAAACAAAGATCATGGAGATTCACCTCCTATACAAATCAGAATGACAACTACGTAATAGCCACAATGTTCAAAGGGAAATGAGATATTAATGAGAAACGCAGAATCCAAATTATAGCACAAATGTAAAAAAATTAACAACGATGGTGAATGATAAAAGAAAAACTAGTACTTTTCTGGGTAATGCCAGTTTCGAGTTTTTGGCGTTCATCAGTATAGGGTAGTCCTAGTCAGCAGTCGTAGGACCGCCGACAAAGCGAAACCTGACCGGTACTATGTAACCAGAGGCCCCTCTCATAGGTCATCTACAATCACCAATCATTGTTGTATTCTTTTCTACATTTGTTGAAATTTCTTTTGAGTTATTTGCTCCCTATCGAGTTGGCATGTCTTTGTCGATATATTCAACCGACTATAGAACTGAAAGTGTTTCTGACATTCAACATAATCTTTTAACTTCATATTATGGATAGTTTTAGAGAAAATACTCAATCAACCTATAGGACGAGGGTGAGAATTTTTGTTGAAGTGTTCAGACGTAGGTATAAGAGATGTTTTTGCAAACACTTGTATGTTTTCGGAAAGGAATAATCTCAGATATATTATGAATATGGAAAAAAATGAATCGTATATCAAAAAATATATTGAGAATTCGCATTATCTATCTGATCAATATAATGGATTCAATTTCGGTATATCCATCAGAAAAAATTATTTGCCTGGCTATATGCCACGACGAATATTAAATAAAATCTTTCGAAGATGAACAATAACTATTTGAAAATGAAAATTTCCCGTTATTGAGAAGTTGCAGTCTCTTTCAGATAAATATACAAGGTATCATTCAGGTATGTGGCCAAACTTCAGAGGGCGATTATTTTGATAATTCTAAGACGACAAGTCCATATGATCATACTTATTTACAAGATAGGTACACAGTGTAAAACTTTTTCAATTTGATCAGAGACTTTCGCGATATTTACGGAAGAGCTTTTTTTCCAAGTCTTCGACACCCTGTAATTTGAGAACGGTGTATTTTCGGGCCCATGTTCACATGAACTTTTCGACTTGGAATCACTGGAAGAATCAATTCTTGGAGTTTGACCACATACCCAAATAACACCCTGTATACAGTGTGGCCAACTTCTAATGGAAACACCCCTGTATCTTACGTAAACGTTAGCTAAGGATCCTGAAATTCGCTGGAGCGAGAGATATACCAAAAATGCACTCTATGACCAAGTAAGGTCATCTTCGTTGATATACACTGCTCGCCAACAGCCATGGAACCAGCCCAATTTCCGGAAAATGATATTGGGAGTCCAATTAGGTTGAAAATCCCTTCGGATTCAGAATCAGGATGCCCAATTCATCAACTATTCATAGTTCTCCTAGCAAATTTTGAGTTCAGAAAAATTAAATATTGCCTCACTTCTCATAAAAGCATTCCCGTATCTCACGTAATCATTGAGTTATGGTTCTGACATTTTCAGGAGGAAGGGAAGTCCATGCCCAATTCATCAACTATTCATAGTTCTCCTAGCAAATTTTGAGTTCAGAAAAATTGAATATTGCCTCACTTCTCATAAAAGCATTCCCGTATCTCACGTAATCATTGAGTTATGGTTCTGACATTTTCAGGAGGAAGGGAAGTCCAGAGGTGAAGTCAATTTCGTAAGATACGGGGGTGCTCCCGTAAAAAGTGCGACAAAATTTAATTTTTCAGAACTGAAAATTTTCCAGGAAAAATATGGATAGTTAGTGAATTGGGCGTTCTGATTCCAAATCTCAAGTGATTTTCGACCTATTTCGACTCCTAATATAATTTTCCGGAAATCGGTGTGGTTCCATGGCTGACGGCGAGCAGTGTATTTCACTGAAGATGACCCCACTCGGTCATAGAGTGCATTTTTGGTATATCTCTCGCTTCAGCAAATTTCAGGATCCTTACCCAACGATTACGTAAGATACAGGGGTGGTTCCATCAAAAGTGGGTTACACTGTATGTATTTATACAGGGTGTTTCATTACTGATTGAAGGTATTTCAAGTATTAACAATCCTGATCTCGAACTATGAGGGACCAACACAAAATCACCTAGATCAAAGTGTATCTCCTGTCTGAGTCTGAGTTACAAGGTATTTACCCAGATAACACGAAGACGTTCTGTGTACGTCCAGAGGACGTACATCTGGGACGTACAAGACGTCCTGAAGACGTCCACAGGACGTACTGGGGACGTCCGATGTTACAAGATGGAACGTCCCAGGGACGTCCATATTAAGTGCAAGTTTGATATTTCATCGCCATGAATACCATAATCAACGTAGATTCGCCCTTTTTTACTCAGATAGATAAACAAGACATTCATACAGAGTAGAAAAAATATTATTTTGAATACAAAATTTAAGAAAATCCTTCCTACTGGGGGATCGTTCCCGCGACCTTTGAATTACCGAGCAGATGCTTCACCAACAACTCTACACAACACTTATCGAATATAAGACTAACCTCTGTTCAACATATGCGAGTATAAGATGGAAACATATACATTGAGTGCAGAAACACTCCACCAGCTCATTTCAATGGGATTCGCTATGAATCAGTTTGAATTTTCTGATTGGTCATATAAAGACCAGGACGTAAGACAATGTGTACATAATTTCATCTTTAGGTATATCCTCCGAAATCTCTGAATCCGATAAAGAGATAACACTCTATTTAGGATAAAAATGTATATGCGAACATTGCCAGATTCACTTCAATTTCTCTACATTGATCACAAAAAATCACGTGATTCATTGTGACCTATTATCGAATTAATCGGCAGCCAATAATAAGCCTTATTTCTTCTCCATTTGATCACATCTGGCAATGTTTTATTGTTATTGGAAAATATAATAAATATAGAGTGAATAATGAATATAGAAAAAATGAAGACTAAAAATGGACGTCCTGAAAACGTACGATCTGTACGTCCCGAAGACGTACGGCATGGTACGTTCTGAGGACGTCCATATTAGGTTCCGAGACGTACGGACCCGAATCGGACGTAATACGGGACGTCGTGTGCTATATGGGTAATTTGAAAATTCCAATACAATTTGTGCCAGGTACTCTGAAACTGACTGGCCTATCATCGTCATATATGTAAGCATTTCTAGAAATTACACACTCTACTAAATTATGTCGAATAAACGTTTCTGAATACTGCCAGAGGAGTACGAGAAGGGCGAGTGACTTGTCGATTCATCCCAAATGCTACGCTACTGACATTATTGCCATTTCATCACGATTTGATTTCTGTTATAAACTCCACACTCTGTATGAACATACCAACCGCTCGGTATATAATCTGATGCCATCTTCCTTATACATAGGTGGATCTGAACAATATCAATAGGTGAATGTATGTATATAAATGTGATGTCACTATTTGTTGCAGCCACACTTTCCAGAGTGGTAGTCTTTCGGAGAAATGGGAAGCCAGGTTGGTTCGACAAACAACCAAGTCAATCTTCTGATACAGCAAACATTTTTACTCCATCGAATTTCGAAGATCTACCAGGTTCATCAGGAAACGTAACCTCATTCGATCAATCAACCCCATTCGGAAATACAGCACCGCTCAATCTGACAACGTCACACGAAATAACATCATCTGAGGAGACAAGCCAAACAGGCCAAGAAACAACATCCACATATGGTAATGAAACCTCATCAGGAAAGCGAACCACAACAACCCCATCTACACCTACGACAATTTTACCTGCGAATACAACAACTTCCCCTACATCCGCAACTAGCACAGCAACAACTGCAACAAGCCTATCCACACCTACGACAATTTCACCTGTGGATACAAAAACCTCACCCACATCCGCAACTCGCCCTTCAACTAGCACATCAAATCCTGGAACAAGCCCATCTACATCTACGACAATTCCACCTGCGAATACAACAACCTCACAGACATCTGCAACTAGCCCATCAACACCTTCAACTAGTACATCAACACCTACCACAATGTCACCTGCAAATTCAACAACCTCACCTCCATTCGCAACTAGCCCAGCAACACATTCAACTAGTACATCAACACCTACCACAATTTTACCTGTGAATTCTACAACTTCACCCACATCCGCATCTAGCTCATCAACACCTATTACAAGCCCTTCAATACCTACGACAATTTCACCTGCTAATACAACAACCTCACCCACATCCGCAACTAGCCAGTCAACAACTTCAACTAGTACATCGATACCTGTAACAAGTCTGTCTACACCTACGACAATTTCACCTGCAAATAAAACAACTTCACCTACATCCACAACTAGCACATCAAAACCTGCAACAAGCCCATCTACACCTACGACAATTTCACCTGCAAATACAACAACCTCACATGCAGCCTCAACTAGCCCATCAACGCCTTCAAGAAGTACATCAACAGCTGTAACCAGCCCATCTACACCTACAACAATTTCACCTGTCAATACAACAACTTCACCCACAGCCTCAACTAGCCCATCAACACCTGTAACAAGCCCATCTACACCTACGACAATTTCTCCTGCAAATACCACAACCCCACCAACAGCCTCAACTAGCCCATCAACACCTTCAACTAGTACATCAACACCTGTAACCAGCCCATCTACACCTTCGACAATTTCACCTGTCAATACAACAACTTCACCCACAGCCTCAACTAGCCCATCAACACCTGTAACAAGACCTTCTACACCTACGACAATCCCACCTGCAAATATAACAACTTCACCTACAACCGCAACTAGCACATCAAAACCTGCAACAAGCCCATCTACACCTACGAGAATTCCACCTGCGAATTCAACAACCTCACCCACATCCGCAACTAGCTCATCAACACCTGTAACTAGTACATCAACACCTGTAACCAGCCCATCTACACCTACGACGATTCCACCTGCAAATACAACAACTTCACCCACATCCGCAACTAGCCCATCATTAACTTCAACTAGTACATCAACACCTGTAACCAGTCCGTCTGGACCTGCGACAATTCCACCTGCAAATTCAACAACCTCACCCACATCCGCAACTAGCTCATCAACACCCGCAACAAGTCCTTCTACACCTACGACAATCCCACCTGCAAATACAACAACTTCACCTACATCCGCAACTAGCACATCAAAACCTGTAACAAGCCCATCTACACCTACGACAATTTCACCTCCAAATACAACATCCTCACCCACATCCTCAACTAGCCCATCAACACCTCCAACTAGTACATCAACACCTGTAACCAGCCCCTCCACACCTATGACAATTCCGCCTGCAAATACAACAACTTCACCTTCATCCGCAACAAGCACATCAAAACCTGCAACAAGCCCATCTACAACTACGACAATATCACCTGCAAATACTACAACCTCACCAACAGTCTCAACTAGCCCATCAACGCCTTCAAGAAGTACATCAACAGCTGTCACCAGCCCATCTACACCTACAACAATTTCACCTGCGAATACAACAACCTCACCCACAGCCCCAACTAGCCCATCAACACCTGTAACAAGTCCTTCTACAACTACGTCAATTCCACCTGCAAATACAACAACTTCACCTACATCCGCAACTAGCACATCAAAACCTGCAACAAGCCCATCTGAACCTACAACAATTTCTCCTGCAAATACTACAACCTCACCAACACCCTCAACTAGCCCATCAACACCTTCAAAAAGTACATCAACTGCTGTAACCAGCCCATCTACACCTACAACAATTTCACCTGCGAATACAACAACCTCACCCACAGCCCCAACTAGCCCATCAACACCTGTAACAAGTCCTTCTACACCTACGACAATTCCACCTGCAAATACAACAACTTCACCTACATCCGCAACTAGCACTTCAAAACCTGTAACAAGCCCATCTACACCTACGACAATTCCACCTGCAAATTCAACAACCACACCCACATCCGCAACTAGCTCATCAACATCTGTAACAAGTTCTTCTACACCTACGACAATCCCACCTGCAAATACAACAACTTCACTCACATCCGCAACTAGCTCATCAACACCTGTAACAAGCCCATCTACACCTACGACGATTTCACCTCCAAATACAACATCCTCACTTACATCCTCAACTAGCCCATCAACACCTCCAACTAGTACATCAACACCTGTAACCAGCCCCTCTACACCTACGACAATTCCACCTGCAAATGCAACAACTTCACCTACATCCGCAACCAGCACATCAAAACCTACAACAAGCTCATCTACACCTACGACAATTTCTCCTGCAAATACTACAACCTCACCAACAGCCCCAACTAGCCCATCAACGCCTTCAAAAAGTACATCAACAGCTGTGACCAGCCCATCTACACCTACAACAATTTCACCTGCGAATACAACAACCTCACCCACAGCCCCAACTAGCCCATCAACACCTGTAACAAGTCCTTCTACAACTACAACAATTTCACCTGCGAATACAACAACCTCACCCACAGCCCCAACTAGCCCATCAACACCTGTAACAAGTCCTTCTACACCTACGACAATTCCACCTGCAAATACAACAACTTCACCTACATCCGCAACTAGCACATCAAAACCTGCAACAAGCACATCTACACCTACGACAATTTCTCCTGCAAATACTACAACCTCACCAACAGCCTCAACTAGCCCATCAACGCCTTCAAAAAGTACATCAACAGCTGTGACCAGCCCATCTACACCTACAACAATTTCACCTGCGAATACAACAACCTCACCCACAGCCCCAACTAGCCCATCAACACCTGTAACAAGTCCTTCTACACCTACGACAATTCCACCTGCAAATACAACAACTTCACCTACATCCGCAACTAGCACATCAAAACCTGCAACAAGCACATCTACACCTACGACAATTTCTCCTGCAAATACTACAACCTCACCCACAGCCCCAACTAGCTCATCCACACCTGTAACAAGTCCTTCTACACCCACGACAATTCCATCTGCAAATACAACAACTTCACCTACATCCGCAACTAGCACATCAAAACCTGCAACGAGCCCATCTACACCCACAAAAATTCCACCTGCAATTTCAACAACCTCACCCACATCCGCAACTAGCTCATCAACACCTGTAACAAGTCCTTCTACACCTACGACAATCATACCTGCAGATACAACAACTTCACCTACATCCGCAACTAGCACATCAAAACCTGCAAACATAACAACCTCACCCACAGCCGCAACTAGCCCATCAACAACTTCAACTAGTACATCAACACCTGTAACCAGTCCGTCTAGACCTACGACAATTCCACCTGCAAATTCAACAACCTCACCCACATCCGCAACTAGCTCATCAACACCTGCAACAAGTTCTTCTACAACTACGACAATTCCACCTGCAAATACAACAACCTCACCCACATCCTCAACTAGCCCATCAACACCTCCAACTAGTACATCAACACCTGTAACCAGCCCATCTTCACCTACGACAATTCCACCTGCAAATACAACAACTTCAAGTACATCCGCAACTAGCACATCAAAACCTGCAACAAGCACATCTACACCTACGACAATTTCACCTGCAAATACAACAACCTCACACACATCTGCAACTAGTTCATCAACAACTCCAACTAATACATCAACACCTGTAATCATCCCGTCTACACCTACGACAATTCCACCTGCAAATTCAACAACCTCACCCACATCCCCAACAAGCTCATCAACACCTTCAACTAGTACATCAACACCTACCACAATTCCACCTGCAAATACAACGAATCAATCTGTACCTACAACAACCCCTAATGACGGTTCTACAACACCTAGTTCTGCTGTATCAACAGTTCCAGCAGTATCTCTTTCATTTATTATATTATTAGTTTGGTTATAACGTTAGGTAAGATTCATCCGAAGTAATAGATAAATATATTGATATGTTCAAGGATATCCCCAGTTTCGAAAATGTTCGGCTCCGATTATACAGGGTCATTCATCAAAAACTCAATTCCCCCTTGTTGAGAAGTACTATTTTATCAATATTTTGATTTGTAACACTCATTATAATTTCAATGTTATTATAGTTGGATTCAAGTTAGAGATAGTTTAGTTGTTGATGGAAATGTAAAAAGAGAACATTGTTTGTACAATTACTCTAGCATTAGAAGGCTGGAATAGAAATAAATCCAAAAGTATAATTCTGAAACACCTCAAAGATTAGAAAACAATTTTTTCTGGGAATTCTTAGATACCTGATAATTTATTTTTTATAATTATAACATGTGATATAACACTTATCAAAACTGATGGAAGCTCTCAAATGGCCTAGTTCACGGAACCAGTTGCGAAAAGTAAATTATTTCATAAAAATGGTGATGTAATTGTTCATTGTGTCATCTAAAATCCTGTTGCCAAACGCGATATTCAAACAGACAATCGAAATATCGATTTCACAAAATTCCCAATTGAAATAGTCATGAGGAAACATTTTTCCCGTCAAAATTGCAAAAAATTGTTCACGTAGCCAGTTAGGAAATGTTTCGTTTTCTGTTACTCTGTGATTTTGCGGGATCTCGCCTCGCTCGTCCCGCAAAATCTTATCGTTACACAAAACGAGGCGTTTCCTAACTGGGCACGTGAATATCTATTCTTGGAATGAGCATTTTTCACAGTCAAACCAACTTGATAATATGTTCAGCCCCTATACAGGGTGATACATTGGGAAATGCTCATACAGTGAGGGTAGATGGAAGACACCGAGGTGATTCTGAATAATTCATATTTCATGGGTCTATCATTCTTTATAACAGAGATACAGTCTATACAATTTTTCGATATTTGGTGTGTATGTTCCTTGTCCACAGTGGTAATGATTGACATAGTAGAAAAATGTTTCAATTCGGGATCGGTCTCGAAGAAATCAATGTAGGTTTTGAGTCGAAACAACACCCTATGTATCAATTTTCAAGAATCCCATCTACATTTGAAAAGAGCACAAGAAAATGAGTATGACTGAAATTATTTGGTGTTTCGGCATACAACCTTTTCACCTATTAACTTGAGTCAAATCTAGAGGTTTCAATAACGAGGTGGCACATATTTGGAGAAAGAAATTGTCGTCCCCAAATGGCACTTCTCCATTTTTAATTCATGAAATCATAAAATATTCCTCATTCTCCAAATTTTTGGATCCCAACCTAATTGAAAAACCAGAGGACAAGTCCGTATTTGGGAAAAACTATTATTATTAAACGGCTAACTTTAAATTACCTGTAGTGAATCATTATTTGTTTATCACACTTCATATAAAACAATGATTATGAAAATGAAGAATAAAGCCCATTCCGGAAGAATCATAACTTTGCATGTTTCAAACAAAATTAACGTTGCCATAAATCTACATTTCATGGGTCAAACATAACAGAAAATAAAAAACTCCTTTTCTTCATCCACTTCTGATTGAATTTTTACCTAGATCATGATCATTTTCTGACTATTCTTATGCATTCCTGATAATCATAATAATAAAATAAAGCGGTCTGCATTTATACTTTGGGTTTGATATTCCAAATCGTTGTAATTGTCAAGATGGCTGATGTGATAGTACAATTTTGACGTTATTTGATGAGTTTGTAGTTTCAACTTGTTTTTGTGTTGTGAAGTTATGCGTTTATAACAGTTATTGCTAACTGAATGACACACAAATTCGATAATAATTAACATATGTTGTATGTCTATGGATTTAACTCAATACAATTTGTTGCAACGACATTTTTGTTTGAGATAAAGTTTTGCTTTTTCTCGGAATTGGCATTGTCCAACATTTTCATAATAATTGTTTTATATGTAGTGCGATAAACAAATAATGATTCACTTACATATACAGCTAGGGTATTTGAAGTTAGCCGTTTAATAATGATAGTTTTTCCCAAATACGGACTTGTCCTCTAGTTCTTCGAATGTAGTACAATGAACGAATGTTAATTTTCTTACACATAAAAGTTATTCATTTATAATAATAATGTTTCCCAAATACGGACATCTCTTTTTGTTGAGGTTCAAAAATTAGGAGACAAAAAAAATAGTTGATTGATGACTCCATGGATTTTAAATGTTGAGGTACCATTTGTGATCACGAATATTTTTTTTCAATTTTGTGCCCCCTCATTATTGAAACCTATAGATTTGTCTCAAGTTAATAGGTAAAAAAGTTTTGTGCGGAAACACCAAATACATTCAGTCTTACACATTTTTTCCTGTTCTTTTCAGATTTGTAAAGGAGATTCTAAAATATTGATATACAGGGTGTTGTTTCGACTCGAAACCTACTTATTAATTTCCTCAAGCCAACCCTGGAATAAGACTTCTTTTTATTATATCAATCGTCACCACTGTGAACAAAAGAACGTACAAACCAAATATTTAAAAAAAACTGTATAGGGTGGTTCATAAGTTATGTTTAATTAAAAAAATTGGGAAGTCTATAAATCACCATGTATCTTGGTTATAAAGGATGATAGACCAATGAAATAAAGATTATTTAGAAGTACCTCGGTGTCCCCCATCTACCGTTACTGTCTGTATGCGCATTTCCTAATGAATCATCCCGTATATATGGATTGGTGGAAGAGGTCCCGTTGAATGGCCTTCAAAATTACCTGATTCAACCCCATTGGGTATTTTCCTATGGAGCTATTTGAAATCGGAAGTGTACGCTACTTAGCCTGAAATGCCTAATGAAGGTTGTACAGTAATGTTTATGCAGTGTGAGTATTTTATAGGATAGACTTTCAGGTTTCCCACTCACTGTAACTCGTGAATCATGCCGTAAGTTTTCCACTTACCTAGAGAATGGTCGACACAAGTGACCCTCTCCGATGGCAGGTCGGCATCCCTCAAGGAGCTGAGCAATGCTCCGGTGCACTTGGCGATCGCCCTCATGTTATTCACGGCCGCTAGATAGCAAGGTGGGGGGGCCTCAGTTTGCCCCAATCCACCACCCAGATGTTGTAGCTGCCAATTGCGATAAAATGCGCGTGGTTATCTTTACAAAGGATCTTTCGATCTGCTTGCCGGTGTGATCTCCTTCATCAATAATAAATTTCAATTTCTGCATATCCTGTTTGGATATCATCATCATAATGTAATGTATATAGATAGGGGCCAGGTAGCCGTGCGAACAGAGTGTCTATATTCTAATCCGCATTCGCTTGCCGGTCGTGGGTTCGATTCCCACCGACTGCAGAAATTTTTCTGATGGCCCAAGAAAGTGTTTGGGATCACACGTTAAGAGGTAAGGCCCCCGTCATTCCTTGCTCGCACAAGTCTCTCGAAGGCTTCTGAGGGTTGCTCGTAAGGGGGCAACCGAATGACGGATAGAACAACAACAACTTTAGATGTCTCGATAGCACAGTGCGTATATATATGTGAGCATTTCGTGGCTTTCGACATTCAACATTCAAAATAGGTGAATCGACAGTTCTTAGGAGTTCTTAGCCGCCGCCACCCGCGCTGCTTTTTATCCCATGGCCCGGAACAATAAATCTGAAATGTTATGGTTAGGCGAAGGACTTTTAGTAATTCTAATGACAGCTTGTTTGTTTTATATTTGTGAGAAAATATTGGGTAACTCAACGAAGTGAGAAGTATGGGAGGGTTTATAGATTATTATTCTCTTAGCCGTGGTTGAGAGATGACCTTTTGTATGCTATTTTCCAATAGATATTTGAGTACCGAATATGTTTTATTGATTTAATAAAATAAAGAGTTATTTTTCCACATCAGAAGTGGGATCGACTCACTAAGTGTACCACGAGTGTTGCAATCACGGTCTCTTATTATTTTAAGTGAAACTCGGAGTTTGAACTTTGAACAATGGAAGAGAGCTTACGCAAGTGTTAACGGCGACTCTTCGTGAAATGAAAGAACTATCCTGTCGAAGTTCGGGACCCGTAACGTCGATTGAAATTCCAAAATTTTGTCCTGGTGAAAATGACGGGGCGTTAAAGTGGTGTGAGGAAATCGAAAAACTCGGCACGACTTTTCAATGGTCGAACTTTGAACAATTATCCAGAGCTGCTAGTGGCCTAAAAGGGGAATCAAAACATTGGTTCAACAAGTGGCAGCCGTTGGAAAGAACATGGGAGAATTTCAAGAACGAAATTTGCGGTTTCTATCCACCTAGACGAAACCTGAACGAGAAATTTCGCAAGGCGAGTTCTTTTACTAGTCGCAACGTTCCATCGTATTGTGAGTATGCCAGAACTAAAATCTCCCTGATTCAAGCATTGAATTTCAATTTAACAACGGAACAATTGTTAGAGCTTGTCATTGGGGACATCGACGATATCCATGTCAAAACTGCTGCCTTCTGCAGTAATGTAGAGTCAATTTCCGAGCTATTATCGATGTTGGGTAATTTTGAAGTTGAAAAAATTAATTCAAACCTTAGACAAAAAAGACCTATGACAAATAATACAAATCATTTTTTTGGAAAATTATGTTACGTTTGCCGCAAACCTGGTCACTTACAACGCCACTGTCCTGAAAATTCAATGTCAAATACTGTCAACCAACAACAAAAAAATAATTTCGTGCCAACTGCTATTACTTGTAATTATTGTAAAAAGCTTGGTCATACTGCCGATAAATGTTTTCAAAGAAAGAAAAAAGAAAATCAGGGATTTTCAAACATTAATTACTTTTCTATAAAGCTGGATGATAATTTTTGCACTATGTTTCATATTCAGAACGTAGAGGTTAATTGCCTGATAGACACTGGAGCTGAATGCAGTTTGCTCACCAGAAAGATTGTATGGTACTGGCTTTCAAATTTCTTTTTGTGTGGTAGATAACAAGGATATTACCTTCGATGCGATCCTAGGTAGGGACCTTTTAAGTTTCGAAGGTGTTAAAATTTGTACCGACTCTAGCGGAACTCGAATCTATTTAGAAAATAAGGATATTGCTGGAAAACTGTCGATTAATGTTGCTGTATTTTCCGCCAAAATCAATACACCTTCACTAGGAGAACCTTTAGAGCAATTGAAACAGGTACTTGAAAGGTTCTCTGCTAATATTACGACCGGGAACTCCGAAGATAAGATAATCTGTTATCGCCCTTATCGAATGTCCTTGTCAGAAAGAGACATAATAATAGTTATTTATTATACAAGGGAAAAAAGTAGTAGATTTTAGCTCCAGGTTGTGTTGTCTCCCGACGCGTAGCGGAGGGAGACAAAAAACCGTGAGCTAAAATCTAATATTTTTCCCGTGTATAATACACTATTTTTTTCTGTGACAGAAGGAAGGACGAATCAATATTGAGAAGATATTACAGTATTTCGAAATCTGAAAATTATCAACGTGAAATTTCAAGTTTTTAACAGTAGGGACACCTGCGTTTCATAGACATCTTTATCATTCTTTTGAAGTATTCAAATATCTGATGTCACTTCTGTCAGTTCAATTCTGTGATTTGATTTTGAAAAATTGCGAATTCAGTAGTTGTTTAGTAATATACGAAACCGCGAAGTCGAATGGAAGATAAAAGGACTTGCAGTTCTTTCTCGGAGACGGTATTATTGACTCATTTTTCGGAACTATAGCACAACAAAAGCCATTAACAGAGTATATATATGTGAGATATATCCGGGAAAAAAGTACTCACTTTTTTCCCACGGGAAAAAAGTAATTTATGAAAAGTGACATTTTATAACCTGCCAACAGAGATGAAATGCCAAACTTTTTTCCCGTCACAGAAAAAAAGATATAATAAATGACTTACTAAAAAATGGCATTATTCGTGAAAGTATATCACCGTATGCTAGTCCTGTTGTTTTGGTACACAAAAAGGACGGAAGTTTTCGATTATGCTGCGATTATCGTGCTATTAATAAAATCACTATAAAAGATAAATGGCCATTGCCCAGAATTGATGAACAACTTGACAGACTAGGTAAAAACAAATATTTCACAACACTCGATCTGGCATCTGGGTTTCACCAGATTCCAGTAGCGGCTAATTCAATTGAAAAGACTGCTTTCGTTACGTCAGATGGCCACTACGAATATCTTAGAGTCCCTTTTGGTCTTTCGAATGCCCCCGCTGTGTTTCAACGAGCTATTTGCAACGCCCTTGGAAATCTGCGGGACAAGGATTGTCTCATTTATCTAGATGACATCTTAATTACCTCGTTGACAGTAGAGGAAGGTCTTGCAAAATTAAAACGGGTCCTGACGGCCTTAACATCTGCCGGATTTTCATTAAACATTAAGAAATGTCGATTTTTTGAGAATCAAATTGACTACCTCGGACAAGAAGTTTCAGAGTTTGGCGTTAGACCTGGCCAACAAAAGGTCAATGCCCTTTTGAACGCACCCGATCCTAAAAATGTTAAAGAGGTCAGACAGTTTATGGGACTGGCCAGCTACTTCCGAAAGTATATCCCTGAATTCGCTTCTCATACCGCGTGTATCTCGAATCTGACAAAAAAATACGTTAAATTCAATTGAGGCGTAGATCAGGACATTGCTAAAAATCATGTTTGCGCTTTTTTAAGTCAAAGACCCCTCTTAGCAGTTTTTGATGCAAATTTGGCGACAGAGCTACACACCGATGCTAGTTCGATAGGGTTTGGAGCAATATTATTTCAGCGTCATGATAAGGAGTTGAAAGTTGTGTCATATTTTTCTAAACGTGCTTCTAGTGACGAGTCAAAGTATCACTCCTACAAATTAGAAACTCTTGCTGTCTATTATGCGATTAAGCATTCCAGAATCTACTTAACAGGCATCCCATTCAAATTAGTGACAGACTGTTACTCCTTAAAGTTGACCCAGAATAAGAAGGATTTACTTCCTCGAATTGCGCGGTGGTGGCTTTTTCTTCAAACTTTCGATTTCCAAATCGAATACAGGAAAGGTAAACACTTACCCCATGTCGATTATTTAAGAAGGAACCTCGTCGAAAATTCCCCTGTTGTTGATATTTCTACTATTTCCACTGACAATTGGCTTAAGATAAACCAATCTAAAGACCCGGAAATTCGAGAAATTATGGAAGGGTTAAGAGGAGAGTTTCAACCAAATCGACATGCAGGCCTGCACTAGTTGTTGCTATTTGGGCTTATGAATGATTCAATTGAAAAACTGATTAAATCATCGTAAAGAAGAAGGTTGGGACTAGGGCCTGGTTATCATACGGAGTCGAAACTCATTTATTCATAGAAGATACAGATTTTTGAAAAACGTAAACATTGAAATTTTTTTGTCTCAAATTGAAATATTTTCGATCTCAGTACAATTGTTGGAAATTCGGCGAGGTGTCACTGAAATATCAGCTCTTGAAATGTTTCCATTCGGACAGGAAGCAACAAAAACGATTAT
This sequence comes from Phaedon cochleariae, assembly GCA_918026855.4. NCBI lineage: Eukaryota > Metazoa > Arthropoda > Insecta > Coleoptera > Chrysomelidae > Phaedon > Phaedon cochleariae. The sequence continues at coordinate 28,003,297 of OU896715.1, read as the reverse complement.
TCTGTCAACAAAATATCCATTCATCCCAGCTGATCTTGGTAAACTCCATTTCTTGAAAGAATATAATGCAGGAAACTAGGATGTGGTAGTTCAGGCACTACCTGATAGATGGCAGTGTTCGAAATGACAGACTGCGGCAGAGAGGAATGGTGCATTGTATTGCAAGCAGATGGCGCTTAGGAGAGATGATGAATTCAAACCCGTTTACACCGTTGCCAATGTTATACATATTACTCGGACATATTATGAAATCTAGGCGACGTGATAATACAAAGGGTATTATTCAATTATCTGGGCATATTTCAAGGGGAGGTTCTCCGAGTGTTTGTAAGACGAACAAATCTAATATATAAAATTCTCCTGTCACGGTCACGGTCATAGTGGTCGAACTCCTCCGAAACGGCTCGACCGATTCGTATGAAATTTTTTGTGCGTATTCGGTAGGTATGAGAATCGGTCGTAATCTATTTTTTAAATAGAAAATACAAAATGGCGGATCCAATATGGCGACCGAGTATAGTTATCCGATTTCATTCCAAATTGGCACTCAGGGGTTTTCGGGGTCGGAGATTATGAATATTTCGTCAAATTTTGGAAATTCAAAATGGCGGATCCAATATGGCGGGCAAGCTTTGTAATTATGGTCAGATTCCATCCAAAATTGGTATCTGGAGGTTTTCGAGGTCGGAGATTATGATTTCTTCATCGAACTAAGGAAATTCAAAATGGTGGATCCAATATGGCGGACAAGTTTTGTAATTATTTTTTTTATCGCTTGGAGCGCACGAAAGGAAATCCCTATAATGTTCAAAGAACATCGTGCGTTCCTAGGGAGGATAGGGACAGGAGGTAGGTAGTGGAGTTTTTTTTTTGAACTTCTGGAGATTATATGTTGTTGGGAATACTTCCTCGGGCACTGAATTCCAGAGCCTAGCCGTTCTGTGGATGAAGGAGTTCTGATAAAGTGCTGTTCGACATCTTTCGAGGTTGACAACGAAAGGATGTGCTGACTGGGCTTGTCTACTTCGTCTGGTATTGCTAGTGGAGGGATGATAGCCATTTCCCGTGGAAGTATCGATAGAAAAGTGAAAGGTCGCCGACCTTTCTACGGTGTTCCAATGATGTCAAAGAGTGAGTGAGTGTGGCGTCACCCACCAGGCGAATGGCTCTTCTCTGAATGGAATCTAAGAGCATCAGCGTATGTTTGGGTGCTGAACAGAACAGATTGGTCAGATATCATTCAAAATTGGTATCTGGTGGTTTTCGAGGTCAGGGATTATGATTTTTTATCAAAATTAGGAAATTCGAAATGGCGGATCCAATATGGCGGACGAGTTTTGTAATTATGGTCAGATTCTATTCAAAATTGGTATCTGGAGGTTTTAGAGGTCGTAGATAATTATGAATCATTTGTCACAATGGGGAAATTCAAAATGGTGGATCCAATATGGTGGAAGAGTTTTTCAATTATTATGATCAGATTCTATGTAAAATTGGTATCGGGGGGTTTTCGGAGTCGAAAATAATGATCCTTTTATCAAAATTTGGAAATCCAAGATGGCAGATTCAATATGGCTGACGAGTTTTGTAACTTAATCCGATTCCATTCCAAATTTTTATATGAGGGATTTTGGGATGGGAGATTATGATTGTTCATCAAAATAAGGAAATTGAAGATGGAGGATGGCAACTGAGTTTTGTAGTTATGATCCGATTCTATTCAAAATTTGTATCTGGGTGTTTTCGGGGTCGGAGAAGAATTAGAAAACAAATGAATATAAGTATGTTGATAAATATTTAACTAAAAAAATATCTTCTGGAAATAATTGTATATAGCAGAACAACGTTCGCCGGGTATCAGCTATTGTAATAAATATTAGTTTGAAAAACTAATGAAATACCTTTTTATAGATAGCCATACTAAAAAGAAGTGAGTAGAAAATAAAGGGTAGTTTGAAAAAATGAAGAGGTATAGAGAACCGAACTAAAAAGAACTAGAAAATAAATAGAGTAGTTTGAAACGGCCTAGAATTTGTCACTGAATTATAATTATATAAGTAGACCTGAAAATTTGAACATACAAATTCAGCAGAATTTCTTCAATTCTATTCATGAGATCGATAATAATATCAGCATATAGATGGAAATAATAGGAATGGCACAGTTGTGGAACAAACTTCAAAAAGCTTTGTTAATCTGTGTCAAAAGTTCAGGTTATTTCACTCTAAAACTCATGCAAAAACATTCGTCTCAGAACTCTCAGAGTACAGTTCTCCAGATTTTGGATCCATTGATATGGCGATATTCACAAAGGATAATACCGCCACGGCAACAAAACAAAACTGAGCGAGAAATCGATATATGTCTCTCTCCCTCCCGCGGCGAACCGGGGGGATATTCATTGGTCGCGCGGTGATTCCCCGTCTTTCCGCAGTCCGACACGTGCCACTTTGAATTGCGTGAACTTCAGATGAACTTCAAACTAACCGGCATATAATCAATAATTGAAAAGCCAGTGTTGCAAGCTGCTGCAAATGATATGTTGCAAAAATCCATAAGAATGGGCAGAAAAGCGAGGCAACAGGAAAGTCAGCCACATAGGTACGAAATATTTGAAAATATAGCAGCCGCTTTTTTTTTCGAGACATTTGGAGACGTTATCGAACATCCAGTTCATGTTTTAGAGAATTATCGTAGGAAGATACTTCATATTCCACTTACATCTTCTATGGGGAAGATTTTTGAAATTCAATGAATTCCGTGATATTAAAATTTTCTTTGAAATATATACAGGGTTATTCATTCAAAATGGTCAATGTGTGAGCTAGAAATAGTAAACATCAGAATATCAAGATTCAGCCTCACATCTCACATCTCACATAGAAAATGCTGTTAGTTTTGGAGAAACAGGGTGTACAAGGAAAATGGAAAATGATCAATGTGTGAGCTAGAAATAGTAAACATCAGAATATCAAGATGCAGCCTCACATCTCTCATAGAAAATGTTGTTAGTTTTGGAGAAACAGGTTGTTCAAGAAAAATATTTCATTTTAAAATTCCTCATACAATAACTTTGTGAGTTTTATATCAGCATGAACATAATTTTCTTATATTTTTTTCATTATAATTCGATTTTTAAATGATTTAAAAAAAGTTGACCATTAAAACAAAATGGATTGTGAGATATAGAAAGCATATGATGGCAAATCAATTTCTCACCGTTATGTTGAAGACCGAAACCAGGGAATCCTGGAAACTTTGGTACGATATAATCACACTCGCACTATACACTGTTTTATCACTATCAAACAGAATTGTTATCAACTCGACAAACTTTATTGCCTAAAAACATTCGCTGTCTAAGATAGACTAACAAAAACTTTTGAGATGGTGTTCGCTTGAATCTCCTAATTTTGACAAATGATTCAAAATCTCCGACCCCTGAGACACCAGTAAAAATTTTGAATAGAATCGGATAATAAAATTAGAAAACTTGTCCGCTTTAATGGATCTGGAATCCTGAATTTCCCAATTTTGACGATAGAATCATAATCTCCGACCCCAAACACCCTTATATATAAATTTTGAATAGGATAGAATCATCATCACATAACTCGTCCGCCATATTGAATCCGTCATCTTGAATTGTTTCATTTCGGAATTCATAATCTCCGACCCCAAAAAACAGATACAAATTTCAAATGGAATAGAATCATAATTACGAAACTCGTGCGCCATATTGGTGGAGCCATGATGAAAGAATCATAATCTCCGACGCCGAGAACCCCCAGACACCAATTTTGAATAGAATGGGATCATAATATTATTATGAATAAAACTCGTCAGCCATCTTCAATATCCTAATTTTCACGAAAGAATCATAATCTCCGACCCCGAAAACCTCCATATACCAATTTAGAATAGAATCTAATCATAATTACAAAATACTACATAATATAGGTAAGATGAGATGCGATACTGCACCCTTCAAATTTATTGCTATTCATTGACCTCGCGATAACGGGACACGGAACGGGTCGTGACGATGACGCGAAATCCAATGTTTTTCTCCACCCAAAAAAGTGCTCAACGCGCCTAGAAGTTCTCACTTCGAGAAAATTGTTTTTTTCATAAGTGCAATTATGATCGAAATTTGTATTTCAGCAAGCAGGTCTGAATTAGAGAATATGAAATTTGAATCAAGGATTTCTTTCATTCTACACACTGTATATATCAATATAACCCTAATATCAGTAATAGCAGTGTGAATTCGTAAGAATGAAGATATTTGAAACTAGGCAATCGTCTACGTATATACCCTATACAGAAAACACGAAATTTCTATTTATAGCCATCTGAACTTGATAAAAAATCTTGCACACATTATTTCTGAATTACACAGACTATTTTGAGTATTTTGCCCTGAACAATGATTTCGAACCCCATCCTTGGAAGTTTTTCTGGCGACGCCAATAATGATAAGTTATATTAGTAGGAAATGAAATTAAAAAGGAAAAGAAATATTCGAGAGACTACTTGTGAAGACAGTTTCAAAAATGACTCATGACATAAATTTTCATTGTAGCGAGATATAGGTATTTGCTTGACTTGAATGGAGTGAAAAGTGGAATCATGTTGAGCAGGCCCGTGGAGCAGTAGCTCTGGTAACACTGCACGTACATAATACAATTACCTACGATTGCATTCAATTGTGTGCCACCTATTGGTGACCTGCTGTAACAGACGAAATCGAAGAACTCTACAATAGCTGTGAAAGCTGTAATTTAATTATTTTATTCCGATTTCGACATCACACTGACACCTAGAAATAGTTGTTGAACTAGTATATATATATAGGCTATATTCGGTCGGAAAGCTGTCGCGAAAGGCCCGCCTTAAGAGAGGGCAAATTGACTTCGGATTATTTTTGTCAGAATGATATTTTATTTCGAAAAATCAACCCAGGTCAAAATCCGCCTCTTTACCGAGCTTTTGTCCCAAAAGGAAGCCGCCTCGGATTGTTAAGAATGTTTCACGATGAACAGTGTCACGTTGGAATGGACAAGACGTTTGCGAAAATAAACCATTATTTCTGGTTTCCCGGCATGGCAAAATTCGTCAGGAAATATTGCAATCATTGTTTAAAATGTATCGCAGGCAAACAGCACTCAGGATCAAAACAAGGATTTGTACACCCAATTGATAAAATTCCGATACCTTTCAATACTTTACACGCTGACTGTGTTGGCCCCTTTTCTGAAACGGTACAGGGTTATAAACATTTGTTAATTCTAGTTGATGCATTCACAAAATATGTCCTTTTGATTCCACTTAAGTCATTATCTGGCGCAGAAATGTGCGAAAAATTGAAAATATATCTCAATATTTTTGGTAACACTGCACGATTCATTTCTGACCGTGGTACAAACTTCACAGATCGTTCTGTTAAAGAATTATTATCCAGCTTGAAAATAAATCATCACCTAATCGCCAAAAGCGTCCCTCGCGGAAACGGGCAGGTCGAAAGATATGTATCGACTATCCTGAATTTGTTAAGAACTGATATTGAAAATAAAACAGGATGGCCGAACTTAGTTTCAAAACTGCAGCACACTTTAAACTCAACCGTGCAAGGTTCTACTGGTTTTACCCCGCTTTATTTATTGACTGGCCTAAATGGCGACGACAGAGACATACAAGCTCTAACAGAACATTTTGCAAATATTACCGGTAATAACTCCGTATTGGAGAACGATAGAAAACTGGCATACGAACGTATGAAACGACAAGCAGAGTACTCCAAAAATTTGTTTGACAAAACACGAAAACCGCCAAAGGAGTTCAAAGTTGGCGACTTTGTCTACCACCCATCTGGAAACTCGCACCTCGCAAAGCTGGAACCGAAGTATGAGGGCCCATTTGAAATTGTTGCAATCCTTCCAAATGATCGGATCGAACTCAAGAATTTGGCAACCAACAAAAAAAGGACTGTGGCTATAGATATGGTTCGCATCTGGCCTGGGGAATTTTCTGAATGTTCTGTTTAAATGGTGAGTCAGAATGTACTGTGTGAGCATTTAATGATGGTAATGTTATTTTGTTTCGTTATATGAGCACTACTTGTATTGTTTTACTGAATCTCATTGTGATATGATGTTGAAAGCCATTACGCTTTGCACGGAAAATACGAATAATTTTTGTTGTTCATTATGTTGAAAGCTACTACGCTTTGCATGATTGTGATATGGTGTTGAAAACTATTACGCTTTGCACAAGAAATGCGAATATTTTACGTTGTTTATTATGTTGGAAGCTACTACGCTTTGCATAATTATGATATGGTGTTGAAAGCTATTACGCTTTGCATGTTTAGCATTGTGTTGGAAGCTTTTACGCTTCGCACAATGCCGGAAGTCCATTTCTCATGTTTTAGTGTTGAAAGCTCCATACTCTGCGAAATGTTGTTTTTGATAAAAGTTGAAGTTTGATGGTTTATGTTAAAATTCGGTTGATTCTTGTTACAAACTCCTGAAGAGTTTCTTGGCGAATAATCTGCGTGGGTATATTTCTTCCTTACAGTTGACTGCCTGTACCGAAGGCCTGATACCGCCAGCGAGTTGGAAGAGAGAAATTCGAGAGCGAATTTCGGTCAGTCTGGCCGTGTGAGCATTTCGTGGCTTTCGACATTCAACATTCAAAATAGGTGAATCGACAGTTCTTAGGAGTTCTTAGCCGCCGCCACACGCGCTGCTTTTTATCCCATGGCCCGGAACAATGAATCTGAAATGTTATGGTTAGGCGAAGGACTTCTAGTAATTCTAATGACAGCTTGTTTGTTTTATATTTGTGAGAAAATATTGGGTAACTCAACGAAGTGAGAAGTATGGGAGGGTTTATAGATTATTATTCTCTTAGCCGTGGTTGAGAGATGACCTTTTGTATGCTATTTTCCAATAGATATTTGAGTACCGAATATGTTTTATTGATTTAATAAAATAAAGAGTTATTTTTCCACATATATATATATATACATGGCCCCATAATGCAATGTCGATGATGGCGTTACGTCGCACGAATAATTTGAATTTCGCACTGCTAAATGCTGATGGATTGCCCTAGAGCGAACATAGCTCCTCTACTATTAGGCCAGTCATTGGGGATTTTTACCTGGAAATAAGTCCGAAAGATTTATAACTTTGTATGTTTATAGGTTTGAAGATCTAGAACTGGAATTCACAAAATACACATTCCGAGGCACGCCGCCGGCGCCGCCATCTTGCCAAGATGGCGCCCAAAAACGGTTTTCTGCGAATATCTCCGAAACTATGCGTTTTCCGAAAAGATTTGTTGAAACCAAAATTGGAGTAAAAAAAGTGTCCCACAAAAAATTTTCCTAGTATATTCTTGCTCAAGTGAGCCGTTTAGGCTAAAGAGCTGATTGAATGACAACATATTCTGTTAATCTCTATATCAACTGCCCTCAACTATCTCCCTATAGGCATATGAATTCATTTTTCATAATAAAATGGGCTATTCAATTGGTTTCTTGTTACATTTATTGCTTCCTGACTAGAGAAAACTTCCTATTTAAATATGTTACTAGTACATTTTTGCTAAAGTAAACCGCTGAGGCACAAATGCTTTCGCCAAATTGAAAATTCTGCGAATTTCGGAAATAATATGAGTGTTAGGGGTTCCCAAATCTAATATCTTAGGACTTCATAGTTATTCATCACGAAACATATTTCATTCAATTTATCGATTGAGTCATCAAATAATGTAAAATAATGTACTTGTTTCCACACCAACCAAGAGGTAAGTAAATTACACGGCGCATTTTTTTTCGTGGTTTCCCCTGTAAGCCTGATCCACTTAGGTACTAAAATTATTTTTGGCAGGGGCCAGTCGGACCTGGCTCGTTGATTTCCATATCTTCAACGTGGAAAAGAGATTATTCTTCTGCAGTCGATGAAGAATCGTCAAGCAGCGAGAGGAGGTTTTCTCCATCGAATTCGTCTAATGCTCGGCTGAAATTTTCACAAGTTCTACCATTGCAGTCCTGCTTTCTTGCACCCGCATTTTCTATCAAAAGCCGCCTTGCACTTACAAGATGAAAAAGCAAGTAGTGCTTTGGAAGCAGGATCTTTCAAAGAAGTTACTTGAGTGAGGCCGATTTGCACTCTATGGATCCGAAGACACAAATTATATCAATCTTGATAAATATCGATACCAGTGTTGTGTGAAGTCGGTAACAAAAAGTGAATTCAATATGGCATCCTTAACACCAACAAGGGCAGCTGCACGACAGCATTCATTCAGATCATGATATTAGTTTCAACTATGACGTGGCTGTCGGAAAGTACCTAGCTGAATAATGAGGTTGGAAGAAAACAGAAACTGGCCTCACTCCAGTAACTACTCCTTGCTTCCAAAGTACAACTTTTTTCATCTTGTTAGGGCGAGGCGGCTTGTGGTGATTTGCGTTGAGGGAAGAGGGAAAACTTGTGGAAATATCAACCAAGTGACACTAGACAAATTCGATGCTGCTTGATGATTCTTCATCGACTGCAGAAGGAGAATCCAGTGGGTTGAGGAAAATTGACATCGATTCTGAAGCTGAGGTGACCATTTCCCTGTTGAAGATATGGAAATCAACTAGCCAGGTCCGTCTGGCCTTTGCCAAAATGAATCTCATAGCAATTGAAAGGATTTGTTGTCAATCAATCAGCTCTTGAGCCTGAACGGCTCACAGAGAACATTTCTTTTTTTTCCAACATATTTTTCCGGAAAACGCACAGTTTTGGATATAAATGATTGAATCTATTTTTGGGTGCCATCTTGACAAGATGGCGGCGCCGGCGGCATGTCTTGGAATGTGCATTTGGAAATGTTAGTTCTTGACATCGAAACCTACAAACCTGCGAAGTTTCAAAACTTCCGGACTTATATCCAGGTAAGCCTTATTTCTGATCCCCAATGAAACAACTATATGCTTATCAGGAGATATCGATACACCGGCCGATAAAGTAGACAACGGCCGATAAAGTAGGTAGTTCACAAGCGATAAAGTGCCGCTTAACGCCCGGTCGTGCATAAGTTTATTGAACATTTTGCAGGAACGACTTCCGGGTTTTCCACTTACTGTAACTCGTAAATTATTTTGTGAACTTTTTACCTACCTAGAGAATGGCCGACACAAGTGACCCTTTCCGATGGCAGGCCGACATCCCTCAAGGAGCTGAGCAATGCTCCGGTGCATTTGGCGACCGCCCTCATGTTATTCACGGCCGCTCGATAGCAAGGTGGGGGGCTCAGGTTGCCCCAATCCACCACCCAGATATTGTAGCTGCCATTCCTCATGTAGGCTGAAAATGGATGAAATGAAATATGAGGAAATCTTTGTCTCGTGGTCGATCGTACTTTATGCAGTGTTACCAAGAAAAGGTTGCATAGTATATAGGGATCTCGAAAGTTGTGCGTTCAGAGGGTCATTCCAACAGCCTTCGAATAATTATCAAAATAATTCATAGTTCTTCAGTTACATCGATAAAAAGTTTATCATGTTGTTTTGTCATTTTGATAGCACATTTTTTAATGAATATTCTATCAATGAAATGCTTAATTGCTTTGTAGTCCAATCAAATGGTATTTTCATTTGGAAAAAATTCAAATAGTAGGTTTCTCTGTGGTTTCATATGTTTTCGGAGGTGCTGAATTTGATTCTGAATTCTGCAAACAAAATTTCCTAGAGCATTCTGAGATATTCGCGAAATTTTCGGACATTCTTCGGATTTTTGCCCGTAACTCGGAAATTATACGTTATATCGAAAAGAGCGCCCTATAGAAAGTTGAAGTATATATATAATTTCCTGAATATGATTATCATTCCTCATGAATGTAGGACTAATGAGTGGGGAGATAGAGCCCGTTGAAAATTGACCAAATTTGCGTACTAAAAAAATAGCGTTTTTCGTCGGTTTTCGCAGATAATTCCAATTCTACGCATTCCTCGAAGAGGCGAACTATACTGCCTGATGTGGAAGAGTCCTAGCCATGTGAATTCTTATCTCTGTCAGCATGTAACTCATGACTCTCGACTTGTCACTGTATATAAGTATACTCACATCAACTAAATAGAAAGGATATTGTTTTTTACCTGCCTCTTGTTATTCGTTAACGGAGGAGAAAAGTCAAGTTTCCTAGCAACGAATTTCAGTAATGTCTATCAATGTTTCTTCCAGACCATCGTATAGAGGATGGGGGTACCCTGGAGAGAACACGATTTGCTCCACCTGTACCACCATCCCCAGAACCGGGTTCTTCAGGGTACCAGCCCCCTGCCAAAGAACGATGTAGTGATGATTAGATTGCAGATTATAGGATCACCCGCATCTGTGTAATTGATTTCTATAACCCTAGACTTCCAATGAAGCCTGATATTTTCTAGACCTGTTCTAGGATAGTCAGCCTTTGGCTGACTGGTAGTACTTTACATGAACAAAGGTGCTCCGTGGGTTTAGTGTCAGTCTCTTCTAGATCCATTATTTTTTAGTAATAGCTCAGAGAGTAGTGCTTTAGCAGACTCACTAGCTTACGAATTATTGCATCTTTCCTTCCCGTTTACCTGGAGTTGCTCAATACTAGTAGGATTTTTCACTTCATTCTCATTTTCTGAGCTCTGTGATGAGGTGGCATTTGCTTGTCCCACAGAAAGGTGATATGTGAGCTCTGCACTTGCTAGGCGATCAGCTGCCTTATTCCCTTAACGCCTTGGAACCCACATGAGCGAGAATTGATTCTAATACTTATTCGTCACAAAATAGGTTATTTTGATAGTTCAAATAGTTCACCAGTTTTTTTATCAAAATGTTCAAAGAATACCCTATAGCATTTTGAATTATTGTATCGCAATTATAACAACTATAATTCCAGCGTACAGAATTTCAATTTTTTTCTGTCCTCCACCCCACAGAATACATAAACAAAACAATGACCTATTTATACGTTTTAGATCTTCAGGTTCATATGATCCAAATCATATAAGTTGAATGGATGAACATGAGTGTGGCAACTACGACTAAAAGACGTCTCCAAGTACGAGCGCTCTAACAGCCGTTCATTTTTTGTCATAATGACGAAATTTACATGAGCTCGACAGGAGATTTGATGGTCTCTCAATGTATGCATGATGCTGTGTCTCTGAGAATACGTAAATTATGAATAATCTGCGAACGACGGGAAACGCTATTTTTTTAAGAGTACCCAAATTTGATCAATTTTCAACTGGCTCTATCTCCGCGCCGTTCATTCCTACATTCACGATCAAGAACAATTTTATCTAAAAAATTCTATCGACTTGAACTTTTTATAAGGCAGTCTTTTCGATATAATGTATGATTTTCGAGTTACGGACAAAAAACCGGAAAAAATGCGAAAATGTCGTTGTGTTTTGCTAATATCTCGGAACGCTCCAGGAAATTTTGTTTGCAAAATTCTGATTCGAATTCAGCACTTCCAATAACATATAAAACCACAGAGTAACCGACAGCTTGAATTTTTTCCTGGATTGGGTCCTAATCGTTACCGTTTCACTGAGCTATTGACAATGTCCAGTGCGACTTCGTAAGAAACGGTCAATACTCCACTTGTTATCATCAGTGTCAGCTTTTACAGAGATTGTACGAAGTGTTGGTGTTCGTGCGGAGTAAAAATATAAAAATATCGTCGGTCCTTTTGAGTAATATGAACATTATGATTAATTACTTATAATAAAAATAATAATAATAATTCGTTTTCATTTCCTCAAAAGAATAATATGGGATAGATGCTATATGTGCAGCAGCCGAAGTTCAGCTAGGAAACTATTCTTACACCTAACCTGTGCTCGATTTATAATCTATTACTAATCCTAAACCTGAGAACCTAGATCTAACTTGACATCTATATTCTCACTCATTGTCTCACATGTAAAGTATGATTCGACAAACTGTCAATATATTTCTTGATAAAGTTATGGGATCAGGATAAACTATGTTAATCTTAATGAGAGCTCACTTTGGTCAGGAAAATGAAATCACAGACATTCTTTCAAACTATTTTCACCAAAAAGTTTCAAGAAGTTGATTCAGTGAAAAAAGTTATTTTCAGAATTCTCTGTGGAACCTCATATCAAACCCCAACATGCAAAGTGGGTAAAAAGTCTTTGAGCTTATCACCGATATTGAAAAATTCATGAGTGGTAATGGAAGATTATCTGACCAATAACGTAACAACATAAGAACTGACGTCATCATATTTATTCGATGATTGTAGCCTACTTTCCTCAACTCCCAAATAGCTATCAAAGAAAATAAGAAAACAAGTAACATGTGCGCTGACGGCAGTATTTCATCAGAGAGCAGATAAGTGAGTTTGGAAGTGTTCACCTGGAAAATTCAAGCATAGAGGGCGCCACTCAATTTACTCAAAATGTAAATGTTCAATAGAGAAATTGAGAATATCACTGAAGTTTCAGGAGTCTAAATGAAAGAGCCTTCTGAAATAAAAATTACAATTATTTTCCTGGATTGTTAAAACACATGAAAAGATGAATAAAACCATTTGAAATTTGAAACCTATTTATTTGTCCAAAAAGCAGACAAAGCTTCAAGATTGCTGCAGAGGACAGCCTAGTATCACCAAAGTTATGTCATATATGTCATAGGTCACTGAAGGCGCGATGACCATGAAGTCCCTGGAATGGGGAAGGTAAATATCTTTCACCAGCCCACAGGGCTAAACCTCTCCATTTTTTTTGTCGCTTGGAGCGCACGAAAGGAAATCCCTATAATGTTCAAAGAACATCGTGCGTTCCTAGGGAGGATAGGGACAGGAGGTAGGTATTGGAATTTTTTTTGAACTTCTGGTAGAACAGGCTGTATCTGCGCTTTGTAGATAATGAGAAGCTGTTGAGGTGTGAAGTAGCTTTTCGCACGGAACAAGAATCCGAGTTTTTGTGAAGCAGCTTTTGCGATGGATCTGACATGATTATCCCATGGAAGAGTTTTACTGATGGAAATACCGAGCATAGATATGGTGGGCTTGGTGAGGCCAGACATCACAATATCAATCATACTGAGTCCCGCCAGTCTAAAAAAAATACAGGCTTGAGTTTTGGTGGCGTTGAATTCAACTAGGTTGTTGGTTTCCCAAGCTGTAATATCAGCAAGGTCATCATTGACAGCAATGACCTGCCTGTGCCGTGAGTTCTTAGTTTCCTGGGAGAGAACGCAGTATGGAGGGTACTATCATCTGCAAAGCTGTGGATGGGGCAAGTTGTTACTCCCAACAGATCATTCATAGGAAGAAGAAATAATGTTGGTGCCAAAATTGATCCTCGTGGAACGCCGGAATTGATGCCAATGGTATCAGACGATACACCGTCCACCACCACGTGAAGCGATCTGCCTGAAAGAAAACTCGATAAGAGATGGCATAGTGTACCAAGCACACCAAGTTTTGGTTATGCACATACTGTAGAAGGTTGTGATGGAAACGAGTTGTCATGAAGACATGAAAAAAAAGAGGTTGACAAGACGATTGTGAAAAAGCTGATAAAAGAAAATACTGAGAACCATATCCAGAGCGTTGCAGTTTCATCAGTAGGCGAGTCGTTGCAATCCATAGACGCAGCGAGACATTGCTGAGACGACGAGTTCCGGAATAGTGATAGACAACTCAGGCTATCACGCTTCAGGAGGTGGAAACGAGTGGCTATCGACGGATAAGGCAGTGGTATTCATGGTACATGTTCCAACTAAACCCCAAAAGTACAAAAGAGATCATTTGTAAATAGGATTTGTTCATGAATACATAAAAAAATTAGAAATATAATCATCATTCCACCTGAACCTCACTCATGCACACCCCTAAGGTAGAAGGTCAGTGCATTTTGGCGCCCAACGTACTGTGGAAGGTGAATGATTGATACATTTCTATTTTTTCTTCTCTCTTTCTGAGATTCAGAGATTAAGGTATTCAAGATTTTGGTCATTTTTACTTTCCGTGATGTCGGTATGTTGATGTTAGTGTAAAGAGAAAAGCATTCAGTGTGACTGATAAAATAATAAGTCATGTCAAAAAAATCTAGAAAATAAAAACAAAAATTTGATGAATATGTAGATCTTGAAACTGCTTTGGGGCAATTGACTGAAAATGTAACAACATTGCTGAAGATGCTTGAAAAAGTTTTGATGAATGATGAGTTGATTCAGAAAAATAATGAAGATTCAAGCGACTGTCAAAAGTTGAATGGTAAGATTTCGACAAATGAATTGTTAAGCGATAAGTGTTACATCTCTCTCGTAAGTATTTTCGAAGAGGCTAATGTTCCAAATAATGAGAAAGTTGGTTTAGCTATGGGTAATCTTCGCGGATCAGCAGCTATGTGGTCTGCAGCAATAGAAGGTAGATTCAATCACTTTGGGGAATTTTGCGTGTCGTTTATGAATAGATATTGGAATTCTGAAAACGAACGGCAAACTTTTCGAAGTATTCAATACGGTAGCTATGAGTCTGGGTCTAGAGGTGACTATTTCTTGAAGTATGTGCGGGAAAATAATTACCTCACCCAACCTTTGACCGAACGAGAGTTAGTTAGTCAACTGATCAAGCATTTTGATCATTCCGTACGTCGGGGGATATTGAATAACGGAATATATGTAATTGATGAAATAGAAAGATATTTGAGAGTATTAGATAGAACATATGAAGAGGAAGAAATTCGAGTCAGAAATAGTAGACGTGAAATGGTCAATGGTAATAATCAGTATAGACGAGATAATTATAATGGAGGAGACTATTCAAGAAATGTTGCTTTTAGAGAAGGGAATAATAATCGACTTACATACCGACATTCAATAATGATATGGAGTCTGATCTTCCTGCAGAACCAGAATTGATATCGAAAAAGAATGATGAAGTCATATGTCCTTTATTAACGGTGAGAGTGTATGGAGATACAGTAAAGACTTTAATTGATTCAGGAAGTCATTATAATTGTATGTCGGGAGAGTTTTTTGAAACCATTAAAACGAATGATTGTGAGGTCCTATTTTTCCGGTTACCGGGTTGCATGTGAAGGGAGCTGTACACTCAAGATCGAGAAAAAATGATTTTCAAGTATTGATTGATATGAATAAGGGAAATTACAAAATGGAGGTATCATGTATAGTTGTTCCAACTCTCACGAAAAAGTTAATTATCGGTTGTGATTGGTTATTGGACCATAAAGCTATTATCGATTTTGAAAAAAGTTTAGTGAGACTGGTTATTGATGAAGAGGTTGTGCATTTTAGTTTTTATCGGAATTATCACAGGACAATACAATATTTCATTTTGACGAAGTCGATGATCAGGTAGGGTTATTAGTTAGAGAACGAGGATGTGTAATATATTCTCTAGAGAATAGGGAAACTATAGTTGAGAAAAACGAGATGCTTGATAGGTCTGAAAAGGCGAGACTGTTATAGTTGCTCAATTAATATCAACAATTGTTCTCATACCAACCAGGCTTGATGAATAAGTATTATTATACCATCAGTATAAAAGATGAATCGCCATTTTACAAGCGGTATTATCCAATTTCAGGAAATGATCGAATGGGGGGTAATTGAAAGAGCTCAGACTGAATACATTAGTCCGATTGTGGTTGTGGGAAAAAAAGATAAAGGTGCTAGAGTGTGTTGCTAGATGCTAGATATCTGAATACTCGTATGGTTATAGGGATCATGTAATACCTCTAAGTCCTAGTGAGATGATATTCAATTCTGTTGGGGTACGTATTCTGCGTACACTTGATTTAACATCATCATACTGGCAGGTTCAGATAAGGCCAGAGTCTCGTAAATATACTGGATTCCAGTTTGAGGGTCATACCTACCAATTTCGCGTTTTACCATTCGGACGATGTACTTCAGTTGGCACTTTCATTACCGATCTCGATAAAATTTTAGGTGAATTATCTTTTGCTATGCCATAGATGACATATTAATCTGGTCATCTTCAGTAGAGGAACATTTGGAGCATTTGGATAAGATCTTTTCTCTCTTAAGTAAGGCCGGTGTAACAATTAAACTCAAAAAGTGTTGTTTTGCATGAAGTGAAGTTAAATTCTTGGGGCATATTTTAACTCCGCGGAGTACATCTATCGATAATGATCGGGTGACATCAATTCAACAATTTCCACGCCCATTGATAATTCGACATTTGCGATCGTTTTTGGGAGCGTGTAATTACGATAGGAGGTTTATGGAAAAATATGCAGATTTGACTATGCCATTGATAAGGCTATTGCGTAAAGGAGTAGAGTGGAGTTGATCGGAAGTCGAAGAGAAGGCTTTCAACGATATAAAAGTATCATATTTGGAAGTTACGTTTTTAGAAAACCCTGTAATCGGTGAAATATTTTATATTCAATGTGACAGTTCTGGCTACGGTCTTGGGGCATGTTTATTTCAAATTGACAAGGTGTCAAAGTGTCAGGATATTATAGCATTTACCAGTTGTACTCTCAAAGGTGGTGAACTGCGATATGGAATCACGAAGAAAATGATGGAGATCTACGAGTTTGTGTGCCTAGAAGTCACGTCATTGACTTGATAAAGCAGGAACATGAGGAACATGGACACTTTGGAGCCACTAAAACTTATTGAATGTTGAGAAAATATTTCTGTTATATAGCTGGTTGTGGTCAACAAGTTAAAATATCTCCACGTTTGTATGGAGAAATGCACTCTGTTAATGGAGATGCTATTAATGAATTGGTTTGTCTTGATCTGATAGGTCCTCTATCGCGATCTAGATTTGGTACGACTCAGTTATCAGTGGTAATCGATTCATTTTTAAATTAGTGTCACTATATCCCTTGAGAAGAGCGACCACGATAGCTATTTTCAATCGTTATTTCATTCGCGTTGGCAAACCGTCAGTGCTGCTGTCGGATAATGAAACACAGTTTTCTCAACGATGGAAAAATGTATTGGAGGCAGAAGACGTGAAGGTTAGTCACACTACTTATTACTACCCTCAAGGAAATAGTACGGAACGGGTCAACAGGGAAATTGGAAGATAATGACGCTACCTTTGTCACGAAAGTCATACCAAATGGGCTCATGTGATGAAACGTGTTGAAACATGGCTGAATGAGGTGACCCATGAAAGTACTGGTTTCACACCAAATGAGATCTATTTTGGAAAAGTTAGGCAGGAGTCTATTTTGAAAAATGTATTACCTGTTATTTATTCGTTCATTCATTTATTTATTATTATCCATACAGATTTTTCAACCGAGTTAACATATTTCGAAACATAGATCGAAAGTAATGATGTCTATACCTACATTGAACATATAGGTATAAAAAATGAGATTTTAGTATACCTATATGAACAGTTAGTACAATCATTGCATCAAGGAATGATCAGCTTCGGGATTTATAATTTCTTAATAATAATTGATAGATTGATAAATAAATTGATGAATGGGGCTACCCCAAATTGATAAAGCCAAAATATGCTTCAATATTGCGATTCTATAGGTTTTTTATGAGTTAGTCAAATCGATATTTATATTCGCTATGACGTGTCCAGGACGGGAATGCATTATGGGCTTAGCTCACGACCGTTTAGTGAGTAAAGCGGAAAAACGTAAATTGCGCCATGATTCAAAACATTCATGTCATAAAGTAGAGATTGCAGATCGTGTATGGATTCGATCTCATCCCCAATCATCGGCAGAAAAGTTTAAAATGAAGAAGTTGTTTCTTCTATATCAAGGATCATTTGTAGTGAGTAATCAGATTGGACGAAATGCATATGAGATTTCTTATGGTGAAAATAAGGTAATAGGGAACTATAATATTTTGAATCTGAAGAGATATGTAGCTCCTTGTGAGACGGTACAGGATTTGAAATAATTAAGTGATGTTAATTGGAATAATCGTTTGTTGTTGGATGTTGGTCACATGTTTTGAAATGATAATTTTTTTTATATACTTGAATTTTTATAGTCAGTATTTTTTTGTTCACACTGGGTGCTCTTTTCTAAAATTGAAATGACCTATTCAATTGTCATTTTGATGAGCTCTCCTCATTCTTGTTGTTTTAAATCTTATTCAAAGAGCTCTTTGTATAGATGATATAGGTTGGTTCTGTGACAAATAGTGCTCTTCTTAAAAATTTAAAAGAAGGGTGAATGTACCAAACACACCAAGTTTTGGTTATGCACATCCTGTAGAAGGTTGTGATGAGAACGAGTTGTCATGAAGATATAAAAAACAAGGTTGTTTAGAAAATTGTCAGCGTAGACTGATAAGACGATTGTGAAAAAGCTGATAAAAGAAAATACTGAGAACCATCTCCAAAGCGTTGCAGTTTCATCAGTAGGCGAGTCGTTGCAATCCATAGACGCAGCGAGACATTGCTGAGACGACGAGTTCCGGAATAGTGATAGACAATTTAGGCTATCGCGCTTCAGGAGGTGAAAAGGAGTGGCTATCGACGGATAAGGCAGTGGAATTCATGGTACATGTTCCAACTAAACCCCAAAGGTGCGAAAGAGATCATTTGTCAATAGGATTTGTTCATAAATAAATAAAAAAATTAGAGATATAATCTTCATTCCACCTGAACCTCACTCGTACAAACCCCTAAGGTAGAAGGTCAGTGCAATAGCTGAGGTGGTAAGCCGTATGATGGTCGTTTGTGGAGGAGTCCTTCGTGCCAAACACGGTCGAATGCTTTCGATATGTCCAACGCGACAGCTAGAGATTCCCCGTGTTTTTCTGATGAAGCTTGCCATAAATGGGCGGCGTAGGCAAGTAGATCTCCAGTAGATCTTTGGTGGCGAAAGCCGTATTGTCTATCATTGATGATTCCTGAGCTCTCCAGATATTTGGTAAGCTCAATATTGATGGCTTTGGAGATTACTGATAACAGGGCAACGGGCCTGTAGTTGTTGGGCAGGTTCTTGTTTCCTTTTTGAGGATTGGTTGGACTCTAGCTGTCTTCCAGCATGACGGAAAAATACCCGACCTGTACGAGACGGTAAACAACTTGCAGAGAATCAGTGTTAATTCTGGAGCACATTTTTTGAGGATAATGAATGGAATTCCATCAGGACCGTTAGCCTTATTCGTTTTGAGGCCAAGCAAAATTTGTCTGATAGTGCGTTGACGGAAGACGATTTCGGGCATTCGACTCTCAACGGGTGGAATGTCTGGCGGCACTTCTCCTTGGGAATCTGAAGTAGAGTTTGCTGCGAACTTCTCTGCAAAAATATTTTCTTTCTCTTGCGATGTTCTTGCTAATGTGCCGTCGGATTTGGACAGTGGTGGAGATGAACTATTAGTGAAATTTCCTCCGACCGCTTTAGCAAGGGACCAAAACGATTGGGAGCCATTGGGAAAATCTATGAGTCTCGATCTTATCTTGGCATTGTATGTTTCTCTCGATGCATCTATTGTTTGGCTGCAGTTATTCCTGGCATCAACGTATTCTGCTCTAGTCGCTAGGTTACGATTCTTGCGCCAGCGATGGTAGGCTGTTTGTTTCAAGGCAACAGTTCTAGAACAGTTTTTGTTGAACCAGGGTTTCGATGGTGATGATCTTTTGGAAGAATGAGGTATGTATGTGTCCATTCCGAGCATGATGGTCTCGGATATTTTCGCAGCACACTGTGAAGGGTCCTCAGAGTCAGTAGATGCCAGAAATGTCGACCGCAGGTTTCCGCTATCTCCCCTCTACCTCTTTTCACGATGCCAATCCACAAACTTGAAACAACCCTAACATGGTCTACTCTCATTGGTCGGAACGCGTTCGTCAACTTCACATATCCGCAAGGCGAAAGGAAACCAGCAGAAAATGAAAGAAGAATGTTCGACATCTTCTTCGTCGATTTGACACTGCTCCTGACGACTGTGCTACGATGATATCCATCCATGGCAAGTGACAGCATTGACCGTGAGTAGGTGACAGCGTTGACACAGACGTGCGGAAGGAATACCTGACCTATCTTTTCAACCAATAAAATCAATATACCAGAAAAAGTACAAATTATCAAATTATTCAAAGGATTATACCCAAATGATCCTGAAAATATACAATCAATTGTTCACCTCATCACCGCTGGAGAACACTACAGGTAAGTCAACATCTTTCCATTAGCAACAATTATTGAATCAGACACGCATAGGACTCAAATGAAAATATAGAATATTAATTTACTTTCTTAATTTTCAGAACCTGTACAGCTCGAGGCTTTCATTTTTACCTATCAATAAATGTTTCATCTTGTGAGAGATGTTCATTGATCTTCTAACTCAGTGCTCTCTCTGTAAGTATGCTTTCTTGATGATAATATTATTTGAATGTTTACTCAGGATTTCATGAAAACAAAATAAAAAATCTATACTCAGCAAATTTAAACGCTACAGTATCGCCAAATGACGACCATGAAGGTTTGTTCGAACTGAGCTCTGAAATTCAACAATTTTGAACAACGCATATACGCATTATTCACATAAGAAAGCGTGAGAAGTGTTGCATAAATTAATTTAGGTTCTTCACGACACATTGGAGTAACTGAATGCCAATAATTCATTAGCAGTCCACTCGTCCATTCTAAATGAAATCTAGTAGTCATGACAATGACAGCATATTGACCAGTTATTATTTCCCGTGAATCTCGCATCAGAACATTGAATTTGGGTTAATTAACAGAGGTGGCTATGTCTTTATGAACTATGGTAGTTCATGAAATGACAAAAACTACCTTGGCAGTAGAAACACACTCCACGCCTTGAAAAGGAGTACATAATGGTAGGTTCTATAAATCTATATCTAGTGGTGGAACAAATTAATTACCGTCTCTGAGAACCACCATGGGCAACTCTTCGGCACCCCCAGCATAACCGTGAACTAAAAAGACATCCTCCTTGGTAGCATCCCAGATGCTCTGGCGCAACCAGTCCCCCTGGCGGTGGTCCACCACCTCCTTTTTCCCGTTGGCGTGGAGGATATACCGGATGTCCGGATCGGGGCACTGGCCATCGACGTTCGACGGCCGGAAAACGCAGTCTCTGAGCGTCAGATTGCTGCTGACGACGTTGTGGAGGAAGAGCGCGTCCTTGATAGGCTGGTTAGGAAAGGTCACTTGTGTGGAACAGCCGGCTGGAAGAAAAATGGATTACATAATCTAGAGGGTGTTCCGAAATTAGCCTGCCAAACTCCACCAGCTGCATTCACGACCAAAAATAGGAATAAAATTTTCAATGAACACGAGTCGAGAAATAACCCCTATAAGGGAGCTACGGTTCATTTAGGAGGGTATAATACAGGGTAGAATTGAATAAAATATTGTTGAAAATTTTTTCTATGCTCACTTTTCGACAATTCAATTTCGGATTATGAAAATCCACACCCCTGCAAAGAAAAAAAGTGCTCCTGTTCTGTATCGATGAGATGTATCATTTTCGAGTGTAATCGATTCAACAATATTGTTACATCTCACACATTATGCATTACATTGCAGTAAATCGTAGTGTGAATGAAAAAGAGATGCACAAAAATGTGAGTAGTTAATTTTTTATTATAATTTCTCTAATTTACGCGCCTCTTCAAAATTGTTTGGTGAAAAGTAAGTAGCTGTTGAGCAAAAAATGTGAGATATAACAATATTTTGAAATCGATTTCACTCGAAAATAATACATCTGATCGATACCAAACAAGAACATATTTTTTCTGTGAAGTATGGATTTTTATAATCCGAGATTGAACTGTAAAAAAATATGCATACAAAGAAGTTTGGGCAGTATTTTAATGTAGTCCCATCCTGCATTATACACTCCTGAATCACATGACGTTTCACAAATATTCAAGAAATATCATCTTCAGGCACCCCTTTCTCAGGGGATTATAGCTTCCTCAGGAGACATTTTCCGACTCATGTTCTATGAAATTTTTCTTCCTATTTTTGGTCGTTGAAGCCGCTGGTGAAGTTTGGCAGGCTAATTTCGGGACACCCTGTATAGAGGTATTTTCCCAGCAGCAAAGTATAGTGTTGTATCTTAAAACTGTTGAAACTGATCATAAAGCATTGGGAACTATTTCGAGTAATGATATTTCTAAAGCTACTAGTAGGTTACAGAGAATGTTTTGGAATAATTATAGAAGTATATTTTGAAAATAATTTGTACTCCAGGTAATAACGATGTAAGTTTCGAAACATTTAGCAATCACAGAACATAGGAGAATGCAAAATGCAAACTCGCCAAGATCCTGTTTTACAACAGATGAATGGCTGTCCTAGGTATAAGCAAGGTGTTAAGTATCCTGCAGATTCTTATTGGAATTTACACAGAAATACTTATCCATAGCTGTTGATCTATAATTCCTGGAAAATAAATTAATAGTTCCTTTGTCACTTGGGAAGACTATGTTGCAAAATTTACATGAAGGTCATATAGGAATGGAAAAAATTGAAATGAGGACGGGACAATGTTTGTTCTGGCCAGGAATAACTAGGTGGCCAGGTAGCCGTGCGGACAGAGTGTCCATATTCTAATCCGCATTCGCTTGTCGGTCGTGGGTTCGAGTCCCGTCGACTGCAGAAATTTTTCTGATGGCCCAAGAAAGTGTTTGGGATCACACGTTAAAAGGTAAGGCCCCCGTCATTCCTTGCTCGCCCAAGACTCTCGAAGACTTTTGAGGGTTGCTCGTAAGGGGGCAACCGAATGACGGATAGAACGATTTTAGAACAATTTTAGAACAATTTTAGAACAATATATAGAGAGGGAAGTTTCAAATTCATAAGATTCAGCTTTTTGTGCACTTTCTAAATATGTGAGCGGATTTTGGAACTTCGAAAATGAAGGGTGTTCTTTTTGGAGTCCAGAAATATGATCAGTTTTCGTTTACCCGGACCTGGATTTTTCTACTGGGTGCTTCGTGAGTTATGTCCTCACAAAGAATTGAACAAAAATGATGAAACACCCTATATTTCGGATATAAAACTTGTAACCCCCATGATGAGCTCTACCCACCGTTAACATTTTTCCGTTTCTCAATTGGACACCCTGTATAGGTAGACTCCTGCTTCTTCAACATGAACAGGGTTTCTACCGCAATACAGGGTGTGTAAATTGATAGATGAAAAAGAAATTGAGCGTAATCCCTTGTCATATTCTATGGAAAAATTTGCATATAGACTAGACAAATTTTTGGGATATTGAACTTTAAGAAGCATTTCGTATTACTTTTTGGTAAAGGGTGTTTTTCTACTATTTCGACCCTGCTGAATTCGAAAATGCCGGTTGCCAAAGTCAAATCGCAACCGGAAGTGAGATTTTCAAGATGGCGTCCGAAATGGCATCAAAACAGAATTTTGCTGCTAAATCTCCCTTGTTTGAGGTAGGAACGCGACCAAAGGGTCTCTTTATATGTTTTCAGACATGAAGGAAACAAAAACACACAAACTAAACTCGTTCGTTGAATATAATTTCTAAAAAATATGACAAAAGCGGTCAAAGTTGCCCTATTTGGTTTTTAGCAAACAATTATACTTTGACTAATGTATTATATCTTTCTATGCACATTTGAGACATTTATTGTAACACTTAAAACAAAAGGTATTTCTTTAGAAAGAAGTGAAATTATTGTGTGTCTCCAGAGTTCAGGCAAGAACGTTTAC
Organism: Phaedon cochleariae; assembly: GCA_918026855.4. NCBI lineage: Eukaryota > Metazoa > Arthropoda > Insecta > Coleoptera > Chrysomelidae > Phaedon > Phaedon cochleariae. The sequence continues at coordinate 27,979,575 of OU896715.1, read as the reverse complement.
AGGGAGTGCATAGTTTGATACAAGAGACATTGGCTTTTCTACAACTGCAATTTTTTGTATTACAATGTCCTTTGCAATGACAGACAACTATTTCTGGGCACGTCTTAGGAATGGGATCCAGTGTTATTAAACGAGGAACAACTTGTTCTCTCTGCACAATCCAGCCACAGTCCTGCAGCCTAGGTAGTGACGGTTTGGGGATATGCGCATTCTCCCAAACACACACCTGAGATAAAAAAATATATATATATATATATATATTATATTCATTTCATTTTCATTTCTGTCAATTTGCGTTTTAGGTACGCTTACCTGGTAGTTGCATCTCTTAATATGGAGACGAAGTGCATCAGTTGTCGGTGGGAGAAATTCTGGCTTTCTTACAGCTCCAAATAAATAACTTCGGGCATCGTTTGAGCATGTGATGCTGGAATCAACCTGTATGAAATCAGAATTTTTGTGTGTACTTCATTTCAATTCAATATCATCTGGAAGATATTTAAGTGTAAGCATTTTTACCTTATACAGTTTGATGACAAATTTCTCGACATTGCTAAGGACGTCCTCCTCAAGTGGCGACTGTCCGAGGCGTCCCAGAAGCTCGCAGTTTGTCCCAGAAAAAGCCTTCCATGCTCCAACTTTCGTGCGCAGAGACATTGAGGACTGCAACGTGCCGCTGCCAAAGAACTGGAGTAACTTCTTGTTTTTATCAGAAAACAAAACTGATTTATGCAGGTTTTTGTCCGAGAGAATTATGCAACATAACTTTGGCGATCTTGAAGTAGTTATCTCCGGCAGCTTCACTGAGGAAGAACATGCTCAGTCCACGAATTTGCGTCAGAATGTTGATTGCCTGGAATCATCACACGAGGAAGCTGACACGCGCATGGTTCTTCATGCCGTTCACACCACAGCTCATAACGTTGTTGTGATGACGAGGGACACCGACGTTGTTCTTCTTCTTATCTACCACTTCGCTAAAATGAAATGCTTCCATTTGTGGGTAATGAGTGGCACTGCACGTGACACCAAGTACATTCCTGTACATGATATATGCAGAAAGCTTATGCCGGAACAAGTCTCCCATCTTCTTGCTTTCCATGCAATAACCGGCTGCGATTCGACGTCTAAGTTGGCGTCTATCACGAAAGTTGGATCATGGAAGGCTTTTTCTGGGACAAACTGCGAGCTTCTGGGACGCCTCGGACAGTCGCCACTTGAGGAGGACGTCCTTAGCAATGTCGAGAAATTTGTCGTCAAACTGTATAAGGTAAAAATGCTTACACTTAAATATCTTCCAGATGATATTGAATTGAAATGAAGTACACACAGAAATTCTGATTTCATACAGGTTGATTCCAGCATCACATGCTCAAACGATGCCCGAAGTTATTCATTTGGAGCTGTAAGAAAGCCAGAATTTCTCCCACCGACAACTGATGCACTTCGTCTCCATATTAAGAGATGCAACTACCAGGTAAGCGTACCTAAAACGCAAACTGACTGAAATGAAAACGAAATGAATATAATATATATATATATTTTTTATCTCAGGTGTGTGTTTGGAAGAATGCGCATATCCCCAAACCGTCACTACCTAGGCTGCAGGACTGTGGCTGGATTGTGCAGAGAGAAAAAGTTGTTCCTCGTTCAATAACACTGGATCCTATTCCTAAGACATGCCCAGAAATAGTTGTCTGTCATTGCAAAGGACATTGTAATACAAAAAATTGCAGTTGTAGAAAAGCCAATGTCTCTTGCATCAAACTGTGCACTCCCTGTAAACGTTCTTGCCTGAACTCTGGAGACACACAATAATTTCACTTCTTTCTAAAGAAATACCTTTTGTTTTAAGTGTTACATTCAATGTCTCAAATGTGCATAGAACGATATAATACATTAGTCAAAGTATAATTGTTTGCTAAAAACCAAATAGGGCAACTTTGACCGCTTTTGTCATATTTTTTAGAAATTATATTCAACGAACGAGTTTAGTTTGTGTGTTTTTGTTTCCTTCATGTCTGAAAACATATAAAGAGACCCTTTGGTCGCGTTCCTACCTCAAACAAGGGAGATTTAGCAGCAAAATTCTGTTTTGATGCCATTTCGGACGCCATCTTGAATATCTCACTTCCGGTTGCGATTTCGCTTTGGCAACCGGCATTTTCGTAATCAGCAGGGTCGAAATAGTAGAAGAACACCCTCTGCCAAAAAGTAATACGAAATGCTTCTAAAATTTTAATGGAGGCCTTTTTTGGATTTTTCGACTAGACTAATATCAACATTTCTCGTAACATGCTTCGTTTTCGAGACACATATCAATGTTCTCATGGAAATTATTTTTTCATTAGGTAGGTAAATACTTTCTGTCAATTCCAATGAAGCTTGGTGGTTTTCTTAACCCTTAAGTGCACACGTGGGATATCAAAACTTTAGTACACACGTGGGATGTTCATATATAGCACCCCATATCCTTTCATATATAGTACTCTTGATCAACTGATAAACAATGATACTAGTTTCAATTATACTTTTATTGATTATTCTCACAGGTATACTAGTATAATGAACGACAAAAATTAACTCCCGAACTCAAAATTATAAAAATATTCGAATTCAAGGGAAAAAATGTGATGAATGCCTAATAAAACTGTATAAAGTATCATTCGTCTATGATGTACCCACGAAAACTTTTTGCCGACTCACTGTCCTAGTCCCAGTCCATAAGTTGATGTTCGATGCCCAATCTCAGTTGTTTTCGAGAGGTACATGGCATTTCGACGGCGATGCGAAATTTATGAAAAAGCTGTGAATGAAAGATAATCCGTGGACTTCTTCTGAACCTCCACGTGTGCACTCAAGGGTTAACAATTACATGGTGCTTTTTTAAGTGTAATAATTCCAGTGCTGTCACAATGGGTGAACGTATTGATATCCATTGTGAATAACATTTTGTTCAGTTTCATAGTCGTATTAGATTGCGGATACATGTTGTTAGGAAAAAAAAGTCCTGATTTGACCAGAAAAATTAGCCCCTAAAATCATGAGACTAAATTTTGAAATATCCTGTATATCAACCATTCTTCATTTGAAAACTTCCCACCCACAATATCTCGTTTAGTAAACGGTTCTCGGAAAATACGTAATACGAGATACGTAAAGAATACTTGTACTGGGGACATGGCGTTACCCCCGATACTAACAAGGCCTGAGTTTGTTTAGGTATGTTCTCGGGTATGTTTGAGAAGCGATCGCGTGACCTAATTCTCTTGTTGTTCATTCATCAAAATAATTGGCGGAAAAATTACTGTTTTGTGAAAGATTCTGTGTTGTGATAGGTGAAATAACAATGCCTTTCAAGTGTTGTGTTTCCTTTTGTCGTGGGAATTATGTGGGTGGTCTAAATGTTCAAGCTTTCAGTTTCCCCATTCCCGTTGGACAAGGAACTATCGAGAAAGTGGGTATATGCAATTTGCCGCGAGGATTTTACTCCATCTTAGTACAGTAGAATATGTGAATTACATTTCACTGAAGATGCTATTATTACCTCATATACTGCAACCGATTCGAAAACTGGCAAAACTGTAACAATATATTTGAAAGTGTCTAGGCTCAAACGAGATGTTATTCCAACTCGATTTCCTAACTGTCCTATTCATCGGAAGATGTAAAATTACGCACAAGTCGTGATGAAAAACTTGAGATACTAGAAACTATAAACTAGAAATTCAAAAATTACCTAAAATCATTTTGCTACACAGAATTTCACGAATTTCTAGTTGTATTAGAGTCTTTTCAGTTGCCCGAAAAGTGGTTCAAAATCATATATTTGCAAAGAGTCACATTATTCAAATTGTCTTATTCTCGAGAGCCCGTAAATACATATTCGGTTGTGATTGATTCTGTTTTGAATGTTGAATCATTTTTGTATGGCCTAGCGATACAAACATCTCTAAAAGACAATCTGAAAACATCTTTCATCTCTAATTATATCAATCAAATCAAGGACTTACTGAGTGAAATAGATAAAAAAGAGATAAATAATTCGGGAAAATGTCAGGATAATCAGAGAAAGAGGGTTTTGATACATATTTCGAATTTATTAGACTCTTTCGTTTTTGACTCGTTTTCAGATCTTGATGAAGATTCCGAAAACACTTCAGCTTCATTGTCCCTTTTTGGGCAACTAATTTCATAGAACAGGCTCTTTTGAAATTGCTATTTATCATTGAGAACTCTGAAGGCACTGCTGGATTTATCAACCTGATACTCAAGTGGTGATTTCAAGAACCTATCACAGCTATAAATTTTTGTTCCGATTAAAACTTCATTTCCTTGCATAAAATGATAGATTTGTTAGAAACTTGGAAATCTGCAAATTCTACTAATAAACTAACAAACAAAACACATACTGCTTCGATTCACACTATATATGGAATGACAGAAGTAATACAATATTGTTTCAACGAACTCAAGATAAATTATGTTTTACTAAGAAAATTTCGAACAGATGATTCGGAACATAGGTTCGGAAAATAAATTTCAGGTGGACAATATCACATATCTATTCGACAATTGTATAAGGAATACGCATGATTTTTTGTTTAATCGAAATCATATTCCTTCTTCCTCATAATAACATTGGATATCATTCATTAATCTCAAATTTGCTTGTGACTCTAAAAAATGTCATTTAAATGAGGCTAAATATGAAGTCACAGGAAAACGGGTTAGTGGCCATCACTAATATTATGACGTCATAGTATAAGGCCGCACAGCCATAGACTAGCGCGACAGAATGACAAGATTCAGATAAAAAAAAAAAAGAAGAAGAAGAGGTAGGAGAAGAAAACAGTTTTAAACGCCAGAAATTTGAAATTTGAAAATGGAAAATGATAATGTTTATACCAAATACTGTTTAGTGCCGCAAAGCCTTTCATCAACAAAAATATTCCTTTCATTGCCAGTGGGATCTAGTGATAAAAATAAAGAGAAAAGAAAATTACGGTTGCAAGCCATAAACAGAAATGATTTATCCGAGAAAACCAGAGGATTTGTTTGTGAAGACCATTTTGAAGTGAGTATACGTTCAAGTATGTGCTAGTGAAACCCATTATATATCAATGATTATGTTCCTCATGTTATTAGGAGAATAATATAATATGTGATTTCGTTTTCAGCTTGAAGAAGATATGATATGGAAAACTATTTGAGATATAAATTGATAGGTGGTAATATATATTTGAAACAACATGAAAAAGAAGTCCTGTTTGATCATCCTTATTGTAGATATTTGCTTATTATTCAGTTATTATTATTCAGAATATTGAGATCATATAATTGAGATAGATTATAGAAACTACAAGCTCAAATAATCATAACCTCACTTTCTCTTCTTATATTATTTTCAATCTTTCGGACATGAATGTTTGACATGACAAATAAAAACAGCCACATCCAGTCGGAAATCATCGCTGCAGTTCGGCTGTTGGTCGGAAAAATGCAAATATTATGATTTTCAATCAGAAATTATTAAATGTTCGGTGCTTAATAATGTTTTCGGATGTATAATTCGAAATCTATACATATGAGTAATGGAACAAAAATATATTCCAGTGTAAAATTTTCACACGCGTATACCCTATTGTATGAATCGGAAAAAAAACTCAGAATTAAATCACTGCTCACGCTGAAATCTCGTACTTACGGTAATATACAAATCAGGCGCTTCCACGAAAATATTGATTTCACCGAAGAAATCCAAGAAAATCATTCTTTCAATCCAGATATCATAGTCGAGGAATCTGATATAGATAAATATAGTGATGACATGCCAGTAATAACTATTTAGCAGGTTATTGTTGCTATATTACACTTAGAAAAATTCAGTGTGGATTTTGTAAACAGAACTCACTTCAATGATGAATTAATAATAGAAGACAATTACTCTCTGAAAAGTATGAGTAGAAGAAAATTACTCTATCCGCAAGCTTTGATTGTGCAGTTAGTTTTGTATTCGTATCTTATATTCAACAAAATCATCTCTGAATTCGAGGAAATATTTTCGAATGTTCTTGATAAACGGGCATTTTCAACTCAATACATTCTAAAATTTCTTTCTGAAAACGGTTATTTGTCTCGTGGCAATGAATGCAGAATTCATTCCAATGATCGAATGGCAACAATCATATTAACATGTACTACAAACACTCTACTGTTTCAAGTCTAACGATCAATTGGGTGAAAAATCCAACAACTGGACATTGAAAATACTCACTGGCTAATTTTTTAGGTAATAGGAATTCTCCTAGATAAATATAGTTAATTTTTACAAACGACATGTCTATCAAAATGAAATACATTTTCCCCAATTTTCTTTCGATCAATCTCACGATAAGTTATTTATGTTCAGCGGGCCCTGTATAAGTAGGTGTGAAGTTCACCTCCAATGAGATTGATTAAATCACTACAAGTTTTGCCAATATATTTAATTGGAATGGGTTGCTGTAGGTGGGTATTCGTGTTTCATTCTGGTTTTTACTTTAAAACTTCGTTCTTCCATAATAAAATCGAATGGGATGCGAAGATGGGCTCAGTTGACAACTGGCATCCTCTTTCAACCGGAAGCCTTTCAAAAAAACAGCAGAATCGGCCCAATAATAATCTAAAACTGAAATTGAAATACGCGGTCGCCTTCATAGTGCCATAAGCGCTTGTCGTTTCGAGCCGCTGTTAGGCCTCACTAAGGTGACGTCACCACGGAGCCTGCAGGCCATGTTAGTATCGGGGGTAACGGACATGGTCTCACGTTGCTCGTTTCATCTCCTATGCCTCCACTGCCACTCCATAAAAAATGTCAAATGGCATTGTGAAATGTATGGCACCTCATTGGAAATACTTTTCAATTCTCAAAACGCCTGTGTTTTTTTGGAATCGAACGATGAGTTTGCGAAATAAAGAAGGAAACGGTTGAGAATATCGTCCCTAAAAAGTTGTTCAGAAAATCACCAAGACACGTGAACAGGGACTATTAGGGGATGGTTCTACGTAAAAATTATTTAGCTAGTTGTATCAACCTTGCATCCACCTCCAAGTTCGTTAGGGTGGTGGGTCGTGGGTCATTGGAAACGTACGATACGCTCGTATCTAAACTATTGTGTTTTTTCTTTTTTCTGTTGAAATGAAGCGACTGATGAGGAGATGGAGTAATAAGAAGAAACTATTCAATATGGACGTTTCAATAAAAAACTATAGTATGCTGTACACATGTTGGAGAAATGCCCACAAAAAATTGATGTTTTCTTCTTATTTCCTTCATCTCTTCAACATTGGCCGCTTGATTTAAAAAAAAATGCAACAGTTCAGACACCTACCAATTAACTTGGGGGTGGGCATTGGGTGCAAGGTTGAAGCAACGAACTAAATGATTTTTACGATTATCCTACGTTTAACTATCCACCTAACAGTCACTGTTCAGGTGTTTCGACGATTTTCTGAACAACTTTTCAGGAACGATATTTTCAAACGTTTCCATCAATATTTGGATAAATAAAAACACAGGCGTTTCGAGAATCAAAAAGACTTTCTAATGTGGTGCCCCACAACCTATATATCATGCCATTTGAAATTTTTGGTGGGGTGGCAGTGGAGGCAAAGGGGATGAAACAAGCAAGGTGCTATTTACGTAAGAAAAATCCCCCGTCACAATTATTCTTTACCTGTTTCGGCGATATTCCGGGAACCGTCTTCTAAAGGAGATATTACGGGTGGAAAGTTGTGAAATAAACACCCAGTATAACAAATAGAGACAAGTGGGAAACAGTTTTGTTCGCTTACAAACAAATACATAGAAATATGATGATTAATTGTTTTACCACTATTTCATTAGCTAGGTAAGAGGGGCATTCCGCTGAGGAATTTTGGTGTATATACTGATGTGGAATTACGAGGAATTGCTGAGGAATTACGGGGCATTGCGAGGTATTGTGAGGCATTGTGAGGTATTACGAGGAATTGTGAGGTATTGTATGGCAATGCGAGAAATTTTTGGCATTAAAGTACGAATGGCGCATGCGCGAAGACCTCGATTACGTCACTGCTCGCGTGTTCGTGTTATGTTTAAAGTGTGAGCACTGTTAGCAGCGAATTTTCAGTAAACTCATAAGCTAGGGAGAAAAACTGAGTGTCATGTTATGGGAGTTTAGGGGTTGGGGGGATGATTATTAACTAGAGGACAGCTATAACGGAATGTGTCCCCCTGAGTATTATTTTCGTCGTGTTTTCTTGTCTCTCCTGGAAATTATCATTTTAAGAGATAATTACGGTGTTTCATTTTGATTGACATCATATACAGGCTGATTTTAAAATGAGTGCATATATTCAAGACATATATATGAGAGAGTCTTACAAAAATTACTAAAATATTTGATTTTTTCTAAGTCTTCACATTAACGAGAAATTTCATTTTGAAAATTGAACATAAAATGCTTCGAAATTCGAGTACGCCACTGGGAAGCAAGTGAAATCTGCGGAATCCCAGGGAATCCCCAATTCGTCATTCACTAAAGTCAAAACAAGACAGTGATGCCAGATTGTTTCAGAGACGAATATCCTGATAAAAATTTGTCACAGAATGAATATGAATTGATATAGGTTATGGAAACTAATAGAGGTGAATGTAATATGTACAGGAGCCTTATTTTTTAAAGTTTACTGAGAGAACTGTGGGGTGATTATCTCCATGGATCACGAGAGGCGGAGAGAAACATGAGGGGAATGATATAGAACGTCCCCCTTCCTAAAATTCGAAAATAAGGCCCCAGCGGGTAGATACAAAATTAGCAGACAATAAATAGGTACACAACATACACAAAGTTGAAAATCGACTCACCTAGTAGATTTTCTCATACCTGCTCGAACAGCAAAACTCCCGAGAGCAAACAAATACTAATATCGAGTCCATTCCAGACTAATATTGTCTTGTGTTCTTGTTGGTTCATATTCGCACTTAAACCATCGAAAACGACTCGACGACGACATATCCTTCCTGGCAATCTCACGATTATCACGACACAAGACACAACATCCAATTATTTTATTTTTTATTTTACGTTTACAATTATTTTACAAACCAGCAACCACACAAACAAAACTATTATCATATGATCTGTCAACATCATTTCTCAGAACAGTAGTATCTGTGACCATAGATTTCCTCTTTGCTGTGACCTTTGACAGTACTAACTAGGATTGTTCGCGTTCAGAAAATAAACAATCCAAAACCGTCAGAAGCATGCACAAGTCCACAGAACCGAAAAAAATCATACAGTTCTGTGAAACTGCGCATGCTTCTGACAGTTTCGGACGCAAGAATTCAGATGACCATGAATTACTAATAGGCGATTTCTACGGACCAATCAGAAACAGCAAAGTAGCGCCTACGTGGTTGCGATTTATCCTGATTGGACACAGCTGATTGGATTTGGTGAGATTAGTGTATAGTGAGGAAGTATCATTTCATTGAATTAAACTAATGTTTTTTCCAAATTAGTTTTTTATGAAAATGGTAGTTTCATTTAAAGATATGATCCTTCCTCACTAATACATTGATCTCAATCACCTGTGCCCAATCAGGATGAATCGCAACCACGCAGGCACTACTTTGCTGTTTCTGATTGGTCCGTAAAAGTCGCCTATTAGTAATTCATGGTCATCTGAATTCTTGCTGGTAGCACACCATAAGAACAATCAAAACAAAGATCCTTTCTTGACAGTTTGTTGTTCTGAGAATGTATGTTATTATGGAAAACGTCAAAACGTGATACTAGTAAATGTAAACAGTGTGGTCCTTGTCATTACTTTTGTAATAGATCTATTACTATTCCACGGAGATTGCTACAATATCACGATTTGTCATGAATCTATTACTATTGGGTGTTAGCACCAAAATATGATGTTTTGTTACTGTTAGCACCAAAATATGATTTTTTGTTACTAAAAAATCTATTTCTGTGTTCAGCGGATAATTATGTTCTGCTCTATGGGTCTATGTTCTATATTTATGTCATAAGTTCTGTGTGACCTGCCTCATTCCTGCCAAAACTGTCTAATTTGTGCGATATGGTTTTACAAGAATGACATTTAGAATGTCAAATGTCAGATTTTTAGGATCTATTACCTTTGGATACAAATCTGTTACCATTTTCCAAGAAAATCTATTACGAAAAAATCAGACCCAGGAATAACACTGAATGTAAAGTTTTGTTTCTGACAATTTGCTTGGAATGTGACGATGCATTTCTCAAACATTGAGCTGAATGATATGGTTCTTATGTCGGGTCGTTATTGTGCGGGGCCCATGAGACTCCTCGAAGACCACGAAATTGTAGCGATGCAAGGAGGTGGAAGGAAGGGTCTAAAAGGATTTTTCAGTAAAATAACTTCTAACCGTGAGGTGTTAAGTTATACGCTATTCGAGCTTATGTGTAGAAATCTTGGGTGAGTCCATTTTGAAGTTTTTGTATTATTTTTCTGGAATTCAAGACCAGGGTTAACTTCTTCTCCATGTACATTTTCTCGATTATACATTTTATTCAATATCTCCTAATTTTCATGTAGAGTGGCAACGTCGCTTCGTTCATCACGGTCGACTGCGGATCGCAAACGATAGTTGTGACAGAAGTAGAAATCTGGGCGGAAAAAGGGTATTTTGCCCCAAAATCTATTTTGATCCTAATAATATTTTTAATAGTGCTATTCGGTAGTATACCTCAAGCTTTCTTAGTGTTTAAAATATATGCACTTATTTTAAAATCAGCCTGTATACAATATACAGACAGGGTGAGACGTGAGGAACTGTACATACCTACTCCTACCACGAATTGAGACCCCTGTGGGAAATACCGAATATCCATCAGAAAGTGTCTTCTACACATCTCTTCCAATATATAGGGTGAATTATGAGATTTGGCAGGAACATCTTTTGGTCATAGCTTCTTCGATTCGTCTGATTTTTTTTATGGAATATTCCGCTACTACTCTTTCATCGACTGACTTATTCAGAATCGGGAAAATCCAGGACCGTTCTTGGAAAATGTTGATAGTTCAGTTCATAGCAAGAAATTCATCCTGTATATCGTTTCTGTAAACTGTGACAGGGAATTTTCAAGGATCACAAACAAACATCAAAAATAAAATATTTCAAATGTTCTTCAAACTTCCACTGCAGTTTGAAAAAAACTAAAAATTTTTTGAAGAAAACGAAAATTTGGCAACAAAATTATTCATTTGGAAATTAATACTTCGCAACCCATAAATTTTACGAATAAAGGTGAGACTTACATTCTCAATGCTTCAGCTCAATGAAAATCAACATCTTATTTCATTTTCATTTTCAGGAATTATGAGGTATTGCGAGGAATTTCCGAGGAATTACCGAAGAATAACCGAGGAATTGCAAGAAATTGCCGAGGAATTGAGAGGAATTACGAGGAATTGCGAGGTATTATGAGGAATTCTATAAGGAATTGTGTGGTATTGTGTGGCATTACGAGGAATTACGAGGTATCCCTATTCAATATAGTGAATTATGAGGCATTATTTTGGCATTGAGGAATTAGTGTACAAAATTTTGTTCAGAGAAATACCCCTCGGCTAGGTATATGTATATGTTTCTAAAGCGGATCGTGATTTTGGCCCACTTCAAATCGTCGAATTGAATTTAAATATCACACATTCATTAAGGACCGATGACAATAGCATATGATAGTTTTCTTTCAGTATATCCTGATCAGGATTCCCAGAATGAGCGATTGATTTTTTCTCGGATAAAATGTACAAATTGACAATCTCAAAATTCGTATTTCTCATAAACATCTACTTCATTGGTAACGGGCATTATCGAAATCCTCGAGGTGCATTTCCAGGGGGGGAAGGCGCCCTCCCCCCTGCTCCTTTCCCACCCGGCGCCCATGTCGGACCCATTTATTCGAATACTCTGTGCGAGACATTGGATATAAAAAGCATTGTGAGAAGTTATTCGAAAGAATAAGATTACATACATTCGAAATTTTGATGACGGAACATTTGAAATGTTGGCGGCGGAAGATCATTTTCCATTTTATCCTTGAAAAAATCAATCGCTCATTCTGGGAATCCTGATCAGGATAAAATGAAAGAAAATTATCATAACATGCTATTGTCATCGGTCCCTGGATGAATGTGTGATATTTCAATTCCATTCGACGATTTTTTTTATCGCTTGGAGTGCACGAAAGGGAATCCCTATAATGTTCAAAGAACATCGTGCGTTCCTAGGGAGAATAGGGACAGGAGGATTTTTTTTAACTTCTGGAGATTATATGTTGTTGGGAATACTTCCACAGGCAATGAATTCCAGAGCCTAGCGTTACAAACATACAAACATACATATATACCTACCTGATAGAATCGTGGTGAAAAAATTGATTATTATATTTCTATGTATTAGTTTGAAAGCGATCAAAACTGTTTTCGTGAGCAACCACTTTCCCAATCCTCAGCTTTGTACTCTCCATACTTTCTCTTCTAGTATTCTCATTTCTTCCCAGGAAACTAAGAACCTACGAGAAAGACAGGCCAACGCTGTCAATCTTGCACAGATTTTCAAAAGTAATATCACGATTTTCTGAATATCAGAGATAATTATCTGTTGCTTCATTGTTCACGGAATTGTGTTGCCGTGCAGAGCGATACCACTCGTCCTGTATCAGAAGATATTCAGAACAGAGTGGTATTTTGCTAGACTATTTCACGTACACAAAGCATAAAAGCATTCATTATGAATGAGTGATTGTCATAATAATCATTCAATGTCAAACTGACAGTCTTCGCTTCGCAATCCGCATGGTTACAACCAGACCAGATTTCATATCCATGGTTACATCGTTGAAAGCATGAACGCTGTCAGATCAATCAGAATTTTCGCGATAAGCACACGTAATCTCTGGCATGTGATTGGTTAGATTATGTGATGAGTGAGATAGTCACTGCAAGCTATTAGTTTTGAAGAGGAATAAGCAACGCCTCGGATGTGATTTTTTTTTCACCTATATCTCAGGCCATTGAACTTTTGTTATCAATAATATTTCTTACAACCTGTATTTTCGAAAAAAATTTTTGTCCTTTGATCGAGAGTAGCAATCAATATTTTCGGCAAAAATGAGAGAAGAAGACTGCAGTTTTTATTCTCGAACATAATTTGAATAAGTCGAGAAAGAATTGATATTTTCATCAAATGGAGAATGCGAATTCTCGATGTATTTCTTGATATATATGTATATGTATACCTATATATATCCATTTTTTCTATGTTCATAATTATATCTGAGAATATTACTTTCCGATACTTTCACCCAATCAAGGGGTTCAAACTTGAACGATGGAAACTTGTTATTTTTACAGACCCTCAATCGCAGATTCGTGATTAGATTTTCTCAATCAAGAATTTCTCTCCACGTCCTGTATGATGAATATCAATCCATCATACATCCAAAAATAATGTGTGGGTTGATTCGTAACTCATGGCTCAAGAATATTTTCAACATTTTGTCCTATCTGCCCCCTGCATATTTCCCTGGTGGTGGTGGTTTTGTTTCATATCATCCTGATCGGGAATATCGGGATCTTCAGGATGAGCGATTTTTATCAGGAATAAAATGCTGACCGTTGGGTCGTCTCCGAAATTTCAAATGTACGTTTTTATTCCTTCGAATATCTTTTGACAACGCTCTTTTCCATCCAGAAATACGACAGTGTCTTGTACCAAGTACTCGTATGGATAGTTATATTCAGATAGAGGGGTGATTTTGCCCCTCTTCAAAACGTCGAATCGAATTGAAACTTCGCACACTCATCAAGGACGGATGACATTAGCGTGATTCAATAGTTTCTAGGCTGAGAGCAGACTACATGAGTTTCAACGTAACTCGGTACAGTCACAATTCTTTTCTGGAATGGTTCCATTTATGATGTGGAACACTAAGGCGCGAGTCTGTCTGGTCGGTCTGGGGGACTTATGTGGGGGCGAACGGGGAGAGTTGCAGAGTTTCGAAGGTAATCGACGTCATAAGTACAGTTATGAAATTTCGTGTACATATAGTATGTGACGTTAGAAATATAGTTTGATATTGGGCAGACTGTTTTCCGGTGGCTAAATTACCGGCAGACCGCGTCAAAGTTGCGAAAAAAATAGAAAAATCAACGTGATAAGATAAAGTCTTGAAATTAGGCGTACGTATTGATCGCATGATCATATATCAACATGTTTTTAAACTGAATGGCAGACCGAAAAGTGGAGGACAACACCATGACAGACAGCAATAAACCTACAGGGTGGAAAAATTTTGATGACCAAAACTCGAGAAATTGATAGAACTCGATGAAATAATAGTTTATCTTTATATACACATATGATCTATATTTTAAATATCAATACTTCGAATTTGTATATTTATATATCATGCACTGATATTGTGTAGGTACACTAAGAACATAAGTATGTATGAATAAATTGTCTCCATACATCGATGCACATACAGGGTGGAACATATTTTTAGTGCCGTCGTTGAGAGAATCGATGGAAATTTCGACACTCAAACACTTCGAAACTCTGCAACTTTCCCCGCTCGCCCCCACATAAGTTTACCGGACCGACCAGGCAGACTCGCGCCTTAGTGTTCCACATCATAAATGGAACCATTCCAGAAGAAAATTGTGACTGAACCGAGTCACGTTAAAACTCATGTAGCCAGCCCTTAGACTATTCGTTCCATCATCCTGATCGGGATCTTCAGGATGACATCCTGGATGAGCAAAATTTTTCTGGAATAAAATGGCGAATGATGTTTTGTAACCGAAATTTCAAATGTTCTGTCAACAAAAGTTGGGATGGGGACATGTTTAGCCGTTTCGAACAGTAATTTGCAGAGAAACATGGGGTCTGGGTCAGCTTGCATAATTTTGGAAGACGTTGTGGAGAATCTACAATAATTTATTTCATCATTTCACATCCACTCATGTGGATTCCTCGTTCGTATTATCTTTCCAGAATTAGTTTAATTTTTTCATGTATACGTAACGAGAACAGTAGGCAAATGAAATAAGGAAACAAAATACTTTGTTTACTAAATGAACTCAAGGCACAACAAATCCAAGTCCGGCAGAATTGATTGTGATGGGAGGTTCCACATGAATTAATAGTATCGATCGACACGAAAAAAATCCAAAATTTAAAAAATCTCGATTTATTTGAAAACTCTTTATCTCCAAGTGTGATATGAATTGAAGAAATCAGCTCTTCAGGAAAAATCTCAATTTGCAATATTAGGTGGCCCATTGAAAAAAACTGCCGACTGCGCCATAGCACATTTTCAACAATATGATATACCTAGCTACCAAAAATCCACATTCTCCACTGTGTATAACAGAAACAATTATGCAAGTCTTGATAGAAAAAAAAAATAACACCTGGTTTAGTCAGAAATGAGGTGTTTCCACACATTAATGCCCAACCCTGTATATTGATATATTCTTGCACAGCATCTCGGAAACTACAGAAGGTACAGATTCGATTTGATGAGGAAAAATTTGCCCGATTGAAGGGCCAGCAATAGCTTTTTATATATCAAGGGAGCAAAGATATCAATTTCCTTCCGTGTGTGGAGTTTGATGCCCGACGCGTAGCGGAGGTATTTAACACACATGGAAGGAAATGAACCTTTGCTCCCAAGATATATATATATATATATATATTTCTGGCGTATAAAGTGAGGTCCGATTGTGCAAAAATCACGGAAGTTGTGAGGCCCATGTCAAAGCGAGGTCCGTATACGGTCCTCATAACGTTTTCACCTGTGAAATCTGCTCTTCTTCTCAATTTGCAGTTAAAAGTAGTATTTCTGCTGAATGCGATGCTGCTATAGTCAGGTTCATTGACTGTTTGCACAAATCTCTCACTGATAATCGATCTACTGCCCATGTATGGTGGACCTCACTTTGAACCAAGTATAATAAAACTCATTTATTTTAGTTCAGGATATTGCCACTTGGAACGCTACTGCGCGAGTATACTTTCTGTACGTGTATATTTCAGTCCCAGTGAGATGATATGATGGGCACGAAATGGGGACCAAAGAACTGGCAACGTAGCATGGTGTGCGAGACTCATGAATTCTGGTGACAATGCATCATGAAATTTTTGTTGAAGATGAAAACAAAATGGCGGCTACAATATGGCGAACGAGTTTTGTAATTATGATTCGATTCAATTGAAAATTTGTATCTGGGGGTTCTTGGGTTCGAGAATTATGATTCTTTCATCAAAATTGAAAATTCAAAATAGCGGCTCCAATATGGCGGAAAAGTTTTGTAGTTATGATCCGATTCTATTCAAAATTGGTATTTAGAGGTTTTTGGGGTCCAAGATTATGATTCTTTCATTAAAATTGGAATATTCAAAATGGCGGCTCCAATTAGCGGACGAGTTTTGAAATTATGATCCGATTCTATTCAAAATTGGTATCTGAGATTTTCGGGGTCGACATTAATGATTCTTTCATCAAAATTGAGGAATTCATGATGGCGGCAAAATTGAAAAATTCAAAATGGCGGCTCCAATATGGCAGACGAGTTTTGTAATTATGATCCGATTTCATTCAAAATTTGTATATGAAGGTTTTCGGGTTAGAGAATTGAGATTCTCTCATCAAAGTTGATATATTCAAAATGGCGGCTTCAATATGGCGGAAGAGTTTTGTGATTATGATCCGATTCTATTTGAAATTGGTATCTGGGGGTTTTCGGGGTCGACATTTATGATTCTATCATCAAAATTGAAGAATTCATGTTGGCGGAAAAATCGAAAAAATCAAAATGGCGGCTTCTATATGACAGACGAGTTTTTTAATTATGATCCGATTTCATTCAAAATTTGAATCTGAAGGTTTTTGGGTTAGAGAATTGAGATTCTATCATCAGAGTTGAAAAATTCGAGATGGCGGCTTCTATATGGCGGACGAGTTTTGTGATTATGATCCGATTCTATTTAAAATTGGTATCTGAGGGTTTTTGGGGTCAAGACTTATGATTCATTCATCAAAATTGGAAAATTCATGATGCCGACAGAATCGAAAAATTCAAAATGGCGACTCCAATATGGAGGATGAGTTTTGTAATTATGATCCGATTCTATTCAAAATTGGTATCTAGGGATTTTCGGAGTCGTCGATTATGATTCTATTATCAAAATTGAAAAATCCAAGATGGCGGCTCCAATATGGCAGACGAGTTTTGTAATTATGATCCGATTTCATCCAAAATTTGTATATGAGGGTTTTCGGGTTAGGGCATTGTGATTTTCTTATCGAAGTTGAAAAATTCAAAATGGCGGCTTCAATATGGCGGACGAGTTTTGTGATTATGATCCGATTTTATCTGAAATTGGTATCTGGGGGTTTGCGGTGTCCACTTTTATAACTTTATCATCAAAATTGAAGAATTTATGTTGGCAGCAAAATAAAAAAAATCGAAATGGCGGCTCCAATATGGCAGACGAGTTTTGTAATTATGATCCGATTTCATTCAAAATTCGTATCTAAAGGTTTTCGGGTCAGCGAATTGGGATTCTCTCATCAGAGTTGGGAAATTCAGAATGGCGGCTTCAATATGGCGGACGAGCTTTGTGATTATGATCCGATTCTATTTAAATTTGGTATCTGAGGGTCTTTGGGGTCGAGACTCATGATTCTTTCATCACAATTGGAGAGATCATGATGGCGGCAGAATCGGAAAATTCAAAATTGCGACTTCAATATGGCGGATGAGTTTTGTAATTATGATCCGATTCTATTTAAAATTGGTATCTAGAAATTTTCGGGGTCGACGATTATGATTTTTTAATCAAAATTGAAAAATCCAAGATGGCGGCTCCAATATGGCAGACGAGTTTCGTAATCATGATCCGATCATATTCAAATTTGCTAACTGAGGATAATTATCTTGTCAAAATTTCTCTTGTTAGGCAATAAAACGAAATGGTGGTTTCGAGCGATATCGAACGACTTTTATCATTACACTCCAATTATTCTATTCGAAACTGATGTGTGGACTGATTATTTAGGATGGCGGCTCCACGATCCTAAGCAAGTTATATAGACCAGTGCTGAAGCCTTTGAAAACAGTAAAATGTGGAGAAAAATTAAAGTAGTATGAAACTCATTGAAAAAGGAAGGGAGTAAAACGAAGATGAAAGGGAAAATAAATAGTGGGCGATCTGAGGTCGTAAAGTGGTAGGGGGTGAGTTTTCAAGGGTAAAAAACGGTTTATCTCGATTTTCAGCAAAACTTCAAACCCAATGGAAAAAAGTTGAAGTGCAAAGTTGTAGACAATATTCAGATCTCTAACTTTTATATCTACACTTTTTTCATATAACCTCGAGATTTATTTGAAAAAATCAGATAAGTATTTGGTTTTCATTTTTATCTTTCAGAATAAAAATATTTTCTCACGAAATTCAGTGAAAACTCACCACTATATATCCCAAATACATTGTTATTTCTTCGATTCAGAATATTCATTTTTCCACCTCAGTAAACTTAATATCGAAAAAGCACCCTAATTCTGAATCGAAAATTCTCACGTCAAAATATCTGCTTTTTCAAAAAAGTCGATGAGCTTTTTGTTCGTTGAAATCTCTACTTTCTGATTGTGTGAAAAATATATACATTACTAGGATAAATTTCCTCAGAAAATGCAGACAGAATAACAGGTATAGTTAGTTAATATTCAATATGACATCTACAATATTTTGGAAAGTACTGAAATCTTCTTTGAATTATTTGCGTTGATGCCTATTTCTTGTGATAATAGCATACTTCAAATACCTGAGTGATCTACGGAAAATTTAAGCCCATTAGAAGGTTTTTTATAGAGAAGTGGAGTAGGGTCAAGGGGGTCTGGGCCTTAATACCTGTTATTCTGTTTGCATTTTCTGAGAACATCCACCATAGTAATGCATATATTTTTCACATCAGGAGATTTCAACGAACAAAATGTCCACAGACTTTTTTGAAAAACCAGATATTTTGACGCTAGAATTTTCGATCGAAAATCAGGAAGCTCTTTCGATATTAAGTCAAAATAAAGTGAAGAAATGAATATTTCGAATGAAAGAAACTACAGTGTATTTGGGATATAGAGGGGTAAGTTTTCACTGAATTTCGTGGAAAAATGTTTTTTATTGTAAAAGATGAAAATAACTGCGCGTGCTCAACTGAGACACATAATGCATGTGCAGTGACATATGGCAACATTGTGTGGTCCCCACTTCATACGCTGCAAGGATATATACACAATAAATGGACCTGACTCTGATAGGAGCATGTAAAAAGTAAACGGATCTCCCTTTGATGTTATGGTGTACAGTCCTCACTTCGTTCATATATAGGCGTGGAAACTAATAATAATAATAATAATAATAGTTTTATTGCCTTGAAACATAAAGTTACAGCAAGGGTTTGGTTGGGAACATAAATTTTAGTTTACAGTGATCCTAGTAAGTTATAAGTACCTATACTAATATTGACCGTTATTCGCTCAGAATAAATGATCGAAGTTTCAGAATATCATGTACGTAATTACAAATTATTTTAGCATTTTCTATATCTATGGCTTCTAGGGTTGAGGAGAGAGATTGGAGATTCATTAGACAATCAACTTTTGGTTTCATTACGTTGTAAATAGGACACTCGAAAAGTATATGTAATAGTGTTTCATTCTCATTTCTGTTACAAACTGTACAGATGCTGTTTGGGTCAATTATGTATGAAATATTGTTGTAAGTGAATTTCAAACGAAATTTATTACAGAGACGAAGTTGAGCAAGAGTGCGTGTAACTTGAATGGGTAACTTCAGCAGTAAATAGTTTTTTGGTTCTACTTTAGGTGTAAAGGAGGTATACAATGACATAAAATGGCTGCGCGCCGCTAAGGAAGCATCAAGACTGAAAAGTTTATCATAGTAATCCCTGAACAACTGCTTTTTGTTTGTTTTGAGGGTGTGGCTACTAAGATTATTCCAAAGCTGTTCATGTCCAATAAATTTAAACATCTGCCTAATCTGTGCAACCCAGTTGTATTTTATATCTGATGCATCGATCAAACGAAGTTGTTGTTCGAAGCATATCTTAGGGTACCTATCACTGCTCATACTCAGAACCTTCTCTAGCCAGTTGAGGGTCATTTTGAATACATTGTATGCGTATTTTACTCTTCCAGTATCAAGTCGTATAGCACAGTCAGGGGTGTTGATGGGCACTAAAAGGATTCTTTTAAGAAAAGTGATTTGCACTCTTTCTAGTATTTCTAAATATCTCAAACTCCATACTGGTGCACAATTAGACAAAGTACTGAGGGCCAGAGACTCAAAGATTTTGATTCGGGGATACCATGTGTCAATTTTAGCCCTGGTCATTATAGGTAATATTGATCCGATGGCCTGCTTAGCTTTTTCAGCCGTAGAAATAGCCATTTCATGGAATAGACAGGAGCTTGTGAAAATAACTCCTAAATAGGTGTACTTATTTGTGATACTCAAAGGACGCTTATTGAATTTGAATGGGTAAATATTGTTCTGAAATCCTCCCCGGGAAAATTGCATTATTTTTGTTTTATTCATATTGACATCAAGGTTTTTCAGGGCAGTATATTCCTCCAGTATCCTGAGCTTCTTCACCACATCTATTTCTGAGTTTGCCAGAATGACCATATCATCGGCATAGAGAAGCGCCAAGACATCCTGTTTATCATCAATATTCACACCTTGAGCTCCTTGTGTGTAAAAAAAATCTTCAATATCTGATATGAAAAGTGAAAATAGGAGAGGACTCAAAGATTCTCCCTGTAGCACACCTGTAGTTACATCAAAAGGATTGGAGAGTCCGTCAGATGATTTGATTTTGAAAGATGCCTTTGAATATAAACTTATTATTACTTTTAACATTTTCGCAGATACTCCCAAGTCGAATAATTTATCCCATAAAAGCTGATGTACTATTGAATCAAAAGCTCGACGAAAATCTACAAATATAGCGAAAAGTTTCCGTTTCCTATGTCTAATATGTAAATGTATAAGGGAACTCAAAGTGTGTACATTGTCGATACAACCTCGGCCAGGCCTAAAACCTGCCTGACATTCAGGCAAAATTTTGCAGTCGTCTGCCCACAAAGAGAGCCTATCCAAAAGAATATGTGTGAATAGTTTTGCACAACAATTGATTAGAGCTATACCCCTGAAATTCGCTGGCTCTTCTGCTGGCCCGCCTTTGTGGAGCATAGTTAACAAAATATCAGACCATGCATCGGGAGTGGAACCACATTCAAATATTTTATTAAAAAGGACAGTTAAGTAGAGTATCCAATTCTGAGGAAGATATTTGAGAAATTCATAAGTAATATGATCACTTCCTGGTGACTTGTTATTCTTACAATTAATGAGAACACCGTGAATCTCTTCAGATGTAATAGGTTCATCAAGGTATGGGTGACTGACATAAAAATAAACTACATCTTGATTCATTCTTGGTGGATAGATGTTTCTGTAAAAAACTTCCCATACTTGAGATGGAAGAGTTTTTTGTCTGGAGTAACCTCGCAATTGTTTAACGGTGAGCCAGAAATCCTTAGGGTTTGATAAGTTACTCAATTTATTGATAATATCTGCATTATGATTCTGTTTTTTAGTTGCAATCAATTTTTTGTATTCTTTCTTAGTTTCAATGTAACGTTGTTTGGAGGTTTCAGAGAAAGCATCTTGTCTAGCTGTTTTTAAAGTAATCCCAAGTTGTTTTTTAGTGTCAATGCAAGTTTTATCAAACCAAGGTTTGTTTCTGCTCATTTTATTATTTCCTGGTTTATTATTCATTATTTTCTTCAGTCCTAGATCATTAGCAATATCGTATACAGCTTCGCAAAAGTTTATATACAACTCGTTAGCATCAGATATAAAACCAACTCTGTTAGAATTGCGCATAGCCATTTTATAATCTATTGCACTTTCAGGTTTCCAAGTGAGCATTTTAGTGTTAGAAACATTATCTACATAAGAAGTTTTAGGCAGGATATTTGTATTGATGTTAAGAGATATGTTTATTGGGAAATGGTCAGATAAGAAGTCATCTTCGCCTACAAAAAAATTACTCACTTCTGTTAAATGAATGTTACTTACCCAAACAAGATCCACTACACTCTTACCCTGTTTACTCACATACGTGAATTTGGCTGGCCTGTCAAGTGAGGTACGTCCATTGAGAAGTGAAAACGAATTATTGCACATAAATTCAATGAGGGCTCGGCCACGAGAATTTGATATTAGGTCTAAGCTGAGCCTGTCTTCAAATAAATTAGAATTTTCGACAACTTCACTAGGCACAGAGCCCAAATTGGAGACACGACAGTTGAAGTCACCACCTATTATGATAATCGCATTTACATACTTTTCTGTTATTTCTGTTAAAGTCATCTGAAAAGAATCTAGAATCAATTCAATATTTATACTTGGTTTCAAGTATATACTACAGAAGATGATATCGTGGCCATCAAAAGAGAAATGACAAATTATCCAGTTGGTCGATTTATCTAAGATATTGAGCTTGAAAATATTTCTATAAAAAACACAGAGTCCACCACTTGCCCTTCCTAATGACTTTTCTTTCACCGCACCTACACAAACCACATCGAAGTCTGATAAACTAGATGAAGATGATGTTATTTCGGATGTCACCCAAGTTTCAGAGACACAAAGAATGTCAAAATATGCTGAGGAGGTGATATTGTCCAAGTTTCTATATCCATGACAGTTCCAGAATGCTATAGTAAGTTTTTTGAGACACCAGTATCAATTTTGTTGATTTTTACAGTATTTTGTCTTGGCGAGAAATCTTCTTCACGGCTCCTTTTTGGGTTTCCAGGTACAATTTTGGGCTGGCCATTATGGAATTTAATTTTCAAGTTTTCGCCTTTTGCTTTTCGTTCATCCAGTTGACGAAACACTTCGGTGATTTCTTCTTTTTGAAGAGGGGTGTAATCATTCGCAACTTTCAAATAAGGGTATTTGTCTTTAGGTAATTTAGCTTTGTTACGCAAAACTAAGACAGCATCATCTTTGGATGCAAACTCTACTTTCACTGGACGGACTCGTCCATTGCCTTTATTTGGGTTTCCCAGTCTTACTGCTTTATTAAAAGTGATAATTGTTGGCTCAACCGTTTCCGCTAAAATATCAGAGACGGTCTGGTCGACATTCAAGGCTTCATCTATGCCATAGATTATTATATTTTTTTCTCGGTCTAATCTATTCTTGAACTCATTATATAAGTCATTTGTATCCTTCGAATGAACCTGCTTCTCAAGCCTGGCAATTTGATGTTTCATGTTAGAGTTTTCTTGCTGCAAATCATTGACCTTTCCCATGCAAGCATCAATCTTCTCATTTTGGACCATTAACATAGTTCGAACATCATTGATACTATTCGTTAATGCAGCCAATTGAGTTGTTATTAATTGAAGCTGTGCCTCCATGTTACTATTATCGCCGGGAGTGCCCACCATAAGTACGCCACTGCTCGTTGATCGGATACACAGAAACCAGCTCCCAGTATATCTTATCAATAAGATTTTCGTTCGCCGTCCTCGACTACACTGTTATTATGGTTTTTTGAATAAATTGGATTTCAGTATTTTTTGTTCACTGATGTTATTTCTACAGATGATTAGTATTTGTTTATAACTTAACAGAATCACTATATCTAAGTCTTTTTAGCCGCAATCTCTCAATTGAGAGAGCGAGTACGAAAAGACGTGTAGACAGACCGAGATCACAAACCAAACTCCTACTTGACAAAAGTCAAATTGCTAGGAGGATTAATATATCTCTTCTACTCCTTCAGTTTTCTGGTTTTTGACTGATTATAACAAATGCACATTGTGGCTATGGCACTTTTCCCACCTATCAACCTTCCACAAATAATCAGTCACAAAGTAGTGATTGAAAGAGGAGAAGAAGAAACTTAACCTACTACATCATTAGTACTTGCCGCTAAAATGATGATTTTTTCACATGTTCTCACATTTTCAACATTTTACAAATTAACTAAATTCATACAATTGTGATTGATCCTGTTTTTTGTTAGTCTTATCAACTATGTCATTATCGTCTTATACAATTTTATCATTATCAACATTAATGTGAACCAACCTCAACAAAGATGTAAGTAAAAAAAACATTTTTTCTTTTGCTACAATTAATGTGACCTAATGGAAAATTGTTGTAGTTCCCTGATGATGGAAATATAATATTCCGAAAGCTTGGACAAACTTTAAAGAGTACTCTTTTCACTTTGCTGCATTCCCCAATAAACCTAGTTTTACCTCTAACTAGTCAGCAACGACTACCCTCTCACATATATATATATATATATATATATATATATATATATATATATATATATATATATATATATATATATATATATATATATATATATATATATATATATATATATATATATATATATATATATATATATTATATATATATATATATATATTGATAGACGGTATAAAGTCACCTCCACACCGTTACACATGTAATACGTTGTCACCTCATATATGACGTTGTGACTTCCGAAAACGGAAGTCACAACGTATCCCCATTCATTTCAACACAATAGCCAGCAGATGTCATCAGAAGGCCATTCCCGAAAATTTCTCCGGAGGTCACTTTGACCACCCCATACCTCCAAAAAAGTTTTTTAGTTCGAGCGTTTAACGTCAGTGTTTGGTGGCGCTCCATGTCCATATATACGATAGATACATGTATAACGAAGTGACTTCCGTTATTCAGAATGCATATTGAGACCTCCGAAATTCGGCAACACTGTAAGCTTATGTGTTATTATTTCTGAAGCTCGTTTCACGTCCCATCAGTATTGAGTCACAATATTCGTGGTACATACAAACAGGTATCCAAAAAAAATTATATTGATAAAAAAAATGAAGAAATGAAGGGTAGAACTCAACGAATTATGAAAACTTGATTTTTCTTATGATCTGGTTCCCACGAAAAGGGATATCCTGTAATGTTCAGAGAACATCGTGAGAACCAAGGGAAATAAGGAAGGAATTGGTGTTCGTCCAATTCCTTAATTCATTGAATTTCTGGAGGTTATATGCCTCGGAGAACACCTTCCTTGGCAATGTGTTCCGGAGCCTCGCTGTTCGGGAAATGAACGAGAGCGAAAGAGATGATCTGCAGGTCTCCAAAGTGATCACGTAGGGGTGCGAAGCATCAACTAGACGGGTTAATCTCGCAGGGACTGCCAAGAAAGAAACAATTGTTGATTTTTCAGAAGAGCATCGTCCATGAAAATAGCTATAAAATAAGGCCAGATTGCCAACTTCCCTACGGTGTTCCAGAGAAGTGAGTGAGTTTGTGAGCGAGGCATCACCCACAAGACAAATTGTTCTTTCTTGGACAGAATCCAACGGTTTCAGGGTATGTTTGGGTGTTGAACTCCAAATATGTAAACAGTATCCCAGGACAGGTCAGATCTGTGCCTCAAAGTTCATAATCAGCTGACTGGAAGTGAAATTGCTCCTAGCCCGAAACAGAAAACCAAGTTTTTAGGATGCACTTTCAGCATATAATCTCACGTGATTTTCTCAAGAAAGGTTATTGCTGATAGTAATACCAAGCATCGAAATGGATGTCTTCAGAGGTATGGTTACTCCTGACAAGATTATGTTGGGTACAGTGAGATCGGCTTTTCTAGAGAAAAGGCATGCTTGTGTTTTGTTTGCATTGAAATCTAGCAAGTTATTGGATCCCCATTCGAGAATTGTTGCCAAGTCCACATTCATGTTGTCAACATTTCTTCCTCGTTCGTTTCTGATTTACCTGGCTGGTATTGGAGCCCTGAAAGAGAAGGCGTGGTCGTGTGTTCGAATCGCTGTTGAAGCAAGGAATTTCTTCAATGTTTGATTTAGGAATTGTATATTATTCAGTTTCAAAGCATCGGTTGGAGATAGTCCTGACCAAGGTCCTGACGATTCACTGTTGCGTTCGACTCAACAGTGTTGCTACTGAAATGATACATGTAGTTAGTAACAAAGTCTACACATAACACACAGGAAGAAATCAAGATTATGTAGTTGTGAGCATCAGGGGACAGTGTATGTAGGTGAGTGTGGAAAAACCACCAGCTGAGCATGAGAGCGGGCCAATGCTGCTTAGTGGGCCTCGTCTAACGGCGGTTAACGAGGTAGCTGGCAGGCCTGCCACTGCAGAATATGGTAGTGAGTTCATCATACTAGCCTACAAAACACGACCGGAGCTGATGGACGGTAACTGGAGGGTGTTAGCCAGCTCTCTTAAGTGAACCACATTACTCATTGAACACATATTGGGGCTTGCTGAAAGGTACCTTTAGGGACTAGTTGCTGACTGCAAACGTACCCACCTTCTATCAGTACCAGTACCAGCAATAGTAGTCAGACGTACACAATAAGCCCAGTCAGCACATGTCGTTAATTTCAAAATATGTCGAACAACTTTTCGCTATAGGAATACAATGAGAACAGTATGCGGGTCCACGAACTTTGGAATTCTTTGCTGGAGGAAGTATCCATCTCCCCATCCTCTATTCTAGGTACACACGATCTTTTTGAAATATTGCTGGGATTTCTATCCGTGCGCTCCAAGAGATGAAAAACACTACGCAATGTTAGACGACGAGGATTCCGTAAGAAGAAACAAGGTGAAATTGGAAAGATTGGACCGATTTACGTACTATTCCGCAGATCTTTATATCATTCAGCTCTAGATACTGACAATGGGTGGACCCCAACTCATCATTGAACATCTCACCAACTCTCATTTCGATAATATTCAACTCATCTATGGATCCATTCTTTCAGTACCCAATTCATCAACGACCGAACCCATCAACACATCCATATTAATCCAAGGCCGATCTCGACCCAACTCATCATTACACCCTCGATTACACCCCTTTCATCAACAACCACTTCGTCATCAGCACAACTCATCGATAATCCATTTCACCGATGACCCAACTCATCGTCGTACCAATTTCGCCAATATGCAACGCTCCAACGAGCCGACTCATCAATGACCCAAATCACCAACTACCCAAATGATCAACTTATCACCTCATCAACTTACCAATTTCAACAATACCCTTTCCACCAACGATCCAACTCACCAATTATCACCCAACTCATCAACGTACCCATTTCATCAATGAATCAACTGATGAATAAATCAACTCTCAAACCAAATTCGTCTTTGTTCCCATTTCATCAACACCCGACTCGTCAACGAACCGAATAATCAATGACTCGACTAGTCAACGACTCATCTGGTTAACGATCCAACTCATGAAAGTTTCAACTCATTAACGTTCCAAATAATCAGCGATTCAAATCATCAACGACCCAACACATCAACGGCATAACTTATTTACTCGTCATCATTTTGACTCATCAACGTTTCGACTCATCAACGTTCCAACTCATCAACGTTTCAACTCATCAACGCTCCAAATTATCAACGACACAACGAGTTGCAAAGTTGGATAATCAGCACTTTGTTGTGTTGGGTCAGGTGTGGATGAAAGAGGTGGGTTGATGAGTTGTGTGTTGATGGAAGGAGAACTTATTTTGATGAGTTGTGTCGTCGATGAGCTTTGTCGTTAATGAGTTGGTTCGTTGATGACCTGCATTAGTGATGATTAAACTCAGTGATCAGTTGGATCCTTGACCAGTTATGAGGTTGATAAATTGGCTGTGGATGAAGTTGGTAAGTTGGTGAATCGAATCTCTCTGATAAGTTCGATTGTTGGGTCGTTGGTGATATGGGTGTTGATAAAATAAGTGCGTTGATGATATATGTCAGTAGGAGGGTTATGTGAGTGCACCTCAGAGGTGCAGCAACCTTGAACGTGGGCGGCCTTGAACGTGTGTGGTCTTGGGCATGTGACTGCACCGCACCGTCGCCGCAGTGACGTCAGTGACCTTGGACGTGGGTGGTCTTGAGCGTGAGACGATGTGGGCCTTCGAAGGGGCTCTAGAGAGAGCTGATATGACGTCAGCGACCTTGGACGTGGGTGGTCTTGTGCGTGTGACGACACGGCCTTCGAAGGGCTCTGGAGAGAGCTGCTATGCCGTTTGTAACGACCTTGGACGTGGGTGGTCTTGTGCGTGTGACGAAACGGTCTTCGAAGGGCTCTGGAGCGGGCATCGCATAGTATTCACCGTAGTAGGTACCGCTTTCGATGTTCAAACATCAGTTGCAGTTCAAGGACGTCTTTGTTAGAAGTTTCTTTCGGTTCAATGAATGCTGGAATGTATCTTATACTTACGAATATTTATGGCATCCACCGCACCGCTTTTTTGGTCCTCGAGTACGTACCTACGTAGGACGATGCATACAATTTTAACTTTCCAATCATTACGCTTGGATATGCTATTTACTATACGCAAAGTTTTGTCTACCTTCACACTCTTGACCCGCTATTGAATTCTCACTGTTTCCGCTGTAGGTAAGTTACTTTTAACATTTTTTTTTTGGCATTCTTTCGAATAGCAAATCAAGTCTATGATTGAAATTACATTAACCGCTTACAATAGCTGGCTCAACAAGCTGATGTATGAATATAAAATCAATCATTTGTAGCCTTGGAGCATGTGGCATTGGTTGCGGCCTTGAAAGTCTGTGTGTGTGGGAACATACTTGTTCAAGGTCGCTTTCCTTTGATATTCCCCCACCACATTTCTATACTATATAACCAGGGGAATCCTAGATTTGAAAACACAAAATAGAAGCGACTCGTTTGGTGAAAATACAAGTATTGAAATAATTTTGAACAAGTTTCTCGTGAGAAGGTGAAGTGTGTTGTGTGAGTTGAAATATTTTTATATATTTATCATACCTCCCTTTCGCTGTGCAATTTACGATTATTTGAAGAAATATGTCTGTAGTACGTGCAATTGATTTAGATTCCATTAATAAGATGATCAACCGCGATGCTGATATCATCCAACAAATATCGATTTCAACTCTGATCGTAGGCCATCCCTACGTAATTGAAAGAATATGTTGTTGCGTAACTAGATTCGGAAAAGGGGTTTATACATTATTATGCGATGAACGTGACGGCGCTACTTTCAAATGTTGGCTTCCGAAACGTGTCTCAGATAATTTGAGCGAAGGTGATATTGAAGTTATGAATTCAGCCAATGGGGGATATAGTCTGATAATGATAATGATCATTATTATTGTAAGTATATAGTCAACCCGTCAGATGAGATGTGTATGTTAATGTCTTATATTTGTTTCAGATACCAGACCTTCAAGCCTCCCCCCGAACACAATGTGGATGCACTATTCAAGCCAGGGATGGGATAAAGCAGAAGATATCGATTCTGGAATAGGGAGGTTAGCATGTGAATTCAGAGATCTAGAAATGGATGCTATACATGCTACTAATTATGATATGAACGTGTGTTTTGATCCCGTGGAGATTCGAAGACTCTCTGATCTAGCTGATCAATATAGAATTGGCCTGGAATTGTGTCGTCGGTTTGGATATGGAAGTTTGAGCTTAGATGCGTTTTGTCAAGATATGGTGGAAGCTGAATTGGAAGGGTTCTTGTATGAAATATTCGATTTCCTTCCTGGCAGCATCATTAGCAAATATAACCGATACATCGAGAATCTGAGGAAGAAGATGATGCTGATGATGGCGAGGGTGACAGAGGTTTAGACGAAGTCGGGGATATCAAAACTCAGTAATTAAATATATCTCTCTTAATGTAATTGTATACGGCCTATACTGTATCGCTATTAGGTAGTTGATTTCCTCAATAAATGTTCGATATAATCATATGCTATTTTATTATTCTAAGTAAGTCGTTCACAACGAAATGGTGAAAGAAGAGCTTGATGGAACGATGTATGAAAATAAATATTGATTTGCTGATAGAGGTGTAGATAAAGTAATAGATGCAAATATTCAGCGAATTGTATATCTTTTAATGCAATCAGTAACCTATATACACTAATAATATTGGATAGATGATATTCATGCATGAATAATCTTATTATTACTATAAGTAGGTACGTAATTATCATTACAGAGCAAGTGAATAGGTATGATATATTTCGAGGAGTTCTTGTTTGAATCGACACATACAAAGTGCTCTTCAAAGGTAAGATATGCATCATGAAGAACTAATGCATAGCCTCTGGTATTGTTACGGAAATATATCCCTACTTGAGCCGTTATCAAATCACGATGACTAACACCTGTGAAGGGTTGTCACTCGAATTTTGCAACACCTATATACTCGGAGGAATCGTTACAGGAACCATGAGGAATTGCGACCAAGTGGTTCATGATTTGAACCATTAATTTGAATATTATAGCTGATTGAATATCGCAGACATCTACAGAAGCATTGGAAGTCGAAATTGGATGCTCTATCCCGGAGATATCAAAACTCAGTAATTGAATATCTCACCCTCAATGTAATTTTTTACCCTCTACACTGTATTGGGTAGTCGATTTTCTCAATAAATATTTGATATACGCATATGTAATTTCATTATTCCTAGTACGTATTCGATATCTTATGGCTCCAAGATATTCAGAGTTAGGTATATGGAAGCCTTCATATCAGTTGAATCAGAATTCAATCGAGCATTCAGATACTTCATGATATGTAAGGTGCTTGATTTGGTGAAAAATATTCTTTTTCCTTTGATGAAGTTCTGTCTAACTTCGAAGATTACCATCATATGAGATCATGTTTTCAGTTCTCAATGCAATTGGTAAAGTCAGCTGCCATTCTCACCATTTCATTCATGTCAACTCGAAATCGAGCCTTGGTTAGAATAATAGTTTCAATCCATGCTTATACACTTGAAATATAAAATTTACTCACTGTATGGTGCATCGAAGCAGTTTTGTGTGAACAGAGCACAATTATTCACTGTCGGTATCACTGTCATCCGAGCTGTCGACTGTAATAACTTGAACGCGATTAGGCCTAGCTACACCAACTACACATAATTTACCATTCTTCATAAAAACAACTGAAATAATTGCGAAAAAATGAATTTTTTCACAATTATCGCATCTGCGTGGAATTGATGTTAGCGTCGGAAAGTTTATACTGAGCCAACTATGCTCGACGTAGCACGTTGTGCACTTCGCATTTACTTCGAAAGAGGTATTCTGATCGCAGGCAAACATTACGTTCAACTGAGTAAGAACTTCAAAGTGAGTAGACCTTCTTAGTCAATTTTGACAAAAATACCCATTTATGACCAATTTGTACCGCCTGTCCTTCTCAATATTAGTACCTTCAAATGAACAAAAAAATCTTCGAGAACGTAATCAGGCGGCATTATTGGATATCTCGGAAATACTTTTATGAAGGGATAAACTATAAATATAATTTTATATGAGGTGTCGGCATGCAGCTATAATTTTTTTTACAAAAGCCTTCCACAGCCTTCTTTGGGTACATTTTATATTATTATTTATTTATTTATTAAAGTGATACATCCAACAGACTAAAAGTCCAGTTACAAGAGAAAATAACAAAAGGAGAATGTGCATCACACATTTATCTAAGCATAGTATAACACTTTGACTATAGCATAAATATCTATGAGTATGATAATGAACAGGAAAGAAGAACACTATTTCAACCAATGATTATGTTAGTTTGATATGAGCCTATACAGAGCTTTTTTTTGAAGTGACCAGAACTCGAAAAAAATATATCTACTGAGGTTAAATTATCGAAACATCTACACATATAATTGATACCATTTTGAAAATGATGCTGCGAATTAGGTACATCAATATGGAAAGTTAGGCTAGTTCTAGAGACTGAGCGAGGTACATTGAAATTTAAAAAAGACAACAAAGTTGATGAATCGATTCCATTGTGAATAAGTTTATGGATGAAGGAGAGAGCAGCAATTTCACGACGTTTTTTTTAAGAGACAATATTGAATTCATTCAAAAGTAGGTGATAATCACAGTGTCTCACAGGATACGAGCCGTGCACTTTGAAATAAATAAATTTTGAAAATTTACGTTGAATGTTCTCAAGTTTGTCAATATACTTATTATGATAGGGATTCCATATTTGGCTGGCGTATTCCATCTTCGTCCTAACCAAAGAGTAGTATACACATTTCACTGTTTCGACTGATTGAAATTCTTTGCAATTACTTATAACGAATCCGAGTACGCGTGTTGATTTATTAACGATATTTTTAATGTGGGAAGAGAATGTCAACTTCGTGTCGAACGTTATTTCCAAATCCTCACATTCATGCACCCTCATAACAATGTTATCGTTCAGCATATAGTTGTGTACAATAGGAGACTTACGTGAATATGTCATCACTTTACATTTACTGGAAATTCCAAATTGGTCCAGCTTCCTCAACAGTAATTGATGAGACACTTTGTCAAAAGCCTTACTACAGTCGGTGTAAACCGCGTCCATCTGTTCCCTATTATCCAATGCATTTTAAACATATTGAGTGAAAGTAGAGAGGTTTGAAATCGTATTACGAGCTTTTTTGATGCTTTCAAAATTTGTTCCTCACTGATTTCGTAAATAATTAGTGGAGCACTGGAGTTGTATAGTGTATATGCATGGATTGAAAGTATAATTCTAACCACGGCTCGAATTCGCGTCAACCCTTCCACTCATGTTATATTTTTTCTGGAAAGAAATAATGAAATTATCACACCAGTTTTCAACATAACCACCCTATCATTTATAATATTCGATATCGACCATGTGCTAGCATCTAGAACAAAATATTTCAACTCATAGCTAACATTTTGTGAATCTGTATCATAGAAATAAATCATCATAGCGCTCAATTAGTTAACCTATTTCCATCATTCCTACTTTATGAGATTTCAAAATGTGAATTGAGGAATTATGAATTATTGGAAATTAGTGGCAGTGGGAGAGCTCGACGTTAACTATCGAATGGCGTCAATGAAAAAAATATAGGGATCAAAATAAAATTTGGGGTTATACCCATTTTTTCCACCCAAAATTCCACACTGTAGCAATTCTGGCGTCACCTCTGTTCAAATTTCCGCGCGGGAGGCGCAATCACGCGAAGTTCAATCAGTCAAATAATTTTAAAGTTACGTACTTGATTTTTTTTGTTAAATTTTCGGTGTGTGATTTCTTGCTGATTATAAGAACTATAAAAAAATCTGATTCCATAGAAATATTCGTTAGATTCTATCATAGCGATGTACCAAATATATAATATGTACTTATTTCAAAAAACACCTCGTATATCAGTACAGGGTGTTCAAAAAGATCATATCGTTGATGATAGGGTAGATAGAATGAGCCACAAAAATGTTTATACTTCATATAAAGAATAAATGTCTATCGCACTTCGTTACAGGTATCGACCTCTGAAGTTTGAATAAGAAAATAATTTACATAATTCATATATGAATTCTAAACGGGTGCCATGTCACCAATGATATTCGGGCAACTCAATTAACTCTTACTAATGTTCCGTCCGATTTGTGATCGGCTGTTCAGTGATTATGTTCTATCCAGGATAGGTCGAATTCTTTTCGTTTAATGGAGGCATTTCTGACATTGAATTCCTTAGTGATATTGAGTGCGATGATGGTTATGGTTCATATGTCATGTATATGTGATTTCACCATTCCATGAAAGCAGTTCAAAACAAGGTGGTGAAATCGAAAATAGACTGATGGAATTATGTTTGAGGTAAATATTGATTTTCTGAAAGAGGTGTAGATGAATTCATAGATGGCAATATTCAGCGAATTATATATCTTTGAATGCAATCATTGACCTGTATGTTATTCAATACAGAGCGAGTAAATAGGTATAATATATTTCAAGGAGATCTTGTTTGAAGCGACCCTCATGAATTGCTTTTCATAGGTCAGATATGCAACATGAAGAATTAACCCATAGACTTTGGTATTGTCAGGAAATATATCCTACTTGAGTCGCTATCGAATCACTGAGTTCATTCCAGAAGACTCCTCACACTTCAAATAGAGACATTCAATTCAATTCAAATTATTCATCAGTGGTAATAAAATACATGGGAAATTGAATAATAATTTGGTGTGATAAATGAGGGGACTTACAAAAATGAAGTCACCATAGGCTTGCAGGTCTGTCTGGTGATATCCAAATCAGTAATTTCGTCTGAACAAAATGTATATATTGCTCTCAGATTCTTCTTGGAAGTGCACTGAATATTTTATGACCATAGAAAAAAAAAAGATTTGGGTTCTTGTTTTGCTGAAAGAAGTCAATTTTTCATATTCAAGTTTTCCGTTGATCGAGTATCTTTGAAATGCTTCAATGTGAAATATTTTTTGTTTATAGAATATCCTGAGTGAGCATTGATAATTATATATTGCATGGACGTTGAACATGTTGGTTTCTTGATATATCTGTAGGATGGGAAATAATGTCTTTCCTGAAAATGATTCTCAGCATCATATTTTGTACCGTTTGTAACGGACCGATGGTAGTTTTGAAAGTTGCACCCCATGAAAGAATACTATATTTTATTATTGATTCTGCGAGTGGGGTGTATAACATCATCAAGAGTTTTTGTGATAAGATGTCGCATGAATTATAAGAAGTGTACATCAAAATACCTAGTCTTTTTGAAACCTAACCAATATGTTCGGTCCATTTTGAGTGTTGATATAGAAATACTCCAAGATATTGATTCGGTTCGTTCTATACACTGACAGTCGCATTGGTTTTTATCCTTGAAGACTGGGATATGGAATTTGATAAAGTCTATTTGGTTGGTCACCAACTGTGGAAGAGAAAGTTATATACTTTGTTTTATTCACGTTTAGTAACATGTTATTATTGAGGCAAGTGTGAATCTTATGCACATCGATTTCTTCGCTCAGTTTCACTTCATGTCATGTTGACCTTGTACACATAAGTGCAGTGTCATCTGCAAAGCATATTATGTAAACATTTGAATTGCTTATTCAAGTTATACTGTTAATGTATATGAGAGAAAGTATTGGTCCTAATACGTTCCTCTGCACTATACCAGTCTGCACTAGGCTACCAGAGCTAACTTCCTCTTTAATCTGATCTCGTTGAATTCTATCAGATGAGTAGTTGGTCATTAGTTTCAATGCAATTCCTCGAATGCCTTAATTATTTAGTTTTTCATCAATATATCGTGATCAACCGGATCGGAGGCTTTGACAAAGTCTAAAGAAACTGCTGAACATTTAGTTGAAATGGTCATATTCCTCACAGTATTAACAAGGTACATCACGGCATTTTCGGTATTAGAATTTTTCACAAATCCGCACTGCCTATCGGTCAATACATGGTGTTTGTCAGAAAATTCTATAAGCCGTTTTCAATGTACTGTTCAAAGATTTTTGGCCAAATTGTTCATCACTGAGATGGGTCTGTCATTACCTATTCGAGATTTACTTCCAGCTTCATGAATCGGAGTGACATTTGAAAACATTGGTTGATAATATGAGCAAGCGGATCTAGGATATCAGTATGGATGGTTTTTTAAGATTGGCTATCGATATAATTATTCCATTTTTATATACTGGCTCTACGTGAATTGACTGTTTAACTGTAGACTGAAAGGTTATATGCCGATATTAACTTATGTAGGACTCGTCATTCAACTGTTCATATAATTCACATTTCGATAACATTGTTTCATTTCATTTTCATTGTGCTGGAACCTGAAGAGGGTGATTTCATCAAACTGACAAATAAAGGGAGAGTATTTCATTGAAGATACCACAAATTACTCATAGATTACATACATTCATACCTCAAATCGAATGCTTTCTCCTAAGACTGTTCCTATTTGAACAGCTCGAATCGAATGATTTTTTCCTAAGACAGCTCTCATTCAAACTTCCCGTAGAGCTTTCAGAATCAATTCTGTGTGAATGAAAAAACAATTTATCATGCGGAGACAATGTAATTCCAGCATCTGGAAATTCTGGGACAGTGTTTTCAACATCAACTGAAAGCGAGGGTGAAGATATAATGTCGATTTTGAGTTAGGCATCGAATCTTGCCCTGAATTTGGTTTGACTGTATCCCGAAACCATTCCGAGAATACTCGAATCAATCTTATGTGATAGGCGTCAGAAGTATAGGTATAGAACTTTTTACTTCGCCTTCATGTTCAACAAGGAGTTATGCAGCCTTGAACATATCACTTCATCACAATAATCGAGAAGTATATTGATATTTGCAAAGATATTATGATATTTTTTACTTTTCCGAAATAAATTCGATGACCAGTAATCACGAGTGTCTCAAGTGGCAACATTTCGTTGTTTGTGAACAAACCGATAGAGATGCGAGACCTACGTCTCAGGTTTTCTCCTCTCCTATATCGTCGTACATACACGTGAGTGTGCGATTATTATGATTTGACTCATATCTCAATGCCCACGGTTTGTTCAGAAATTCGGTATATGAAGTCATAGGATCAAGCGTTTTGATCGTAAGATGTGAAGATCATGATGAGTTTTGTGGTGAGCAGATAACTATTCATTGTGGTAGTGGGTGATAAACACCTTTCTCCTCCTTCTCAGACCTTTGCGCTTAACGAGCTTCAGTGTGGAGGGAAGGTGTTAGAAATTTTCTTTTGAAGATTGGCTACCACCATCTCACCACATCCTTCGGGGTGGAAATCACTTTTCTCTCTCTTCGGCTCACCTCTCAATTTCATTCATTGGTGGATGAATAAGATGTATCAACTCACTATTGGAAGTAGCAGTCTTTGTTACGATGCAAATCCACCTCCCATTTCCCCCTCTCCTTCTCTCCATATTTGTGCATCGACTCATTCCTTTCTCAAAAACTAAGATCAGACATTTGGAATGCAAAAGAATGCCTCTATCACTTACAGCGTTACAGCTGATGCATGCTTTGTTCGTTCGACATATTGGATACGCATTCTAGTAGTAAGATATAACTAAAGATTATGAGTTCTGTGGTGCTCACCCAAAAAAAAAAAGTTCTAATTTCTAATGAGTTTAAGTATTGAATAGCTGTGGATGGATGTTTTCATTCATCGGTTTGGATATGTAAGTTTGAGCTTAGAGGTGTTTTGTCAAGATATGGTTGAAGCTGGATTGAAATGATTTTTATTGTATGTCTCCATTGCTGAGGGTACATAATATCCGGCCGATTGGAATGGTTGTTATTTGCTAACGATCGATGAAAGGCCCCCTCACATCCATCGAATTTGTGCTGGTTTTTCATATAATCACATTATAATTTATTGGTAGAATCAATCCATCTATTTTTTTGCATCATCAAATCCCAAAACACATCATCACCCTCAAATAGGTCCAACTTGTTCATAATAAATCTCAGAATATTCCTCTGCTTCCGGTGAGTGGCATCATTCGTATCTCATCGTCGGTCAATTTCGACCATTTTAACCCCCCCTTCGCTGTACCAAGAGGGTGAAGTCATCCCTGACTGATCGTTTCCAGTGAAGTTATAAATAGTCATGATCTATGAGAAGAATCAGTTGTTATTATTCTGACTTCGTACGTAAACATCATTCGCCTCATTTCGAAAAATTCTGGTGTGCCGAAGGAGTCCAAAGATGTTTCAATGTTCAGTTTGTGGGTCCGCATTCAAATGGCTTAAGAGTGTGAATCGTCATATGAACAAACATAACGAAAAAACGTTCAATTGTGAAATTTGTACTAAGACATTCACAAGAGTATACAACATGAAGAAACATATAGTTAAAGAGCACAAAGAAGAAGATTCGAAGGCTGTTGAGATTTATCGAAAATCAATTCGAAGCGAGTCGAACACATGTGCTGAGGTTGAACATGAACGGCCGGGTAACATTGATCAGATAATCATGGGGCAAGCAGAGGAGAAACTGATCAGTTATGAAGCACTGTCTGGAAACAATGAATCGGAAGTTCAGTCAAGATTCGATGTTGAAAATTTGTCTAATATGCAAACTAACAACTACTCTTCAAGCCCCGATAGAACCACTCAGTATTCATCAAGATCCGAAGACAACAACGGCGCTTATGGTGGCGATAACTATGTTGACAGTGCTTTCAGTGATGTAAGTGATGTCGGTAACAACTGTTATAACGACAATGATTCAATAGTTGTTCATGGTGATATGGTGAACCCCAGAAAGTTGGTGCAAAGATTGCGGCAAATATGGTACTTACGCACATCATACTACAATACCGAGATTCTTTCGATCTTAGACATTCTACGAAGAGAAGGAATAATCGCAGGTTCCAGAAAACAAGATGGAATTATATTAACCCGTAGATTTCATAGAGGTCATCTTGTATTTTAGTTGATAGATAGTAAAAACCGTCTTTATCCCGTTTATCTCATTTCATCAGATTCCTAGAGCAGGTACCAGATCATTAGAGTGTAAAAGCTGGAATTATGATTAACCTATCAAAAATAGTTATTTATTATACAAGGGAAAAAAGTAGTAGATTTTAGCTCCAGGTTGTGTTGTCTCCCGACGCGTAGCGGAGGGAGACAAAAAACCGTGAGCTAAAATCTAATATTTTTCCCGTGTATAATACACTATTTTTTTCTGTGACAGAAGGAAGGACGAATCAATATTGGGAAGATATTACATTATTTCGAAATCTGAAAATTATCGACGTGAAATTTCAAGTTTTTAACAGTAGGGACACCTGCGTTTTATAGACATCTTTATCATTCTTTTGAAGTAATCAAATATCTGATGTCACTTCTGTCAGTTCAATTCTGTGATTTGATTTTAAAAAATTGCGAATTCAGTAGTTGTTTAGTAATATACGAAACCGCGAAGTCGAATGGAAGATAAAAGGACTTGCAGTTCTTTCTCGGAGACAGTATTATTGACTTATTTTTCGGAACTATAGCACAACAAAAGCCATTAACAGAGTATATATATGTGATATATATCCGGGAAAGAAGTACTCACTTTTTTCCCACGGGAAAAAAGTAATTTATGAAAAGTGACATTTTATAACCTGCCAACAGAGATGAAATGCCAAACTTTTTTCCCGTCACAGAAAAAACTT
Organism: Phaedon cochleariae; assembly: GCA_918026855.4. Taxonomy (NCBI): domain Eukaryota; kingdom Metazoa; phylum Arthropoda; class Insecta; order Coleoptera; family Chrysomelidae; genus Phaedon; species Phaedon cochleariae. The sequence goes on along the minus strand of OU896715.1, from coordinate 27,940,315 downwards.
ATATATTCAAATAAAACCCTCAGATTCGATCCTCGAAATAGTTGTCAATATGATATTATGTTTTTCTACCTGGATACAGAGCAAATTTGTTTTCAACGGAGCTCTTCAAAAATAGTCAAAGTAGAAATATGTTCGGTCTGATTACATATTTGCTCGAAGGCTTTGACGGTGATCCATTCAAAGGGTGACTTTATGAGTTGCGACTATTGAAAACGGATTTTTCCGACGTGTACCTAGTTGTGGGATTGAGATTTGGGTTTGTTGAATGTTTTTCAGAAAGCACTTCCTAGTCTTGGTTTCTTATGATTTCAGATGTCTCCACCTGGTTCCAGGCTGGTTCCGACTGATTCCAGGGTGGTTCCAGGCTGGTTCCGACCGGTTCCAGGGTGGTTCCGACTGGTTCCTGGCTGGTTCCGACTGGTTCCAGGGTGGTTCCGACTGGTTCCAGGGTGGTTCCAGGGTGGTTCCGACTGGTTCCAGGGTGGTTCCGACTGGTTCCTGGGTGGTTCCGACTGGTTCCAGGGTGGTTCCGACTGGTTCCTGGGTGGTTCCGACTGGTTCCAGGGTGGTTCCACCTGGTTCCAGGGTGGTTCCGACTGGTTCCAGGGTGGTTCCGACTGGTTCCAGGGTGGTTCCACCTGGTTCCAGGGTGGTTCCGACTGGTTCCAGGGTGGTTCCGACTGGTTCCAGGGTGGTTCCGACTGGTTCCAGGGTGGTTCCGACTGGTTCCAGGGTGGTTCCGACTGGTTCCAGGGTGGTTCCGACTGGTTCCAGGGTGGTTCCGACTGGTTCCTGGGAGGTTCCGACTGGTTCCAGGGTGGTTCCGACTGGTTCCGACTGGTTCCAGGGTGGTTCCGACTGGTTCCGACTGGTTCCAGGGTGGTTCCGACTGGTTCCAGGGTGGTTCCACCTGGTTCAAGGGTGGTTCCGACTGGTTTCAGGGTGGTTCCAAGTTAGTTCGTGGCGGTATTCAATGGATAAAGCATCTAATCCCAACCTTCAATGCTTCTGTACATGTCGGCGATGTCCAATCAGCTATAATATTCAAATTGATCTGGAAAAATTGTCAACAGATAGTTCGATTCAGAAACCACTTCTTGGTCGCAATTCCTCATGGTTCCTGTAACGATTCCTCCGAGTATATAGGTGTTGCAAAATTCGAGTGACAACCCTTCACAGGTGTTAGTCATCGTGATTTGATAACGGCTCAAGTAGGGATATATTTCCGTAACAATACCAGAGGCTATGCATTAGTTCTTCATGATGCATATCTAACCTTTGAAGAGCACTTTGTATGTGTCGATTCAAACAAGAACTCCTCGAAATATATCATACCTATTCACTTGCTCTGTAATGATAATTACGTACCTACTTATAGTAATAATAAGATTATTCATGCATGAATATCATCTATCCAATATTATTAGTGTATATAGGTTACTGATTGCATTAAAAGATATACAATTCGCTGAATATTTGCATCTATTACTTTATCTACACCTCTATCAGCAAATCAATATTTATTTTCATACATCGTTCCATCAAGCTCTTCTTTCACCATTTCGTTGTGAACGACTTACTTAGAATAATAAAATAGCATATGATTATATCGAACATTTATTGAGAAAATCAACTACCTAATAGCGATACAGTATAGGCCGTATATAATTACATTAAGAGAGATATATTTAATTACTAAGTTTTGATATCCCCGACTTCGTCTAAACCTCTGTCACCCTCGCCATCATCAGCATCATCTTCTTCCTCAGATTCTCGATGTATCGGTTATATTTGCTAATGATGCTGCCAGGAAGGAAATCGAATATTTCATACAAGAACCCTTCCAATTCAGCTTCCACCATATCTTGACAAAACGCATCTAAGCTCAAACTTCCATATCCAAACCGACGACACAATTCCAGGCCAATTCTATATTGATCAGCTAGATCAGAGAGTCTTCGAATCTCCACGGGATCAAAACACACGTTCATATCATAATTAGTAGCATGTATAGCATCCATTTCTAGATCTCTGAATTCACATGCTAACCTCCCTATTCCAGAATCGATATCTTCTGCTTTATCCCATCCCTGGCTTGAATAGTGCATCCACATTGTGTTCGGGGGGAGGCTTGAAGGTCTGGTATCTGAAACAAATATAAGACATTAACATACACATCTCATCTGACGGGTTGACTATATACTTACAATAATAATGATCATTACATAGAAAGAGATTACTAGTATGTGATATGTAAGTAACTATTTCTAAATATTTTTCATCCACCCTTTCGTATAACTATACTTATTTAATATATCTAAGATATTGAGGAGATTATTATCGTCTATCGAATCTAATTAGAGACCTCGATTTTGCCCCTGCATATGCTGGTTTATTCTGACCTGTGTATGTCAGACTATATCCCCCATTGGCTGAATTCATAACTTCAATATCACCTTCGCTCAAATTATCTGAGACACGTTTCGGAAGCCAACATTTGAAAGTAGCGCCGTCACGTTCATCGCATAATAATGTATAAACCCCTTTTCCGAATCTAGTTACGCAACAACATATTCTTTCAATTACGTAGGGATGGCCTACGATCAGAGTTGAAATCGATATTTGTTGGATGATATCAGCATCGCGGTTGATCATCTTATTAATGGAATCTAAATCAATTGCACGTACTACAGACATATTTCTTCAAATAATCGTAAATTGCACAGCGAAAGGGAGGTATGATAAATATATAAAAATATTTCAACTCACACAACACACTTCACCTTCTCACGAGAAACTTGTTCAAAATTATTTCAATACTTGTATTTTCACCAAACGAGTCGCTTCTATTTTGTGTTTTCAAATCTAGGATTCCCCTGGTTATATAGTATAGAAATGTGGTGGGGGAATATCAAAGGAAAGCGACCTTGAACAAGTATGTTCCCACACACACAGACTTTCAAGGCCGCAACCAATGCCACATGCTCCAAGGCTACAAATGATTGATTTTATATTCATACATCAGCTTGTTGAGCCAGCTATTGTAAGCGGTTAATGTAATTTCAATCATAGACTTGATTTGCTATTCGAAAGAATGCCAAAAAAAAAATGTTAAAAGTAACTTACCTACAGCGGAAACAGTGAGAATTCAATAGCGGGTCAAGAGTGTGAAGGTAGACAAAACTTTGCGTATAGTAAATAGCATATCCAAGCGTAATGATTGGAAAGTTAAAATTGTATGCATCGTCCTACGTAGGTACGTACTCGAGGACCAAAAAAGCGGTGCGGTGGATGCCATAAATATTCGTAAGTATAAGATACATTCCAGCATTCATTGAACCGAAAGAAACTTCTAACAAAGACGTCCTTGAACTGCAACTGATGTTTGAACATCGAAAGCGGTACCTACTACGGTGAATACTATGCGATGCCCGCTCCAGAGCCCTTCGAAGACCGTTTCGTCACACGCACAAGACCACCCACGTCCAAGGTCGTTACAAACGGCATAGCAGCTCTCTCCAGAGCCCTTCGAAGGCCGTGTCGTCACACGCACAAGACCACCCACGTCCAAGGTCGCTGACGTCATATCAGCTCTCTCTAGAGCCCCTTCGAAGGCCCACATCGTCTCACGCTCAAGACCACCCACGTCCAAGGTCACTGACGTCACTGCGGCGACGGTGCGGTGCAGTCACATGCCCAAGACCACACACGTTCAAGGCCGCCCACGTTCAAGGTTGCTGCACCTCTGAGGTGCACTCACATAACCCTCCTACTTATGTCGGTGATGATTTGTTTTGTCGCTGACTTGAGTGTTGATGTAATAACAATTAGGTTAGTTGAATGTGGGATGGTTGATGAGAAAGAGGTGGTTGATGAGATAGATGTGGTTTATGAGATGAGTATTGATGAAATCTATAGGTTGATGACTGGTTGCTGATCAGTAGGGTCGTTAACAAGTTAGGTGTTGACGAAATATGGGTGTTGATGAGATGGATCGTTGATGATATGGATCGATGCTGAGTTGGGTGTTGATGAAGTGGACGCCATGATGATTTGAGTCGTTAAAGAATTGGGTCGTTGATGAGATGACCATTGATAGCATGGGAATTGACAAGTTGTCCGTTGATGAGCTGGTCGATTTGATTTCCCTACCTTACCAGTAATGAGTAGAGACTATTACTATTTTCATGTGTCATCATGTGCAATGATGGAACAACAAAGCTGACTGAGTAAATTCTGCAAAAAATACGTTTGGGTAATGAAGAAATTATTGAATATTTGTGGAAGTACCCCAATATCTACCTATAAAAATCGAGTACTCCTGTTGTGTATTAAGTCATTGCTAAACTGTGGAATGGGTGGTGGTAGTAGTAGTAGTATTTATACTTAGTTGTATGTACATACCAACTAACTATTAACCTCACGACAGGTCCTTCAGCCATTGTGTGTGTTTGTTACTAACTCCATACGCCACCTCAAGAGCAGCACGAATAATTTGAACGCAACGAGAATCCTGCGGAATCAGCTCCGGGCGAGGCTACGAAAATTGGAATTTTTCAACTCGTTTTATGAATAAAAATTATCTGCTCTGTCGGGCATCGAACCTAGCAACCTCTGTGAAATGAATATCTACTATATTATGGAATTCTCATGTCATGCACTGTGTTTGTCGTCAAACTCTTCCGAAACGGCCCGACCGATTCTCATGAACATTTTTGTGCATATCTGATAGGTCTGGGAATCGGTCGTAAGCTATTCATTGAATCTAAAATTCAACATTGGGTCGTCGATTATGATATTTTTATCAGAACTTGAAAATTCAAGATGGTGGATTCGATATGGCAGAGGACTTTTGTAATTTTGATTCTATTCAACATAGTGGTATCTGGAGGTTTCCAAGGTCGGAGAGTATATGATTCATTCGACAAAATTGAAACATTAAAGATGGCGGATCGAATATGGCGAACGAGATATCTAATAATGATCCAATTTTATTCAAAATTTGTATCTGGAACTTTCTGGGGTCGGAGATTATGGTTTTTGCGTCAAAATTTTGGAAATTCAAGATGGCGGATCCAATATACCGAACGCGCTTTGTGATAAATATTTGCTTGGGAAACTGAAGAGATAGACTGCCCAACTGAAAAGAACTAGACAATAAAAAATTTAAATAATGGAAGTGTGTTGACAAATATTCCACTGAAAGAATGTTTTTTTCGAATGATGTATATGGCGAAACAACGTTTGCTGGGTCAGCTAGTTATCGTATATATTTCTCTATTATATTGCTTTCCTCACACGTTTCGGTTGAAGTCACTTCCAGAAATGTGGCAGCACTGCCGGAAGTGACTAAGTTCAATATATGATGCGTATATAGAAAATTCAGCGGAGGTCACTTTGTATCTTATATATATACAAAAAACGTGAAATTTTTCAAATTCGAAATCGTTTCCCCTCTTTTGAAAAACGGGTAGATTGAGTATATATACGCATATATACGTTATTTTTCCTCGGAAAAAGTATTTCTATGACCCGGAGGTCAGGTTGCCCTCCAATATAGCGGAAGTGACAACCCATCGGGTATCAATATATATATATATATATGATTTTTTTCCACGAACGCGTATATTTGAGAGCGTCGTCCTTGAAATTGTGCTTCAAGCAATGAACTCAATACAACTGGAAGGGATACGCCCGCTCTCTCGAATAGCACAAAGTGTGTCAGGGGCAGCTGCAACAGAGATAGCATGATTTACGGATACCTGTCCTCTTCCAACTCGTGTTGTTTAATGGTGGATTGGTGTATAAATTTTCTCTTATCTAATAATTAAAGTAGCTAGGAATTTTTTCTCTCATCTACACAGGCAAGAAAGTGAAGACATAAGTTCATTGTCTTCGTTTATGCGAAATACGAGGTGAAATATCTATTCATTTTGTTGTATCAAAACGACTGAATTTGTTGTTGTAAACACTGAACTGATTGTTGAGAAGGTTTGTGATTAATATTGATAAACAATGGTGATTTATTGTGTCGCCTTTGGATGCAAGAACGAACAAGACAAAAGGGAAATGGGCATTCCATGGGTAAGTTGAATATTGTTCTCAGATTTTTGAAAAATATAGTTCTTGAAATGATCATCCAGTTAGGTATAGTTCCCAGTCTCAGAATATGTTCAAAAACTATACCTATATTATTTGTCAAAGTTAAATATTTCCATATTGATATTGAGTAATATTATTTGTTTGAGCTTTCCATTCAATTAAAAGACCAGACATTCTCGAATTATGGATAAAGGCAGTTCATAGAGGGAATTGGACTCCAAATAGAAGCAGCAAGCTTTGTGGGGAGCATTTCCTACCAACAGATTATTTAGGCATACCAGATACTGCTAGGTTTTTGAAAGCAGATGCTGTGCCCAGTATATTTTTTATTTCCTCAGCATTTGTTACCAAAAAATACTGATTCCCCCAGGAGAATAAGAAAACTCATAGGTACCTAGTTGATTAATAATGAAAAAAAAGTATGTTTTCACCTCTTTAAAATAAAAATAAAACTAGCTAGTAATTTGTTTTCAGGATGCATCTATGGACTCTCATAACTTGGGTCCAAAGGAAGAAGTTTCCCATTTTATTGATTTTGACTTGCCCACCACTTCCAGCTCCCAAGTTTCGAAGTTTATCAATAAAATATATTGTATTGAGGAGAAAAGTGAAGACACTGAGACAAAAAGTAATAAGGAGAGACCTGAAAATTTCAAATATGACAGAATTAGGAAGAAGGAATAGGAACCTATGGAAATTATGCTCAAAATGCACTCAATACCATTCAAGAACCTCTTTTCAAATTTTTCCTATCGTTTTTCTTTGCCTTCTGATAGTTCTGAGACATTGTGCTTCGCTCACCCTGTACAATATATTGTGACATTTGAATGAAAATGTATAATTTCAATTTTGTATTCATTTGACTTCCTGATCCTGTGAGAGAGAGATCGAAATTTCATTTCAAAGTCAATAAAAAAATCAGTAATAATTTTTTAATGATAATTGATAACAACATTATCCTTTTTCCTAAATGCATATTTTTATTTAATCACGTTTACTCTTGAATAGAAGCGAAAAACGAGAAAATATTTCAAATTTTGCGAGCGCTTCCCATTAACCAACACAAGATAGAGAGAGATAGGTATCCGTAAACACTGCGGGTTGCCTGATAAATATTTTTGCCTCACTCGTCGTTCACAGTGGGTCCCTTCCAGTTGTTTACATTCATTTCATTGGCTTCAAGCGGTCTATCTATCGAGTCTCAATCCAAATCAATGTGTTACATGATAAAATATAAGGATACAATTGACAGATTGGAATCGAACTAAAATCAATTTGACACTCACATTGAATTTGTTCATTGTGTAAGTTTGGAATTTGGGAAAGTGCATGAGATATCATTGGAGTTCAAAAGAGAAATTGTTATTTGTTTTATAGTAGACAGTGATGAAGACACTGATTAGGTACATATGGGAGCACAGATATGATACGTATCTCTACCAAGGAAGCTAACTGAAGCCAATTTATTTTACTTTCCACTGAAGGTAATATATTCTTTTTCCTCCCGTGGGAGTACATTGCTAGGTTTGTATCCTTAAATTAGGGAGCAAACGCTTACTTTTGATGAAGTGATGAGATTAAACGATTTTCGGAAATCTCGTGCTATTTGAGGAATTTTTTCAAATCCAATTTCTCAATTCATTTCTTCCTAACGTTGATAATGAAAAGGATGAAAGTGGCGGAACATCTTTCTGATGTTGATCTAAGTAATCGGAATTATCGATTATTTTCTGATCAAATGTTCTATCTTTGAACAACCATCTTCAAAGCCATTTTCATCGAGTGAGTTATGGAATACGGACCTGAATGGCGATTTTCTGAGAATGCATCAGTTTCGTATCGAATAATGTTGATGTTCAGAGAAGATTTTGATCTGAGCAGATATTCATTTCTTTACTATAGGAACCTATTATTTTTTTATTAGTCATCATATTATTGATTACTCACGTTACCTACTTCGAACTGCATCTTGATGTTGATGCAGCATTGTCGAATGTTCACTTTGAATAATGATGATGAACCTCTTCCCACACATTTTATGTAAGCAAGCAAGTCAAAAGTCACATCAAAAGTTGCCATGAGATTGTTTCTTCAGTTTTGTCATAACTTCATGATCATCAACGACAAAAACAATTGAATTACCAGAAATTCAGTTTTTTTAAATAATCTCAAATGGGAACAATGTTTGAAAGTCATTGGTCATTCGATTGTGTAACTATTCGTTCCTCCATTCAACAAAATCTGGATCTCTTGTAGTTCCTTTTAGATATACATACCAATATATATTGGCCCTCCGTATCTTGGACACAGTGTATATACAGGATGATTTACCGAAGGATGTGAAGAACGATTTAGTGGGTCGCCCCCACCAAAAAATAAGATTTGAGAATGAAATAATGATGAATATGAATATAATATAAAAATGTATATTCTGAGGAAAGGAGACTATCCACCCTCGATAATATGTCCCAGAAAAATGATTCAACAAAAAAATTACGAAACACGTAGATTTTTATTAGGGGGGGGGGGGGCGTTTGACGCAAAATGAATAATCTATACTTCAACCCTCTACTCCCCTCAATAATTTGAATAGGTTGGAGCGCACGAAAGGAAATTCCTATATCGTTCGTGGAACATCGTGCGTTTCTGGGCAGGATATGGAGAGGAGGTCGGTGTTGGTTTATTTTGAACTTCCGGAGGTTATAATTTCTTGGGTAAACTTCCATTGGCAGATAATTCTAAAGCTTTGTCGTTCTATAAACGAACGAGTTTTGGTAGAGTGTTGTTCGACATGTTTCAAGGATGACGACGAAAGGATTTGCTTACTGGGGCTGTCGAGTTCGTCTGACTGGTATTGCTAGTGATAGAATTATATCAGGGGTTTCTGAAAAACATTGCTCGTGGAAGTATCTAAAGAAAAGGGAATGTTCGCCGACTTTTCTACGGTGTTTTAATGGGGTCAAAGAGTTAGGGAATGTGACATAACCCACCAGAGCATTATAGTATGTTTGGGTGCTGAACCCTATACATAAGAATTGTAATCCAGAACTGGCCGTATCTGTGCATTGTATATCAGAAGATGTTGGGGTGTAAAGTAGTTTTTCGCGCGGAACAAGAATCCACGTTTTTGTGAAGCAGCTTTTGCGAAGGATCCGACATGAATTTCCCATGAGGGGGTATCGCTGATGGTAATACTGAGCATGGGTATAGTGGTCTTGGTGGGAATCGTGGTTCCAGACATTGTTATATTAGACATCCGCCTTTCTAGAGAAAATACAGGCTTGACTTTTGATCGCGTTGAATTCATCTAGGTTATTACTTCCCCAGGCTGTAATTTCCGCCAGATTGACAGAGTTGGCCTGTCTTTCACATGAGTGCTTAGTTTCCTGGGAAGAAATGGAAATACTAGAAGAGAAAGTATGGAGAGTACTATCGTCTGCAAAGCTGTGATTGGGGAAAGTGGTTGCTCCCAATAGATCGTTGATATAAAGTAAGAACAATGTTGGTGCCAAAAGTGATCCTTGTGGAACGCAGGAATCGATGGCAACGGTGTCAGATATACTCCGTCCACCACCACATGGAGCGATCTGCCTGAAAGAAAATTCGAAAGAAGATCGCATAACAGGTGGTAAGCTGCATGATGGTAGTTTGTGGAGCAGTCCTTGCTGCCAAACACGGTTGAATGCCTTCGATAAATCTAACGCTACAGCTAGAGATTCCCCATGTTCTTGGGTGACGTAGGCAAGTAAATCTCTAGTTGATCTTCGGTGGGGAAAGCCATAATGTCTTGTTACACTTCGTTTTATTCCTAACGAAAATCCTGCATATAGCAAATCTATTTAACATTGTTTACGTACGCAACCTTGTATTATTCTGTTCCTCCGCTCATCAATTCGTGAAATTAGGTAGGTAGAGATACCGTGGCCGTGTTATCGTTGGTCTGTGAACTGGTCCAACACATTTTGTTTTATTTGGCTGAACTATTTAGTTATGATTCTCCGTTCATCAGGTACTGTCAGTACACGATATCTTACCTGGGCGAGGCCTGCCTGACTGTTGATCTCCGTGAATTGTAGCATAGGTGATGAATCCTGACCATACTTGAATTGTGAGATCTTTTATAGACAGTCATTCTACAATTTCATTTCCATTTCGATCATTGTTTTGTTTACATCGAAATAATTTTTAATTAACCAATATTTTACTGTCAAAGGTGTCACCTGGCGATGACTGACAAGTGAGTGTTATTTGCGAGCTAATCTTCTTTTGTTTACGTATGAACACTTCTTCTCTATCTTAAGCCGCTGTCAGAAGAGGTTATTGACGGTAGTTCGGTTATATTGTTTTTGTAAAATGGGGTCTAGTTCAGACAATAATTATGATTGAAGGGTTTTGTTCGACTCACAATCCCTTTAGTTCGTTATTAGATTACCATTTGGAATATTCGGTGTGATGTACTTATGGGTTGTGTCCCATCATGTCAGTGGCTCTGGCCGAGGAAGAAGATTCCTTACGTAATTCTGACGCCTTCTTCGACCTTCGACATCGGCGCAGGTCCGAATTCGAGAATATTCTAGATTTTTCTGGAATTAATTGATGCGCATCAGGTTGGCTGTGGCGCAATAATATCCGCTTCTGTGCTGTGCTCGGAAGTGTAGTCTGGCGAAAGTCAGGCCATTTTCCTTTTTCAAAAAAAAAAATGTGGTGTAAAGCCATTTAGGCTCAAGTGTTGTGTTGGTGGTCGGGATGGCTCCCACCAACAAGGCTGATTGCCATATTAGGATGGCTAGAAAAACATTCTTCCGGCGGGAGGACAGCCCACTGAAACCGGCGAGACGATCCGGATTCATTTTGGGAACTTGGAGTGGACCACCTCGTGGTACAAGTAAGCCTGAGATTCGGTTCTTTGTAAATAAGTTACTTATAGTAGTAATTTTTCCAATAGTGTTGGGATTAGTTGACCAAGAATCTCTATTTTCTGGATACCTTTGTTGGTTCTGGTACCAGACCTCATTTTCGAGGGATTTGTGGCTGAAGAACACGAGGCCGGCGTCACTCATCAACTTCATCAAACCCGCCCATCATCAAAGGTATGAAGTTTTGTCTGATCTTTTCGAGTGCTATACATGTTCTCTTTAGGGTTTTTCGTCCCAGTCCCTGGGTACTACCTCTACCAAGAGGCCATAGAGCTGTAGGGGCTCTAATCTGTGGCTGATCAGATCCACAGCCTTCTGTACCTCGCACCCTGAGGATTTACCCTGTAGCACCCCTGCACTTCTTCACACCTATGTTCTGCACATCTTCACATCAACGTCTGCACATCTTTACACCTACGTCTGCACATCTTTACACCTACGTTCTTCACCCTGGACATCTGTATCCTGCACCCTGGACATCTGTATGCTACACCCTGTATACAACTACCCTGCATATTTAGGACTGTGCACCTGTAGTTCTGCTTCCTGCTGGTGAGTTCGTTCCATTTTTTTTTTTTGTACTGGATAACTGCCACCAAGTATTACTACCTATAAGCCTAGTAAAAAGTTGATTCAGTCCTGAGGGGTTAATATCATATAAGTTTTGACCTATTCATAGTTTAAATACCATATTTTGTTATCTTTTGTCTGATTTTCACACCTGGAAACCAATGTGCACTGCGGTATTATCACCTAGATTTCACACATGAATTTTATATAAGTGTAGGCTGTTTTGGAGAGTTGATTTCAACCAGTCATTTTTATGTACCTTGAGTCAAATTGACTACCATCACTGAACCAGAGAGTTGGTTTTGGTCAGTCTAGATTATGTATGTTAGCCATATAGTTTTGTTAAAATCACATACAAGAGTATGATATGCCTTTGCAGAATATTAAAGGTGATATTTTGGTAGAAAAATATAAGTATTTTCTTTACTGTGCCTAACGTACCCACCCCAGTGTCCTGCTGAGCTACCAGTGTCTTATTCCTGCTGTATAGAACAAGGCACTAAAAATACTAAATTTTGTAGCAAAAACTCATGAAATTCAAATCACCTAGTGGATTTCAGGCTGATAAACAGCCACCTCAGGGGAAAATCCCAACTCAGTTCAATAATCCTTACCCCCTGAGTTTTGCAAGTTACAATGGCGCCCAACGTGGGGCTCTGGTGAGGGTATTTGCTGTACTTTTTTTTTCAGGATTGCACGTCTGGACTTGGTCGTGTGCAGGGTGTAGAGTACTGGTTGCTTCCAGATTTTGCAGTTAAAAATTTTTTTTTTCTCTTCTTCTCCGGGAAGGGAGGGGGTATGTAAACTTGAGTTTACATGTGCTAGAAATATTTTTTTCCCATCGATATTATTCGATTTTCAGCTTGAAGAAACTTGCCTACAGCGCAAATATTTTTTTTCCCATCGATATTATTCGATTTTCACTTCGAAGAAAATTGCCTAAAGTGCAAATATTTTTTTTCCCATCGATATTATTCGATTTTCACTTCGAAGAAAATTGCCTAAAGTGCAAATATTTTTTTTTTCCCATCGATTATGCGATTTTCAATACGGTCTACATAACTTAAGAGTATTTGGATTCTTGCAGCATAGGCTAGACCTGCTGGATTTGTCATTGCCATTAGTTGGGATAAACTGAGGAATTTCGGGATCAATATGGAGATCAATAGGTTACGAAGCGACGAGCTTACTTATGAACTATTGTTGCGTGGTTCGGGTCTAGGTAATGGAACGGTTCAAGAGAAGCGCGCTTTATTGAGAACTGCCCTACAGGCGGAGCAAGAAGGTTCATCACAAACATCCACAATACAATTTGATCCTAAGAATGAAATATTAATATGTCATAATAAACTTACTGAATTGTTAGGCAGTATTCAAACGTTTGAGGATAGTAATTTTGAGAATGAGTTTCAAAAAATTAATTCGAGGTTAATCCATGTTACAAATCGTATCAACCGACTCCCGGCCAAAGAACCGGATGATGAGATTGAGAGACTCAAATTGACCGTATTAGCTAAAGATCTGAAACTTGCTCTGGATTGTGCATATAGGTCTGCTGGTAGGAAAGTTAATGATAACTCGAGTTCCCCCAAACTGACTCCTCCGAGTGCAAGTTCAACTAGCCACTCGTTTGTCGATGATCTCATAAATCTGGATGAGGCAGAGGAACATGTTAACAGTTACCGCAGCACTAGTTATGAACCTGCAGCACAAGCCATCCCTAAGAATCCAAAGCAAAATACCTCAAAAGTACAGAAAGATGTTGATGTTGATGTTTCAAATCTCACTGATAGGATATCCGAATTAATGCGAGACATGCACGTTAATGTCCTACAACAGAAAGTAGATAATTCTTGTAAAGATAATAATAATCTCCCTGATAGCCGTTGCGCTACTGCGAGCAGTACTCGAGTAGGGTTTGGTACGCCCGTCCATTATCCCGCGACAGCTGGTAGTCGACATTTTTCTAATAATATTTGTGATTTTGGAGTAAATTCCCAAAGATTTGTTGACGTAAGTCGTTGGAGACTTCGGTTCAATGGCACTACAAGTGTCACTGACTTTCTTGAAAAATTGGAAGAAATGCGTGTTTCTCGCGGAGTGTCGAAAACACAGTTATATGATTCAATTCCAGAAATACTGGAAGGAGATGCTGCGATTTGGTTTCGTTTTGCTCGAAACAATATTGGAACTTACGATGAGTTCACGGGAGCATTACGACATAGTTTTTTGCCTCGTAATTACGAAGAAAGGATTTGGGATACCCTAAAGAGAAGGACTCAGGGCCCAACGGAAAATGTTATTATTTATGTTTCCTATATGGAGAATTTGTTTGACAAGTTGTCTCATAAACCCAGCGAGGAGTATAGGGTTAGTTTTATAAAGGGGAAAATGTTACCATATTTGCAAATGGCTATGGCCGGAAAAGGAATATATTCCTTAAATACCCTGATCACGATAGGTCGCGATATTGAAGAAGCGAATCAAAGCGCACAAGAATACCGAGCCCCCTTAGTTGGTCCTAGGAATTCTGTGGAACCTGGACTAGAATATCAACGGGTGTCAAATCCTCGTGTTTCCGTTATTGAACAACAATTTCAAAATGGAGCTTTTGCTTCAACCCCTTATGATGGTAGTCACCATATGAATTCGCGGTCGCACTTCATGCTGCCTGCTGACAATGGTCAGTTGATCGGATCGGAAGTTGATCCTTGTCTGTCTTCAAACCCTCCTCAAAATTTCTCTTCACCGTCTGATATCGTTCAGCCTAATCAGTCTCAATATAATCTTCTTGAGCCTAGCCCTATTCAAGTATCTCCTGTCAACACGAGGACTACTTCAAACAACCCGACTTCTTCAACTTCTAGACCTTCGCCAGGTTCGGGTCCAACTTGCTGGAACTGTGGCCAGGCTGGTCATGTACGTAGTCGTTGTACCCAACCTCATAGACTACACTGCTTCAAATGTGGTAGGCCGGAAGTAACCGTCAGATCATGTCCCAACTGTTCGGGAAACGTGCAGCAGAGCCGTTAGAGGGTCGCATAACGTGCTCTAGAAATGAATTGCGCGACGACTCATTTCATCGGGATTACTACCCTCAAACCGTTTTGCCAGTCCTGTCGTATATTCTATCTCATTGTATAGGTGATAATAGACCGTTTTTGTCAATAGAAATTTTTGGAATTAAATTCAAGGCTCTTCTGGATAGTGGCGCGAATAACACTGTTTTAGGAAAAATTGGGTGGGACATTCTCAAAAATTTGGGTATTAAGTTGAATAAATCAAGTATTAACTCTTGCATTGTTGCGAATAATCAGGACTGCTTGGTCCTCGGTTCACTCTCCTTACCGGTTAAGTTAGAACATAAAGTTCAAATCCTAGAGATATTAGTTGTTCCCGAATTAAATCATTCTATCATTTTAGGAGTCGACTTTTGGTTGGCTATGGGTATAATTCCTGACTTAAAACGCGGATGTTGGTCATTCGATAACCCATCTTCATGTATCAACATTATTAGTACCGACGGCAATATAGTCTCTAAAGAAGTTTTGTCGCCTGAGGAAAAGTCTCGTCTTGACCGACTAGTTAGTGAATATTTTGAACAACAAGGGGATAAATTAGGTTGCACCTCATTGATTGAGCATAAAATTATAACCGACTCGGAACCGATTAAGCAGAGAGCCTATAGGGTTTCGCCTATTATGCAAGAACACATCGACAAAGCTGTTAAAGAAATGTTGGACTTGGACGTGATTGAGCCCTCTAGTTCCGCTTGGTCCAGTCCTGTTCTCCTTGTACCGAAGAAAGGAGGCGAGTATCGCTTCTGTGTCGATTATCGACAACTTAATAGAGTAACAAAGAAAGACGCTTATCCACTTCCATTTATTTCGTCAATATTGGACAAATTACGGGGAGCTAAATATTTGAGTTCAATTGATATAAAGTCGGCCTATTGGCAAGTTCCAATCGCGCCAGAATCTCGAGATTACACTGCTTTTACAATCCCAGGTCGTGGGCTTTACCATTTTAAAAGAATGCCATTCGGGCTATGTAATGCGCCGGCTACGTTCGAACGTCTTATTGACAAGGTTTTAGGTCCTGAGCTAGAGCCTCAAGTTTTCTATTACTTAGATGACGTAATCATCGTTTCCTCTTCATTTGAAGATCATATGAAGACCTTGAAAGAGGTTTTTGAACGTTTTAAGAAAGCAGGGCTGACAGTCTCAAAATCGAAGTGTTTCTTTTGCCGTCCCGAACTGCGATACTTAGGATACGTCGTTGATAGCCGGGGTCTCCATGTGGATCCTGACAAGGTATCGTCAATCCTAAATATTCCGCCTCCTAAAAATGTTACCGAGGTTCGTCGCGTGCTAGGTGTTGCTTCCTGGTACAGGAGATTCATAGCGAATTTTTCTACTTTAGTTGCGCCCATGACCGCGCTACTTTCGAAAAACAAGAAGTGGTGCTGGTCCGAAGATTGCCAAATTTCATTTCAGGGTATCAAAAATGCTTTGGCTTCTGCTCCCGTACTAACGTGTCCAGATTTCAGTCGGCCATTTCAAGTACAAACCGATGCATCCGCGTATGGCATAGGTGGAGTTCTTTCCCAAATTTTTGACGATGGCGAACATGTCATTTGCTATGTTAGTCGATCCCTAACTCGACAAGAGCGCAATTATAGCACAGTAGAACGAGAATGTCTTGCTGTCCTGTACTCGGTAGAGAAGTTACGTCCTTACCTAGAAGGTTACGAATTTTCCGTCATTACAGACCACCACAGTTTGGTATGGCTCCATAACTTACGAGAACCTAAGGGGCGTATTGCCCGCTGGTTACTCCGTCTCCAACAATTTAACTTTAAAATATTTCATCGTAAAGGCAAAGACAACGTCGTACCCGACGCGTTGTCCAGAGCAGTTCCAGAAATCAATTCTGTGTCTGTCCATATTTCGACAATTTCATCTTCAGATAAATGGTACCTTCGCACGGTTCAACAAGTTAGAGAGAGTCCTTTAAAGTTTCCTCAATGGCGCCTAGTTAATGAAAGATTATTTAAGTATGTTTCTTGTCCCTATCCTGGTCTACGAGACCAAACAGATTATTGGAAGGAGGTAGTACCGAAAGAAAAGCGGAAGAAAATTATTGGTGACAATCATGACAAAACAATAGCCTGTCATGCCGGTGTTTTTAAGACCTTTGAACGAATAAAGGAGCGTTACTATTGGCCAAAAATGCGAGCTGATATAGCCGCTTACGTCCGGAAATGTCAGATTTGTAATCGTCATAAACCGGAGTTACAACGTCCCGCTGGTTACATGGGGAAGCACCCTGAACCAACTACTCCATGGCAGATGATCTCGGTAGACCTCGTCGGACCATTGCCTCGTTCAAAAGAGGGGTACCGATTCATTTATGTTGTAACCGACACTTTTAGCAAATTTTCTTTATTCTTCCCTTTGAGGACCGCGACTGCTGCTGCTGTTACGCGTATAACTGAAGAACACATTTTTCTGATGTTCAGTTGCCCTCAAATTTTGATCTGTGACAATGGAGTGCAGTTTCAATCCAATGTATTCAAGAAGTTATGCGAAGATTATCATGTTCATATTAGATTCACGCCTCTGTACCATCCGCAAGCAAATCCCGTAGAAAGAGTCAACCGAGTTCTTAAAGCAATGCTTTCGTGTTATGTGGAGGAGAACCATAGAGTATGGGCTGAGTTATTGCCAAAGGTAGGATGTGCGATCCGCACTTCAGTTCACGAGGCCACGGGCCTAACACCATTCTTTATAAATTTCGGACGCGAGCACAAACCCAGTGGTAATAACTACGAACATCCTCTTGCTAATGTAGATAGCGTTCCTACTCCCAGAAGAGCGGTAGAAGAATTCAAAAACATTTATCGTGATGTCCGGAAACGTCTTGACGACGCACACTCAAAGTCCAAGCGGCGCTATAATCTGAGGCGAAGACCGGTTAATTATTCGGTTGGTGATTCTGTCTATGTGAGGAATCATGTTCTCTCCGACGCTACTAATCATTTCACTGCTAAATTCGCACCAAATTATAAAGGTCCTTTCACCATTAGAAAGAAGCTCTCTCCCGTAACATATGAGGTGGTGGATGGCAATGATAAGTCTAGGGGTATTTGGCATGTTCAAGATATTAAGGCTCGTCCGCCTGATCCAGGTTCTGAGGATGAGGACTTTCCTGATCCCTCTACGGATATTTAAGTTCTCCTGCAGTATTTTCGACGGAATTTTGAGATTTACAGGTAAATCTCTTCGGGGTAGAGGGGGAGTGTTACACTTCGTTTTATTCCTAACGAAAATCCTGCATATAGCAAATCTATTTAACATTGTTTACGTACGCAACCTTGTATTATTCTGTTCCTCCGCTCATCAATTCGTGAAATTAGGTAGGTAGAGATACCGTGGCCGTGTTATCGTTGGTCTGTGAACTGGTCCAACACATTTTGTTTTATTTGGCTGAACTATTTAGTTATGATTCTCCGTTCATCAGGTACTGTCAGTACACGATATCTTACCTGGGCGAGGCCTGCCTGACTGTTGATCTCCGTGAATTGTAGCATAGGTGATGAATCCTGACCATACTTGAATTGTGAGATCTTTTATAGACAGTCATTCTACAATTTCATTTCCATTTCGATCATTGTTTTGTTTACATCGAAATAATTTTTAATTAACCAATATTTTACTGTCAAAGGTGTCACCTGGCGATGACTGACAAGTGAGTGTTATTTGCGAGCTAATCTTCTTTTGTTTACGTATGAACACTTCTTCTCTATCTTAAGCCGCTGTCAGAAGAGGTTATTGACGGTAGTTCGGTTATATTGTTTTTGTAAAATGGGGTCTAGTTCAGACAATAATTATGATTGAAGGGTTTTGTTCGACTCACAATCCCTTTAGTTCGTTATTAGATTACCATTTGGAATATTCGGTGTGATGTACTTATGGGTTGTGTCCCATCATGTCAGTGGCTCTGGCCGAGGAAGAAGATTCCTTACGTAATTCTGACGCCTTCTTCGACCTTCGACATCGGCGCAGGTCCGAATTCGAGAATATTCTAGATTTTTCTGGAATTAATTGATGCGCATCAGGTTGGCTGTGGCGCAATAATATCCGCTTCTGTGCTGTGCTCGGAAGTGTAGTCTGGCGAAAGTCAGGCCATTTTCCTTTTTCAAAAAAAAAAATGTGGTGTAAAGCCATTTAGGCTCAAGTGTTGTGTTGGTGGTCGGGATGGCTCCCACCAACAAGGCTGATTGCCATATTAGGATGGCTAGAAAAACATTCTTCCGGCGGGAGGACAGCCCACTGAAACCGGCGAGACGATCCGGATTCATTTTGGGAACTTGGAGTGGACCACCTCGTGGTACAAGTAAGCCTGAGATTCGGTTCTTTGTAAATAAGTTACTTATAGTAGTAATTTTTCCAATAGTGTTGGGATTAGTTGACCAAGAATCTCTATTTTCTGGATACCTTTGTTGGTTCTGGTACCAGACCTCATTTTCGAGGGATTTGTGGCTGAAGAACACGAGGCCGGCGTCACTCATCAACTTCATCAAACCCGCCCATCATCAAAGGTATGAAGTTTTGTCTGATCTTTTCGAGTGCTATACATGTTCTCTTTAGGGTTTTTCGTCCCAGTCCCTGGGTACTACCTCTACCAAGAGGCCATAGAGCTGTAGGGGCTCTAATCTGTGGCTGATCAGATCCACAGCCTTCTGTACCTCGCACCCTGAGGATTTACCCTGTAGCACCCCTGCACTTCTTCACACCTATGTTCTGCACATCTTCACATCAACGTCTGCACATCTTTACACCTACGTCTGCACATCTTTACACCTACGTTCTTCACCCTGGACATCTGTATCCTGCACCCTGGACATCTGTATGCTGCACCCTGTATACAACTACCCTGCATATTTAGGACTGTGCACCTGTAGTTCTGCTTCCTGCTGGTGAGTTCGTTCCATTTTTTTTTTTTGTACTGGATAACTGCCACCAAGTATTACTACCTATAAGCCTAGTAAAAAGTTGATTCAGTCCTGAGGGGTTAATATCATATAAGTTTTGACCTATTCATAGTTTAAATACCATATTTTGTTATCTTTTGTCTGATTTTCACACCTGGAAACCAATGTGCACTGCGGTATTATCACCTAGATTTCACACATGAATTTTATATAAGTGTAGGCTGTTTTGGAGAGTTGATTTCAACCAGTCATTTTTATGTACCTTGAGTCAAATTGACTACCATCACTGAACCAGAGAGTTGGTTTTGGTCAGTCTAGATTATGTATGTTAGCCATATAGTTTTGTTAAAATCACATACAAGAGTATGATATGCCTTTGCAGAATATTAAAGGTGATATTTTGGTAGAAAAATATAAGTATTTTCTTTACTGTGCCTAACGTACCCACCCCAGTGTCCTGCTGAGCTACCAGTGTCTTATTCCTGCTGTATAGAACAAGGCACTAAAAATACTAAATTTTGTAGCAAAAACTCATGAAATTCAAATCACCTAGTGGATTTCAGGCTGATAAACAGCCACCTCAGGGGAAAATCCCAACTCAGTTCAATAATCCTTACCCCCTGAGTTTTGCAAGTTACAGTCTATCATTAATGATTCCTGAACTTTCCAGATATTTGATGAGCTTGATTTTCCACTGATAACAGGGCAATTGGCCTATAGTCGTTAGGCAGGCTCTCGTTTTCTTTTTCGGGGATTGGTTGGACTCTAGCTATTTTCCAAAGATAGAAAAATACCCGACTTGTAGGAGATGGTAAATAGCTTGCAAAGAATCGGTGTCAATTCTGGTGAACACATTTTGAGAATAATGGGTGTAATTCCACCAGGACCATTGGACTTATTCATTATTTTGAGACCAAGCAGAATGCGTCTGATATAGTGCGTTGACAAAAGACAATTTCAGGCATTCGACTTTCAATAACATGTGGAATGTCTGGTGGCACTCTTCCCTTAGAATTCAAGGTAGAGTTTGCGGAGGAAATTCAATTTTGACACTGGCAGTGCAAAGTTTTTTGAATTCCAACAAGGCGATCTCGATATGTTCCGCTATTTTTTTGTGAAATTATCGAGGGTGATGGACCACCCGGTATATTTCCAAGCGTTTGAATCTACATATCTTGTATAAATTGCCATGCATACTTACGAAAGTTCTGCAGAAAAACTAGTCCGAATGCGAATAGGATATAACCTCTCATTGTCCTATATATGACCAAAAACACAGAACCACTGTCACTGCGAATCAAATGATGTTCTTTTTCAAGAAATATTTTTAAACACTTACAATGAAAAACGCACTTTATATAAGTATTATATATTTCGATTTGTACCACACATTAGTAAATGAGTTGCGGTTAAACAAATATTGGTGGCAAATAAACACGTCTCACACAGTATGATGTACTAGGTGATTCCGTTTATACACTAGAGTTTAATTTATTTTCACAGATGATTCGCGTTTCTATAGGTAAACACAAACAGAACTTTCTGATGCGACGTTTATCGGTCAACAATATAGAAATCAAAATTGTTGAGTAATTGATTGTTTCAGCATGTAACAAGAATATTTTCCGTTAGCAAAGGAAGAACATATTTGCGCGATCGAAAAAACTGTTAGCCGCGAAGAGAACGTCCTGAATAATAAAAGTTTGTTTGCCATCAGGCATTACAATCAAACGAGTTATTTTATTGTTGGTTTTGGAACAGTTCGATTCGTTTTTTATTATTCATTCTTTTAGCGTTTTGCATCAGAGTTGTTTCGAATACATGTACAGGGTGATATATTGAGACAAATACATATACAGGGTGACCTCGCTGTCAAATAATCTGGGCCAGCTTACCTCGACGAAATATTACCGATAAGGGATAAGGTTCAGGGCGTCGAAGGTGAATTTTTTTCTTTCAGCTCTTGGATCGCACGAAAGGGAATCCCTATGTATGATGTTCGAAGAATATCTATCGTGCGTACCTATAGGGAGGATTATAGGGACACAAGCGTATGGGATTTTTTTAACTTTCGGATACTTCCTTTGGCAAGGAATTCCAATTATCTTCGCTGTTCTATAGAGGAACGAGTTTTGGTAGATGGTTGCTAGACATATACAGAGGTTGAGGACGGAAGAATGTGCTGATATTATGTTTGATTGGTATTGCTAGTGAATTGTATAATTTATTTTCGGAAATGCATGTTATTTCAGACATGAATGATGATAGTTTGGAAACTAGAGGTTTTCAGGCATGAGAAATAATAATTTACTATCCCAGGTAGCACATCAAATTGGTTGAGTGCTGAATTTATATTGGGCCGATATATTGCGTCAATTTGATGATAATTTTGGTAGGTACAATATATGAGACTAGGTATATTGGAAATACGATATTGTAATGATAATATTGGTGGAATATTGTGCAACCTGAGCTTGAAGTGCAGTGTTGGAAATTTCGTTCACAATATGTCGAAAAACATTTACCCTAACAACATATATTCTATGACAGCCCCTGTCGGGACACGGGACATACTATGAGGTCTACTCAAATATCAATGGTGGAGATGTTGCGGCAGCAGTGTTTTGTGATCTAACAAAAGCTTTCGACTGCGTGGATCACGAGATACTCTTGCGGAAACTACATCACTGTGGATGTAAAGGAGTGACTCTGCAATGGTTCAAATCATATCTCATAGGTCGAAGACAAACAGTAAAATCAAATACAAATGAATACTCGAAGCAAATTGAGATCAATTTTGGAGTGCCTCAAGGATCTGTATTGGGTCCCATACTTTTTTCGATATATGTTAATGATCTCACAAATATTGACTTGACTGGTAAAGTAACACTCTTCGCAGATGATACCACGATTTTGTGGCACAGTAAAACAGAAGAAGATCTGAAGAATAACATATCTGTCGATGTAAAAAAGATCAAGTTATGGTGTGACTCGAATCGTCTATCTTTCAATATAAATAAAACAAATATAGTTACTTTCAGATGCTCACTCGATAATTTTCCCCTTGATAACGGAATCATTGAAAATACAGACTGTACCAAATTCTTGGGAGTCGTCATAGACAAAAAATTAAAATTTGATAGGCATGACGAGCAGCTCAAAAGTAAAATATCCTCTGGATGCTACGCAGTGAGGGTAATTTCAAAAGAGCTTGGATCCCAGACTGCTATATAAAACAGCATATTATGCCTTAATTGAGTCACATATTTAAGGTACGGGATACCTTTCTGGGGAGTGTGTAACCTAGACCTACTTGAAACTGTGCAGGTGCTTCAAAAAAAAGCAATTCGATATATTTACAAAGCCAAACCTCGCGACTCATGTAGGCCATTGTTCAAAGAAAATAAAATTTTGACAGTGATATCTTTGTTTATATTAGAGACCGTATGCTTGGTTAGGAAACACTTCACCAAATTTGACAGAGCTCAGTCCAATTATTCCACATGCCACAGCATTAATAGTTTGAAACTGCCGATACCCAGCACGTCTTTAGTGAGGGATTCCTTGTATTACAATGGTGTTAAAATGTATAACCACTTGCCAAACCATCTTAGGGGTGCATTAATAGATATTGAAATATTCAGGAATACTGTCAAAGAACTGCTGAAGCTCAGACCATATTACAGCCTTGAAGAATTCTACGATGACACGATCTGATATCTAATATATAATAATAATAATAATAATAATAATAATAATAATAATAATGCGGCTTTATTATTCATTCATCAAAATGTCAACAAGTACAAGTTAAGAAGGAGTGGCGATGTTCAGCGGAGCTGCTCTTCCACATAACCACTCCATTACAGCTAAACATTCAGCGAGTTATTAGAGGTTATACAAGCTACATTGATAGTACAAATACAGGTATACAAAAATAATAAGTCATCAATTTATGATACGAAAGGTAACCAATTCATCATTCATAAGGTAGAATCCATCAAAACAGACCTGACCTGCTCTCTGAAGCTAGCCAAACCTGCTGCAGCCTTAATATTCGCGGGCAATCTGTTATACAGCTTGGCTGCATTGTAACTAAGTGAACTTTCATAAAGTGCAGATCTGTGCCTGGGGACGGTGTACAGATCTTTCGATCGTGTCGGACAGGTATGAGTTTGACAACCTTTACTCAGCTTTTTCAAAAGATATAAGGGTGCATGATTTTTATTCAGCTTATAAATTAAACATGCCAAATGCAATTGGAAGCGATTTTCGAGAGACAGCCATTTCGTCTCCTCGAAGGCAAGAGAGATATGGTCGAATTTTCGCAGGTTGAATGAAAATCTAACACAGCAGTTTTGTATTTTCTGGAGACTTTTTTCATCGCCGATTGACAAGGCCGGCCAATAAATCATATCACAATAGGAAAGAATGCTTAGAATTAAGGTATCACATAATTTGAGTTTGACATCTTTACTCAATAAGTCTCTATGTATATATAGGGTCCGAAGTTTACAGTAAGATTTCTGCAAAAGATTATTAACATGCTTCGAAAATCTCATGTCAGAATCCATATGCAGGCCGAGGTTTTTACATGTATCTACTGGATTGAGCGATTTACCATTGATACGTATATTGAGATTTGGATAGTCAATTACATTCTTGCGATTGTTTCCAAATACCACCATAATCGTTTTGAACTCGTTCAAAATCAATTCAATATATGGGTATGCTGATTAGAATTCTTGTGATTACTTCATTCTAATATTAGGTTTGCTTACATACTCATGATTGTGATTGTTTTTATACCTATGTATGTTAGTGTTTTCATATTTCGACAAAAAAATATTTATTCAATGTTTTATTTGATGTTTTAGTATTGTGATTTTAATATTATAGTTGTTTTATATTTATTTTATATATACTCTTTACTGACTTCATGCTTTGTCGACAAGAAGAAATTCTTTCATGACAATAAAGTATATTTATTATTATTATTATTATTATTATTATTATTATTATTATTAGGGACGGTCTATGGACATACTTTGGCTTCGGAAGAGGAGCAACACGAGACGTCCTCTCAGTTCGGCCCAGGGATTTACCAGGTACTACCCCACATCATCCCAAATATATATTCAATGGGTATACCGTTACCTCAATAGTGAATCCCAGTCCCAAGTCCCTGGGAGAGATAAAAAAATTCCGCAAGGTACATATAGGCGTATAATAACTATACACTGTGATGGGTCGTTGGTCCCCCCGTTCAGTATACGCACATTAATGGGACAACCTAGGGATGTGCCAGAGTAGAAACATCAACTGGAAATACTAATCAGGACATCCCAATCATATCCTACCTACATGTATATTTTATAATATTGTCTCACAAATGTAGATCGGTACAACAACATATAGTAACCATACTGTATTCAACAGTTTTAACCTATATTGCAATTTGAACATTCTTCCCATGTCGATTCTGACGCGGTTATGAAATATATTTTATATTCGAGTTCGACAGCACATTGGTTGAATATTATTGTTTCAACAATATTTGGAACATCATATTCACCTATTCTGATTGATATTGTTTCAACTATATCATGCGGAAGATATCGAATGCATATTATTGTTCCAATCGGCCAATCAGTATTTTTCTTTATATCGGTCATAGAACAGAAAAACGATATATATAGGTTTTGTAGTGTTTCCAAGTTAATTGCATATCGGCAACATTGTTTTGAAAATACATATATCTATATCGGCATTTCGATCGATATTTATCTAATATCACTCTCAAACCTATGTCAATAGATGGAGCTAATAAATGATTGGTAACGTATTGGTTACCGTGCCGGTCAGACGAGAGAATATAAATATTGGCTCGAGACGATTGAAATTATTGAAAACCGTGATCAATAATGCGGCTTTCCCAAGGACGAGGCCAATATCACCGAATAATGCTCATGCACATTTTATGTCTCGCCAATATTGATATGAAAATATTCTAGCAATAATTTCATCAAAAGGCGAGAACATAGCAACATATCAATTTTCAATGATCCACCAATATTTCCAACTATTATTGCATCAATATTGTCGAATGTTCACTTTTCATTACCCGCCAATATTTGACTTCACATTTTATGACGCATATTATACCAATAATATTGGTGTGAAAATATTTCACCAATATTTCCTTGCTTCCAAGCTGATTTTCGATATTCCACTGTAATTTTGAAACTAATATTGTACCAATATCGCCGAATGTTCACATTTTGTTTCTCGCCTTTGGATCTTCAGTACTAGCGACTTTTTCTGGAATTAAAATGGTGAATGATGTTCCGCCAGCAAAATTCAAAATGTTCTGTCGCCAAAATTTCAATTGTGCGTTTTCATTCCTTTGAATAACTCCTTATCAATGCTTTTTACATCCAGAGACACACGGCAATGTCTTGCACCAAGTACTCGTTTGAATAATGACATCCAGAGAGACGGGTGATTTTGACTCACTTCAAAACGTCGACTTGAATTGAAACCTAGCACACTGATCAAGGACCGATGACAATGGCATAATTCAATAGTTTTGTGCCATTATCCTGATCAGTATACAGGGTGGTCCGGTATGTAGTACAAACAATTCAACAGTGTGTTGTACTTGTTGAAATAATAAAAATATATGCTTTTTATCGCGTCGTTTTCGAAATATAGGGTGTTGAAAATACAAGTCTGAATATTGTTTTTCGATGAAAACTTCCAAAACGGTTTGAGATAAATCAACGAAATTTCTCACAGATACTAAACTTTTTACGCTCTATAAAATGAAATGAGAATTATTTCATGAAGTGATTCAGTGGCGGCTGAATCGGACGGTGGTGAAGGAAAAAGTCAGCCAAATTTTTATATGTGCATTCAATTATTCCTTTTCGAGCTCAAAATATAAAAAAAAACAGTTGCGTATAATAGTTTTGTTGCATTTTTTCAATCTGTTACAACATCTTTAAATTGAACCGGATTAACAATATGAGAAATCTCAGCTAATAAAAAATAATAACTGGACAAACACAATAATCTTCAATTCACCATCAGATTCAGATACCACTGAATTACTTCATAAAATAATTCTTATTCCATCTTATAGAGCGTAAAAAGTCAAGTATCTGTGAGAAATTTCGAGAACCTTTCATCAAAAAACAATATTCAGACTCGTATTTTCAAAACCCTATATATATCTCGAAAACGACGCGTTTCATAGTATATGTTTTTATATGAACTTTTTTTTATCATCTAACAACAAGTACAGCACACTGTTGAATTTTCTGTATTACAAACCGGACCACCATGTATATCTCCAGGATTATGGATTTTTCTGGAATAAAATAGTGAACGATGTTCCGCCACTAAACTCTCAAATGTTCTGTCGCCAAGTTTCAAATGAAAGTCTTATTTATTCCTTGAATTCAACTATACATGTTGCTCTGGTTCACTGGCTATACACCGGGTGCAACTTCTGTATCTTCTGCATTTGTGAATGGATTTTTCTGAAATTTGGTAGTTATATATTATATAATAGCAATCATTTCGGATTTGTCCACTTTACAATCCAATATGGCGGACTTCCGGTTTTTCTGGAAATGCCATTAATTAATATTATTTGTTTCTAATACGGAACACCCTGTATATTTTTATCTATTCCAGTTCCACAGGGCAATACAAATATTCTAGGAATGTTTCATGAACATTCGGAATGGACTGTTTTGAATATCCTTAGAATATTCCTAGTATATTTGAAGGAGAATGAAGGAAATTAAAAAAAGCTCGCTCTGGTGGAGATGCGAACCTACTATCTTGTGATTGAATTCTTACGAATCTGATAAATAAAATGAATAGCAAGATGACAACACTCAATTAGTGGTATCATCAGCTTTGAGGCTAGAATCGGTTATTATGCCATCAAGGTAAACATTATAAATATTGATACAATGATAGGAACATCAATATTCAATATTCATTTTGATACGATTCTGAATATTCACAGAATATTCAAAAAGAATATTTTCAGAACTTTCAAAAAGAATATGCAGCATGAGAATATTCTGTGATCATTCTGAGAACATCCTATAAGAATATTCTGAAATAGGTATATTTGAACGTTGTCAAATATTCTATGAATATTCTGTGCTGTCTGAAATAGGTTTATTTCCTTATCCTTTCTTGGAATTCGTATATCACAAAATTACGGATTAGAATCGAACTGGCTACCCTGGTTTGCGCATAGTCGAGTGAGTTGACAACAACTGTCATTTGCTGTTGTCAAATAAATTATAAAGATTTCACGTGATGTGGCAATAAGTGTTTGAAGTCGACGAAAAAATTTAGTATGCACCTCAGCGAAAAACTGCCTATTGTCTCGCCTAATAATTGCTAGCCTTGGCTATCTATTTGCAAACTCGACTATAATAGACAGTTTTTCGTCCGTGGTACATAAATAACCATTTTGTGTCACTTATTTCAGATGAATCATTTCAGTCACATCAAATTTTGATCAAAAATTGATTTTTTCCAAATGGAACCTAGGGGCCACCTACATGTCTCACCTACATACATCAAGAAAAAAAAAAGACAAATATCATTTTTGTATTCAGTGCAGTAAAAAATTGTATACATTTAAAAATCAGCAACTAGTTTCATTGATTATAATTTCCTTGTAGTTCGAATATTTTTTTTGAGTGAGCTGTGGAAAACAACATTTTTTGCCCTTGTTTTGACCTGATGTTGAACTCGAATAATATGAAAAAACAAAGTTGCTGGCTTATCCACAAAAACCGGAAGTACCATATTGGATTGTATAATGTCATCAAACCCGAGATAGTTGCAGGGGGTGGTTCTGGACTCCAAACTTTCATGGAGACCGCATGCGGATAAGGTTGTGCAGAAGTCGGTGGCTATCTTATGGCAACTGAGAGGAGTTATAGAAAAAACTTTTGAGGTATCAACCCCGAGATTATGCGCTGGCTGTACGCAGCAGTCGTAAGACCAAAAGTCCATTATGGGTCGGCAGTGTGGTGGCCGGGCGCAGAAACTAAGTACGATAGGTCGGAACTGAGGTCGGAACCTAAGTATTAAGGTCCAAAGGATGGCATGCCTATAGTGTTGCCAATCGGCGGACAATTGTCCGATTTGCGGATCTTTTGATGAGGTGGCGGATAATTTTCTAACCCTGAAATTTGGCGGACATTTTCGGATCTTTTGGTGAAAATTGGATGTGAAGCGGATAATTCATTATCGAGATCATGATGATGACCCATCCTGAAGGCCCAGGCACAGAACAACTGGAACAACATTAGTTGTTGGTTGGCCTAGAGAACATTTAAATTTTCTACCTAATAATAAGAAGAAGAATGTTTGAGAACTTTGACTGACACGAGACACGAGTGTGTTCTGTGTTCTGTGTTATTAACCTACAAAACAACAAACAACGTATTTCATAATTTTCAAAACAAATGACAAATGACCAAACTAGAAACTAGTAACTACCATATACTATAGTCCTTGCAAACTACCCTTTGACCAGAATTCAAAAATAAAGAGGTGGCTTGAAATAGTTATTCATTATACAAGGGAAAAAAGTAGTCGGGAGACAACAAACCGTGAGCTAAAATCTAATATTTATCCCGTGTATAATACACTATTTTTTTCTGTGACAGAAGAAAGGACGAATCAATATTGAGAAGATATTACATTATTTTGAAATCTGAAAATTATCGACGTGAAATTTTAAGTTTTTAACAGTAGGGTCACCGCGTTGTATAGGCATCTTTATCATCCATTTGAAGTAATCAAATATCTGATGTCACTTCTGTCAGTCTAATTCTGTAATTTGATTTCAAAAAATTGCGAATTTTGTGATTGTTTAGTAATATTCGTAACCGCGAAGTCGAATGGAAGATAAAATAAGGACTTGCAGTTCTTTCTC
The DNA here is from genome assembly GCA_918026855.4 of Phaedon cochleariae. Taxonomy (NCBI): domain Eukaryota; kingdom Metazoa; phylum Arthropoda; class Insecta; order Coleoptera; family Chrysomelidae; genus Phaedon; species Phaedon cochleariae. The sequence goes on along the minus strand of OU896715.1, from coordinate 27,910,752 downwards.
GGAGACGGTATTATTGACTCATTTTTCGGAACTATAGCACAACATATTTTTGACCATCATGGTTCAACCCCCTAGGAGGGGTAGATGTCACCCTCAGAATATGAATAGGGAAGAGGGGTCAAGTGGCACATCATTTTGTAGGGCGTTCAATTCTCTTTCCAACGATACCCTACTTTACTATTTTTTGACGAGCAATTTCTGAAAAATAGCGTTCTAAACCTACAGAAGTGATCTAAACTTGCCTGCACAAAGATGCATGATTTTCAGGTTAGTATTTAAACAGAGATTTTTGAATTGATTCTCCTTTCAGTAAAACTAGTCAGGAAATTAGGTAACAACTTCACATCTTTTCAACAGGGGCAACATAATATCTTTCTTTTCAACGGTATATCTTACTTTACTATTTTTTGATAACCAGTGATTAGAACTTGCCTTAACTCAGATACATTGTCTTCAGGACGAAAATTATTGTTTTGAATCTTCCATTGATGAAAATGGTTAGAAGGTTAGGTGGCATCGTTACAATAGAAATAAATCTAGTCTACACACGTTTGATTTTTTGTTTGTTGGTTATATTTCTTTGAAAATAAACTTTCAGAGTGCCAGATAGAAATTTCAAACATCTATTCACGTACTATCTTATAAACTGTTCGAAATGTTGTCCATTTTGTTCTAAACAGTAATAAAGTCTGTTTTCGAACTCCTCTCTAACATTCTGGAAAACTTCACCACGAATCGAGCGGCATGCTGCTGTAATTCGTCCTTTGAGTTCATCAATATCCGTCGGTTGTGTTTTGTAAATGACGGATTTAAGATGTCCCCAAAGGAAAAAATCTAAAGGAGTCAAATCCGGTGATCTCGTAGGCCACTCAGTTGCTCCCCTTCTGCCAATCCATCTATCCGGGAATCTGTCATTTAACCACTGTCGGACAGGAAGAAAATAATGAGGTGGGGCCCCGTCCTGCTGGAAATGTAACAGATCCTCCTGCAGAAGTAAATTACCGTCTGCATCAATTTGATTTTCTAGCTCGTGAGTTATAAGAGGATCGATAGTATCTTCAAGCATATCTAGGTACAGATTTCCAGTCAAATTTTCTTCAATGAATAAAGGACCAACAATGGCATTTCCAAGAATACCAGCCCAAACATTAATTTTTTGTGGTTGTTGTGTATGTCCTTCTCGAAAAATGTGAGGGTTTTCGTCACTCCAATGGCGACAATTTTGTCTATTCACATTTCCATTGAGAAAAAATGAACATTCATCGCTGAAACAGATATTTAATAATAGATTAGGGATGGCTTTGACTCGATTTGACATCGTTTCACAAAATTCTATTCTTCTATCATAATCATCCTCATGGAGCTCTTGAAGAATCTGCATCTTATATGGATGAAATTTATGTAATTTCAGTGCTTTTCTCACAGTCTCGTGTGACATTCCCGTCTGTTCTGCCACTGAACGTAAGGAGCTAGTAGGTTCTGCAGCAAATGTTCCCAAAACTTCAATTTGAGCTTCTTCATTCAGTACTCTAGGATTATTCCTTTTTTTATTTTTCACCGAACCAGTTTCGTAAAACTTTTCCACCAAATCAAGCACATACCGGTGACTAACATTACAATCTGGATTTCTTTCATTAAAAAGAAATGCCGCTCTTCGTGCGCACTTTCCAGCCTCTCCATAAATCACAATCATTTCAGTTCTATTTGAAAGAGTGTAGTGTAAACCATTTTCACAATTATAGGTACCTACTCCGAATAAACGTATTACTGATTAGCTCAACAAATAAAACTCATCAATCAATAATACTACCAGATCGTTTGAATTTGCTGAACAATTTTTTGCTCAAAAAAAAAAAGTTTTTTTAAATCAGCAGTGGCAAGAAAGGAACAAAAAAGGAAGGCCATCTGTAGAATTGAAAATCCAATGATAAACGCAAATAAGCTATCATCGAAATGTCACTATTAGATTATTGATGTTGATTTATTGGAGCTGATGGCTAATTATGTTGCCCCTGTTGAAAAGATGTGAGGTTGTTACCTGTTTTCCTGTCCAGTTTTACTGAAAGGAGAATCAATACAAAAATCTCTGTTCGAATACTAACCTGAAAATCATGCATCCTTGTGCAGGCAAGTTTAGATCACTTCTGTAGGTTTAGAACGCTATTTTTCAGAAATTGCTCGTCAAAAAATAGTAAAGTAGGGTACCGTTGGAAAGAGAATTGAACGCCCTTCAAAATGATGTGCCACTTGACCCCTCTTCCCTATTCTGAGGGTAACATCTACCCCTCCTAGGGGGTTGAACCATGAGGGTCAAAATGATTCATTCGAAGTGTCCCCCTCGAAAATAAAATCGACCTGTCTTTTCGTTTTTCCATATTATCGACTTGGAGGGAGATATTGAGGGTGGGAAGTTTTCAAATTGACACCCTGTATGTAATATATATCCGGGAAAAAAGTGCTCACTTTTTTCCCACGGGAAAAAAGTGATTTATGAAAAGTGACATTTTATAACCCGCCAACAGGGATGAAATGCCAATCTTTTTTCCCGTCACAGAAAAAATAATAATAAGGTAAAACATTGAATTTTATGAAAACTGTTACATTTAATTATTCATATTCTATAGGCAAAACCAAAGAAAACTAGTGAACCCGAGTGTCGCAGACTGACCTCTGCGAGGTGTCACCACCCCGTATATGATGAGATTCGGAAACGTCAAGTGTGACTGACATCCGATTCCGAATTGAATAAAAGTCGTGTTTTGAGAGTTATCATTCCAGTCTTTCAATCATCGCGTATTGATATTGTCGTTCAGATATGGATGTATCTCAGAACGGTCAGCACCGACCATCGCCGGCATCATCATTCCTGCAACGGCGGCTCAGCTCCCAAAGCCCATCGCCATTCAAGGGGTTTCCAGCTCCATCAGATGTGGAGCTTGATTTGGAAGAACCTCTTCGACGACATGGCGCTCAACGTGGGGCAGTGAATTTTTCAGGATTGAAAGAACCGTACCCACAAAAAACTCTAGCAGAATTCCAGTTTCGTAGTTCTGAAAAAACTACGTGGCGCCCAAATCAAAACACAAAACCAGTACCAAATTGGAGTGTCACTCCATCATATACTGAGAAAGTTCCACCTGAAGTCCCACTTCCAACTACTGAGACTGCATTGCATCAAGTGGCATTGCTTACAGCTAAATTGTGGGACGAACTGGGATCAAACCATCGTTCAATCCCTCATAATATATCATTTTCTGGGTTGGATGTTGAATCACCAACAAAATTTGTGAACGACATGAAGAATTACTTCATTTCCAATCAAATTCCAGTTACTAGACAAGTTCCTTTGGCTGCAGCGGCACTTGAAGGCGAAGCTAAGAGATGGTACACTAATTTTCAAGGACAGAATTTTAACTTTGAGGTGTTTTGCAATCGGCTACTAGAAAAGTTAAGATAATTTTTCGATACAAGGTTTGCTTTATGCAAAATTATATGGGGAAAAACAGAAATCAGAACCCGTTGCACTATTCCTCACTAACAAACAAGCGTTATTTCACAGAGCACTCGAGCTTCTTCTTCCGGAATTGAGAGTCAACCTCCGTGGAAGGAAGTTTGGTGGCATGGAGGAATTGATTCAGGCTGCTACTATTAGTACTATTATAGAAAATGATCTTTCGGACATGAAAAAATACCAGACACCAACAAATAGAAATTTTCTGAATAATGGATCAGCTGATACAAATGGGCCAAGGTCACCATGTCGTTTTTGTAGAGGTTGGCATTATAATAGGGATTGCCCACAACGACGAGTACAAGAATCGTCTAGGCAGACACAAAATTACCAAAGGCATCAGAGGCAGCATTCGGAAAACTAATCCAGGGTAGGTGTGAGCCAGGAAGCCCTACCCTAGGAACTATAAATTCATCTCAAATAGATCCCCAACTTCCCCGAATATTAGTTAGTATCAATGGCCAATCAGTTCTTGCCCTTTTAGACAGTGGAGCGAGTCATTCGTTTATTAAATCCAAATTAGTTCGTGACATACCAATTTCAAAATCCACCACAGAAGTAAGGCTGGCTAATCCTAGCCAAGTTCTCAAAACACTTGGTGAAATTTCTACCACAATTCTTCTGTTGGAACAGCAGTTCATCGCTAAATTTCACATCTTAGAATATCTAACAGAAGATTTAATCTTAGGACGTGACTGGTTGACCAAAACCACGGAATACTGGACTTCGTGGCAGGATGTGTGTATCTAGGAACACGTAAACGTATTACTGTTTATTGGAATGTCAAGGAAAATAGGGGAGATTTCCAAATCAACCCTGTGAATATACAGTATGATCAACTTCCCATGGAATCTCTCGAGGAATATAAAGCATTACTTACTGAATTTTCTGATGTATTTGAAGAAAGGCTGTGCCAGCCAACTACGAAACTCGCACAGCATTATATCAAACTGAATAATTGTACACCATTCAGAATACGAAGATATCAATATTCTCCAAAGAAGAAAGAAATCATTTACCAGGAGGTGCAAAAAATGCTGATGGCGGGGGTCATCCAGCGAAGTCATTCTAGTTATTGCTCTCCAGTTGTGATTGTTGAAAAAAAAGATGGTTCTCCAAGATTTTGTGTCGACTACCGTCAGCTTAATAGTCAGACTGAACCTGAAGTATCTCAACTCCCACCAATTCGTGAGACGATAAGAGAATTAGGAAACGGTAAAATGTTTACATCTTTGGATCTCAAAAGCGGATATTGGCAGATTCCCATGCATCCCGACAGCGTCCCTTTAACTACATTTGGAACTCCTGACGGTGCGATGTATGAATTCTTAGTTATGCCTTTTGGTCTCCGGAATGCGCCTTCAACCTTTCAAAAAATGATGACAGAAGTTTTATCTGGATATGTTGACAAGTTTGTCAAGGTTTATCTGGATGATATCATTATATATTCAGAAAAACACGATGACCATCTGTATCACCTTGTTTTAGTACTGGAACGACTTCGAACACATCATCTTCATTGTTCCCTTTCTAAATGTCATTTTGCTACCACACATTTGGAATATTTGGGACATGTTATCACTTCTGAGGCAAATTATCCACAAGAAAAGCATGTATTGAAGATTAAAGAGTTTCCTATTCCAAAGACAATGAAGGAACTGCAAGCATTTTTAGGAACTGCTAACTGGTTACGAGATTATATTCCCGATTTCGCAGGTTTGACTAGTCCTTTGACTGATCTAACTGGAAAGAAGGTTCTCAGATGGAATTCTGAGGCGGAAGAGGCATTCAAGAAATTACAAGAATCTCTGGCTATACCACTTCTTCTCCACCGGCCTGATCCTAATATTCCTTTCATTCTTCAAACAGACGCAAGTCAGAATGGTATGGGGCATGGCAGGCAAGCGACATATAATTTCTTATGCAAGTTCAAAATTCACCAAGACCGAGAAGAAGTACCATGTCAATGAGCAGGAAGTCTTAGCAGTCGTGTGGGCATGCAAGCATTTTAGGCCGTATCTGGAAGATCGCCCTTTCACACTTATCACTGACAGCAAAGCCCTTTCCTGGCTTGAACGTTTCAAAGATGAAAGAACTAAATTGACTAGATGGTCCCTTCTTTTACAAGAATTCTCATTCACTGTGGAGCATTGTCCAGGGAAGGATAACCACATTGCTGATTTTTTATCACGATATACGCAATCTGGAATAGTCGAATGTGATGGTAGAAATGATTATGATGAGCGGTTGATACCACCTATCATTCCGGAAAGCAGCAATCATGACAGTATCCTAAGTGGAAGCTTGTATTTGAATCCAATGGATGTTGGAGATCCTATATATTCAGCAGTCAGAAAAGCACAGCTTGAGGATAATGCGATACAAGAGGATATTCGAATTTGGCAACTGATTGATAAACAGACTCCAGAGGATCTGCGAGGTAGAGAACGAAAGTTGAAGCATTCTTATCAAGTACAAGATGGATTTCTTTTTTATAAGAATGACAATCATTTAGCACTGGAGGTTCCGAGAAGTTTGCAGGAGAGGGTACTATATGAATACCATGATGCAAAGACAGCTGAACATCCGGGTAGAGACGAAACTTCCAGAGCGATTCGTACAACTTTCCATTGGCCAGGTATGTGGCAAACTATCCGTAATTATGTCAGAGTTTGCCTCATATGCGCTTCGGTAAAAGCTGGTGGAAAACAACAACAGGCTCCTTTGAGACCACGATCACCAACTCAGCCGTGGCAAGTTATAAGCTTAGATATTATGGGCCCTTATCCTAGAACATCGAACGGCAATCAGAACATCATAGTTGTCACAGATTTATGCTCTAAATGGACCGAAGTGTCAGCAATTCGTATTGCTTCTAATGGAATTATTATTCGTTTTCTCAAGCAACTTTTCGGCAGATGGGGGTATCCAGAATCAATTATCACTGATAATGGACCACAGTTTAAGAGCAATACCTGGAATTCATTTTTGGAGGGTCTGCATATCAACCATTTTACTACTCCTATTTATCATCAAAGGGCTAACCCTGTTGAGAGACGGAACCAAGAGTTGAAAAAGGCATTAAGGAGTAAAACTATGATTGAAGGCCCCGGTAAATGGGATATAGATCTACCGGAGATAATGTTCTCATTGAATAATAGGAAAAATCGTGCTACGTCTGTGCCGCCCAGTACATTAATTTTTGGTCATGAGTTACCAAGACCTGGAGAATGGGCGAATCCGGTTCTCAGTGGACGGGAATTAAATGCACAGGAAGCTCTGGTCGAACGACTCCAACAAGCTAATCTTCATACAGAAGCATTTCAGCAAGAACATTTTCCTGAACCAAGAGAAGCACCTCTGCAACTTCAAATAGGTCAGAGGGTCATGGTTAGAGAGTTTCGAGACACTCACCCATTGGCTCCAACCTGGACTGGTCCTCATCAGGTTATATCGGTGATGGGGAATAATACATATATTGTCAAACGAGATGGAAAGAATTTCAAATTTCATATTGATGATCTGAGGCCCTACTGTGGTGTTTCAAATGAAATTAGGCAATGTGATACACGTGTTGAAGAGGGAAGTAGCACATCGGATATCGAGCAAATCGAAAACCTAAACGAGGCAAACCCAGAACCTATTCGATTGAGGAGGTCAAAACGACAAGCCGTCAACGACATCAAAATCATCAATGATTTTTGGACACCTGATTCGAGAGAAAACATTTTGTTTGTATAGTTCTTCATGACGTTATATATTTTTTTATTTTTAATAAAAAAGTTACGATTTTGTTCAGGAGGGGGGGGGATGTCGCAGACTGACCTCTGCGAGGTGTCACCACCCCGTATATGATGAGATTCGGGAACGTCAAGTGTGACTGACATCCGATTCCGAATTGAATAAAAGTCGTGTTTTGAGAGTTATCATTCCAGTCTTTCAATCATCGCGTATTGATATTGTCGTTCAGATATGGATGTATCTCAGAACGATCAGCACAGACCACCGCCGGCATCATCATTCCTGCAACGGCGGCTCAGCTCCCAAAGCCCATCGCCATTCAAGGGGTTTCCAGCTCCATCAGATGTGGAGCTTGATTTGGAAGAACCTCTTCGACGACACGAGACGGATACTATAAGTATTTGGGACAAACCTGGCTGCAGTGGCTGCAGTAGTAGCTCAACTAGCTGTTCCCCAGGCTCAGCCCCAGATAAAGTCATTAATTCAGAATGATGATCAGAATACTAATGTTAATAGAATAGTGACAGTGACACTAGTATGACTAGTATTATTAGTAGTATTACCAATGATGGTGATGATAATGTAAGTAGGTTCTTATATTTATCTACAAAGTAACTACACTAAAGGGAAATTCAAAAAAATATTAGAATATTAATAATGATATATTTTCAATTCTAGGGAGAGCTTGAAAATATGCAACCTGTTAAGAAGAAGGAATCAAAAAATGTTAGGAAGCAAAAGAGAGCAATATTTGTTAATTCTTGGCTGAATATGTCAGAATTTGAGGGTTGGCTGATGAGATCATCAAATCCAAGTGACATAGAAAATAAATATGCTTTCTGTAGAGTTTGTGAGAAGGATATTTTGCCCCATAAGAGTGTTTTGATTAAACACTCAAATTCTATGAAACATAAATTAAATTCTAAGAAAGTAGTCAAAAACATGAAACTTCCTACCTTATTCAAGTCAAAAAGTGATATAGTTGCCATCAGAAATGCAGATATAAAATTATGTTCTCTTTTGGCCAAAAACAATCTGCCATTTTTGTTAATGGACACACTCACTCCATTGTTGAAATATATCTTTCAAGATTCAAAAACTGCACAGCAATTGAGCTTGAAAAGGTCAAAAGCCACTGCAATCTTATGCAAAAGTATAGGTGACAATTTCATACAGAAATTGAGTGACAAATTGAGGGTTGAAGGATCTTTTTTTTCATTAGTGATGGATATGAGACAACAGACATATCTGTAAAGAAGCAATGTGCTTTCAGTGTTATTTATTTTGATAATAGTTCCAATATGGTGAAAACACAGTTTTTTGACCTCCTTGAAGCTCATGGATCCACTGCTGATGATTTATATGCACTATTAAAAGAGTCTCTAAGGCTGAATAAAATTCGATCAACAAATTTGGTTGGATTTTCATCAGATACCACCAATGTTATGGTTGGAAAATACCATTCAGTATTTTCCTTACTGAAAGAAGAATTTCCACACATTGTTTGTGTGAGGTGTTCCTGTCATATGGCACATCTAGCCATATCAAAAGCTTGTTTGAAATTACCCAGGCATGATGAAGATTTACTAAGAAATATTGCCAGCCATTTCAATAGGAGTGCTTTACGAAGAACACAATTTCAGGAGTTTCAAGATTTCTTCAATGTAGAAATCCATAAGATACTGTCTCCATCAATAACAAGGTGGTCTATCAGAGAGCTGGAACAATATGCACCTCTTGAGTCATATTAGAGGGAGTCTGTTTTTACAGACCCATCAGTTACAACCGATAACATGCTGGAGACTATGTCCAATCCATTCACAAAAATTTATCTGGAATTCATGTCATATGCTCTTGGACACATGACAGATTTCAACCTACTCTTTCAATCAGAAAAACTTCATAGGGTTAAACCAGAAATAGAAAATCTATTGAAAGTTCTGTGTTCCAATTTTATCAAAATTGAAGTAATTAGAAATAATACTTCTATTTTTGAATTCAATCATGAACATCCAGCTAATTTTGTACCTTTAGAAAACATTTATTTGGGAATACTTGCTACAGAGAGTTACGAAGAACTAAAGAAGAGAACAAATATTAGTGTTGGTGATATTGACAGATTTATGAAATCCATTTTATCATTTTATATAGAGTTGACTACAGAAATCAAAGAAAGATTCAGGTTCAATGATCCTATTTTTGATATAATAGAAATTTTAGATCCAAAATATGCACAATCTTTCATGGTTAAATCACTGAAACCAGTAGTTGATAGGTTTCATGTATTAAAAAATCATGTTGATCTTCAGAGTTTAGACAATGAATGGCGAAGATCGACATGCCTTGTTGAACTTTGAAGATCTACAGATTAACTTGAATGTGAATGACTGTGAACAATATTGGACATTATCTTTACTTTTTGTGTTGCCATTTTCTAATGCTAGTGTGGAACGCATATTCAGCAATTTATTCAACATTAAAACTGATAAATGGAATCTGTTAAACACAGATACTATTAAGGCTATTCCGGGAACCAAAGATGGGATTGCTGATGAAGGAGGTTGCATTAAATTCCAACCCTCTAAGCAAATGTTAGAGTGCAACATCTGGGCAGAAAAATAATAGAAATTGCAGCAGCATCAACTTTGTTAAAGCCAATGGTCAATCCAAGAACCAATTTTGTTTTATTTTTTTATTATTATTATTTATATGTTTTATTTTTATTCAATAACTTGTTTAGACTGAAACTGTTCCTATAAGTATAGGTATTTATAATCTGTTTTTAGTTTTTCATGTTTTGAATATTTTATGTATGAAAAAGTACTTTATAATAAAATTCATATATTTTCCACATCATATCCACTTCCTGTTTTGATTGAACAAATGGCGTGAGGAAAAACTCTCATAAAAAAATGTTCCATATGAAAATATCATCAGTTTACCACCTGTTCTATAAGTTATTTTGAATTCTCTCGTCGGACAATTTCGGATCTTTTCGTTCCAGGAGGTGGACATTGTAATACCTCCACCGTCACCAAACGAAAAGACAAAGCCGTCACCAAACGAAATATACAGAGAGGCTCCTTTACCACGAGGGTGATGTACCAATCTGCTACCCTCCAGCTCCCAGATAAGGCTACGGCTTCGGCTTCCTGCGTCCTAAGGGGCTGTAGTGGATTCGTGCCCCCTATGAATGGTTAAAGGGGTCTTTTTAGGATCACTATGGGGGGAGAGTTTATGGGTGGTCAAAAAAAACTCAGGTGATACCTCCTTAGCAGTTACGGCAGTGTAGACTCGCCGCTAATGGCTGATATTTCTCTTCACGGGTTTGATTTCTGAGTGAAACAACTGAATGAGATTTTACAAGTTTATTAAAAAAATTTGGAAAGAAAGTAGGTAAGTTATTCAGAGTTTATCAGCTTAATTGGGAGACAAAACGAAACAAACAAAAAAATCTTCTCATGCTACACGCATCGTACAAAGAGCTAGAGTGACTTTGAACTAATTCTAATACCGGGCAGTAAAGAATGGTAAAATTTCAATTTTTTTCTGGCCAATATAAACGTGCAAGTCTACGATATCTAGATAGTCAAATTTTGCCATCAATTGCACCGAGAAAAGGGCCAGACGCTGTTTATATGTACCAGTAACCAAAACTACCCGGTGTAGGGTGGCAACGTACATACAGTACTGGTAGATAGTACATATAAAAGAATCTGGGATCAGAAAATCAAATGCAACCCCACAGTATTAGTCACGAAAATATCAAAAGACTTACCGATTCTGCGACGTCGTCGTCTCAGTTTTTTTCTTTGGATCTCGAGACACTCCCGGATTCAACACGGACGACACTACCCTGATACTTAAAAAATGACTCTTTTTTCTAAACGCGACCACTACGAGATTCTTTCGCCGGACCGACCTGATTTGCCCAAAATCTGGTCGCTGACTGTCCCAGTTATTTTTCGTTTTTCCATCTCGACAACTTTTTGTAGCAGCATTGCGTCAGCCGTAGCTACCAAAAATTAAACAACAGTTTTTGCTGAACTTGCATCTTCATATTATTTTATTGGGTCGATAATTCGAATTGTTTAGCTATGGAAATCCTTGATCTCATTCTTCAACAAATTTATTCAATAATAATTATCATAGAATCAATGTACCAGGTGTTGCATTTTCTTTCTATATCCCAGGATATTACAACATTTTCATCATAAGCCATTGGCAACACTGCTTCAGCAATAACAGGTGCAATGAGGACGACGCCAACGGCAGCATCAGAAGTAATGCTGGGCTACCACCGCTTCAAATCTGGACAAAGGGGGAAGCAATGGCGGCCCACCTGAGGATACGGGACTGAGGAAACTGGGCAAGTGAATAAGGGACAATAACAGGACATGCAAAAATTGCAAAGTGGGTGGAGCAGGAGATTCCTATCTCCACTCTCAGAGTGAATAAAGTGCAGGACAGGCTGAGATGGAATATAAAGTTCAAACTTACTATTCCAATAAGCAGAGAAAAATGGAGAAGCAATACAGTGGAGTTTCGCTTAGGAAGCTCATCAGTATGTTACACAGACAGATCCCGTCTGACTGACAAACAGACCTCAGGCGCAGGGATCTATCTCGAAGAGAGAAACATACAAGAAAGCTACGCTCTAGGAAAAAACACCACAGTTCTCCATGCTGAGGTGTTCGCCATCCTCGTCGTAGAAGAGAGGCAACAGGTGAAAGATCTACATCTGTGATAGTCAGGCAGCACTCAAGGCTATCTATCATTTCAGATCATGCAAGCTCGGCATTCGGAATTCGTGGCCGGTCCGAGCAAAATCAAGGAAGGACTGGCTGCTTATTGGCGGAGACTGTGAAAGTACTGCGCCTTCTCATAGGCGAGTACTTACAGGACATAAACAGGCTAGGCAGACACCTAACACCTATGGGAATAGAGGGCAACCCCACTTGCCGCAGATGTGGGGAAGACGAAGAAACGTCACTGCATTTTCTTGTCTCGGCGAGTGCGAGGCGTACGGGAGGCTGAGATTTGAGATATTTGGAGTCGACAAACTCCAACAGGAGGTGTTGATCATATTAGAGTAGACGGACATACTGGTCTCCACCAGAATGTGGATGGAAATGCCCTTGAGATATATTTGCCGAATCGAAGGAAGTTGAACTGGTATGGGTCCCGGATCACAGTGGGGTGCCCGGAAACGAAACAGCAGACGAACTTGTTAGGGCCGGACCCGCGGAGTCGTTCCTGGGACAGGAGCCTGTACTAGCCCAGCAAACATTGAACTAGCGGGAGAAGTCCGGCCTGTTGCAGGCTAGTCTGGGAAAGTGACGATGCCGGGGCATTAGTAATGGGCCGATGATTTTCCTATGCCCAAGTAACCATCAGTTAAAAATACGATGATGGCCTTGTGATGGTAAGATGTCTGGAACTAGTTGAATACTAAAGAGATCTGGCCCTTTGCTGGCCAATTTCATGTTCGCTACTCGCCCCCCTGGTGGATGTTCTGGGAACGTCAACATCAAAAATCAATATTGATCTGATCAATATTATATGTGATTAAGATATATGTCTGACTCTCGTGAGTGGTGATCGCGTACTAGTTTGTTTATGTCGAATCAATGTGGTCCTCTCTTTCCCTGGTGGTTATTTATGATGGCAGGAGTATTATTCTCAATTGGTAATAATAGAAGACAGATTCTCCAATCATGATAATATTGAGTAAGTATCAATCTATACCTACATATTGTTTCGAATTTCATTATCAAATGCATGTGTTTGGTATCTCGTTACCTCATATACCTAATGATCATCATAATTGGAGTTGGCTATACTTCTCCAAAAGCAACTATCATTTTTAACTCGTTTGTTGCTATCAAAAGCAATCTCAGGTTATTTGAACCTATTTCTATATCAAAGAACTAAATAACAATAAGTTTTCAGCTAAAGAAATACCTGTGCCAGGAAAATAATGAGAATTGAAAAACTCCATGTTATCACGTCATCAGACTATATTATCAAGTTCTAAACTCATACAACTCATAGGCCACTAATATAAAACAAATGATGCATTTTAAATTTTCGAAGTACCTCACAGCGAAGGATCTACTTTGAAGGAATGCTACCCAATAAGATGTAGATACCACATACCAACCAGTAAGCAGTCACTCCGAGAAGTTTCATCGTTGAAGAACAGAGAGGTTATGATCATTGTGTCATTCATAAAATTGTTTTCTTGAAATCTGGTATGTGTCTGATTCATGATGAGATTGTTATATTGTGAAATAAAGACGGTATACTAGAACTTTCAGATCCATTAGACCCCTAAAACCCCTACCCCTCCCCTACCTCGATAGTATGTAACCAATGTGGTTAATTGGCCATTACAGTCCCATCATTCATGTATATGCTGGGCTTGCTACGGGAAACTATATGTGTCGATTATGTTGTACTGGCCTTTTGCCGGAGAACTGAATATGATTGTTGGGTACCCAACACTGGGACCAGCTGCCGGCCGCAGTGTACTGATATATAGAGTCCCGCCTATGGGACCATTTACTGGGCATGTCCCATATAAATTGCAAGGAGCCAAACTACGTCAACCCTTGATGAATGGGCGGACAATAAGGCACTAGGAGACTATTGAATAAAGGAATATCACAGATTGCAGGCAGGCCAATAAGGAATTCGTGGCCGGTCCGAGCAAAATCAAGGAAGGACTGGCTGCTTATTGGCGGAGACTGTGAAAGTACTCCGCCTTCTCATAGGCGAGTACTTACAGGACATAAACAGGCTAGGCAGACACCTAACACCTATGGGAATAGAGGGCAACCCCACTTGCCGCAGATGTGGGGAAGACGAAGAAACGTCACTGCATTTTCTTGCCTCGGCGAGTGCGAGGCGTACGGGAGGCTGAGATTTGAGATCTTTGGAGTCGACAAACTCCAACAGGAGGTGTTGATCATATAAGAGTAGACAGACATACTGGTCTCCACCAGAAGGTCAGGGAGTTCCGTGAAGGAAATCGAGGTGAAGGAAGCGTAGATATGTGGAGAGCAGGGGATAGCAAAAAGGGCCCATCGGGGCCTACTTGCTTGGTTACGGCCTCCCCAACTTCTACAATACTACTTCTACAACAACTACTACTACTACTACAGTGATGGCCCGATACTCGATCTGTCACCCAGTATAGGCTGTAATTTCAACAGGATTTGTATTGACAGCATATTGCGAATGGTCAATACATGAGTATTCTTTTTATTATCGAAAAGCCAAAGAAATACTTTTGGAATTCCTGCGAATGATAGACTGCAATCATATTTTCAGTGTAGTATATGCTGTATATGGTGTTATATTCAGGAGGACGTCGTTGGTCGTTGTGAACTAAAGATATAGAGCGAATTTGAGAATAGCAACTTTTCTGTAGGGTGCAAAATTATAGGTCGCAGAACATTTACATCGAAGACATTTGATTAGCAAAAAATTATGACGAATAATTTAAGTGCGCTGCCATTTACAGCGAAATAAAAAATATACCACTGAAAATAAATCTTAGGCTTTTGACATTGACTTTAGGTTTTTGCTCCTAAACGAGTTTCACTTTCTAGAAGCGCAATCTTTCTACGAGATGAGTATATACATGCAAAATGGTAACTTTTTTTGTTTATTCTTATTATTAGTTCGTCGCCATGTTACAATCAATACATTAAAAGTAAAGGTGGCAATGTTTTGGCTGTATATAATAATTTTCTATATAGAAAGAAGAAATTAGTTGGTGATAAAAAACATATTGTAGATGTGTGGAATATAAGGATATATTATACCATGGAAAACATACTATAAATGAGAATATAATCAAAGAATCCGAGCATAGTCACCCACACCGAATCCGGCAAAGATCTACGCAAGAAAAGAAAACAACTGGCTACCGAAACCATTGACAATCCAAATAATATTATTGCAATTATTTTTAACCAATGAGAATGTCCTATCATTCATTGGATTTGTTTTAGTCGTATGTGGTTAGGTTATAATTTTGTTTTGTCGTAGATCTGTAGTGACCTTTCAACATGCAGCGGTCATGGAAAGAATACCAACTGGAAAAAATATGAAAAGGAGTATTAGAGGGAACATAGATTGAAAGAACTGATGATTCGGGAAGAGTACAGATTCATGAAAAATGAAAGGGGCTTCTTGCTATATGATGTCACGGATATAACAATCAGAGAATTTGGATATTTTGATGTAGCAAAGATTTCTTGTTGCTACTTCCATTTCAAGCAAGATCGATCTCTGTAGAAACTTGCAAAAATTTCCAGATTGAGCTAGCCAAAATCAGTGACCCAGATGTTACTTTGCAACTCAATTTTCTGGGAGCATCGGCTTTCCTTCCAGGAAAAGACGTCAGCATTGATGGGTATAAGGAATTGACGCGATCTGATTTTCACCAAATTAAATATAATAAGCCTAACCGAAGAGTCCTGGTAGGGATGGTCTTTGAGGTGTTTGTCAAAACATTAATTATATAATTGAAATAACATGTCGTTTTTTTGTAGAGAATCTGATATATCAATAAAATTAGCTTTTATGATTTTTCATACTATTTCTCGCTTTGACTATTTCGCTATTTAGATTGTTCGCTCTTAAGATTTTTCGCTCTAAATGGCGCGCTGTGAAAATTTCGGTATATAATAGTTCTTCTCACAAAAAAATTGAGCCATCACACCTCAAAGGCGGCATCAAAGTTTTCGTATCTGATAGTTTGGTGTGATTGGGTGGTCTCTGTCCTTCTGCCCTCTCCTCCATTATTTATACTGAAATGACGCTCCTGTTTTGACAGTTCTGAAGAATGAGTGGAAATTTCAAGTTGGGAAATGATAGAATTAGTTAACCATAAAATTCTATGATAAAAATGGAAAATGATTTCAATGAAGACCATATCAAACATTATTAGGATGAACAAAAGCAGTAATTTGATCTATAATAGTCTTCAGCTTATTCGATTGGAATATCAACACCCTTCGATGGGGTACCAATTCTCTGTCGTCTGACATCCATTTGCCACCAATAGCAGTATCAGATTCACTTGTTACATCAAACACAAAATTCGCTTCTGCGTTTTTCGAGAAAATTTCTTCTTCGTCATTGGAAAACACTTCATCCCCTGGAAAAAAAAATTGTTATTCACAGATTGTCCAACTTATTTACTCTATTGAATCTCATTTAATCATATATCAAGATTAATGTCAATTAATGTTATTATTCCATGGTAATAGCTATTCATTGTTATTGAAAAGTGGTGGATCAGTAGGTACTGGGGCCTGCATTATCAGACATTAGAATGTTTGTCGATTCGGAATCCTCATAACATTTTTAATTTGATATAATACAGAAATTATACAGGGTGAGTCGGGAGGAACGCACTATACTGCAGGTGTGTATTGTACAGTGTGTCCAGTTTTCGATGCTTTTGCGTGATATCTCAGTTATCTTTGGAGATAGAAGCTTGAGGTTTTCGCGGTCCTGTGCCACTTTTTCGTGAAACTCAAGATGGCTTAATCAGATTTTGCAAGACTGTTTCCGTTTATGAGATACAGGGCGATTTTGAAAATGTATACTTCTTGGACCCCCTCTACATCTACGAAGTTTCTCAACAAAAATTTCAAATCAAAAGCTTATCGCATAGAGAATTTTACGGAGAATCCTATGGCGCACTTGAATTTTTTTTTTTCGGGGTATGGTTTGGAGATACGACTCAAACTTATGATTTTTTAAATGAAACACCCTGTATTTCATAAGCTCATTGAATTCCTTATTTTAATGCCTTCAAAATGATATATAATGAATAAATACAAAATTCTCAAAACTAACGCTAACTTCAGCAAAGTGCTACTCTCATTTTTGTAATTTTTTTGTACGAAATTTATGAAATTGTGTATTGTCATTGTTCAAAAGTAAATCCATTCTCTAATTGTCAAAGCGCGTTAGTGTCTTTTGTACTCACGATTATACAGGGTGAATCTGAAAGTAACGTTTTTTACTTAACAGGGTATATATCTCGCCAAAATAAGTTGTTTGGCCTAATGCTTCATTTCCCTTTTGAAGTTTTTTGATTCACTTTAAAACGATAATTAATAGGTTGAAAATGTAAAAAGAGGTTTTTGATTAGTATTTCTGATGAAATAATGCAACTGTAGGGTATCTAATGCTGGACTAATAACGGCTTTTTTGCGTTTTCTTTGAGAAAATGTAAACAAAATGTTTCATAGTTGGAGTCTTCTTTAAACCATTATAAATACCTGTACCTCCGTTATCTTGAATATTTTATAAGAGCAATTTTTTGTCAAACAACTTATTTTGGTGATATATATCCTGTTGAAAACAAACTCACTTTCAGATTCACCTTGTATTTGTATCGTCTGCAAATATGACAGTGCTTGTCAATGGCTATGAACAAAACGTAGGAAGATCGTTCATGAATATTAGGAATAGCAAAGGCCCCAGAATGGACCCTGTGGGACTTCAGATGCTATCTCATTTCCAGGGTGGTATATTTAAAAAATAATAATCGACAAGTACACTCCAAGAAAGTATTTTGAAAAATCCATTTTTGTGCTGCTAATTCACTGACTAAATATCATCCACGAAGATAAGTTTTTTTTTTATTCAAAATAATTAAAATATTCCAATGCTGCATCGAACACTAAAAACGAAATATCTCGAAATCGACTTACTTTAGCGGATTTTCTTTCTTGCTTGAAAATGTTTATATCATCATTTCCTCTACAAAGAAGACATAAAAGATGTATTGGTGAGCGCCCTCTGATGGCCAAAATAAAAAGGTCTCTGTATTTATGTTTCGCATCCCAAAAACCCCCCAGATACCAATTTTTGAAGCAATAAGTCTAAAAATGTTCACAAATTCTGAAAAATTCGATTTTTATTGTTTAACTTCACCACCTCCGACTGAGGTAAGTTGCTTTGAATCGGCTCATTTCGACCTCAGGAAAATGTACTAAGATGTTGTATAGACATCTTAGGGACACCCAGTATAAGGATCACCTGCTAAGTCGCTACTTATTAGATATAGCGTGGCATGGAAGTAGCCATTGCAGGGTGGAGGCCGTGACCCCTGGTTTCTGACATCAGAAATAAAGTAGTGGAGATGACTTTGAACTCTCCTTCATCCTTTTGAATATAGAAATATATTTTTTCTGTGACGGCAAAAAAGTATGAAATTTCATCGCTGTTATATAATGTCACCTTCCATAAATTACTTTTTTTCCACGGGTAAAAAGTGATTAATTTTTATCCAGATATAAATCGCATATACAGGGTGTCCCATGAGTAATGGATCAAAAGGAGTGGGGTGGTATAGGGGGGGTCATTTGTAATCAAACTAACGGTATATTTGTTATCAAATTGTTGATGGTTCAAAAGTTATTCAATTTTTCTGAGAAATGCGACCCACCTGAAAGAAATTAATAACAAAAAGGCTGTTTTAGATAACTCCATATGTTATACCATTTCAGAATCTATTAATTGGTTATCTTTGTGGGGTAGTTTTTAAATCTGCCAGCGGCATTTAAAAACTCAAATATTTCATTCGATGACAAAACTCCAGGAAAACAACATTTTTCTTAGGTAATTGATAAGAAGTAGTACATGTCAAAAAATTATTTTTGGGGAAAGGTGTGTCCACGTAAATGGAATTTGTAAAAGAAAAAATCACAAATGTGACATAGTGTTATTGTAATTAATTCTTTTTTATACAAATGAAAACTATGAATAACTTTTGAACCATCAACGATTGGATAACCACATATACAGTTAGTTGGATTGTAAATTACCCCCCCCCCCTACCACCCCACTTCATTTGATCCATTACTTATGGGACACCCTGTATATGCACTGATGGCTTTTGTTGTGCTATAGTTCCGAAAAATAATCCAATTACACCGTCTCCGAGCAAGAACTGCAAGTCCTTTTATTTTTCATTCGACTTCGCGGTTACGTAAATTGTAAATTACCTCATAAATTACTAAACAACCACTAAATCCGAAATTTTTGAAAATCATATAACAGAATTAGACTGACAGATATTTGATTACTTCAAAAGAATAATAAAGATGCATGCAACACAGGTGTATTTCCAGT
Organism: Phaedon cochleariae; assembly: GCA_918026855.4. NCBI lineage: Eukaryota > Metazoa > Arthropoda > Insecta > Coleoptera > Chrysomelidae > Phaedon > Phaedon cochleariae. The sequence continues at coordinate 27,891,335 of OU896715.1, read as the reverse complement.
TTAAAACTTCAAATTCCAAGTGGATATTTTTCTGATTATATATAAAATATTTTCTGAATATTGATTCGTCCTCTTTCCTCACATAAAAAAATATTATACACGGGAAAATATTATATTTTAGCTCCAGGTTGTGTTGTCCCCGACGCATAGCGGAGGGAGATAAAGAACTGCTACTACTTTTTTACATTGTATAATAATTAACTATTTTTATGCCTGAACATTAAAAGCGCACTTATTGATCTGAACATTCCGGTATTTAAGTATTTTTCTAACAACTCATGTGTGCAATATTTGGTTTCATGATGGATTTATCTCAAAGATTTTTAGTAACAGATAAGTCGGAAATATGATCAGAAAGATTTTTAGATATCAAAATCGAAGTGCCTAGTCTGCATGCTTTAACTTTCTGACATATTTGACTTAACATAACCTACTAAAAAAATTGAAGAATAATCATATATTCAGTTGGCTATGAATTTTGAAATGTTGTATTCTGGTAAGATGATATTTTTAATAGCATTGGCTACAGAAGATGCACTACAGAAAAACTAGCTGTTTTATGAAATAATGTTTCAAAAATGTGAAAATTGCTGAAAATTGAAATTGAGAATTTCTCACCACTACACACTGTATATCAATTTTTCAATAGGTACCACACGAAAAAATTCCAACATCTACCTCCTCTACCTATCCTAACATTATAGGGATTCCCTTTGGTGCGCACCAAAGGATGAAAAAAAAACATATATCAATTGCTTGTGCTTGAAAGACCTTATAATATCCACTTATACCCTAATAATATACTATTTAAAAATAATAAGTATGATATTCCATAAGGATATTGAAAATTGGACACTAGGTACTATCTAAGTTGTTGCTGGACTCTACTGATGTACCTGATATCAGTCATATCAGTGTATAGTCCAACAAATAGATATAAGAAACATTACGAGGTGATTTTTATGTCAGGTGGGTTTATTTGATAAACAACACGTGCTCATTTTTCTCCTCTTGTGTAGGAGAGATAGGGAAAAATTATTTTGAACCACATGACATTTATAATATTCTAATCTATATCTTATTATGAGTGAAAGGGATAGAATTTCGAATTTAACTTTCAGAATTTCACCAAAGAATATACTGGGTGATAATAAAATCCTGATTCTCTACTAGTTCATAAACTTTCTCCTCTGAATTAAAAAAAAGTACATCTCCCATCAATCAATTTTGACAATTCTGCGATTTTTTCACCGGTAGCAAAAAATACCGTTCTTCTGCAAGCGACTCAAAATTCGTCAATTTTGATTCCAAAATTACCTCTTTAGGTTGACGTTTCTATTACTGACACAATAGTTATTTATGTATCAAGGGCGTAAGTAGGCTTTCATGGACCACAGCATGTAAATAGGAGCCCGAGCAATAGCGAGGGCTATTGATACGCCTAGGTCCATTAAAGCAAGTTATGCCCGAAATACATACAACATTTTATGCACGAACAGTTGACATTTATTCAACGTCAATATGGAATTTTTCAATGATTTTGGATTCATTTGGCCAAATTTTGTATGTCACTGGCGAAGAAACATGGAATGGTAGTCTACTAGAAATTACTGTGAAAACAATGAAATTACTTTACCGCCCACTGGAAAACTTGCCGACCTCTGAACTTCTTTATCAATCTAGTGCGTTAACTGTTACTTTACGCCCGCGAATATAGGCGATAAAATGTTACTTCACGGTTGGTCCTGCATAAAGATATTCACCAATGTTGCTAGAACACACTTTCAGTTCCTACTTGTACTTCAACTCCTAGGAACCAAAAATGATGTTTTTTCTGTTGCAGTGCTTCTGACCTCGATGAAAGCAAACGTTTGGGTTCGGCTGTTTACCTCTATACAATGATACTTTGAAATTCAATATCTTCCCAAATACTTGCGTACTTGTATTCATACTTTGGTTTTGTTTTGTCTTATATCTTCTACTTCCCAGTTTTCACACCACATGTGATTGAGGAAGCGACTCAATCCAGGGCTTGATTGTCTGGGTAGTAAGTAAAAGGTTCCAAACAGTGCTAATCGTAAAGAAGAGATCCGAGATTTTTCAACTATACCCATGATTCATAATCTGAAGACAAATTACACCAAAGCCGAGTTACTTGAGGATTTGAATGTCAAAGAGTTCAGGAAAGTATATGTTATATGATATTAAGTGTTTTTTGACGTGAATTATATCACCGATTCCCATAAACTTCCTAAGAACTGAAGATTCTGCACCGACGTTCCCAGGGACCTCTTAGATTTCGCTGACTCTTCAAAATCATCTTGTTGCATTTGTTCATTCCAACATTCAGTCAGATTTATAACTTTGTACGATAAACATCTCATGAAATTCGCTCTCTGCTTTTGTACTTTGACAAATAAACTGTTTTTAAAAAGAGACTTTGCTAGTTCAAAAATAAAATTGGCGCAGTCGGTAGTAGTGCATTAGTTTTGTTTCTACAATTAACCGGCTATTTCAAAGAACTTTCGAGTGGTTTTTGAACATTTTCGTCGGACAGAGTGGCTCCTTGAACTTCAGGCAACCCAGTCCATCGAGGACCTATCCAGTGGAAATCAACCAGAACCAACCGAAGAGGGAAAGAACACAAATCGTCTTTCTCTGCGAGGCAATTGACCAGGTGAAGACACAGCAGCAGAACCGGCAATTCCTTTATAAGTTAGGTGAACGATGAGCAAAGTCATCTTTATATTGTGAGTACAGTACATGTTTTTAAACTTGGAAAAGCTTTTTGAGAGTCTATCTTTGGCAACGTCTTTTTCTGACTCAGACGGTCCAGATAATAACTTTTCAAATACACACACTACTAGTGATAGCGATAGTGATAATCAATTGATAATCAATCACCCAAATATGGGTCCTCAGGATTTCAAACCCGATTATTTGAAATGTGTCCCTGAATTTGACGGGAACCCTAATGAACTGAATAGATTTCTTGTTACTTGTGAGAGTATAATCAATAATTTTTATGATAATACTAATGCAAATAACTTCTTGAATACCTTTTTACTTCACTCACTGATTGGCAAATTGACCGGCAACGCCCGATTAATGGTAAATATTCAAAATGTTAGCAATTGGCAGGAATTAAAAAATACCTTGTATCGTAATTTCGCAGATCAAAGAGATGAGGCTTGTCTCAATAGAGATTTGGTAATGGTTAGGCAATCTCCGAATGAGAAGCCCCAGCAATTTTTCGATAGCGTTCTTCAGCTTTTGAATTTATTGTGTTCATATATTGATGTTCATTAAACTCCAGGACCCGCAGTTTTATTGAAAAGAAATTTGTATAATGAACTAGCTTTAAAATCCTTCTTGAGTGGATTGAGAGAACCGCTTGAAAATACGATTAGATGTATGCGTCCCAATGACTTAAATGAAGCACTTCAATTCATAACTCAGGAAGAAAACAAATATTATTACCAGAATAATTCACAAAATAATTCTCAAAGTACCAATCGAAATATTACTAGACCTAATTTTCAGGTCAGACCAAATTTTAGGCAACAACAAAACAGCTATCAGAGAAATCAAAATTATTCAAATTTCAATCAACAACCGAATTTCAACTCCAGGCCAACATATAATCAATCACAACAAACTAATAATCATTTTCCATCACAACCAATTCATTTACAACGCATGCCAAATTAACCTCAGAGATATTTCAGAAATTCTCAAGTATTTAGGCAGCAACCGAATCAAAATACAAATGTTTTCAAACCGAATCCGAATAATAAACCTACATCTAATCAAACACCAATGAGTGTAAATACTAGGCAAACTTTCAATCACAGTCAACCAGGACCATCCCAATTTAGGCAACCACAAAGAAATTTCACTTCAGAAGAACTCTTTAATACTGAAGTCAATTATTCTACACCACAATCACAGTGTGATGAACAAATTGAGGAAAATAATCATTCAAAGCCATTTGATGAAGAACACGAATATTTTTATGGTGAAAATTTTTACGTAGATCCCCCGAAAAACAATCAGACATGAATAAACAGATAATTTCGTTCAATAGTACGGATTCTAGTGAACTACCGTATATAATATTTCCTGAACACAACCTAAAAATATCAATAGATTCGGGATCAACCAAATCTTTCATGGACCCCGAAATCGCATTCAACAATTTTCCAAATTCAATTCGAAATGATCCATTCATAGTGTCAACTGTTTTCCAGAAATCAGCTCATAAACATAGCGCTCATTTGCCTACGTCTAGAATTTTTAATCTGCCAAAGCCAACAACCCTGAAATTTTATTTATTCAAGTTTCACGATTCTTTTCATGGTTTAATAGGTTTAGATAATTTGAAGTTATTGCAAGCAAACTTGAATTTCGACAAATCAATTTTGATTACGCCTCATGCTAATATTAAGTTATTTTATCATAAGACAAGAAACGAATAAAATTTAATAAAAATTGCTCCACGATCGGAACAAATCATTAAAGTCAAAACTTCGATAGAAAATGGTGAAATTATAATACCCCATCAAAAAATCCATAATTGTGAGATACCAGAGTGTCTTACTATCGCGAAAAATGGCGAAGCCATAACTTCCATTTTAAATAATACGACTAAACTAATTACGTTAGATTTTTCCGCTCCACTTGACGTTGGAAAATTTGATAGATGTAATATTTAAGAATTTAATTTCAACAATTTTGACGATACCCCTAAACAAAAATTAGACATTTCCAAATTAAGAACCGATCACATAAATATTGAAGAAAAATCAAACATCCTGAATTTATGCAAAGAATATTCGGATATTTCTTATAATGAAGACACATCTTTAAGTTTCACCAACAAAATTAAACATAAAATTCGTACAAACGATGAGATCCCAGTTTACACAAAAACTTATCGCTACCCTTTTGTTCATAAGCAAGAGGTCGAAAAGCAAATCAATAATATGCTGCAACAAAAAATCATAAGGCCTAGTAACTCTCCTTGGTCGTCACCTATATGGGTGGTTCCCAAGAAGATAGATGCTTCCGGCAAACAAAAGTGGCGTGTTGTTGTGGACTACCGCAAACTTAATGAAAAAACGGTAGATGATAAGTACCCATTACCGAATATAACGGATCTTTTGGACAAGTTAGGAAAGTGTCAATATTTTTCGACTCTCGATTTGGCTAGTGGTTTCCACCAAATTGAAATGGATGAAACCGATATAGCAAAAACTGCTTTTAACACGGAGAATGGTCATTACGAGTACCTCAGGATGCCTTTTGGTCTCAAGAATGACCCTGCCACGTTCCAGCGTGTCATGAAGAACATTCTACGTGGTATGCAAAATGAAAAATGTCTCGTCTACCTTGACGACATAATAATATTTTCGACGTCATTACAGGAGCATATCGAACGTTTAAAAACCGTGTTTCAGAGATTTAGAGATTCTAATTTTAAAATACAGTTAGATAACTCCGAGTTTCTAAGAAAAGAAGTGGCGTATCTTGGCCATGTTGTCACCCCGGATGGTGTTAAACCTAACCCCAGCAAGATAATTGCAATAAAGAACTTCCCTATTCCCAAGACGACAAAACAAATCAAAGGATTTTTGGGCCTTCTAGGATACTATCGAAGATTCATAAATAACTTCGCGAAGCTCAAAAAACCATTGACGAAGTGCCTTAAAGAAGGTGCACAAATCGTACATGATTCGGAATTCACCGAATGTTTCGAAACTTGCAAAAATCTACTAATAAATGAACCAATCTTACAATACCAAGATTTTTCCAAAAAATGTAACTTAACCACCGATACCAGTAATGTCGCGCTAGGCGCAGTTCTTTCTCAAGAACATTCAGGAGTCGATAAGCCAGTGGCGTACGCCTCACGTACCCTGAACGAACGAACGAAATTACAGCACGATAGAAAAAGAACTGTTAGCTATCGTATGGGCGACCAAATACTTCAGGCCGTACCTGTACGGAAGACACTTTAATATCATCACTGATCACAAACCACTCCAGTGGCTTTTTTCTCTAAAGGATCCTAATTCGAAACTATTAAGATGGCGCATTAAACTAGATGAATTTGATTATAGTATTACTTATAAGAAAGGCAAACTGAACTCTAATGCAGACGCTCTATCTAGGATTGAAATTCATACAAAAGAAACCGAGAATATTGATAATATAATAGAGAACGTAATCAGTACGCAAGCACAAAATCTTCCAGATCCAGGCTTGAATGAGATTTTCGGCGAACCCTCTAATAACAATAACCTAAATCCTAACCCTGAAATCGATAATATATCCATGCAAGTTCAACCAGATGAAGAAATAAGCGAAAATATATTAGAAGAAAACCATGACGATGACGTCACTGTTCATACAAACTTCGAACAAAATCCTATAGTTGATATTCCTATTTCCGAATCTCCTGTCAACCATGGTCAAAATCAAATAATATTCTTTTCTGTATTACATTCATCAGCCAAGGTAAAACGTACCATTTTGTTCGACAAAAAACAAAGGATTGAAGTTCAAATTTCAGAAAATCAATTCGAACAGGATGTCATTAATTTCATGAAAAATTATGTTGTGCCAAAAGTTCAGTACCACCTGTATTTTAACGAACCGAATATGTATGAAAAATTCTCGGAAGTTGTCAGACGCAATTTTATGTGGCCTTCACTATAGTTAAAACGCTGTAATAATAAATTAATAGATGTCACCAATAAGGACGATGTTTCAGAAATAATTAAAAACTACCACGAGAGTAAAACGAACCATCGTGGCATAGACGAAACGGAAAATCGAATAAAAACTAAATATTACTGGCCAGATCTCAAAAAATCAATCCAAACATACATTAATGATTGCGAGATTTGCCAAGAAAGCAAATACGAGAGGAAACCAATCAAAATGCTAATGAATATTACTCCAACAGCTTCTGAACCGGTCGAAATAATCCACTTAGATACCTTGACTTTAGAGAAAACCAAATTTTTAACAATCATAGACACTTTTTCAAAATACACCCAAGCCCATAAATTACAAACTTTGAGTTCAACTGAAATAACCAATAACCTCATTACCTTCTTTTCACACCACGGTGTACCAAAACAAATAACTGTAGACAATGGGACAGAATTTAAAAATACCGTAATAACCGAGCTCTTGGCCCTCCATAAAATAAAACTTCATTTTTGCTCACCAAATCACCCTCAGTCTAATGGTGTTATAGAGAGACTACATTCCACGTTAATTGAACATATAAGGTTGTTGAATACACAAGGATTTGATAAATCTCCAATAAGTTTGAAAATGACATACGCGATTTTGGCTTATAATCACTCGATACATTCAGCTACTAAATTCAAACCCATAGACGTCGTAAACGGTCATATCAGTAATGAAAACCCTTTTGATATAAATATCGACCGCATCTTAGTTAATGACTACGTCAATAATCATGAAGAAAAAACGAAAATCATGTATCCACTAATCAATCAAAGCCTCAGGGATAATAAAGAAAAAATAATCTCAAAATTTAACGAAACCCGTGATATCCCAAATTTATTCAAACAAGCTGATAAAACATATTTGAAAAAGTTCCTCAGACAAAAAGACGCAAATAAATTTCATAAATCTACCCAAATTCAGAAAGTAGATATCAACCGTAAAACAGTCGCGACCACGTCCCAAGCTAAAGCCCATATGGATAATTTGAAACATTCCTTAAGAAATACATATAGTTTTGATTAAGTAGTTATTAATAATATTTCAGATTCCCACTCGTGATGGGATACCAGGAAACGATCCAAATAAAAAACTTGCAAAAAAAGTGCAAGAGTACATGCATACCTTCATACATTTTTTCGACTTGAACCCCATAGTAGACGAAATAGAAAAACTCGATAAACAATATGGAAAATTGCTAGAGAGTCTCGGTGTCAATAAAAATTATTCAAACGATGCTTCAGAGCATTTGAGAAAGAAAGAGCCGAGATTAGATTACAAGAAATAATTCCACAGCCAAAACGCAACAAGAGAGGTTTAATAAACGGCCTTGGATCATTTTTCAAAGCAGTTTCTGGTAATTTAGACGCTAGCGACGGCGAACGTTATGAACAGATGATAAAAGATATTCAAGGAAATCAAAACAGATTAGCAAGCAACATTGTCAAACAAAACACTATTTCTACCGATATTATACACTAATTCAACGACACAATTCGAAAAATCACCCACAACAAGAAGGAATTAGAATCTAAAATTTATCAAATTGCCTTATACATAGGACTTAGTCAAAACCTGAGTCACACTTTGGTAGTCAAAGACCTCTTGAACCATATGAATCATATGGTTCAAGATATGATAAATGTATACGAAGTAATCAACTCCCTTTTGCAAGATATTGAGAATTCAATGACTTTTTCCAAATTAAACACAATGCACCCCAGCATTATAAGAATCTCAGATCTCTACAACGAGCTTTCAAAACTCACAAACTCGATCAATAAAGATCAATTTCCGTTCAAAATTACTCCAGACAATATTTTGTTGATAGAAAAAATAATAGATATCGAATGCTACATAAAAAATAACAAAGTTACATACCTTCTACATTTACCTATAACATATTCAGAAAAGTTCAATTATTATCAATTATATTCAATACCTGTACCGAGTTCAAGACCATTTTACCAAACGATAGATTTCTCTTGAAGAATGATCTGTACTTCGCATTTGTTGGTGATCTTTGTACCAAAATCGTCCATAACTACTTCATATGCAAGAAAATCGACTTGTTAGAAGTCGAACCAGATGGCCCATGCGAAATCCAACTTCTAGATAAGAAACACCCTTCAAACTGTCAACAAGTCCCGGTCAGAATTTCAAAGCCTATCATTAGACAACTGGAATCCAAACAATGGATAGCCGTATTTCCACATGAAGAGATGGTCAGTCTGAAGTGCCGAAAACAAGAGGAATTCCTACGATTACTAGGTTCATACGTCATAGAAATTCCTGTTGGATGTCAAGTTATAACCAACACCGAACAAATCACCAATGACGAGGAATCAATGAGTCAACGTCAATTGATTCTCTTTCCACAACTGAATCAAAGCCTCGAGAGGAAACAAAATTGGGCCATCCACCTAGAAGAAACAAATTTGGACGATCTTCACCTTATAACGAAGAAAATCATCGAAAACCAACCAGACCTACAGAATACCAACATTTCTCATCTTCCCTCTATTTGGACCATCATCCTGTATATCCTCGTAGCATCTGGTATTACATATTTAATCATCAGAAATCTGAATATCATCCGACGAATCAAGAACTCTAACGACCGAAACCAAGGGATAAATTTGGCAGAGGTTCAAATTCCTTGCTCCACTGCATAAGTTGAAACTTCGAGGGGAGGAATTATATCACCGGTTCCCATAAGCTTCCTAAGAACTGAAGATTCTGCACCGACGTTCCCAGGGACCTCTTAGATTTCGCTGACTCTTCAAAATCATCTTGTTGCATTTGTTCATTCCAACTTTCAGTCAGATTTATAACTTTGTACGATAAACATCTCATAAAATTCGCTCTCTGCTTTTGTACTTTGACAAATAAATTGTTTTTAAAAAGAGACTTTGCTAGTTCAAAAATAAAATTCATGTTTGTTTATTTATATTCCAGATGTGAATATTTTGAATGGAAAACGAATAAAGTATCTATCTATCTATCTATAGATGAAATTATCAAAAAAAATTATATATCATATGGTTTTCAGATTGCCCACATATTTTCGTATTTTTTATCCTATAAAATCAATTTGAAGACAACTGAAGAAAATGACCCATAGAAGAAATAAATTCCCAAATTTCGACCCTAAAGTCATATCTTAAATAACCACATAAATGGAAAGGTCAGTGCTGCCGATCGGCATAAAAAAGTGAATGAAGGTTGGAAATTCCAAGAATATTAGACATAGAAATCTGGGTGCTACCCATCTGAATGTTCAGAATCAATTAATTATCTTTGGCAGATGATAGTTTATTTATTTATTTATTTATTTATTTATTAACGGGTGAACCCAGTGTAAAAAAAAACATGAATATATATAGCCTATACAACATATCACAGACCATTGATTGATTTATACATATCTACACTTTAAATACAATGAACATTACAAATAAAAACATTACATTATTGCAAGAATGCGTTTGGCTCTTTCAGTGCCAGTGTTAAAAATGTCCCAGTTCACTCTGTTACTCAGCATCATCATCCTGTTTATCGGGCTATTGTTTGCATATATAGTTCTATGAGTTTCTAAATTGAAAGTGCTGCTATAACGTAATCGTTTTTGAGGAACATGAAATTTTAGGGAGGCCAATAATTCAGGACAATCAATGTGATTATTACATAATTTTTGAATAGTGATGATGTCATTGTTGCTTCTACGCTCTTCTAGGCTTTTTATGTTTAGGCGATTTAAAATATTGTCATAATCAAATTCCTCCATAGAAATACCGAGCTTGAAACCAATATAACGCAAAAAACGTTTCTGAACTCTTTCTATTTTCATGATATGAGCTTGGAAGGCAGGACACCACACAGAGCTGCTATTTTCAAGTTGCGAGCGTACCAATGAAAAGTAAAGGGTTTTCAATGCCACGATATTATGAAAGTCCTTTGTTGATCGTTTGATGAACCCTAGCATCTTCAAAGCTTTGTTACAGATAAATTCAATAGGTCGCGTGCAAGAACTGTCAGATGACCGACCCTGGGGGCAAAACATATTTGTTTACAAGTGATCGAAATAGTTTTCCACAATTATTTTGGCATAATTATGAATCGTATTTTTCCGCAATTCATCAATTCGCTAATGCCATCACATTGTGCTGTTGTAAAATGCACAAAAACTGCAGTGGAAGATGAAGAAATCCAGATGGTACATTATGATTCAAAAGTAAGTACCTACTATAGTCACTCACATAGTTTTCATTTTTGAAATTTGGTTATTTCTCTGATTTCTCATCGGAATTCCTTCTGCAATAGGATCAGCTAAAAGAAATATACCTGAAATTTCTAGAATAATGCAAGAAGATTGGATTCATGCAATCAATCGGTAGGACTGGTCTGACATGCTGACGATCGTGTGTGTTGTAGACATTTTCAATCTATTAGCAGCATTAGCTTGTATTGCAGAAGTAGCAGAAGGCATAAAGAATTTCAATAAGGAATGACAACATTTCATAATGCTAACTATGTGAGATTACTATTTACCTGAAAAATCATATTCCCTAATCTCTTGCTGCATTTTTTGTGCATTGTACAATAGCACAATGCGAAGGCATGCTTGAATTAATGAATAACGCAAGAAACACGATTCGTATGCCGAAATATTGTGAAAAACTATTTCAACCTTTTGATTCCTCTGTAACCAAATAAAAAAGTGAGGTTGTGTTTCAATAATTCACAGAAGAATGAGGTTGTGTTTCAATATTTTGCCTCCAGGGTCGGTCTTCGTGCACGCGACCTATATGAGGAATAAAGCTAAGTTTAGAGTCAAAAAGTATACCAAGATCTTTCATAATGTCTACCTTTTCAATGACTACATCATTTAAGGAGTACTCATCATTGTTAATTATGCTGTGATTTTTGCTGAAACGAATATATTTACATTTTGGAATATTAAGAACTAGTTTTTTCTTGTGGCACCACACAGAGAACCTGTCCAAGTCCTCTTGAAGATGAGTTGAGGAGGAGGGTCTCTCCAATTTGAGATATATTTTCATATCGTCAGCATATAATAATATTGAACTGAATTTAAAGCAAGAAGATACATCATTAACAAATAAATTGAACAGTAAGGGTGCTAAATGAGCACCTTGAGGAACTCCAGAAGTGATTACAATTTCATCTGACAAGGAGGAATTAATCTTAACTCTTTGCCTGCGATTATCTAGATAGGATTTTAGCCATGCCAACAAACTGCCTCCAAGGTATTTGGACAACTCAAAAAAAAGCAAATTATGATCTACCTTGTCAAATGCCTTGGAGAAATCTGTGTAAACTGCATCAACACTTAGTCCCTTCTCCAAGGCATCGACAATGTAGGTCTCATAGAGTAAAAGATTTGTAGTGATAGATCTTTCTTGGCAGAAGCCATGTTGTGTTGAGCTGATGATATTTTTGAGTTTAAACTTCAGAAAATCATTTACAATAGATTCAAATGCTTTGGGTATGAGCGATATCTTTGTGATTGGGCGATAATTTAATACAGAGTCTTTTCTTCCTGACTTCTTGTAAATTGGCACAACATAAGAGTTTTTCCAAAAATCTGGGAAAGTACGGGATAGTGAGGAGGGCTCTGATTTTAGTGATAAAGAATTGAATATTTTTGATTCCAAATTAAATTTGTATGAGTTTGAATTGGCAGCGTGTTTTATGAGATTTTTCCTCCTAAATTTCACAATGTAACGGTTTTCAGGAAAATAGATCACAAATATTTGGCATCCCTCAATTCTTGTTGTATAAGGAGATAATAGTCCTGTCTTTTAAAAAGATAAATACATTTTGAATTGTTTCTATTTGACTTCATAAATCACTTAGTGGCTTACAAGTAGGCAAGAAAACAAACCATACACCTATTTGGATAATATAATTCAGGTTACTGATATCATCATTATTTTCTGTTGTTTCTGAGTAAACTAATTCAGTCTGGCTCTGGTTCCAAACAATTGCAGATGAGAGGGGATGACTTTGGAATGTCAGCAAAAAATATCAAAAGGATTGTGCCTTCTTTTTTATGTTTCATATATAAGTATTTGTTCAATTATATCATAGGCTTTGAATATATATTTCCAGAGAAATCATACTTAACACTTTGACTGCCACGCCAAATTCGATGTGTGGGTTGCTCACGCCACGTGTCTTTCATTCCACAATGAGAAAGAAGAATATACCTTGAAAAATAATTCAACTCTGATCGAAAACCCAAACTAAGATTATTTTGTCATCTCCCTAGGCCAGGACAAATCATATCCCACAAGAAATGCACATAATGCCTGCTACTCTAGCATACACATGGCGAACAGCAAATCATTGATGAACGCATATGTATACTGGAATATACATGTGGCGACCTGGGCCAAGCCACTGTGTGAACCCAAAGATACACATGGCAGTTGATGTGTTAATTCAGAACATTATATTCATAATCGAATGATGCATAAATTGCACATAGCCATCCCCTTATCAAATTTGAACACATTCTTTGTACAAAATTGCCAAATGTTGTCCAATCTTTCCAGACATTTAAAAAAAAATCATTTTTACCAATCTCCTGCTCATAAAAATAAACAAACTGCCACCATTGTGTAAATGGAGCCCATATAAAATGCCATGTGAATCTTATTCAGAAACAATTATATCAATGTAAATAAATGAGAATATTTTTATCTATCCCAATAAAAAAGTACATAACTATAGAATTCATAGTTTTTTAATTCATTTTACCTGTTTCATTATTTCTTACAGATTTTGTGGAGCTTGATATAATGTTTGGATTTCATTTGATCATGAATCAAATCATGATGACTAATTTTCAAATTCAGCATGTTTTTTATGTCCAGAAAGAAAGAAGAAAGAATTTTTTTGGGTCTTTTCATGTTTACACTTGATAATATATTGAAGAAAACAGTTCGAAAATAAATTTTGACTTTTCATGAGCTCATAATAGAGTACCTTCCTGACCAAAATATGTTATGTCAGTTATGCTTGTTGTCATTGTGAAAAAATCCATGACAAATTCTAAAATAATCAAATTATGCTCACCTTTATTATCTTTAGGTATACATGTTTTGGAAATCATAATGTAGTACTCAAATTCATAACTGGCATCCTTTTTCTTCATCCTTTGTATTTCATCATAAAGAGAATTGAGCATAGCAACAGAAATTTGTGCTGGAATATTCACAAAACGCTCATTTATCAAAAATCCTACTCTTCTATATTCTTTCAAAATCCTCTGAATATTAGCCTGTGTGGCTTGATCTGCATGTTTTTTGCAAAGTTCTTCAAGCAAAGAGTAGAATTGTTGTATACATGGAGTTTCCTGAAATCAAATAAAAAATAAAATGATAACAAAACTTGACCATTTATTCACATACCTTGTGTGATCCTAAATTAACAACACTAGTAATCCCAAACACATCTCCTTCCTCTGTCATCTCAACATCTTCATCTTCATCATCACTATCACCATAGCTCTGTTTCAATACTGACCCAACTCCATGCTGAGCAATCAGAAGATCAGTCATCTGTGAAAGATCAATGTGTGCCTTCAAGAATAACTGGTTCAATAGCTGCTTTATACCATGGAAATCATGTCCTTCTGGATTACGACCCTCAAAAGTTGCCTGAATTTCCTGAAAATAATAATCATGATTACATTAACACCTAAATTCCTAAAATATATATTTCTGGTCATAGAGCTGCTCCTCATAAAGTTCAAATTTTCAATTGAATCAAAATCTAGATTGAAATGTACCACCTATATACCTATAATCATGTACCAGTTTGTAAAGTATGAGATTTTTGAATCGTACATACCTTCTGTCCTTGATAAGTTCCTGATTCACTTTCTTCACCATCACTGCCAGAGTTATCAGATTCTGATTTTGAAGGCCTACGAGTTTTCTTTCTTGATCCAGCCATGACTCAAAGAGTGGGAATAGGAATTATAATCTTTAGAAATATTTCTTATAATAAAGGCGATGTACTTATTTCAGAATTAAATTGAAACTCAAAAGAAAAACATGGGGTAGTGGGGTCAAGTAAAAGTTAGGTTAAGAAACCCGAAGAAAAACTCAAGGTTTCTCACGTCTTCTTCTTTGAGTTCTTTGCTGCAATACCGGCCTGGACCCCTAGACCCGAAATACGTGAGATGGGCTGCAAAGGTTTGCTGCCAAAATTTCCGAACTTTCCCGAATGATCAGTGGCGCGCGCAATGCAGTCTCTGTACCCGAACGTTGTTCGGGTATCGATATCGAATAATATATCACAATTTCTCCAATAGGTCGCGTGCACGAAGACCGACCCTGGAGGCAAAATATTGAAACACAACCTCATTCTTCTGTGAATTATTGAAACACAACCTCACTTTTTTATTTGGTTACAGAGGAATCAAAAGGTTGAAATAGTTTTTCACAATATTTCGGCATACGAATCGTGTTTCTTGCGTTATTCATTAATTCAAGCATGCCTTCGCATTGTGCTATTGTACAATGCACAAAAAATGCAGCAAGAGATTAGGGAATATGATTTTTCAGGTAAATAGTAATCTCACATAGTTAGCATTATGAAATGTTGTCATTCCTTATTGAAATTCTTTATGCCTTCTGCTACTTCTGCAATACAAGCTAATGCTGCTAATAGATTGAAAATGTCTACAACACACACGATCGTCAGCATGTCAGACCAGTCCTATACCGATTGATTGCATGAATCCAATCTTCTTGCATTATTCTAGAAATTTCAGGTATATTTCTTTTAGCTGATCCTATTGCAGAAGGAATTCCGATGAGAAATCAGAGAAATAACCAAATTTCAAAAATGAAAACTATGTGAGTGACTATAGTAGGTACTTACTTTTGAATCATAATGTACCATCTGGATTTCTTCATCTTCCACTGCAGTTTTTGTGCATTTTACAACAGCACAATGTGATGGCATTAGCGAATTGATGAATTGCGGAAAAATACGATTCATAATTATGCCAAAATAATTGTGGAAAACTATTTCGATCACTTGTAAACAAATATGTTTTGCCCCCAGGGTCGGTCATCTGACAGTTCTTGCAACCTATAACCAATAACCAATAATAATTGTTTTTGTTTGTGTTGTGATAAGGATGTTGTGATGTAGCGAAGTCGTTCGGCACTTTCGATACTTCCGCAAAACAAATCACAGCTGCTTTCGGAGAAAAGGAATTATTAAACTAGAATCATATGCTTTTGGATGTATGACAAATTGGTATTCATCATACAGGACGTGGAAAGAAATCCTGAATCGAGAAAACCTACCTATAAAAAGCATAGACTACAGAAGATAAAGTCATTCAGTAATCTTTGTTAAAAGTCTATAAAAATTACAAGTTTTCATCGTTCAAGTTCGAAGGTTTACACCCGCCTTGATTGAGTGAAAGTTTTTGATCGAGATTCGAGAATACAAAAATCTGAAGTTGTTAGGAATGCTTGCTGTTCTAGTATTTTTTTTTTCAAAATTTTTATTGGTATTACTTGCCTATTTAGTTTTTACTACTTCTCTCAATTTCTCTGATAGTAAATTTTATAATTTCTATAGGATTTTATTCGTTAGTCATCTAACTCTGTAGACATGATCTGATCCTGTCTACCATCATGCCTGAAAGGTATCATTAAAATTCTCATGAGAACTTCATTATGCACGATTGCTTGAAAAATGCAATTACCTATTCAAAAATTTCTGTAACGTTGAAAAAAAAACACCCCTTATATGAAATATTGTTTGAAAATTGATATGTGAGTATTTGTGACTAGTCGGAATCGATTGCCATTTTCAAAATTTTGGTTAAAAATGCCTAATCCGTTTTCTTAAGTTTTGCTGAAGTTTTTGGGATCGCAGTATTGGCAAAGAAATTGTGTTTGATGATTTCTGTTTGTTTGACAAAGTAGATAATTTTGAGTTTCTCTCTTTATTGTGACCATATTGTGTTCCACTTTGAGTATTTAGTATTTTCCTATATATAGTTGGAAATACGCCAATCAGGCAACCAGCCACTATATCCCATTTCACCTAAAATGGGAGATTGTCTTGGAGTGTTTATTTCCTTGCCAGGTGGCGTTTCAGCGTTCGCGTTCATTTCGCGGACGTTGCACGCCTCATCGTGTGTGGTATAAATGCTGAGATGCGCTTCTGGTTGAGTCAGTTTCTCACCAGATAGCGGTCAAGAAGCTATCTGGTATGAGAGCCAACAGCGTTCCTGAACCACTTAAGCCTTAAGCGCAACTGCGCGTCTAGGAAGAAAACACTTGCGATTTTATTCGCCTATACAAAGTATTGCATAGATTTCGAGCGGATGTAATACAATGTTCTGCCTGGCATATAGCCACTAGGAAAGTAGTTGTTCATCTCCAGATCGTTATCTATCATTTTATGAACTATTGTGGTAATGACTTTGAGTTCTTTGTGACCATTGTGTTCCACCAAAGAGTAGTAGGTTGGTTCCACTTTTGAGTATTTGGTAGGTATATTTTCTAGTTGATATATTTATATGATTACCCATATCTTTCTATATTTTTTGATAGCATATGATTTTATAGAGACTAGACGTCTGACGTATTCACCTATTTCCTCACCCAAGAGCAGCTGATGATCAGATTTTTGCAAAAGTATGGACTTTTTTTTGAAATTCTTTGTTTTGCCGTGGTATAGTCTACTATAGTTAAGATTAGGCGTTAAATTATTTTTCAAGCATGATTCTAGACTGATTCACCTATCTTCCTGACCCAAAAGCAGTTGATAGCAGTTTTTTGCAAAAGTTTTGAAAATCATTTGTTCTCGAAATTTCCGTTTTTTTTGTGTACCTAGAGTCTACCATTCGATTTAGATTTGGCAAAGAATTAAATTTTAAGAGCATGATGATCATTCCTGGCCAATAAGCAGCTGAGCAGTTTTCTGCAAAAGAATTGAAATAAATGATTTTCGAAATTTCCCTTTTTTTCCGAGTAGTCAAACATACTATTCCTCAAGGAATTATTTTTTGATAATATATCATAGACGTATTCAACTATATATCGTATTCAACTATATATCATTATTTCCTGGCTTATTGGGAGCAGCTATAGAAAGTATATTTTGCAAAAATGACGAAGAAATATTTTTGAAATTTCTATTTTTTGCGTGTACCAGTCTACCATATATACGATTTGACAATGAGGAATTATTTTTCGATAGCATGATATTCCACACATGACCTGAAATCTGACCCAAAAACATTAACTCTGAGCAGTTTCCTGCAAAAGTATTGAAAATAAATTTATTCTCGAAATTTCCGATTTTCCTTATATATTATTGGGTCAACCATACGATTAAGAAAGGAATTATTTGATAGCATATTCCTACAATCACCATTCTTCTGACCCAAAAGCAGCTGCAGCTGGTCAGTTTTTGCAAAAATCTAGTTAATTAAGTACCTATTCGCAAAATATATATATATTTATTGATTTAATAGAGAATCGAGAATGATTCTAGATCGAGAAGCAGCTGTGCAGCGCTTTCACATTGCTTGCGTTTTTTCAAGTAGGCTATATAAATATATAGGAACCTAAATGTCTATCACATTGAACTGAAACACACTCTATCATGAATGTGGGAGATTCCCGCTGAATTATTAATTTTTGCTATGGCCACTATAGAAAGTAGGCAAGATCACACAAGATACAGCCTCAGTAAATAGCTTTTTACGTACTGTAAACATGCACATCGCACAGTTTTCGTTTATTCCGCCAGTCATGATCGCGTAATCGCCGTCAACAGCGGATGACATAACTATGTCAAGAATTATAATTCAGAATGTTTGTCCAAACTTTTTTGATGTACTATGTATGGCAGTAGGTGTGTTGTGAAGCAATTACGCACTCATGGAATTACGCACCCGCCGCTCCGAGTCTACGAAAGTAACTTCTTCATTCGTGCGTATAATATGCTTCTTACAACACATATTACGTAATATAAATAGCTTCATGCACTAGCGGGCGGTAAAGTGCACTTTATCGCCCAGATTTGCGGATGTAAAGTGGTATTTTACCGCCCGCGGACCCATTATCGCCCACGGGCCATGAAGTGCACTTTACCGCCCGCTGTTCTCAAGTCCCTTATATCCACACGTCCGTTTGTGGAATACCTATATTTGAACTCCCAGCTGATTCTATCGTTATGATTATGATACATATGTTATTGTTCATCCGATTTATTCCATCTTCGCTATAAATTCCTTCTTTGAATAGTTGCTTTCTGGCTGTCTGGTACAATTTTCAGCCAAAAGATGACAATTTTAGCTCGTTTTTTGAATGTTTATTGCTAGACACCAAGATAGCACAAATACATCTTATGGATATATATATATACTCTGGATAGTCATCTTGGATATTGTGGATGTCCATAAGATATCCGAAAATGACTCTGGTATATCCCATGGACGTCCATATAGGATTTGACAGTGTGACCTTTTTGGATGTCTCTTAAAGATATTCATTATGGATATCCATAATAATAAGATATCAACTATGGATATGGATAAGAGATAGTATACCCTCTATACAGGGTGTTTCATAATTGAATGTCAATATTCGAGGAGGCGATTCTTGGGCTCATTCTAAGAAGAAAGTTTCATATGAACGTATGACCTAAACGTCCCAACTTTGGAGATACAGGGTGGTAAAATTCTCGAAAATTAATATAGCCTACTACAATGAGAAGTTATAATTCGAAAATACCAAATACGAATACAAAGTTCATGAACTATGAATTGTATTTCTGAAATTTGATCTTAAAAATAAAAACTATTTCTCTGCATTGTGATATTATCATATTAACAATATTACTATAATCATGTAGTGAAAAGCTTTTTATTTTTAAGCGAAAACCGTGCATCAGATTGAAAAAATTGTAGTGATCAAATTTGCTTAGAAATGATCGGGAATTTCAGGAATGATTTCAATTTGGAGATTAATCAGTGGCGTACCATCAATGTCTGCCAAAATAGGTATGTGAAATTCCATACGAACGCCACTGGTGGCAACAACAAAAAATGTGGTACGCTAACTGATGCCTCTTGATACATAGTACATGTATGCCAAATTTCATCAGAATATCTGAAGTGGTATTACAGATATTAATAAAAAACTATTAATTTTTGAGAACTTTACCACCCTGTATCTCAAAAGTTAGGATGTTTAGGTCATACGTTCATATGAAACTTTCTTCTTAGAATGGGCCCAAGAATTGCGTCCCCAAATATTGACATTCAATTATGAAACACCCTGTATATATAGAAAAAATCACAAGAATTGGAGAGCACTCACGTCTCACTGCGTTCGAATAATGTAGTTGTCAGTTCTTATGCATCATCAATCTTGGACGAATTCGTAGGAATCACTTCCAAAATTTGCTTCAAATTAATTAAATATGAGAACAGATTGACATTATTCGACTATTCCAAGGTTGGTAGAATCGATGATCTATAAAAAATCATCAGCTCTACCAATCTTGGACTATTTGAGACGTTACGCCACCTCGCGCTGTTTTTGATAACCAAATTAATAATAATAGGAGATAGTGCATCACAATGTGTGCTATATCTTTTGGAAGACCCACGCACAAGTGTCACTTTTGTGAATCTCCTTTTATTTATTATCATTTCATTCGTTGTATATACTTGATTTGAAATTCCTATGTATTGATCTTTCGTCTCTGCAGAGATCATGGCTATATCCTATGGACGTATTCAGCACGTTTGTTTCAGATATCTCAAGAACATCCGCAATTGGCGGATATCTTATGGATATACATTTTATGTCCACGGGTATCCCGCCTTGAATATAGGATTTGAAATGGATATCCATAAGATATCCTGTGTTAACTGGGCAGCAACCATTAGACTGATAGATAACGTTCAAATTTGGGTAGCTATATACTGGATATACATATATTGTTACATCTCAAGTAATGATTCTCAATGAATTTCAATATGTAGATTATACACATGAACATTTGCGCTTCTCCTGAAAACTGAATAATTCATGAGTAACATATGAATTGTAGTTTGTTGAAATCTAGTCATTACTTGTGACTTGGGAAATACTAGTGCATGCATACAATTTTGTATGTATCACGTGCGTAAAATGCGTTTATAGCCTCTTTGACGTGTAATGGCCCTTAGCTAACTTCATCGGTCTATTATTCACGCCGCAGGCCATGAACGCCTACTTTACGCCCTTGATACATAAATAACTATATTTATGTTGAACGACCGTGTTGAAAACAATTTGAAATCAAGCATTTTCTTGAGTAAGTTATGACATCCCCAAGTAATACGGTTCATTCAGGTTCAAAAACTTCTAAATAAACGGTTTGAACCTCCAACACAGGTGGTGGAGTGGGAAAACATCGAAGTTTAAGAGGTTATTAATGTTTTTTATTTAAGTTTTGGTGAATATTTGTCAAGATCCATTAAAAATTCCACTCATGACCACTACAATTGTTTCTTGTTTTCACACCTCTCACAGATATTTGTTGATTCAAAATCATTGACAGGTGGTGAATAATAATCAATCATAATGACCGATTTATTTCAAAATGGTCTGTAATCTTGAATGAAATAAATTACCACATCACGTTTCAAAATTTTCACCATAGTCAGGACATCTAACTTGACAAAACATCTGCAGACACCTATAGAAATATCTTTGGAAATATCACCTCTTTGGAAATATACTCCTCCACTCCCACTCCTATCACGCTTTGCATGACAGTAGCATGAAAAAAAACCATGAACAACCCCAGATTGATAATGTTATACTTTTCTCTTATTATTCACAGAAACAGCATCCCAAAATATACCTCATCACAAAACCTGGTGCAAACCCATGTGTAAATGCTCTGGACACACCACAGAGCGAGAAGAGTAAAAATACCTTTGTTTTACCCACATCCTACCCCATCATTATAATTGATTCCACCCAATGAAGGGCATGGACTCATGGATTGTGAATCACAAGCGTCTATAAACACCGAAGGCTCTCCGCATCCGATGATGTCCGATCACCTTCGGATCATTCGCAGCTGCCTTTCGCGCGCGTTTGATTTTCACCCAGCTACTTCTTATTATTTGTGGTTATTGCGTGTATGAATGGATTTTGGACAAGCGTCTATAAACACCGAAGGCTCTCCGCATCCGATGATGTCCGATCACCTTCGGATCATTCGCAGCTGCCTTTCGCGCGCGTTTGATTTTCACCCAGCTACTTCTTATTATTTGTGGTTATTGCGTGTATGAATGGATTTTGGCATTGTATTTTTTCGAATTGTTTGCTTCTTTACCAGAAATCCAGAATGACTTGGTGCCCTATTTGTAATCAATCGTTTTACAACGTCGTAGCTAGAACTATCATTATACAGGGTGTATCTTAAATGATGAGTTCAATTTCAGGTGGTAATTCCTTGTCATATTTCATGACAAAAAGTTCATATAAACGTGTGTCCTATAATTTGCTCCGTTTCCGAGTAACGGGGTGTCCAAAGTTGAATTAAATGTCGGTTTTTCATGAATTACTCAAAATACTGTTCGCCGATTTTGATTAAACTTCGTGTGTTTGTGATTTGTAATAGCTTGTTTTCATGGAAGTAGATTTTGAATTTTGTTTCCAGTGGTGTGTGATATTCACTGTAGTAACTATTGTACGCTGATGTTGTTGCTGAGTTTGATATTATTGGAAATTAATAGCAAAACGTTATCGTTATGCAATCAATGTCTGTGCTTCTCTGTTACTTTTTACTTTTTCATTAAACTTTGGACACCCCGTTACTCGGAAACGGAGCAAGTTAGGACACACGTTTATAGTAACTTTTTGTCATGAAATATGACAAGGAATCACCACCTGAAATTAAAGTCATCATTTAAAATACACCCTGTATTTTATCAATTACACCCTTATGTCAAGTTTAAGTCAAGTTATTGATGGGTCACCTTGTATGCATTATTGTTAGCTCATTATATCTATTCTGAGTCGAAAAATATGTCAGAATATTGGGGCCTGTACAGGCCCAAGTATCCACAATTTGCAAGTTTTCAAAATGTGCGTACCTAGCACATGAACATTACATCGAATTACTTGCAAGCCTAAAGAATGAATAGGTTTTTTTCAGGTATTTTACTTGGTTATGGCTATGGCTACATAGTGTGATCATTTTCGATATAAAAGACCTGATGCTCATGTAGGCGTTTTTAGATGTGCAGACATTTCAACATTAACTATTATTAAGTATAGGTAGGTACCTCTATATTCAACCTTTTCATTCTTTCCTATAGATGAGAGAAATTCAATAATCAACGAGAGCTTTGATTGTGATTTTCTGACCAGCAGAAGATTCTGGAAGCATTAAAAATTGGTAAAGAAAAAAGAGAAACCAATGAATAGAATTCCTGAAAAGAAAAATTCAAACTAGAGCTTATTAAACTCGTTGATAGTATAGTCACATTTATAGCGATGAGGAGGGAGAAAACCAGTATGGCATTTTCCGACAAGTTACCATCTGAAACGCATCAAAATAAAAAAGTTACTCAACAGAGACGTTTATACCGAACAATCAAAAAAGCTGTTCCTATAATAAACGACTTATTTAGTAACAAATTAATACATCCAGATGATATGGACGCCGATAATATCGCAATAAATCTGATGTATCCACACAAAAAAATTAATAAGTAAATAAGTTGTGTTTATTGTGTCAATTTTGTCCTGATATAAAAAAAACATGTGAGGCCTTTGCAATGTTTAGCTCTCGCAATATAAGCATCTCATTCGGAAACAAAAAAATACTTTGCATAATTTTTCCAAAACATTACACTCGATCACTAACTTGATACTCCATGGATTATTATTATGTTTTTAAATTTGGCGCGTGCTCTGCATCAGCGGCGACGTCCGACCATGATCGGACATCATCGGATGCAGAGAGCCTCCGGTGTTTATAGACGCTTGTGTTTGACTCCAGATGCATAGTCTGATGACTGTGCACCCTTCAGAAAAAGTGCCTAATTGGCTGTATGTCATATGACAAGAGGCCAGGAAGTTAAGAAGAAGAAGAAGAACTCTCCTTGGGCTAACTTGGCTGTCAATATGTCAATGATGTGATTGGTCTCATTGACATTCCACCGCCGGAGAAACGTCAGTCGAATTTTATCTGTCATTTCTGTCAATACTTTTGTTGATGGTAATAATGATGGTTGATGTCAGTTGTGTGATTGTATTGTTCTTTAATAATATTTCTTATCATTTATCTTATCAGTTCAAGAATGAATAAACAAAGCAACAAGTGAATTATGAACTAATACAATTAAACTTCCTTGGATTTCTGTTGTAGTGTTCAAACAATCCTTATTTCCTGTTATTGATGCTATGGTTCAAGTTTTGTTTGCCTTCATAATGATACCCAGCTTTCCCTTTCATTAGGAAACTTGTATTTTATCAATATTTTCCTACTCTTCAAGTGAATCGGAATGTTTGTGAAGCCTCAAGAAGTTTTGATAGCCAATGCATTTTGGTAAATTGATTAATTTACTAGTAAGATACATTTCAGAATTTAGTTGTTATTGTTCTGTTTTCATTTTTCAGGGAAACGGAAAAAACTTCAATTTACTTTGTTTTACAACACAGAAAAGGACATGGAAATTCCAAAGGTATTTCATCACTACTTGTGGGAACCATGGATAGCATTTTTGATACTAAACCAGCACCTTACAGAATTTTGCATCAAACTCCTACATCAGAATTATATTACTGTGAGTAATAACCAAGATGAATTATAGTAAAAATATTCAGGACATGAGAATTTTAATGAATTTTGATGATTTATTTATTTATTAGTAGGCACCTAGCTTTGTCTTGAGATTTTCACTCAAAGTTAGATTTCAAGTGTTGTGTGTCTTTGTGAAATATATCTGCAGAAAAATAATGAATGACTTTTCAGTGGTGGCTTGTTCGCTGACAAGAAAAGAAATACTGGAAGACTGGGAATGGCTTTTCAGTAATGTCTGTGAAACATTACATTGCTTTGACAGTGAAGATGATATAACAGAATTTGTCATGTGTAAAATAGAGTCTGTGATTGCAACACGCCATGAAATTGAAATTGATGGTAAGATCACTTTAGTCAACCCAATTAAGTCATACAAAAATTAGTGTACATGGAAGGAATTGTCATTTACATTCTTGCATGAAATAAAAATAGACAGGTGCTAAAAACACAGTATGTCCTGAATAACATTAATCATATTGCACTAACAGGTACTATAGGGTATGAAAATCATCCCTAATAGCAGTCAATTGAAATTTTTACATGTCATATAATTTGGTTCCTATAAACATTGCAAGAGAACTAAGAACTTGAATGAAGGACCCCACACAAAAGCATAGGAAATTGGCCCTCAGTGGGTTTTGCCTGTTATGTTAGTGGTATAGAGTCTCTGATCATATGTTCTCATGGGCCCAATTCTACCAATGATTTAGTTCTCAGGGCTACATTTATTATAGGTGTCTAATAAACAATGACACTTATTTCAAGTCCATAATTTCTTTATTTAATATCAGAATTCAATTAAATAAGAAATATTGCAAAATCTTAGCGTTTGTCTCTTAGCACAAATCCTCTGTAATGTCATACAGAGCCGTTATAGTAGAACTTGAGGTAAAACTGTATTTGTTAAGTGATCCACAAAAATCCGCAAAAACCCAATCAAATTGATTTTGTTGTAACTTTATCATTTCTAGAAAATATTTTTTTGGTCAAATAAACATCAACATACTTTTATTATTTCATTTTCTACTTCTTTTTAGGTCAGCATATATCACTGCAATTTTTTGAACTACTACTAATTTTCTACTTCCTTATAGTTCGACTATCTATAAAAGCCTGTTTCTTTAGTTTTTCTACTATTCATTACAATGCTCATCATTCGCTATATTGGATTTTCAATTTTGACAGGAAAAAAATTTCAACCATGAAAACCCCTAGATAACAATTTCAAATGGAATCGGATCATAATCACAAAACCCGTCCGTCATATTGGATCTGTAATCTAGAAATTCTTAATTTTGACTAAGGAATCAGAATCTCCGACCCCGAAAATCCCCAGATACCAATTTTGATTAGAATTGGACCATTATTACAAAACTCGTTCGCCTTCTAGAATTTTCAAATTTTGACAAAGGAATGAGAATCTCCGACATTAGACTTCTAGACACCAATTTTGAATGGATTCGGATCATATTTACAAAACTCGTCCGCCATATTATTGGATCCGACATTTTGCATTTCTTAATTTTGTCCAGAGAATTTTAATCTCCAACTCATAAAAACCTGAGATGCCAATTTTGAATAGAATTGGATCATAATTTGAAAAACTCGTCCGCCATATTGGATCCGTCATCTGGAATTTCCTGATTCTGAGAAGGAATCGTAATCCCTGATATCGCATCAGATACCAATTTTGAATAGAATCGGATCATAACTGGAAAACACGTCGGCCATCTTATTTCCAAATTTTGATGAAAGAATCAGTATATACGACTCCAAAAACCCTCAGAAACTAATTCTGAATGAAATCAGTACATAATCAGAAAACTCGTTCGCCCTATTGAATCCGCCATTTTGAATTTCCAAATTTTGCTGAAAGAACCATGATCTCCGACCCCCGAAAACCCCCAGATACCAATTTTGAATGAAATCTGACAACAAAACTCGTCATATTGGATTCGCCATCTTGAATTTTCAATTAGAAAATAGTTAACGACCGATTCTCAGACCTATCCAGTATGCACAAACATTTTGATAAGAATCCAATCCAAGCCGTTTTGGAGAAGTTTGGCGACCGTCACAGGGACAGCAGAATTTTATGCATATTTCTTTTAGTTTCTTAGTCTACATATTCTAGCTCAAGAGTTAGTTCATCAGGCAAGAAATTGGGGTAAAAATTTCCATTGTCAGATTCAATGAAAATAAAAGGTATCATTATTTTTCCGCCTATATAATTCCACACCAAACATTCCTACTCTATCGACCTTGATATTGAACTTTCTGCATCCAATGAGGATTATTCTGGGACAAGTAATAACTTCAAATCTCCTTAGTTTGAAATGAAACTCAAAGTTCTCTTTCTATTAAGGAAAAACAATAAATACTTTGAATAAGTTTAACTTTAAATTCAAACTAACTACACTTATTGAACGCTGAAATAGTTTTGTCTCTACATTGCAAAATTCATAAATTAAATAAATATCTATACTTTAATATGTTTGCAGCTTATTCACTATCGACGGAAATTGAAAATGAATATTTCAATCAATTCAATCGCTCTTGCCCAATATGATGCCTTACATTTCAATTATATTCAATCTAAAATATTTGGAACTGCTTCAAATATCCACATATTCGCAAGTTTTGTGTGTTTTTTTAAGAATAAAGAATGTGTAGTCCGACGAGATGCCCCCCCCCCTATGGTACTAACGCATTGTGCTTACTTGTCTTATGCTAGTTTCACCACTGGACTTAGTTAAAATGTAAAGAATGATGAAAAATAATTTGAACATCTAAATCTAGAAAAACACTACCGCTACTAGTTTTCTACCTATGTAATTTATAATCTCCAACATTGATTATATTATCTTCTGTTTCTCAAAAGATATCACCATGCGGTTTCCATAATTTTTTCTCATCGTTTGCTTTACTTTCATATGAGAAAAATATATGGTTCTATTCGAAATTATGAAGAAAAAATGGAGAATCGGCCACCACGAGATTTAAATCGACTCGAACTGAGATTAAGTTTGTCGAATTACGTTACACCAAACTGTAGTTATAATATTCTTTCCATAGCTCTCTTCATCTTCCCCTCCCTCTTCCATGTGAAAAGCTATCGCAAAATTTTAACCGAATTGAAACTTGAAATTACAGAAAAAAGTGTAAGTATTTGACATCTCTTGATAATATATCAAATTCTTATAAAAACCCGTTCTTCCATTTAGCCAATGCAATTATATCCTCTAGCGACCGTCCTGGAAAATAATTCCCAGAGATTGCCATTTTCATCATGAATATTTTTTTCGTCGACATCTACAAAAAATCACATTTTACGTTATAATTTCCGAACGAAAAACCGATTATTTCCTAAGGCAAGTACTTCTCGTCCGCAGACACTAACTTTTCGTCAGCAAACACTTTTCGTCCGCCGCAGGTTTGCCAGTTCTACTGAATTTTCAGTAGATCTCATTTGCATATTGATCTGAAATTCCATGATTTTTCGGCACGCTCTGTTAATGATATGTATAAATCAAAAAAGGGAAATACTTTATAACAGTTATAACAGTTTGTTTCTTACGTTAAATTTTTTTATTTGTTTTGTATTTTTACTATTCCTTCCTGTTTTTTATTTATCCAACTCATAATTAAAAGTTCCGTATACTGTATTTCGTAATATTTGTGAGTATTTTTGAATTAATTGAGAATCAGGATTATGATTATGTTTGTTGGTAATATGTTACTTTTCTGTTCATCAAAAGTACATATTGTTTTGACGTCATAGGTTTGATTCATTATCCTTTCTTGGAATTCGTATAGCATAAAATAGATCTGAATTTTCGACAAGGTATTCACTGATTAAATGAAAATCGAACTGGCTACCCTGGTCCGCGCGGAAAATGAGTTGACAGCAACTGTCATTTGTTGCCAAATTAATTATTCACGAAATCAGAAAGATTTCACGTGGGAATAGGACCGTGATGTGGATATGTGTTTGAGGTCGACAAAAAAATGTAATACATGCAACTCGGCGAAAAACTGTCTATTGTCTCGCCTGATTGCAAACCTCGGTTAAGGCCTCGGCTATCAATCTGCAGATTCGACTATAATAGACAGTTTGTCGTTATTGGTACATAAATAACTATTTCTCGGAATCTGTCAAGAAAAAATGAAAATATAACAAAAGCAATTTGATTCGGTTTTTTGTGGATCACTTGGCAAATACAGATTTACTGAAACGAACCCGTTGGACAATAGTTATTTGTTCAACTAGGCAGCAAAATAGTAGATTGACTGCCGAGGCTGAATTCATAGCCGAGCGTAGCGAGGCTAGGAATCCAGCTAAGCAAGTGAAACTATACCAATAACATATGTAAATTTCAGGCAAACCCCACTAAGGGCCAATTTTCTATGCTTTTGCCTGGTTTCCCACAGTTGGTGTACCCATTTAAAAAAATGTGACATTTGTTGCAATCGTTCTGAGCTATGCGAGTATCTACAGTACAAATTTTGTTGTTATTCTTTTTTATTTTTGTGTGCTTACCTTTAGCTAATATTAGGTATATAATTACTTACACCTTTTTTCATTTTCTCAGTATCTTTTGTATTTTTGGTTTTTGCTTTACCTATTAAAAATTGCAACCTAATCGGTCAAGCCGTTTAGTAGTTGATGTACGGACAGCAGCGCCAACTACCGCGTCCAGTTGTATTTTTAAATCACTCAGGAAACCATCGAACTACCATATGAAATTTCAACCGTGCAGCCGTTTAGAAGTTATATGAAAAAGATGAGTACGGAAGGATAATACTTACTACCCCTTGTCATATTGCCCGTTTTTTCGTAGGATTGAAGCAGTTTCCCGCGGAAAAAAGTAGCCGATGTTCATCAGGGATAATTTCGGCTTCTAATGGTAAAAGAATTTTTCAAATCGGTAGACGTAGACGTTAACCTACGAAAAATAACGTTTAAGTATTGTCTTTGAATTGGGTTGAAGTCGTCACTTTGGTCGTCACTGTTAGCACAAGGTCATAATACATTTAGTTCAGATCTTGACATTTATTCCTGCTAAAATGAGAGGACTCCCTGATGCAGAACTCCTTTGTATCCAGAATTTGGTATGTTTGAATCATCAACAAATTTCGAGTATAGTTTGGTTAACATATGTTGATGCAGGAATTTACCTAGAAGGAATAGGCATAAGGGAGAGCTACGCTCTTGGAAAGTATTCAACAGTTTTCCAGCCAAGAGCAGAAGATTTACATCTGCTCGGATAGTCAGGCGGCTCTCAGGGCTATCTGCCATCCTAAACCAAGCTCAGCTCTGGTGCAGGAATGTGGCGATGCTCTTGAGAAACTAGCTGAACAGAAGGAAGTCAAACTAGTATGGGTTCCGGGTCACAGGTGGGTGCCCGGTAACGGGGTGGCCGACGAGCTGGCTAGAATCGGATCGGCGACACCGTTCTGGGGACCGGAGCCTGAACTGGGCATAACAAGAAGACAAACTTCGTCTGCCCTTAACAAATGGGCGGACGAGGCACTAGAGGGATACTGGAGGCGTATAGGCGGCTGCAGAGACCTGGTGGCCGGTCCAAGCAAGCCAAAGTCGGCTCGGTTACTGGGCAGGGATCGCCAAGTCCTGCGCCTTCTTATAGGGGTACTGACAGGGCACCAGGTTACAGGACACATATCACTCATAGGTGTAGAAGATAGTCCCACTTGCCGAGAATGCGGAGAAGATGAGGAGACATCACTTCACTTCCTCGGAGAGTGTGAGGCGTATGGAAGGATGAGATTCGAAATCTTTGGAGTAGATAAACTACAACAGGAAAATTTGGTCGAATTAGAGTGGACGGACATCCTGACCTTCATCGGAAAGATGGGAAGGTTGGAAAAGGATAACTTAAAGAGGGATGTGTAGATATGTGGAGATCAGGGGTTGGCAAAAAGGGCCCATGGGGGCCTACTTGCATGACTACAGCCTCCCCACAATACTACTACTACTAACATATGTTGATTGAAAGTACGTGAGATAACGTACACCCGTAAGCCCACTACAAACGCGAACGTGAAGAATTGAAAAATGCGCATGCGTAGCTGTCAATTACTACGTTTACGTTAACGTTCATGGCAACAATTCAACTCTCTAAGCTATTTATACACTCACATATACCTCATGCTCGTGTTTCAATAGCTATGTACCATTACATGATCCTTGCATAAAATGCTATTTTGTCAAAAAAAGAGACTAAAATCGATTCATAAACGTTAGATAGCTAACCCGTTAACGTAAATTCTTCGATTAAATCCAAAGTTTTCGTAAATGCAGGTTCCGAAGGATATTCCGAAGGATAAAATCCCAACAATCAAACGATGCGGTGTATGTTTGGTTGCCTATACCATAATCGTTCGTTAATTTACAAATTGATCGTTAATAGGGGTCATTAACGATCAATTTCGTGTGTGCTTATTAAATCTTGTTGATACAAAGTCGACGGAAAGAATTATTTGAATTCAATTTGGTGGGGACAATAACTCACTGACTAATTCTTATTTCTTATTCAGATCACCCTGTATGCTAAAAATAAATTGACCTCGATATTTGCGCGTTTTTATCAACATTGTAAACTGTGTTGAATGAATCCTAGCAATCTCATTTTCCTAAACTGCTATTTCGAATCATTTAAGAAAAATATCATATTTTGACAAACGATAACGATTTTTTGTTAATGATTAACAAGGCCGTCCTCGAGAGGTAAACTACTCTTGAGAAGTTTTAGGGAATTCCGGTAATTCTTCAGGATGTCCTCCACACGACTGTTTATTATTTTTTGATATGACAACGCCCTCTTGTAGAGGAAAACAATAAGTGGGCCAGAAATGACTAACAATAATTGTAGGAACAAAATATACAAAGTGGGGCATTAGTGCGTCGGAGCTCGATTGCTCGAGTTCTATGATAGCTATAAACTTGATTCTAAAACGAATGTGAATGAGACAACAAGGTCCATAACTAGAAATTATTGCCGCGTATACAGGAGGCACCGGAAAAAATCTGGAGGATCAGGATGACTTTTTTTCAAATGGAATGCCCCATATTATTAGCATATTTTTTAAGCATCCCTGTGTCCTCCATCCACTCCTATGATATTATTGAATATATCTCGATAATTTCAAAGTTATTGATTTTTTTGTCGAAATAATGTCATCTGCAGATGCATACCGAAAAAATCACTGTTGTCACAATTATGAAATTCAAGAGAGAATAATCATAATATCTTCTGATGGAAACATGTGTGACATTTCTGAAGAATTGTTATGCCCTCAAAATACAGGGTGGCTAAATATGATTTTTCAATTCGGAATTTTCGGAAGTGATTTTCTCCAGTTTTTCAAATGGAACACCCCATATATTTTCAGGCCATTTGGTGTAAAATCGAAACACGAACATCTTTTATCTCAACATCCATATTGATATCCGTAACCATTTTTGAATTATTGAACTTCGATAATTATAGGTTGGCCATTTTCATGGATTCACATTTTCATCAGTTATCAAAACATCAAAAGTCCAATCAATAATTTAGTGACAGTTCTATACAAACCATCAAGGAGTGAAGACATATATTGCTTCTTGATAAAATAGTACTAGCGCAAGTGTAGTGGCGAAATGGGTTCTGTAAGCGATGGTAGCTACAGCGAAATGGAAATAGAAGATAATGGCCATTGGAAAAAAGTGAGGCATAAACGAAAACCTAGGCATACACTCGAAAATATCTCGAAGAAATCCACTCCAAATTACTCACAAGAACAGCATCAAACATACAACAAAACACAGTTATTGAAAGAAATCTGACCTCTGGAGCAGGACCGCAAAAACAAGTCAAAAAACATACACAAAAACTACTCTGTCAAAATGCAAGAAATAGCTACAAAGAAATATAAATTCCTTTACTACATAAACTGCTCGTCAGAAAGCATGGCCAGGATTAAACTTGCAAACATTTGGGAAAAGAAAAGGAAACCAACACTTCAGAGATGATTATAACTAACCACTTGGATATACTGGAACAACAATTAGTAATAGAAAATTACACAGAAACACAAAACAAAGTTCACAATACCAGACCCCCTCAAAAAGCACATGAATCGTATTCAGCAATTATCAAAAATGTTGAACAAGAAATCGAAGATTCAGTAATCAGTTAGCACCTGTCGAAATTAAAACTAGAACACAGATACTGCAAACGAATAATTCCAAGAGCAACTGGACAACCTACCCCATTTATCAGAATTATCACCCCTAGCATCCAAGTATATGAAAAACTGTTGAATGAAGGCTTGTTCTTTCAAAAACAGCATTACCTGATTCACGTCAGCAACCCTCCTCTTCCGACGCCGATTCCCTGTAGCCGTAGCCTATAATTCACTCACGAGACCGAAAATTGCAACACCCAACTGAAATGCAACAAATGCGAGGGAAACCATGCTACTACAAAATGTTCTACAAACCTCCCGGCCAAATGCAATGCATGTGGATCTCAAGACCACCAAGCTTGGGCATTCAAATGTCCCAAACGTCCCATTCAACCAATTGCAGGAATCCCTAATGCTCCTATCAAACCACTGAACAAGCCGTCAAGGGTGTAGTGTGCCAGAATAGATACTGGTAATATTATGATCATTTTAGTTCTAATGGACCTTATGTGTATGCAACCCACATTACATGACATGTGCATATGTGCCTGGTGCCTTAGTGACAAGAGTGTTGGTGACCTTGGGAGTTTAACGCGGGGTTTTTGCACATTGTTTTAGGGTGTTAGATAGAGAGGGTTTTGGGTAGTCGTCGATTGGCATTCGTCAACGATAGACGAGTCCATGTTTTTGTAAAGTTTTGCGTTTGGCCATTGTATACCGGCTGACTGTTGTATTATTTTGTTCATGTTCACATCGTCTGTGACTTGGAATGAAGTGTTTTGTATCTAATTCGATTGATGTATTACCTGAACCTACATAACGACCTGAGATATTGCTTCTTATACAAGAGTATCATCGCATTTTGGCGCACCAACGAGTGGCAATACAGAGGAAATCGAATTTAGATCACAGTGGACTGTGGAGTACGTAGTGAAAAAAGTGAAGCCGGTACGGTAGTGTAAATTCTTGGCTACGTAAAATAGTCGAAAGTAAGTTGGAAAAATATCTGTGTGCGAGATATTTTACGAAAAGTGTATTGTTGTGATGTAGAAAGCAGAGTACAGGGTGCTAAATAGTAAGAACATTAAGAACAAGTTAGTGGTGAGTGCAAGTGCGAAGTAAAAGGGGTAAGCGGAAGGAATTTGGCGTGGAACGCAGCGATCGCGAACCGGTGAACGGCATAGCAACAAAAAGTGAAGGTCGAAGGAGTTGAAACGATGAGAAGAGACGACGTCGTAGCGGGACGCAGTGACGCAGGGTTGAATTTGGCGGTAAAGCCAAAGTAGAGCAGCGGACGGCGGCTTTTCGGATCAGCGATAGTGGAGCGGATGCCAGCGGAAAATAGTGGAGCAGATGTCAGCGGATGATAGTGGAGCGGATGCCAGTGGAAAATAGTGGAGCGGATGTCAGCGGATGATAGTGGAGCAGCAGGTGACGAGAAAAAAAAATGTGAAAGGAGTGGAAGGATATTCAAAGGTACTCTTTTATGCTTATTTTCTGCATGATCTGAAGAGTAGGATTTTCTGAGGACTATTCGAGGGATTATTATAAGAATAGAGACTTTTCTGATATTGTAGTAGGTATATTTAGATTTGGAAGATGGGTAGGGGTAAAACCGATGGTAAATCTGAGGCTAAGGGCGAGAGTAGAGGAGATTTAGATAAGAAAGAAAAGGGGGAGAATAGTGATGAATGTAGTAAGCCAAGAGTTAGTAGTCAAGGAGCACAGGGAAGTAAAAATCAGGATGATTGTTATTTAGAAAACGTAGTTTTGAGTTTAGCTGAGGACTTGAGAAGGGTGCAAACAAGTGTAGCTTCAATAAAAAATAATATATATGAACATGAGAAAATAATAGATGAAAAGATGATGAGTAGAAATGAGAGAAATGACAGGCAGTATATGCTATTATGGAAAGATTTGGGGGGTAGTGCTTTATCATTTCATCCGGGAGGCACAGTTCATCCTATGTATTTTTTGAAAAAGTTGAAGAGATTAATGGAAGATGCAGGAATACCAGAGGTGGCTCGAGTAAGTCTAGCTGTAGGATGTTTGAAGGGTTCAGCTGCGGAATGGGCGGAATATAAGGAAGAATCATTTGGAACGTTTCAAAAATTCGTGGATTCATTTAAATTGAGGTATTGGGGGGTGGAGCAAGAAAGAGCTCTGTTTTTTGAGATTAAATATGGCAGATTTTCGGGGGGTAGTAGAGCTGATTATTTCCTGAAATTAGCTAGACAGTCATGCTTTCTAACAGATAAGGTTTCTGAAAAAGAACTTGTTGAATATTTAGCACAACATTTTTCTAATGAACCAGAAATTAGAAGGGGAATAATAGTAAGAGGGTTGAGTACTGTAGATGAGGTAGAAGATTTCTTGAGAAAAGTGGATTCAACAGACCAAGTAAATACAAATAGAGACAGTGATAGGGGGGTGCGTAGTAGAGAAAGTAGAGAAAGTTGGAGAGGAGCAGAAAATCAGAATCAACCACAAAGAGAGGCGAATAGATCTGGAAATGAAAATAATAGAGATGTAGGGAATCAGAGGGATTATAGAAGAAGGGATGAAGGTAATATTCGGAATTGTAGTTTTTTGAATAAATGCTATATAGAGGGTCCCGATGAATTATTGTCAGATGGGGAGGAACAGAGTCAGGAAAATGATGTGAATTTAATAACGCCTATTATTCAAGGAAAAATTGGGTCTACTAGTGTTGATATTTTAGTAGATTCTGGAAGTCAGATATATGCTGTCTCTGAAAAATTTTTAGAAAGTGTGGGGAATCAAGAAATTCCCATTCTTCCAGTATCCAATTTAGCTATACGGGTGGCTGTAGGTTCTGAAGAACAGCGAATTAAACAACAGGTGTTGTTATCAGTTGAAATAGGTCAATCACTTGTTGATATTCCACTGTTAGTGATTCCGAAATTGAATTCTAATATTATATTAGGATGTGATTGGTTGGGAGTAACAAAATCTCAATTAGATTTTGGTACTAATACTCTTACTATAAAGTTGAATGATGATAATGTTAAAATACCATTTATATCTAGCAAAAAAGTTGATATCTCATTGTCAGTTAATTATTTAGATAAAATAAAAAATCGCCACCAGTATTCTAATGCTGAATTTGCGGCAGCTATCGAAAATACTGAAACCATTAATGATCAGGATAAAGCAAAGTTATCCAAGCTACTATCCGAATTTCGTGATATATTTTCAGAAACTCCAGGGTTGACCCATGAGTATATGCATGAAATAATTTTGAGAGATTACTCACCATTTTTCAGGAAACAGTATGTTATTCCATTTTCACAGCGTGAGGAAGTGAGCCGACAAATTAAAGAAATGGTCGAAGGGGGTATCATAGAACAGGGGCGTACTGAGTATATTTCACCACTGGTAATTGTACGTAAAAAGGATGGTACTATTAGAGTGTGTCTAGATGCTCGGTATCTGAACTCGATTATGTGTAAGGATCATGTTTTGCCACCGAAACCAGAGGAACTTTTGAATAAACTGGGTAAAGGAAGAATTATGAGTTCGTTGGACATGACAGCTAGCTATTGGCAAATTCCAATAGAACCAAATCATCATCAATTTACTGGATTTATATTCGACAAATTAACCTATTATTTTAAGGTGCTACCTTTCGGACTTAGTACTTCGGTTGCTAGTTTTATTAGGTGTATGTCTCAAATATTAGGACCGGAAATAGAACAATTTTCATTGATGTACGTTGATGATTTACTAGTGGTATCAGATAATGCCGATGAGCATTTGGAACATTTGCGGATAATATTTAAGAAGTTTCGGGATGCTAATTTAACAATTAAATTGAAAAAATCCTTCTTTGCAAGAAAAAATGTAACTTTTCTCGGGCATGTTATTAGTGATACGGGTATTAAATTAGATCCGAGTCGTATAGTTGCAATTGAAGAATTTCCTCGTCCTCGAAATATTAAGGAATTGCGTGCGTTTTTGGGTCTTACAAATTATTGTAGGAGATTTTGTGAAAAATTCTCGGAATTGACGCTACCATTGTTAGGGTTGCTTAAAAAAAATGTTAGATGGGAATGGAAGGACGAACATGAGATAGCATTTTCAAAAATTAAGGAGGCATTTTTGCGAGTGAATATGGTCGCTCACCCTGACTTAGAGAAACCATTTTATATCCAATGCGATAGTTCGAATTTTGCGGTAGGAGCATACTTGTTTCAAAAGGATGTCAAGGAAAATTCAGAGAAAGAGGATATGAAAATTATCGCTTTTACTAGTAGGACATTGAGGGGAGGGGAACTGCGGTATACCATAACAGAGAAAGAGTTATTGGCATTGGTTCATGCTTTGAAACAGTGGAGATCATTGATTTTAGGTTTTGAAATAGGGGTAATAACGGACCATAAGTCCATAACTTTTTTAATGAATACTCGGTTGAGGAGTGCGCGATTAGTTAGATGGGTACTATATATTCAAGAATACAATTTAACCATCAAACATTGTGCAGGACGTGAAAATATACTGGCTGATGTATTATCGCGTAATCCTGTGGACCCAGTGAAGTCATATCGTCCAGATTTAGAATCGGAGGTTAGTATATCCATGTTAAAGTTGAGTGAGGAATTTAAGTTAGTTAAAAACAATTTCAAAATGATTGGCGAAGATCAAGTAGCGGAACCATGGATTAAAAAGAAGATAGATGTGTTGCAAGGTACCACAACGGTAGGAAATGTTGAGAAAAACAGGGTTCTGAAATGGTTTTCGTACCATAATGGGATATTATTCAAACGCGGTGATGAATCGAACAGTGGATTCAAACTTTGTGTGCCGTCCGCACAAGTAAAAGATTTACTTCGTCAGCAACATGCCGATATTGGTCATTTTGGTTACCATAAAACGTTTGCGCATATGTCTCGTATTTTTTATTGGCCAAAAATGAGAAAGGACATACGGAAATTAGTAGCAGTATGTGACAGCTGTCAAAAGACCAAGGTTAGTCCGCGATGTCAGGGAGCAATGCACCCGGTAATAGTTGATGAACCTGGTAAGTTGGTATGTCTTGACTTGATGGGACCATTACCACCATCTAGGGGGGGTGTAACACAATTGTTAGTCATTGTAGATTCCTTTTCAAAGTATTGTAGGTTATATTCTCTTAAGCGGACGACGACGAAAACGATTTTGAAAAAGTTAGTTGACGATTATTTTATAAATGTACAGAAACCTCAAGCGATTCTTAGCGACAACGGTACGCAATTTACGTCCAAATTGTGGATGGAAGTTCTAGGGAGAGAAGGGGTTAAGGTAAAGCATACTAGTGTGTATTTCCCTCAAGGGAATTCTACGGAGAGATTGAATAGGGAAATTGGGCGGCTATTGAGGACGTACTGTTCAGAACAACATACTCGATGGGCTTATGTTTTGAAAGATATCGAAGTTTGCCTAAATAACGTTATACATGAATCTACGGGTTTTTGTCCGAATTATTTACAATTTCATAAATCTGAACCTAATAATATTAGGAGCATTTTGAAATTTCCTAGGGAAGAGCAGGTAGACCCGCCTTTGCAGGAAGTTTGGACTTTGGCTGCTCAACGTTTGAGATCTCGCGCGCGACAACGTAAAGCTAAACATGATGAAATGGTGAAGCAAACCTTATTTAATCCTGGAGATGCCGTATTAGTAAGGACTCATCATCTTTCTTCAGCTGAAGACGCGAAAATTAAGAAATTGTTTGTTCTCTTTGACGGTCCATTCTATGTGTCTAGATTGGTAGGGCCTAACTCATATGAGATAAAGCGTACAGATGGTACAATTCATAGTGTTCAAAATATTGTGAATATTAAGGCATATAAAACTCTTGTATAATTTGTTTCAATTGGTAGAACTAGGCGGAAATGTTTGTTTTTAGTATTTAATCCTGTGATTGAGTAAGTGGTATAATCACTGAATTAAATAGGGGGGTAGTGTAGTGTGCCAGAATAGATACTGGTAATATTATGATCATTTTAGTTCTAATGGACCTTATGTGTATGCAACCCACATTACATGACATGTGCATATGTGCCTGGTGCCTTAGTGACAAGAGTGTTGGTGACCTTGGGAGTTTAACGCGGGGTTTTTGCACATTGTTTTAGGGTGTTAGATAGAGAGGGTTTTGGGTAGTCGTCGATTGGCATTCGTCAACGATAGACGAGTCCATGTTTTTGTAAAGTTTTGCGTTTGGCCATTGTATACCGGCTGACTGTTGTATTATTTTGTTCATGTTCACATCGTCTGTGACTTGGAATAAAGTGTTTTGTATCTAATTCGATTGATGTATTACCTGAACCTACATAACGACCTGAGATATTGCTTCTTATACAAGAGTATCATCGCAAGGGATATAGATCAGGATCGCAAAAAATACACTCAATCATCACCATCCACGATCACATAGTGAATACTTACATCCGTAAGCTGAACAAACCTGAAAACATAAATAGACAAGAGCTACTCCAGAAACTCAACCGCAGATTTAGAAACGAATTCAACATCGACACTCAGGCAACTTTCCCAGGTGGCAACAAGGCATTTATATTCATGTTCGACCTGGATGCTCCAAACTCCACATCCCCAACTGAACCCACACAAGGCTCGATAATATCAGTTAGCATTCATGCTCCTTAACTTATTATATGCAAACATAAACAGCTATACTCCGAAAAGACATCTGTTTAACAACTTCATAGAAAACAATGAAATTAATTGTACCCTTTTTGTTGAAACTAAAACCAAAGAAAGCAGCAATACTCAATACAGGAACTGGAACATTATTCAAAAAAATGGACATCTAGTTGATAATGTTAGAGGAGGAAGTTCAGTGCAAGTATGCCCTATTCTAAAAATGAAAAAGGAAAATTCCCCTAGAATGAACAATCCCCTAAGCGAGGCTCTCCATTTCTCTATACCCTTCAGAGGAGATAAATTACACATATTTCTAATATATGTACATCACACTTCAGTAGAAATTGAAAATACCATATTCAACAAAGCTGCAATTTATAAATACTTCTTGATCATAGGCGATTTCAATGTTGACAGAACCAGAAAAAGACAAATTGAAAATTTTATTGAAATATCAAATTTCAAAAAAGCTGAGACCCTCCCTACCTTTTTAATGCAAAATAACCCAGACAGCACCCCAGATTTGATATTATTTACGAGCAACATGGAAAACAGTATTGTAAATGCGGACACTTGGGCGGACCTTGGCTCAGACCGTCTAGCATTTCAAATAACTATCGAACTAAACACACTCTCCTGCAGTTAACGAGTACAAATTAAATTTCAACAAATGTGATATCGAAAAAGTTAACGAAGACATGGTGAGATTTGTAAGCAACACACAAGAAATGGGTAACGAGATGGTACAATAGTTCAACAAAAACCTTGAAGAAGCTGTCAAAAATCACTCATCTAAAGTTGATATTAAATTCTATTTACACGATTCACCTCCCTTCATAATCCGTCTGATAAAAAACAAGCGCAGAACGTATCGGGAATATAAAGCATCACATGATCCTGCTATTAAACAACAAATTAACTCATAAAACAAAGATATACATAAGCTCATTAAACAGTATAGAGAAAACAAATGGTTAGAAACATGCCAAGAAATTAACCAACAACAAGGAAAAAACTACTGGAACCAAATAAAAAAATGTTCCCGATATAAACCTCGTTATATAATCTCAACGATTGAAGAAAACGGTCAAGTATTCCACTCGGACGAGGATAAATCAAATATCTTCGCTCAAGTATTCAAAGACAATTTATTCGAAGCTGATAATCCCAGTTTCGACCAGGACAACTTAGAGTTAGTGAACAGATGGTACGAAGATTTCTTCGGAAGAGACATAGAGCTTCATGAATTCGAAACAGACGAAGAAGAATATTTCACTATTTTGCACGACCAAAGAAATTCTGCTCCCGGCCGCGATAACATACCCTGGTCAATTGTGAAAAAACTCGACTACAATATACATCTCTACATAATGAAAATTTATAACTTCTGCATCACGAACCAATATTTCCCGGACATCTGGAGGAGGGGAACGATCGTTGTAATTCCCCATCAAGGAAACTTTCAGTAAAAATTAACAAGACTCTCCAACGAATTCTATGCCACCCAGGGTGCACCCCAGGGTTCATCTCTGTCACCGTTGCTGTATAATATATATTGTGCTGACCTACAAGAAATACAACAACAGGTGGAAAATCAACAGACATACATATTACAATATGCAGATGATACAGCATTAATATCACATCAGCGAACCAAAACTGCCGCCATTCAACAACTCCAACAATTAACAAACCAAATCCATATTTGGTTCAACAAATGGAGACTTCAAATCAACCCTCTGAAAACGGTAATGATAATTTTCAATCATACCCCATCCATCAATTCTCCCACCATCATTATCAATAATCATCAGATTCATCCACGCTCCACTGTGAAATATCTGGGTATCCATCTTGACCATAATCTGAATTTTGATCACCACACAGCATTGACAAAAAATAAAGTTGAAGCAAGAGCAAAGCATTCCAAATCTTTAACATATAGAGACCATGCTGGCATCAACACTGCAAGTAGAATATACAAATCAATCTGCAGACCAATATTAGAATATGGCCACTCACTATATCTGAACATTATAAACCCAGCAATGAAGAACCTGCAAATCGCCAAAACCCCGGCACTTCGAACCATCACTAGAATGCGTCACCCAGACAATGTGCTACACAACCCACCCAATGATCTGCTATATTCCACGACCAAGGTGCAGAAGATACAGAAAAGACTACCAACACTGTCTAAAAAATTTGCCTCCAAACCCGAGAACATGAATCTGATGACTCCACTGATTATGGAAAGGACCAATGTTAGACCAAGAAACAAATTTCCAGAGAAGTCTCTGATAACGATACTCCATGATCTAACTGAAATCCCATAGATTTTATCACTTACCTGAAATCATCTTGTTTTTTTTAACAACTGTTTTCACTTTTCAGTCCACTCAAAGGAGATAACATTTCAAAAAGAGATAAGACCATATTGGCGGAAGGACTCAGGTC
Organism: Phaedon cochleariae; assembly: GCA_918026855.4. Taxonomy (NCBI): domain Eukaryota; kingdom Metazoa; phylum Arthropoda; class Insecta; order Coleoptera; family Chrysomelidae; genus Phaedon; species Phaedon cochleariae. The sequence goes on along the minus strand of OU896715.1, from coordinate 27,849,374 downwards.
GATGGCCACTTGATTGTATTGTATAGTATATTTGTGTTCATTTACATATATGATCAATAAAGTACTTTATTATTATTATTATTAATTTAGTGAACTTGTTTTTTTATTGAAAGAATTGAAACCAGAATTGAAGCAAACATTAGATATAGTTCATATGCTAGTAATTAACAAAGTAAAAGAAGAAAAAAAAATCCATTAAAATATCCCATGAATTATCACAACACACATCAAAACCAAAACCAGGATAATAATTTACAATTATGCAAAATGGGAATTTTGTTCTTTTTCACTTTGTGAATAACTAGCATATAAACTATTTCTGTTTGCTTTGAGTCTGGTATCAATTCTTTCGATAAAAAACAAGTTCAATAAATGATTAATTGGACTAATGATGTTTTAATAACAGATGAGAATGTGTATCGATGAGAATGGCCAGCCTATAATTCTACAGAAATATCACACATCTTTCCATCGAATGATATTATTATTATTCTCTCTTGAATTTCATAATTGTGACTACAGTGATTTTTTCGGTATGCATTTGCAGATGACATTATTTCGACTTAAAAATCAATAACTTTGAAATGATCGAGATATAGTCAACAATATTATAAGAGTTGTTGAAGATCACATGGATGCTTCAAAAAATGTGCTAATACAGGGTATTTCATTTGAAAAAAGTGATCCTGACCCGCTAGATTTTTTCCGGTGCGGCAATGATTTCTAGTTATGGACCTTGTTGACTCATTCACATTCGTTTTTGAATCGAGTTTCTAGCTATCATAGAACTCGAGCAATCGAGCTCCGACGCACTAATGCCCCACCCTGTATAAGGAAGACAAAAAATGTAGTAAAGTTTTACTTGATAAAATTGAACAACAATAATTGAAATATTCTATTGAATTGCAGATGAAGATACAACATCTTTCAAAGTAACATCAGAGAAATTCCATAGACTTTTCAATCTACCAAAAGATGAAAAATTGGTCAATTATTACTCCTGCAGGTGAGTAGACAAGGATTATACATAACTCATTCCGTCTTCAACACATGCACTACAGAACGGTGAAGCTGTGGAATTCATTGCCAGAGAAAGTATTTCCAAGAACTAGATAATTCCCAAAAGATCAAAAAAAGTCCAACACCTACCTCCTTTTCCTTAAAATTGATTATAAAAGTCAAACAGTGTGTGTGAATTCAACACCTAACTTGAAATTCGATTGGCAAAAACAAAAATTTGATAATATAATATCAAGCTCTATTCAACTCAACAAATCTGGAATATTGAGATTCTTAAGGCCTACTATTATTCATTGATGAGTTCGTAATTTCAAAAACGACTATTAAGCAATTTTTTTCCAAGAAGTGGGTAGCCTATTCGATTCAAACATAGCTAAAATATCCCCTTTCAAAATTTGAACGCAATTCCTCATTAAAGTAGGATTTCAATGGAAGAATTGCCACAAGAGTTCCGTATACCACATTCCATCAATTCGCCTTCCAAACGAACATACTGTAATACCAACAAATAAAGCATACTTTTCAAACGTTGATATTTCGAAAACTATTGAACTTGGGAGTGAGTGTGTTGGATAAAACTGTAGAGACATAGGAGGAGATTGCGGAAATAGACTGATATACGGGGTGTTCTATATAAAAAAATATATTCAAGACGCCGCTCAAAAATTAATAGGGGGGGAACGTTCTTTAGACGGGCACAGTATATTGTGAACAGGGCTCAATTATGTTTTCAGTTATTGGAAAGGAAAAATTCCACGTCAAGGCTGGATGTATTTGTCCATAAACTATTGTTGTTTTCATGCGTTCATCCTCGGTATCGATACGAAAGTTTGCGTTAGATGGTCGGAAGTGATGAGTTTGGACAAAAGAAACAGCCTTATTCTTCCAGACTCCATGCAACTTGTCACGAGAGAGAAAGTGTACAACTTCAGTATGTTCCTGAGCAGGAATGAGACGTTTTCGCTGATGGAACAACTCGTCGATTTAGCTATGAAAAGGTATACAGAATCAACTAACAGATCAGTTATGAAAAACTTCACTTTGGCAAAGTTCGACAACTATGACGTCATAGTTGGGCATCGTAAACGGGCGCGCCTAGACGTGACTAGAGTCCCTGTATGTATTTGACACAAATATATACAGGGAATTATACATACAGGGACTCTAGACGTGACTAGGCGTTTTGCTGGAAAGCACTCCTGACTCAGATTGAAAATAAGACACGTTTTCTAGTAGTTTGAATGTTATCGCAAAGTCACATGATGACCTTGACCCACCACAAATAAGACTTCTAAAATTTTTTTTCAACTTCGGTATACGCGAGTTGAATATCTGTCACCTATTTATTAATCTTGTTTATTCTGTTCATTTTCATTTCAATACATATTTTGGCCAATGGAAACATTTAATCATGGAACGAATTATCGGCCTAAAGAAACACGTACTTGGGGATAAACAGTGTTATATGTTTCTACATACTTGTTTGACATGGGAAAATAGAAAAGAGAATGGGGTAAATCAATAAAAAGAATACTACGAAATAGTCACAATTCTCAAAGTGGAACAAAATGTTAAATAAATACAAACAAGCTCAGTCATTTCCTCAAATGTTCTTAAAATGAACAAAAACATCTACTTTCCTGGCTAATGCCACGCAGAACATTGAATTACATCCTCCCTAAATCTATGCATTGATACATAAAAAATAATAGCAATGCAAGTGTTTCTTTTCCTATTGCCGATTTATTTCGATTTATCCAGGTCTTTAGAGAAACTTTTTCATCATAATTTCTCATCACTCATTTATTTTTATGAAATTTTGTACACACCTTTTTGACTTAAAAGATTTTTGAAAATTTTCACCAGTGGCGTCCGTACGGGGTTTGAAGAGACACATTTTTGAAGAGAAAAATTGTACGTCACTGATTATTTCGAAAATCAAAATCATTTTTGAAATCCCCATTTATTTTGGAGTAAATTTGGTTTCCAGACTTACTTTCATAGAATGTACCGTTCTCGCGGAAAGAATAAAAAGCAAAACGTTTGTTTTCTTCAGTTCATTGAGATCTTTAGAAGGCAACCACTATGAGTGGAAACACATTCTTTTGGGTGGAGAATCAATTTTTAACTTTTACTAGTGATGTTCACGTAGGCCTGATATTGAATGTTTCGATTAAAAAATAACTGTACGCCCCTGATTTTAACACCCTGTAGCTCAAAAACTTAGAGGATTAGGACATAACATGTTGATATGAACTTTTCTCCTCAAAATCTCCCGAGGATTCACACCTTGTATTATCGACACTCAATTAATTAATACCCAGTACATATACTATTCTGCTATCATGTGAAGTTTTTTACTGTAACACTGCTTAGTTTAGTTCCACTTGAATATATCTTAGGTTCACTTGATATCTTTTCTAGGCTTATTGACGACAAAAGAAGTTATAGTGAAGATAAAGAATTGTTGAACAAGCTGAGGTAAGATCATCCATTCATTGGTTTTATTGAAAATATTATTCTGCAGATTGAAAACCAGTTTAGAGTAAATAAATGTATCAGGTACAAAGTGGGCTTTCGATGTTTATATGGGATAACTCAGTAACTTTGAATGAAACAAAAACATCAAGCCCTTTCTGAAACAAATGCATTAGCAGACACTGAGATGCTTACAAAGCTTTTTTGTTAACTAATTTCGGTTCAACATCCAGACACGTGAATATCATGAAAAATAGGTCCACTAGTTAGGTCTTAAGTTGCACTCATTTTTATATTCATTTCAAGTAGGCGATGCCATGTGTAATATACAGAATTCAAAGAACTATAAGGCCAATATCGGTTTCGTACACATGTGATCATGTGCAGTGGAGACGCAACAGGTCCAGGGGGCGGTTTCAGTAGGATTTTATTACCACATTTTTGTGGCTTTGCAAGACATTTTCTCGGAATGGCACTGTTCAACACATTGAAATAAAAAACCGTTCTAGGGTATCTATTATGATAGATAGGTGTAGCTTCATTTAGATAGATGAAGTTATTGCCTGTTATACCAAATATGTAGATATGAAAACTTCCGTGAATAATAGCATGTAGATGATAGAATGTCATTCATAAATCCGGCAAAACTTTTAATAATAATTTATTTCGAAATTCGACTTGGGCGTTTGAGTTTTGCTATGAAAAATATGAAAAATGGACTACTCAGTTGGGTGTCTCGTGACTTTTGCAAAAGTTACATGTTTGCAAATTAATCGCTAAAAACAGGCTCATTTGTTTGAATTTCAAAATAGTACATTGTTTTATTAGGATCAAATGTGACACTTTGCTTGACAAACGATATTTGCGTTTGTGAGGCGGAGCGACAGGGAAGCCGAGCAAGCAAATTTTGCTAATTTTTCTGCAATCGAAATAATTCATATTTGAATAATAAAATATAAGTAAAAATACCACTATTTTGAGCCACTTGAGCATGTCAATGTCAAAGCAACTATCATATCAGCTATCATACGATACGTTTTTAGTTCCTAGAAGTTAAACTTCAACTTTAGCTCCTAGACAGTAAACGTGTTGCCAAGCAACATACATACTAATTATTGTGTCAGTAAGAGAAACGTCAACTTAAAGAGCTAATTTTGGAACAAAAATGGAAAACTTTAGATCCGATTGCAGAAAGAAGTTGTTGTTTTACTAGGCAGAAAAGCACAAGATTTGATGCTGTGGCTGGCGTTTCACAGCCAAGTCGTAGCCGTGGCTAGGTATCTAGCCAAGGCTAGGGTCTAGCCAAGGCCTTAAATCTGCCTTAATGCCATGTGAAACATCTTTTTTTTTAAATCCGTTCCAATTTCACGCCAAATCCAAATAATCCATCATTTTGTCTTCACCCAAAGTCATAGTCAATTTTGATTACCAATTTGATTCAAATTATTACTTGGAACGTTGCATAGCAAACTCTTTCTGCCTAGGCAGTTCTTTCTCTGCCTAAGCAGTGAAATACATCTTTCCTGTCTGTTAATTGTCATTGAAAATTCACTTTTAATGCCATAGGAGAAAAAGTGTTTTCTCAGACTTATATAAAAGGTGTCCTGTTAACCTATCAGGAAACAACAACAAGACGTCAGTAAGAGTCTAACGGTTTTCGAGATATTGGAACTTCTATGAAAAATCCAAATTTCTATCTCAGATAATCCATTTATGTCTTAAACAAATGAGGAGCGTTTCATGTTAATTTTCGATTGATAATCCTGAATATTATAACAATAGCGGAAGGCAGATTTTTGATAGTAGTAATTAACGTTCTACAAAAATAATATGCTCCGATATAGATTCTTCATGATTCCTATTATGAAACTCTGTTCAATCCCTGAGTGATTAAAAGTATCACTTTAGACCTGCAAATCAGGTATTAAGACTACACTTTTATTTCCTGAAGTACTTGAACATAAATATATCAGTTCCATCAGTTGTTGAGAGTATTGCATTTTTAATTTTGATCTGCAGAAATCATCCCATCTAAGTATTGTCAGTTACATCTTTTCGAAATATTTTTAGTAAGAACGTCCCAAAAAAAGCGTCTTTTCTGAAAAGAGACCTAGACGCCAGGGCTCAGTCGGAAGCTTATAGACTGATGTTCAGATTGCCATCGACAGAAAAATTGGATGGTTCTATAGATTGTACATTACTTACACCATATAACAAGAAACATGTGAGCGGAAGGATTTTTCTCTCACAAAATTACATTTGCTTCGAGAGTAGGGTAAGGAGATTGAACACAATATCCATTAAAAAAAAAAAACGATCGTGACATCTTATACATGGTTTTTCCGAAATTAGAGCTGTTAGTGAAGCGGGAGAAATGACGAAAAAACATAAATAAAAAATACATCAATCATTCATTCATTCATTCATTCATTCATTCATTCATTCATTCATTCATTCATTCATTCATTCATTCATTCATTCATTCATTCATTCATTCATTCATTCATTCATTCATTCATTCATTCATTCATTCATTCATTCATTCATTCATTCATTCATTCATTCATTCATTCATTCATTCATCCATTCATTCATTCATTCATTCATTCATTCATTTATATTTGATTTCATTGAAGAGCAACCTCTCGCGATTTTTTTACTCTTCTGATTCTCGATTGTTTGCCATAACAAATAAAACTCTCATACAATTAAACATGTATTTATCGATAAAAACATTATCCCTTATGTATTTACCCCTGACAAAATTATGATTTTTTTGTATTTTTTGCATTATTTATGCATCATCAATTGATACAAATTGGATGTTACTGTTTTCATGGTTTCTTCTTTTCAACTCAAAATTCAATAAGAAACAAAACAACGTTTTTTTTTAAATCTGCAACTTTCTAGCGGCTCTAGAGTCTATAAAAATGAAATAAACCGCAAAATAATAGGTACCTTCTATTATTTTTTGAATATATATATATATACAGGGTGTTTCCTAACTACGGTTCCTAACTGCAGGGGGTGATTTGTTAGGTCATTTTAAGAAGAAAAGTTCCTATGAATATATGTCCGGAGTTTCTTCGTTTCTGAGATACAGGGCGTTGAAATTAGAGAAAAAAAAACGTTAATTATAAAATATCATGAATATCCTGGAACAGATTTGATTGAAATTTGGTACTTTTATTCGTCAAATTTTCTAAAATTTCAGCATATCAAGTGTCAATTATATTTTTGGCGGAAATAATGAAAAACTCATTTCTCCAATGCAGGTGTTCATGATATGCAACACAATGGCTTTGATTTTTTTTTCTCGATATGAAGACAATACAGGAGACCAAAAAGTTGTATTTTGAGTTGCTTAATCTTAAAAAAATGGAAATTCACCAAAAAAAGTCAGTAGCGTACTTTATATCACAACATTGTTGGCTGTGGTGCCCACTGAGACGTCACTGGATCCAATAATTTCAATCTAAATAGGGCTAAATAAGCGCCTCATCAGTTCAAATAAAAGTACCAAATTTCAACCAAATCGGTTCTAGGATATTCATGATATTTTATAATTACCGTTTTTTTTTCTTTAATTTCAACGCCCTGTATCTCAGAAACGAAACAACTCCGGACATATGTTGATAGGAACTTTTCTTACTAAAATGGCCTAACGAATCACCACCTGCAGTTAGGAACCGTTGTTAGGAAACACCCTGTATATATATAGTTTGAAAAATACCACAAAAATTACTATTAACTCCCCCAGAGATTCGCCTTACTTGTTACAAGAATTCCTTTTATGTAATTAGGTGAAAGCGCAAGTCAGCCTAGTCATACCGTTAAGAGATGTAACCCTTGCTGAAAAAATAGAGACGAACATGTTGAACCAGTCTTTGGATAAAGCCATAATAATCACGATGAGTGATACCCTCAACCGGACGAATTTCATATTTGCTCAAATCCTCGACAGGGAATTTCTGATCGAGAAAATCTCGGAATTATTGTCGAAGACAAAGGGTTCCAAAACGTAAGTGAATATTTATTGAATCATTAATATATCTATTTATTCAACAAGTTTAGGACACAAACAGAACAAGTTCCTTTTAGGTCTGTACAAAAACCACTACTACATATTCCTCAGACCAAAACAATATGATACAAGCACACTCACCTCAGTACAAAGTTGCTTAGTTTGGGCGCTAGACGGTTCTGAAATTACAATTTTCTTATCGCTTCTGCTTCATAACTGTGAAACGGCTGAGATTTTACTCAAATTTAGTAAGTTGCCATAGCTTTATTGGGCAATAGGATGATGAATACCATTCTATGGGCGTAGAACCTAAAAGAGATTTGAATAATTTACTACAAAAAATATACTATTTATAAAATTAGATTACTCTCATGGTTTCCACAAGATTTGAATTTGAGTTGAAACATCAGTTAACATCAAAACGACTAACAGATATGTCATGAAAAGTCTTCAAAATGTTCTACATTTTCACGTATACGAAAATTTATAGGACGAACAAAATGGATACAAGAAAACTCACTTCAGTACAAAGTTGTTTAGTCTGTGCGCTAGACGGCATTGGCTTACTCACTATAAGAAAAAAGAAAAAACAACAAAAAATAGCTGATAGCACATTGCATACGGGAAGATGATAAAAATAATGAAAATTTTCCATGAAATATCTGTTAATTGTTTAATGTTGACTGATACTCTGATCAACTAAAACTCAAATTTTGTCGAAACCATGAGAGTAATTGAATTTTATCAGTAGTAGCTTTTTTGTAGTAAATGAGTTACACAATTTGTGAAAGCACTTGAATCTAACTGCTTTAAATCCAGAGCAGTATGGAACTGCAGATAAACCTTAAACGCAATAACGTTAACTAGTCGGGATACCAAGTCACATGGGCTTAGAAGGGTACGAAACAGCGGACGTCCCAGCAAAAGAGGGGGGGGGGGGCGAAACATCGTTCACTGGGCCGGAACCGGTAATTGGTATAGCATATAGCACTGCCAAGAATGTTGTAATATCCTGGCCGACAACAAAAGACTCGAGTATTGGCGTAGTCTACCGGGCCTAGCCCATTCCAAAGCATTCATTGCTTGTACAAGGAACAAACAGGACTCTGAAAAACTACTAGAACTCAATAGAAAACACAATTTATATTTCATATTCAAACCCCTTTCTTTCCATTGTTATATATCGCTGTCAAGGTACTTTTGAGATTACTGATGAAGTATGGAAATCATTTTAGAATTAAGCGATCACGCTTAGTCCAGACAACCCGAACAGAAATCCAAAATTGCAGCGACAGTTGGCCGCAACAGGCCTCATGAAACTGTTCCTACTCAGTCTCATTCTCGACGTCAACAAAAAGCAGTAGCTGAAAGTAATCACTGGCATTGGAAGATTCTTGCCAACTCGATAACTTTGTTAGTTTTGATGACGATTCTCCTCAAAATCGGTGTATAAATATTAATTATCCATTTTGAATTAACGGTTTTAGTATTTTGTAACAGCGACAAATGCTCACTCAGGACAGAATTGAGTGATTACGCTCACTCCAGAAAGTCTGAGCGAAAATTCAAAACCGGCGACAGTTGGATACCGCAACAGGCCCTCATGAAAATGTTCCCTTAGTCCCATTACAGACGTCGACAAAAAGAAGGGGATGAGAGATATCACTCCCTTCGAAAGATTCTTCACAACTCGGTAACTTTATTAGTTATGATGACGATTCACCTACAAATTCGTCTATAAATTCTAATTATCCGTTCAAATTGGCCGTTTCAGTATTTGATAACCGCGACAATTTTTTACTCAGGAAAGAATTGAGCGATTATGCTCACTCCAGGAAACTCGAGCGAAAATCGAAAACCGGTAACAGTTGGAAGCCGCAACAGGCCCTCATGAGACTGATGCTTCCGTTCAATCCCATTTCCGACGTCAACAAAAAGCAGTAGCTGAAGGTTATTACAACCATTGAGTTAACTTTACTAGTTTTGATGACGATTCTCCTCAAAATTCGTCTATAAATTCTAATTATCCATTCAAATTAGCAGTTTCAGTATTTATGGTGGATTTATGCAGCAGTTTTAAGTCTCAAGTTTCGAGTCTTAGGTTCAAAGTCACAAGTTTTAAGTCGTGAGGTGAAAATGGTGATTCATGCAGCAATAATAAAGACTATCTATCATAAGAAATGCACCCCTATTCATTAGCGCATTTTGCTTATTGTTTATCAATTTTATACATGTTTTCAGGTAACAGAATTGTTTCTTTTTTATCATTCAGCGGTTACAAATATCTGTTTTGGTTTTGATTTGATTGAAACAAATGTAAACAAAACCAAAATTACAAATGGTAGCGCACGGCTCATGCGCAGAGCAAATAAATGATAAGTTTTAAGTCGTAAGTCGTAAGAGATGAATGTTAGCCAACTTTTCTTATGACTTGAAACTTATGACTGCTTATGACAATTGCATTAACGTTTATATTGAACAGTAATGAATGAACTTCTAAAGACTTATTACTTAATACTTACGACCTAGAACTTGTGACTTAATACTTACGACTTAGAACTTATGACTTAAAACTGCTGCATGAATCCACCATTAATAACCGCGACAAATTTTGACTCAGGAAAGAATTGAGCGGTTATGCTCACTCCAGGAAACCCCAGCGAAAATTCAAAACCGGTGACATTTGGAAGCCGCAAAAGGCCCTCAGGAAACTGCTCCCGCTCAATCCCATTCTCGACGTCAATAAAACGCAGTAGCTGAAGGTTATTACTGCTATTGAGAGATCCTTCACAACTGATAACATTGTTAGTTCGTCTATAAATTCTAATTATACCTTCAAATTAGCAGTTTCAGTATTTATTAACCGCGACAATTTTTGACTCAGGAAAGAATTGAACGATTATGCTCACTCCAGGAAACCCGAGCGAATATCCAAAACCGGTGACAGTTGGAAGCCGCAACAAGCCCTCATGAAACTGTTCCCGCTCAGTCCCATTCCCGACGTCAACAAAAAGCAGGAGGTGAAAGCTAGAGAGTGGGAGGAGCACTTCAACGTGTACGGACGTGGCGTGTCGATGTACAGGACGACCGAAGTGGCAGGGCTCGTTCTGCAAGGCATACCCGACCACCTCAGGATGGATATCTGGATGTCCTTTTCAGGTTAGTTCGATGGTTATACGGTTATTCTTCCATTTTTCGATATTTTTTTAATTTTCTCTCTTCGTCTATACAGGGTGCTCCTAAATGTTTTTATCAACATATGTTTGGAATCGCTTCATTTTCGAGTAACAGGCCGTCAAAGTCGAAAATATGGAGAAACATGAACAAATTGAAATTCGAGGTCGCATTTGGTGCTAGCGCGATCATGTGTATATTGCCCATGTAGTCAAGAGGCATTTGGTTTCTGGTGGTCCCTCCTTTCTGGGTTGGGCATGCTTGGCAGTCGTCTAGTCGGCCAGGACGTTTAATCTTCCGGCCGATCAGATTACCTCCAAGTTTTTTTCTACAAACGTCAAAAAATTACAATTCTCGCGCATTGATAACAAGTTGCGAAGTGACACTTTTTTCAGTTTTCTACGTTACCACAACACCATGTGCGAAGCAGTGCGCGAAGTAGAACGATTGTATGTAAACTATATGAGATTTTTATATTTTAACATTATGGTCCTTAATCAAGCACACATCCAAGATATCATTTATTTCTGAATGCTTAACAATTTTTCTTTATCTCTGGGACCGCACGAAAGTAAATTCCTATAATGTTCGTGGAACATTGTGCGTATCTAGGGAGGATAGGGAGAGGTCTTTTAAGCCAGTTCAACACAATTTTTTATATCAAGTTAAACATATTACTACTTCAGAACTATATTTTTTGACGTTTGTAGAAAAAAGTTTGCAACTTGAGCGCGAAACACTTTGGTCATATCGAATATTTATTTGACTTGGCTGCGCTTCGTTATAAAAATCTGTTGTCGATCACTAAAGTATCATTTTGCGCACTAGATACAAAAATAACTATTTTTTTGGAAATCGCCTTTAATGTCTGGTTAATTCAGTTTGTTAGGAAATGTGGAGAGGGTGGGTAATCATTCCAGGTGTTCCCTGAAAATATCGCAGGTGTCGTAGATTAGCCCTTGTTTTCTTCCTATGCCATGATCCGCTCTGATAGTTATGTTTTCTGTTTCAGTACTGTTTAATATATGGTATTTATAAATTTTTTGTAATATGTTCAGTATGTATTTTTTTATCACTGGAGTGAGTGCATTTGACTTTGTCTTATTGATAGAAAGCGGTTCACAGGCGCGACCAACGCGAAGTTGGCCCAACCGAACTACTACAAAAGTATTATTATTATTTTTATCATAGTGAATAACATCGGAAAAACTATTGCTGTACTGACTAAGAACTAGTGTTGCAATGACACACTATTGGATTTCCTAAGAAATAATTTGTTTACGGCAATGCAATATATTAGTTATATAATTTTTATTCACATAAACTATACACTACACTGTTTTACCACTAACCAAACCGATTTTTTAACGTCTCGACACGTGTTTCGCTAACTATGTTAGCATCTTCAGGAGAAGATTAAAACTATAGGTACAAACAAATTGATCAAAACATTCCGTCAAAATAACAGAATATGTATCTCAGAAGAAATAGGTATTCCTGCATTATACTTTATATCTCGGGAATAGAATGTTGGTTATCTAAAACTGTCACATGATTTGTGTGCATCAGTATTTCTCTGTTTCTTATGATGTTTTTGAAACTACAAATGAACACAGGAAAAATACTTACCTGATAAATATTGAACGAACTTTTAATCTCTCAATCACTGCATTTTCGAACATCTTCAACACAATCATTCATTTTTGGGATAGGTTCATTTTCTATGAATTGATATGTTTCTCATATCGTCGCTATTGGAGGATGATGATGCTAGTTCATAAGGGGTTTTCTCAGAATTATTCATTAATGAACCGGTCGTCATTTTGTCAATTTGACTGATGCACTGACCATCGTCGATCTAAATGGAAAAGCTAGTTATTAGTACTAGAGTGACTTTATAAATAGAGTGATGACAATATACATCCAAATGGCTGCCATTTCCGGAATGTCAAGTCATTGAATATCTGAAAATCTGTAGGGTAAATCCAATGCAATAATGAATTTGCGCCTTCAAAGTGCCCACCATATGTTAGGTTTAGATATTTTCATTTCATCATCTAAATAATCTGAGACTTACGAGTCCCAAAAGACAGATTCTAATTATTATTATCCATGGTACTGATGTATTGAGTTTTATGTCTGATTGTTGGATTTTTTGAGTCCAAAGAGCAAAAAACAAAGATAAAGCATTGACAAAGTGAAATAGAATGCGTAGAATCGAATGGAGTAATCAAGACAGGTGGATGCACCTCCATATAAAAGGTCTGACCAATCAAAATGTTTACAACTATTGTCACCCTATTTATAAAGTCACTGTAGTTAGTACTAGAGCACGTGCGAAAACACCAGATACACCAGTTTTTCAATGGAACACGGAATCAACAACCTCTATGGTATTCGCTGTTAGTATCATTACCCATCTTTGACTTCACCCTATTGATAGAGAGAGGATTTTAGGCGCTGCCAACGAAAAGTCGGCCCACCCGAACTACTACCGCACTACGGTCGAGAGGGCGCTGGTGCAGCAGTCGACAGCCAACGACGAGATCGAAAGAGATTTGCACCGGTCACTGCCCGAGCACCCCGCCTTCCAGAGCGCCGTGGGAATCGACGCGCTGCGCAGGGTGCTGTGCGCGTACGCGCTGCACAACCCGAGCATCGGTTATTGCCAGGCCATGAATATCGTCGGTGAGTAGCATATACAGGGTGTTTCTTAAGTTCGTGTAGAAAATTCAGGAGCATGTTGCTGACGTCAAAATAAGAAGAAAAGTTCGTATAAATATATTGCCGAAAGTTATTCGTTTCTGCAAAGTTGAATTCTTGTTTTTTTTTGTTGATGAATTTCAAAATAATTGTGTCATTTGAATAAATTTTGGTATCTAGGGGTATTTTTCAATGACAATATCATATTTAATGTTAGTTTGTCTCTTTCTTGGGGGTGCCGCCACCTACATGTCTTTTGGGTCTTTCGAAAAGTCATAACTTTTTGTGCGTACCTGTATCACGTTTTATAGTAGAAAAATAGATTTCTAGAACACTCTTGTGTTGAAAATATATTCTCAGTAGAGGTCGCTGCGAGCAAATGTTTTCGAGTTATTGGGATTTGGAATACGAAATTGATTTATTGAGTGAGGGAAATTAGTTTTCTTCAATTTCATTTTAAAATAGGAATCGGATGTTATTACAAACTAACATAAAATTTGATATTGTCATTGAAAAATAACTCTACATACCGAACTTCATTCGAATATTACAATTATTTTGAAATTTATTAACAAAAAACAAAAATTAGAATTCAACTTTGACACTCTGCATCTCAGAAACGAATAACTTTCGGACATATATTTATACGAATTTTTCTTCTTATTTCGACTTCAGCAACATGCTCCTAAATTTTCTACACATACTTAAGAACCTGTACATATCAATTAATAATATGGATAACAACGGGTGCCAGTTTTTTTCAATTTATTTATTCATTGAACAAATAACTTCCAGACAGAATAGAATCTGGTATAAGGAAGTACATAATTATATACCTATAGGTAAACATATCATTATTCAAAATATATCAACAACTATAAATTGGCAAACAAAGAATAATATTAGTAAAAGAAAAAAAAAATTGCATGATCAATTTAATCCAGTTTGTTTTTTAATGTACCTATATTTCTGCAATTTTTTATATTGTCAGGTAGTTTATTGAATTCAGTTAAGGCTGAATGAGTGAATCTTTTTTGTCCGATTATGGAGCTAGCGGCGTCAAGATGAAACAAGTTATATTGTCTAGTTTCATGATTACGAATTTCAGAATTCCATATAAAAATAAAATTCGACTTCAATTTTTTATTTATGATATTATATGATATTTTAAGAGTTTCAATTCTATATATTTCATCTAAAGAATACGTATTTGTTATTTCAACTAATTGATTGGTTGGTGTATCAAATGGGAGACGATACAATACGATTTTCTATATAATGTTGATATTTTATTGAAATTATTTTTTGAACAAGATCCCCAAACATTTATTAAATAGTTGATACGACTCAGTATATGAGAGTAGATTATGAAACAACTGATTATCCATAGGGATCTGGTAGCATGATGCGCATACGCAAATATAGTAATCATCACAAACATGCGTTATCGTAGACAATGGTGTTTACCAGCTTTTGAATCAAAGGAGTATGTCTTTTATCGGTTCATAATAGGGACGTTCTTTTATTCACCGGTGGCTCCATCACTTGTGTTCATATATTCTTTGGTAGATAACAGTTTGACAACCACGCGTTCATTTATTCCTGTTATGTCCATCAAAATTGCAAACCATTCCACCGATGTACAGAGATAGTGGATAAATTTTGGTGGTTTCCGAAATGACAGCGACATCATAACCTCAAAAAAATGAAAACATAATATTGGATTTGAAAGCTGTTTGCCATTTGCCTAGAAAAAATATGGATGAATGAAACGAAATAAGTCTAGAATACGAAAATAAAAGAATAGCTGTATCATTGACACCAACAGAAAGGACCCCGCACTTTTTCTATATGAAAATGGCGTTCTGTCGAATTTCCTGAATTTGTGGTATATTATAGAACTCGACCTAATGATCAAACATGCCGAGTTCCAATCCGATCCTATGACCGGTTTTTGAGATACAGGGTGTTGAAGTTGAGAAATGCCCACTTTTCATCTACCCATACCTCCAAGAAAAGACAAATGAATCAAAATTTTCTGCTAGCAGTTTTTCAGTTCAACCTATAGGTACAACAACCATGTACAGAATCAATCAAAGCTGATTTTTATCACAGGGTGATTCACATCTGAATTATTGTGTAATTTTCAATTTCTAAATATCGATACTACAACTTGATTAAAATTGATAAATCGAAATTATCATTTCATATGTTCTTCTTACATGAAATTGATTCATTATATGTATTGATTATACATGGTGTTTCGTGAATGCTGATGTTCAGAAAATAAAGTTTAATGAGCCACCTCGTATTATTGGGTTGATTCAGGCTATTGATTATAATTTTTGAGGACACATTATGATGCATTTCATGTTATACAGAGTGATTCATTAAATGACAAAATTGCCAACTACAAGAAAATATTAAAAAACCACTGTTTTTTCCATCACCCTCTAATTCTAGATTTTCACCGTTAAGGACAGATTTTTTTTTAATCAATATTCTGAGTATTGATACCTCAATGACATGAAGAATTTTCAGCTCCTTCCTATGACTAGTTTTCCATACATTGAATATAATGAAAGTGATTACCCACTCAGATTAAATACCTACTGCTTCGAAACGAAAATATTACTGTTACTGAGACATTTCCATTGGAGACTTGAAAGGATAACAAAATATACACTATACAGGGTGTCCGCTTCACCATGGATCATATATAATCTAGCTGGTGATAAACAAGTTTATAGCTTACCAAAACACCACAACTCGAACTTTTATACAAAGAATTCAATTCCTGTTTGTATGTACCAAGCTACACACGAAGACAGAAATTCATTTTTTTAATAGGTCTAGTGCTAGTCTACTGCACGAATAATGTCAAATGTTTGTATGACTACCTCAATAAAATGAAGAATTTTCAGCTCCTTGATATCACTAGTTTTTCGTTTAACCAGTGAAGAATATGAAAAATTAATTCCCATCATTGATTATATGAAAAAGTGATTACCCACTATTCCATCAGATACCTACTGCTTCGGAATAACAGATTATTTGTAGACATCACGAAAATATTTTTTGTATTCCTAATGTAACTGCTAAAGTTTCATTACGCAAATCTCCATTTGTTAAGTCTTATGTTAACCCGATATCACGTCATCTCTGGTGGTATAGTAAAATCATCTAATACTATTTCCAAATTACCTACAATGTGGAATTTGTGGAACTGATTTTGCATGATCCATGATCTGAAAACGGCATGAATTCTTTTAGCAGTCCGTTCCCAACCTAGGTCCATAAAAATATTTCTATTAAATTCAAGACTTTTCAATTTCCTTATTAAAGGGTACGAATATCATCTTCTTGTGTACATGTTCGTTATTTTTTCAGTTTGTGAATAATTTCCTTGCATTCCAGATTATTTAGAGTGGGCTTAGAAAACAGAATATAATATCAATAACATATCCGTCATCCATCAATTTTCAAGTTGTCATTATAAAGGTGCTTTATATATCAACTATGGAACTTATTTTTTGTATGTTGTTAACGTAGTTTTTAGTGTTCAGTGACTCTTATTGAAAAAAAAAATGAATTCCTGTCTTCATGTGTAGCTTGAAACATACAAATAGGAATTACTGAATTCTTTTTATAAAAGTTCAAATTGTGCTGTTTTGGTTAGCTATAAACTTGTTTATCACCAGCTAAAGTATATATGATCCATGGTGGAGCGGACACCCTGTATACTGTATATTTTGTTATTTCTTCAAGTCTCCAATGGAAATATCTCAGTAACAGTAATATTTTCTACAAGTAATATTTTCGTTTCGAAGCAGTAGGTATTTAATCTGAATGGGTAATCACTTTCATTATATTCAATGTATGGAAAACTAGTCATAGGAAGGAGCTAAAAATTCTTCATGTCATTGAGGTATCAATACTCAGAATATTGATTAAAAAAAAATCTGTCCTTAACGGTGAAAATCTAGAATTAGAGGGTGATGGAAAAAACAATGGTTTTTTAATATTTTCTTGTAGTTGGCAATTTTTTCATTCAATAAATCACTCTGTATACCATGAAATGCATCATAATGTGTCCTCAAAAATTATAATCAATAGCCTGAATCAACCCAATAATACGAGGTGGCTCATTAAACTTTATTTTCTGAACATCAGCATTCACGAAACACCATGTATAATCAATACATAAAATGAATCAATTCCATGTGAGAAGAACATATCAAATGATGATTTTGATTTTTTAATTTTAATCAAGTTGTTATTTAGAAATTGAAAATTACACAATAATTCAGATGTGAATCACCCTGTGATTAAGATCAGCTTTGGTTGATTCTGTACATGGTTGTTGTACCTGAAGGTTGAACTGAAAAACTGCTAGCAGAAAATTCTGATTCATTTGTCTTTTCTTGGAGATATGGGTAGATGAAAAGGGGGCATTTCCCAACTTCAACACCCTGTATCTCAAAAACTGGTCATAGGATCGGATTGGGACTCGGCATATTTGATCATTAGGTCGAGTTCTATAATATATCAGAAATTCAGGAAATTCGACAAAACGCCATTTTTATATAGAAAAAGTGCGGGGTCCTTTAAGAAATTTCGAATGGTAGGTACTGTTTTCTTTCCCTTCATGAATTTCAAGAAATTATTGCGAACATTCAGGAAACTTGAGTATCAACATAGAATTCTTATTGATGACTTCATCCGTATTATCATAAATTAATGCAATGTTTTGTATATGAGGTGTTTTTGAAGTAAGTGCACATATTCATCACATCAATATGATACCGTCCCATGATATCAGATTTTTACTAATTCTTCTAATTAACGAAAAATTTTATCCCAAAAATTGAACAAAACACGAGAAAAAAATCAAGTACGCCATTTTAAGACAATACCGCATGGAAATTTCAACAGAGCTGACTTCATATTTGCTACAGTGTAGAACTTTGGGTGGAAAAAGGGGTCTATATAACCTCAAATTTTATTTTGATCACTAAATTTTTTTTATTTGTGCTATTCGATAGTACACGGCGAGCTTTCTCAGTGTTTGAAATATCTGTACTTATTTCAATGCCACCCTGTGTAGGTGGTTGGGAATTTTCAATCTATCTCGTCTACTCCCAACATAAACAATATTTCATCCTCGGAACTATCAGAAGATCTGCTAGAACTTCTGGATCTGGAGACAAGGACTCCAATAACACTCTCAATACATCATTTTTTTTTTCATTTTCCATTAGTTTTCGCCAATTCTGAGCTTCTAATTGGAAACAACCTAAATCACCATAAAATCACGAAAAAAATAAATAAATAATGGAAAAAACAGTTGTGTTGTCGTGCCAAATAACTGCGTTTTTTTTTCAACACTGAGGTCTCCAACAATTCGGTGCATCAGAGGGTGACGTTACTTGCATCAATGATGAAAATTTGGTGTTAAACATTTCACACCTTGAATTCTCAGTAGCAGAGGATTGATGGATATGATCAATTTTCAGATTATATTTTTCATCTGAATTACATCCCTATCTGAATTACAATTGGTCATAACATATTCAACATGAAATAGTCACCCTAGCCCATTTGAAAATTAGTGATATTCCCGTAGTAGTTGAAATAAAAGGAATATTATGCACCATAATTAAAAGGTATTGTAATTATTGATTATTTTTGCATAATATCCTACTTCCAAACTACTAGGTAATTGTACCTGCTAAGCACCGCTAAGTGTACCTGTCGATACAACATGATGATACCAAGTTGATAACCGTACTGATGACTAGTTCTTACTCTTATTGCAGCATTTTAAATGAATTCGTCCTGTTGTCCTGTCCTGATGTTGAATTTTCATGACAAACACAATGCTTTGGAGATGTTTTCATGAAAACGAAGAATTTTTGTTGAATTAATGAGTTGAAGCCAATTTTCGAAAATTTACATTTTCGAAAAACACCTTGTGACACATAACGAATAGGAATAGAGCTTTCCCTTCAAAAGTGTTGAATTTGGCCCACCCTGTACAGTGTCATTCATAAAGTCGGCATCATATGGCGAAAACTTTCAATAATAATTAATTTCGAAATTCGACTTGGGCGTTAAGATGAAAAATGGACTACTCGGTCGAGGTCACGTGACATTGGCTACATGTCAAAAGTTACATTTTTTCAATTAAATCGCTGAAAATAGGCTTATTCTTTTGTATTTGAAAAAACTTTGCTGGGAGAACTTGTTTCTATTCCAATTTTACATATTTTCCCAGGTAGCAGAGTGACGTCCAATTGACGTCATTTTTTGGTCATAAAATGACGAAGTGGACGTCCAAAAATGACGTCTGAGAGACCCTATAATGACGTCAAAATGTCACAGCCATATGACGTCATACTTAGACGTCATAATGACGTCGCAGAATGACCAATAAAGGACGAAATAAAAAAAATTAGGAGGTTTATATATATACGGTATTATTGGTACATGATAATACACCACAAACCTTTGATGACAAGCAGGTCGATTTTATTTCCGATTTGCCACATTTGAAAGTAAGAATCATATATATACAGGGTGATCCACGTTTGAGTTAAGACGTTTGCGGCACTTTTTTCAATTGGAAACAATAATAATAACCTATATAAGATACATTCAATTTTTGAAATATTCATGGAAATCTGAATTTAAAAATATATTACACATAGGGTTTGTATACAGTGTGTCCGTTAAATTGAGTCATCTCGCGTGAAGAAAATAAAGTATAGCCATGCAATCAATGTACTATTATAACCATACAATTCCTTGCTGAGGAATCTCCCAAAATAGGTCGATTTTCATTTTAAATTACCAACAATATTGAGAAAAAATTGAATATACAGGGTGATTCAAGTTTGAGTTATAAACGTCCACGACCATTTTTTCAAAGGAACACCCTATAAATTATTCGATTTTTGGAGTCTCTATTTAAAGCTGGATTCAAAAATATATGAGTCTGTATACAGTGCGTTCGTTGAATTAAGTTCTTTTGCGAAGTTGCGAATAAATTTGTTGAAGCCATAGAATTTTATTCTCATTCAAGCTTTATCTCATATTAAATCGATATATACAGAATGATTCGTGTAGGAGAAATTACGTGATCTATATATTTTAATGACGATCCAATTTTACGAGAGAACTGAATTTAACGAACGCCCTGTATACAAACCCTTTGTGCGATATACATTTGATTACGAAAATTCAATAATATATATCCGTTTGAAAAATGTGTCGTGTACGTCATAATACAAACGTGTATCATCCTGTATATTTGATGATTCCTCCGTATAAATGACGAATTAGAAATAAAAGCCTCTCCTGTTTTCTCAGAAATATATAAGATAGATAGATATTGGATAATAATGAATTTATCCACTACTTCACGAGAGCATCTAATTTATTGGACGCACTTACCTATACAATCCACATGATTGTGTTAAACATTTTCGAATTCCGCTTCCCATGGTTATTCCAAAGATTGAGTAATATATATATATATAAGGTGCTCTATTCAAAAAAATTGTCGTTATGGTCATAACTCAAACGTGGATCATCATGTATGTATATTCAATTTTTCTCATAAATATAAGGCAAATTGAAAATGAAAATCCACCGTTTTCAGCAGATTCCTCAAAAATGCATAATTTGGCTGAAAATAAATTTGTTCATCAGGACTCACGAAAACACTCTATATACAAACACAAATTTAGTACGTACAATTAACAAACGATGAAAAAGTAAGAAAGCGACTGATTTTTCTTATTTGGTCGAATATACGACTTTGTAGGGACGTCATTAAGACGTCCAATATTGAACGTCAATAAGACGTCATGAAATATGACGTCATTTTTAGGTCCCTCTGAAGTCGAGGACGTCATTGACCAATAATGACCTAAAAAAGACGTCATTATGACGTCATTCCACTAACCTGTGCTACCTGGGTTGTGTGTCTCAAATTTGAACTTTTTATTAAAACTTTTAGTTTTTGATATTTCTTCGATTTCTACGAAATGTCTGTGATATAAAAAAAATTAACACCGACAAAATTATTTTATTTTAGTATCTTTATCATGCTACCAACGTTCCATCACTAATTATCGACAGAAATATGATTTTCATCAGAAAATAATAATTTCTGTTTGATGCAAAGTTGATGTATCGTCTATCCTTCAGAAGTTATAATTACAAGGAATCGAAAAATATCAAGAACTAAAAAACCGTTCAAAATCGAGACATATGTGTAAAATTGGCATGGAAACAACTTTTCTCAGTAAACTTTCCAGAAAATCGTACAAATAACCCCATTTTCAGCGATTAATTTGAAAACAAAAACTTTTGACATGTAGCCAATGTCACGTGACTACGACCGAGTAGACCATTTTCCATCTGTCCTAAAGCGAAACTTGACGCCCAAGTAGAAAGTAGAATTTCAAAATACATCATCATTGAAAGTTTTTTTCCATATGATGCCAACTTTATGAATGACACTGTATATTTCGTGAGTGCGCTATAATAATAATAATAATAATAATAAATAAATTTTATTTCAAGGAATACTACAATATATAAACGTGATCACATAAAGTAGGATTAAATGAAACAATAGTCAACAAAAGAATATGATATTCACTTGTAAATTCTACAAATATTTCCGAGATTATTTGATTCGAAAGTTCATGAACTCTGTCTCATCATATGGTTCGATGTTAACCAATAATTCAAAAATTGTTTTCTTGAATTTTGCTAATGATTTTATCGATTTGATGTCTCTAGAGAGTTTGTCTAGAATCAAATACAAGAGTATAATGCACTGGACTCAGTTAATCGCAATCTGTGTGCTGGATATGTGTAGTTAGAGTGTCTGGTATCATGTTCTGTCTGAGATTCCATATTTGTAAATAATCGTTTATTTTTGAAAATGAATAATAGGCATTCTTGAATGAACATTGCATAAAAGGTGAGTAGTTTATTTTTTCTGAATAAACCTCTGCATGAATCTCCAGGTTTCAAGTTCCAGAGAATTCTGAGAATTCTTTTCTGGATTATGAAGATCGTGTTTGCGGCCCTGCTACTTCCATATAATATGATACCATACCTCATGATTGACTCTACGTTTGCATGGTAAACCATCTTAAGTGTATGGTACTTGACATATTTAGCAATAATTCTTATACTATAAACAGACGAGTTCAATTTTCCACTGATATTATTGATGTGGTTCTGACATGCTCACATTTTGATTATCAATTTCAATATGTGTTGGAATATCAGATCTGGGATGATTGGTTGTGAGAAACAAAAAATCAGTTTTGCTTATATTCAGAATTTGTTTGTTCATTGCAAACCACTCATTTGTTACTTTGAGAATATAATTAACATTAATTACCAAATCCGGAAACAGTTCACCACGGACCAATAAGTTTAATATAGATACAGAAATACAGTAAGATCGGGTGACCGGAGAATGAGAGGATACTCAGTCGGCACCTAACAGTCGCAGAGGTTGCTCGACGAATCCGCAATTATTTGTCCGAAGCCGAGACAAAGTGGTGGAAATTCACTAAAAAGTGTTTCAGCAAGGTGGATTGAGTAGCCCGCTCATTGAGTATCTACCAAACCGAAATGTGGGGAAGTTAAGGACCATGATTGGGAGGGAGTACTCTATTGTTTTTCCTCACAGGAAATCTGTTTCCTCATATTTCATTCCACAAGTCGAATTGGAGAAAGTAATAGAAGTGCACAGCCATTTTTATACTTCTTATGGCAGGAACTGGTGGAGTGTTCCTGCCCACAATGTAATGTTTTCTTCTTACTCGCTTATTAAATAGAGGTAAATATACACTCAGTGGAAAAACACTCCACCAGTTCCTGCCAATGGAATTCGCTATTAGTTTTTTAATGATATTAGGAATCATTTGTGCTTGGAATAGGATCTGTAATGTGTAGATCAGAATTTATTCTGTCAAATTATCAATTAGGTGCCCTATAATAATTCAACCTGCCTGAGAAAAATACAGTCTGGTGCAGAGTGCTGCTCGTTGTCAAAATGTCACCCTGAATAGCTTTGAGTGTACACAGCTAACAACTCTTCACTACACCATAGTTACCGAAGTAATTCATTGGTTTGCAGCTTCCGTCCTGTTGATATATTGCAACGAAGAAGACGCTTTCTGGCTGCTGGCGACCCTTTGCGGAAATTTACTGCCCGACTATTATAATACCAGGGTCGTAGGGGCTGTTGTTGATCAGGGTATCCTAGACGAGCTCACCTTCGAATATTTACCTAATCTACATGATAAGCTCAACCAATTAGGTGAGTCAACTTCAGTAATAACAAATGTTTTTCCACCACTAGCTATAAAACCTACCATGCTTTTTGAGGCGTAAAGTGTGTTTTTACTACCAAGTTAGTTTTCGTCATTCTATAACCACTAGTCAATACAGACATCTATGTTATAATTAACCCAAATTCACTATTCTGATCCGAGATTCGCAGGAATGGCACTCGAATCTAGTAGGTAGTATCATTAACTACTTGTCATATATGCTGTATTGGTCATGGCTACTAGATTCCAATTAGAATTGAAAAGAAGTAATTACATAGTGACAATAGGTCTATATTTCAGTTTCCTAGAACTAACTATTGGGAAATATGCTAAGGGCGCATTGCTTGGACCAAAAAAATGGCGATAGGACCGAATATCCCTCAATAAAATATTGCTGAGGAAAAAGATACAGGGCGTTGAAGTTGAATATTTGTTCTCGTTTTTTGCATATAATTTCACTGTATATTGTTTACAAAATCGGCACAGGGGCATAATTTCATACGGGAAATATGATTTTATATATTTTTCTACAGTTTGTTACAGGGGGCGCCACGTGAATGATTCCTGATGATAAAATCGACTGATAACTTTTTTTGACGAAACTTTTTATTGATTTTGATTAGAAAATACAACATGAACATCATTTCTACGTGGTATTGGTACTCTTGTTTAAAAACGATAAAAAATAAATAAATGAAGAATGTGCTTTGGATAGTCAGATAATTGTTGCCTATCCCCCAATAGTTATAACTCACCCTGTATACCTTGATAGTGAAGAATATTACCACGGCACATTATACCCCTAGGCTGAAGCCTCAGGATATAATCTTGGTCTCTGGGTAATAAAGATATTCTTCACCACCTTAGTGTATGAATACCTATTTTTCACCCCTAGCACTAAGACCTTCCGTTACCTATAGTCCTTTTCAAGTCGTAAATTTGTGTTTCACTACAAAGATTTTTTTTTCATTTCGTTAACTATAGTATTTTCTAATTAATAAGACAGCATTGAATAAAACATTGCTAGTAAAAGAGATACTGGGTGTCGAAGTTGGAATTCATCTTTCCACTATTTTATGCGAATTATCTTTGCTGCCGATTTCTCAATATTGTTCATTTTCATACAGATTTTTATTATGAACCAGATTTGGACCAATAAAAAATCATCATCATGAAATAAATGTTCGGCCTATAGAAACAAATACTTAGGTACATAGTTAAGTAAATGAACCCATTCATTTTGTAGAGGACATTAAAGAGGACAGTTCTTTGGGACTGAGTATATGTTCGGAGTCGATAGGAAGTAAAAATTCCAGAAGTCCCCAAACTTACATGGTGAGCCAAGTGCAGGGGGCGACGTAGAAGGTCTCTTTTTGATTTATCGTTCATACAGGGTGTATCAAAAAAACCTAACCCATGGTGAGCCAAGTGCATGGGGCGACGTAGAAGGCCTCTTTTTGATTTATCGTTTATACAGGGTGTATCAGAAAAACCTAACCCCTTTGCTAGGGTAGGTAGAACATTGCAAAATTAGTTGGGTTTGCTCAGTGAAAAAATGTCGTAACGCCATCCGTTTTCAAGGTGTTGATTAGTTTTTTTTTTCGTATCTGGAGCGCAAAAGGCTACTTTGGTGATTGAGATCTGAGTTTTTCAACGAGATGACTAAAGTATTTCGCGCTCGAGTTGCAAACAAAATTTTCTCTACAAACGTCAAAAGAGATTTTTTTTTATCGCTTGGAGCGCACGAGAGGGAACCGCTATAATGTTCTAAAGTAAAAATATGCTAAGCTTGATATGAAAAATAGTGTTGAACTGGCTTGAAAAGCCTTCCGCTATCCTTCCTTGGTACGCACGATGTTCCACGAACATAATAGGAATTTCCTTTCGTGTACTCCAAGAGATAAAACAAAGTTATTGTTGGACATTCAGAAATAAATGATTTCATGGATGTTTGCTCGATTGAGGACCACAAAGTTGAAATATAAATATCTTATATATTTTACATAACAATGCGCGACGTAGGTGCTCACTGTTTCACTTCGCGCATTGTTTTGTGCAAGGTATCATGGTAACGTAGGAAACTGGAGAAAAGTGTCACTTCGCAATTTATCATCAATGCGCTAACCTTGTCATTTATTGACGTTTGTAGAAAAAAATATTTTTTTACACATTTCTTGCGATTATGTCGAAACCACTGGCAACATTGAGATGAAATTTTGTATGGATGTGTTCTGAAAGCTGACACACCGCATGAATTAGTTTTTATATCTGACACTCATAGAGGGCGCTAGTTACACGGTACGTTCCGAGTACTTTTGAACATAACATTTTCGAGGTTGGATTTTTCAGTCCAAATTCAATGTGAACTTGAACACTATTCAATTTTACACGAAAATGATGCTCTTGGTGAAACTCGATACTGTGTACCGTTTTCGGAATATTTTGATTTGAAAATTCTGCAGCAATAACTCTGATTCTGGTATTATAATAAGTATTATAAAAAACAATTATTTTCTATTTATTAAGGACCAAAAACATTAACATTATTTTACTGCTGTATTTATTGATTGAACAAAATCACATCAGAAAATATTTAATTAAATTTGACTAAAAACATCATCTAGTTAGAGTAAGTGTCCAAAATGTCCTCCGTTTTCACGAATACACAATTCGATCCTCTTTTCTAAAGAATGCATCAAACTTCTCAACGGTTGAGGATCAGCTATGAGATTATCGAAGTGATGTTCATTTCTTACTTGCAGCTCTTGACGTGGTTATTAATAAATAGGTAGCAGTCTTTTATAATACTCACTTTCAACTAGCGTCAGTGTTATACTTCAGCATTTTCAGATCGAAAGCTCCTTTTTGGTGTGATATTGAATGATGTTCAAGATCTAACCTCAAAAAAGTTATGTTTTAAAGTTCTCGGTGCGAACCGTGTAACCAGCGCCCTCTATGAGTGTCAGATATAAAAACAAATTCATGCGATGTGTCAGCTTTCAAAACACATCCATACAAAATTTTATTACAATGTTGCCAGTAGTTTCAACATAATCGTAAAAAATGTGTGAAAAACATATTTTTTCAACACCTTGTATCTTGAAAACGGATGGCGTTACGACATTTTTTTACAGAGCACACCCAACATATTTTGCAATGTTCTACCTACCCCTACCTACCCTAGGAAGGGGGTTAGGTTTTTTTGAAACACCTGGTATATTAAAAACGGTTAGACATAGCAAGAAAGCCAGTATATTCAAAATTATAGCTGATAAAATTGTCTACAAAATTGTATCAATAGGCTATCTTTCATCATTTTCGAGATATTCGCTAGCGAATCATGTAAATTTTTTGAATATCGTTTTTTTTATCTCAACCTTCAGTTTTTCACCAAAGTCTTCGACGAAGGAGTCGCAAAGGATTCAATCACCTTCAAAATATTATGTCACATATGTATTTCTTCTATCGTAACATAATTTTGGGAAAATTTGGTACCCTCGAAAATGGTGAGTCCTATCGAATCGAAAGAAGAGTATCATGTGCAATTAAAATTGATGATATATTCATATTTCCTGGTCAAACCATCATCTCAGCTCAGGCCCTCTGTCAGATGGCTATAACTCCACAGGGGGCCATTTCTGGACTCATGTTTATATGAACTTTTTTTACTATTTTCGTTTCTAGAATCTGTGGTTGAAATCTTCCTATGTAATTTCGGGACACCCTGTATATACATATATACATATAGTCTCACTTCTGACCACTGTGTCTTTCGTAATTGTTGAGTTAGGATTCTAAAATTTGCAGGAGCGGTCGCTATATCGAGAATACACATATGACCAAGTGGAGTCATCTCCAGTGATATATACTGCTCGCCAACAGCTATGGAACCACCCACGTTTCCGGAAAATGATATTAGGAGAGAAAATAGGTTTGAAAATCACTTCGGAGTCGAAATGAGGACGTCTAATTCACTAACCATTCATAATTTTTCTGAAAAATTTCAAATTCTGAAAAATTTAAATTCACTTGATTCGCTAGCGAATATCTCGATAACTATGAAAGTTCGGGAAAACACCAAGTGATACATTTCTGTAGACAAATTTATCAGCTACAATTTCGGATCGATTGACTTTTTTGCTGTGACGTACCGTTCTTGAGATATGAACGATAAATCAAAAAAAGCGATCTTCTACGGCGCCCTCTGCACTTGGCTCGCCTTGTAAGTTCGGGGACTTTTGGCATTTTTACTCCCTATCTCTTTGTCTCGAACTGTCCTCTGCCATGTCCTCTACACCCCCATATTGGGCATTTATTGTTAATCGTTCTATGTTTGACATTTAATTTCAATTGACATTCAATCAAGGCATCAATAATACAGGTAATTCATGGTATGTAGATTTTGGAATAATATATTGAAATGTAAATAGAAATAATTTTTTATTCCATTATTTACTGGTCTTAAAAAAATGTATGCAACGACCATGTAATTAGCTATCAATATACACGCCAATACATAACAATTTCGAAACTGGGTGTTTTTTGATATGAAAAATCATGATTTGGTACATAAATGAATTTTCTAGAGGGTGCCACATATCCACTTTATTGACATAAATGCGCTCCTAAATTGTTCGTTCAGGTTAGTGCCATTTTGAGAAAGAAATAATAATAACAAATCATTTCAACGAAAATGTTATCCATCCCAAAACTTACGAAATAATCGCATTTTATTAATCACCTTTGATTTTTTCTCATTCAATTAGAAGCATTATCAAGAGCAATATACCAACAGTTCTTCATGAAACCTTGTTCATTTGGCAGAAATATGAAAAACTATTGATAAATTCACCAGTCTTTAGGGCTAGTGATTTTATTTGATTTGGTTTGTTTGAATGCTTTTGCCTCAAATAAAAAAGTGTAGGTGATGAAAATAAAGAATAATTTGATGAAATTCAAAAAACGAGATGTATATGTGCCATCGTCCAAGTACAATTACTCAAGGACCACCCTGTATAACGTTTTACTTCAAAATTCTATGATGAAATATATCAATCATAAATCCATCGAAGCAATAGATCATTGTTATCATCTATGAAAAATCTAGAAAATAAATAGAAGTTGTGTCAATTTTTTTGTGAACTTGTGTGTGTGCCTCAAGTTCCACAAAAATTGATGTGCGCTTTTTCTAGGTATGACAAATATGATCTCCCTCTCGTGGTTCCTCACTATATTTTTATGTGTGATGCCGTACGAAAGCGCCGTCAACATTATGGACTGTTTTTTCTACGATGGCGCCAAAGTGATCTTCCAAGTCGCATTGATGTTGTTGGAATGGAACCAAGAAGATCTTTTGCGCTGCAGAGATGAAGGTAATTCAACTTCTACTACTGCAATAACCATTATTCTACGGCTAACACAAAACTTCTTTTTCTTAACTGTTACATGTTGTTTTTGTTGTTGAATTATCGCATGTTGAAGCCATAGAAAAAGTATGGTGTATAACTCGCACGAAATGCTAATTCATTAGATCATTATTTGACAGCATGTGCGCTCGTGATCCACTGAATTTTGTTCTTCAACTTCCATGATACTACTATTGAGTAGCCACATAGAATATTGAATTATATCTGTTGAACATCCAAAAGGAGAACATGAACATAAAAATCCTCTGGAATTGAGAATTAACATTCTCTTTCAAATCGAATAAATGATATGATATATAATGATATAAAAATAGGACTTACCAATATATTCAAACAATTTAAAACCCTCCATAATCTAAGAAGCTCTGATCATTTGTTTTATGAAGGTGAAGCATGATGATGATATTTTTCATTTTCAGGGGAAGCCATGCAACTTTTAGCAAAATATTTGATGGGCGTTTTCAATGATGAAGGACGAGGTGCAATCAGAAACAAAAGTTATGACGATCAAATAAGGGTGAGGAGTTTAACAACCAACAAAAACAAACTACCTAATGAATACGAGCATGAACTAATAAAAATAAACTGAAAAATTCATGAACATCTGGTAATCCTTTTCAAGTTGTGAATTAGTATTTCATGACCAAGGTAGATTTTTTCATTTCATTTCATCACTTATGAATCATTTATTTTTCTCTAAACCCTCCTCAATGAATATTAACGTCGAATAGGGACAAAATTTTTTTTTACCTAAAATGGAGAATTTCAGACACAATTTTGAGTAATCCTACAAAACTGAGATGACATTTATGAATATTGTTTCAAAATTTCCCCATTGTCATGGCATACTATACTTTTGCAACGCATATTGATTTGGGTAGATAGATGACTGCCTGAAGTACAATTTCAAGAATAGTGCTTTTAAAAAATGTACCGTTTGTAGATGAAATCGTATATACAAAGAAGGGGAGACATTTTTCTGTTACAGGATGTAGAACTCTTCAAAATAGACAATAACTGCCCGTATAAAAATTGCGAAATAATGTAGTACATTCCTGGTATATATTTAAAAAATTTTTCAAAGTTATCATCATTCGTTTGATGTGCGCATAGTCTTGGTCAGAAATGCGGCAGAAATACTATATCTTTGTCCACAAACAACTTCATAAGCATTTTCTATTCGTTGTATCAACTATTCCACGGTATTCACTTCTCCGTCATGATACACCAGGTTTTTCAAATGGCCTCAAAGGAAGAAATCTATTGGTAATAGTATATTGTGCGACAATTGAGAAAAGTCCTTTTCCCTACATTTTGCACACTATTCTTTGTCTACAACTGCTCAAATTTGAAGTTTACATGTAATGTGACTTATTTGTATTCATTTTATACTGTGGCACTTCGCAACATTGAATATTGAGACAAAAGAGTAGACGCCTTTCCTAGTTCCTCAAAGGATACCAAAAAGTACAGTTTCCGAAAAAGATTTCATTTTTGTATTTTTTCTACATTCCATACATATTTTGCATGCCAATTCATAGTTTTATCTTGAAATTTCCGACAACTAATCTAAGTTTTGCAGCTTACCCCATTATCTTTGGAATAGTATAATCCATCATTGTCACTACTATCAGTATATTTATTATAAATTGTTCGAGTAATATTTAATGGAAATAATTGTGTGATTTTTATCAATGCTGTGATGAAAACTACCTTAAGAATTTAAAAAAACTTCTGCTGAGAGTTGTGAAAAGCTGCCAACTGAGTTTGGGTCGATATTTGTTTCACCATTCGAACAAATCATTTATCGATTTCAAAAATAGTACTGAAGGTACTCTTCAACGGACTAGAAGGCATTTGCTAGCAATATTGATCTGTTTTTTATCTCATTGTTCAATTTGTTATATAAGACTGAGCCCATATAATAAGCATTTGATTTATACAATTCTTATCTATGGATATCAATCATATTGTAAATTATGCCCACATCCTGTTGGATATGTATGAGTAGCATTTTGATACACAAAGCCTCTCATATTTTGCTTCACAAATTTCAGTATCTCAAAAATGTATAAACAAGCCTGAGTAAGAATTTTATTGTTAACAAATGTGGATTTGCATGATGCTCTATAAGATAACCCAAACATATATCTTATTTTCCTTTTTTGTAGAACAAAAATTCTGTCAGATGTTGTAGAGTTACCACAGAAAAGAACGAATATGATACTCACTGCGCACTTTGACTGCATCTTGACGGGACCATTGTTTCAATCTTTTCAATGCGAACTAGTTAATTGCATACCTTTTACTTACTGCTGACACATATGATTTCCAATCTAGAGGTAAATCTAGGTAAATGCCTAAAAGTTTGAATGACGTTAATTTTGAATTGATTTTTCTTTATCTATTGGAGCGCACGATAGGAAATTTCTATAATGTTCGTGGAACATGGTGCGTTCCTAGGGAGGATAGGGAGAGGAGGTAGGTGTTGGAATTTTTTTGAACTTTTGGATGTGAGTTCTTGGGGGTACTTACATTGGCAAAGAGTTCCAAAGGTTCTCCGTTCTATATACGAACGAGTTTTTGTAGAGTGTTGTTCGGCATTTTCCAAGGTTAACGCCGAAAGGATGTGCTAACTAGACCTGTCGAGTCGTTTGACTGGTATTGCTACTAATGGAATTATAGCAGAGATTTTTGAGAATCATTTTTCGTGGAAGTATCTATAGAAAAGTGAAAGGTTGCCGACTTTTCTACGGTGTTCTAATGGAGTCAAAAAGTTGGTGAGTATGGCATCACCCTCCAGGCGAATGGCTCAGCTCTGGATGGAATCTAAGAGCATCAGCGTATGGTTGGGTGCTTAAACCCATACATGAGAACAGTATTCTAAAACTGGCCAGATCTGTGCTTTGTAAATGAGAAGCTGTTGAGGTGTAACGTAGTTTTCGCACGGAACAAGAATCCGAGATTCTGTGAAGCATCTTTTGCGATGGATCGCACATGATTTTTCCATGAGAGAGTATTGCTGATGGTGATACCGAGCATGGATGTAGTGGAAATGGTGGTACCAGACATTGTTATATCAGTGCCGCCTTCCTAGAGAAAATACAAGATTTACCAACGTACGCCATTCTCTAAGAATTTACAGGAAAGCTAGACAAACAAAATTGTACTGTGGACGGTAGTAGGGGAGCGGAAAATCAGAAATGTTCAATTTATAATATCTCCGTTATCATGCATCTTTTGTTGAGGCGATATTCGGTAGATCTGTCTATTTCAATGAATTCTACATCCTCTTCAAGAAAATGCCTCACCGTTGCGATCACCCTGTATAAGTAAGTAGCTTTTCTCATTGTTAACAAAACTGCATTGCGAGCTCATCTTCAGTATTCTTTACCTTTCAGAGCATATCAGTTCAAGTGTTGGTATACGAGGCGTACAGGAAGTACGGATCCCTGACGACGGGTCAAATCGAAAGGTTGAGGCTGAAGCACAGACTGAAAGTGGTGCAAGAGCTGGAGGATACGTGCGAGAGGAACGTGTTGAGGTGTGTCTCGGGCGATGGATTTTTCACCACCGAAGAATTACAGGTAAACGGCAATGTATTGTTATAGTACATATACAGTGCGGAGACTTTAACTGAAATAAATTCGTTAGTGAGGACGTGAATATTTTTTTAGCAATTCCCGTTATACGTCAACGATTTAATGAATTTACTTACCTTTTGCAACCAATTTCGACAATATATCCCTCCAGGGCTGGCTGGAACCACCCTCAACATGATTTTTTCAAATGTAACCATATGGTTTGTGACCCCTCATTGGACAGTTAGTGGAAATATGAATCCAGCGTACTAGTCAAATTTTAGTTTTCCATACTTGCATAAAATTGAAATGTAATTTAAATCAGAATGTGTGTTGATCTATCAATGGCAATCTTTTGCCACAACTGCTATCTACTATTGTATTCCAGTGTTCTTAACACGTTCGCTGCCGAGCTGAAATTTCAAAAAATGACTTCACGGGCCAAGGTAATTTTCACCAATGAGGTACGTATTCAATTTATACCCACACAAAAGTCCCCACTAAAACCCTCCAGGCCAAAACTTTCAGTTGCTCTTTATGCTGCCAGGCCGCAGAGATCATAAGCTAATGCATTTCTTATTGCCCGTGCATTAAAGAGAATACACCGCTATTCAGACAGAATGATAGTCCGTGTATCATTTAGGATACCCCCGGCCTGTGGAAAGCACTACCTGGTGTATCATTAATGATACACCAGGCAGCGAACGTGTTAAAGAGCCGCAAAAAGAAATTTAGTTTTTTGCCGTATTCACAGTTCGAAACGAAATTTTATTGCAAACTGGTGGAAATGCCCTATATTACTGTCAATGAAAGTCAAAATTTTGATGTTAATACGTTGAAAATATATTGAACTTCAAAATTTTATCTTGATTTTATGCGACCCTCAAACGTACTGCAAACTGAAATATGATCAGTACGCTGGATTCCTCTTTCAACCAGCTTTCCAATAAGGGGTCGCAAGCCACAGGGTCTCATTTGAACAAAACATGTTGGGGTCGATTCCAGCTACCCTTAAAGAGTTATATTCTCCATATTGCTCGCCAAATGTAGGTAAATACATTTAAACGTTGACGTGTCCCGCGAATTTTCATAAAAATCATTCACTCTCCCAGTAGCGAATTTATTCCAGTTAGAGTCCACCCAGTACAATATACAAAAATATACAATGAATTGACGAAAAATTTTGAGAAAATTCAATATTTGCCGTTTTGCTCATATTCAACTGGATTAACAAACCTGGGACCACTGAGAATTGCAGATAATAATGATAATATAATAATAATGTTTATTCAGTTATAATCATAACAATAATAATAACAGTGAAGCAATAGTAGAATAGTAAATAAATGAGTAATTAATGAAGTGATAATGAGTAAATCATATAAATAAACATAGGGACACCGCAAAGTCCAGAGACTGATCGCGGCGTGGATAGTTACTATACCTATAGTATAGATATTTATATCAAACACAAATACATAAATGCCATATTATTAGTAGGTAGGCAGTGCATGTATTCACTATATATATTTATAAAACGTAAATAAACAGAAATGCTCATTGAAGACCAGTAGGTTGTGCATGATCGCAGTATCTGCATATTTATCATTCTAAAGGAGAATATATATAAAGCTATATGACATAGATCATACTGGTTATGTTGCATATTAATTATTTAACATGGTATGATGAATGATTTAATGATGATGAGTATAAGAGAGTGTTGGGATGAAAATATTCTTTCTATTGTTCCATCATGTATAATTTTTCTCTCTATAGAATGCAAGAAATGTTTGACAATTTTCTTGAAAAAATTGAGAGTTAATATTAAAGACGTGGGTTTTGTAGATCTCCGGCCATATATAAATAGGAACGCTTACCCAAAGTTTTTCCTGCTAGGTGAGAATATGCAAATTGCTGTTTCCTATTACGTGTTCCATACTTATGTTCTATACTTTGCAAACACTGTTTGTTTTTATAAATATACATGATAATATTGTAAGCATATATATTTTGTCTTATATCCAGCAGTCTGGTTTCCTGAAAAAGAGCATGGGAAGAGTATTTGATGTCTTTGCTCAATATGATCTTGATGATACGTTTCTGTAGCACTGATAGTTTTTTTAAAATACACATTTGCTGCACTTCCCCAGGCCAGTATCGCGTACTGTAGACGCGATTCAACTAATCCATAATACAGTGTTTTGAGATGAGCCTCTAAGTAGACTCCTCAGATATTTAAATTTATATAAAAGCACTCTCAATGTTTTTGTCATATTATTTATGTGGACATTCCATCGGACATGCGAGTCTATTGTTAATCCCAGATATTAATGATACTAATTATATTCCCGAATGCCATTCGATAAAATATTTAGAAGTGATGGTGGACCGCCACCTACGTTAGAATCTACAAATAGAAGCGGTGACAAATAAATTAAGAGGGTTATTATATAGATTCAAATACCTATGACATTCCTTGGAAATAAGACACTTGAAGACACTGTTCTATTCCTTAGTCCAATCACAAATATCGTATGGCATAGTGGGCTGGGGTGGAGCAACGGATAGTTATTTAAAAAATCTCGAATGTCATACAGAAATGGTTCCTCAAAATAATTTCTAAAAAACCACGTTATTATTCAAGGCGAAGCCAGAGCAGTCGTGAGTAGATTGTCAAGGGGTCAAGCACCCATAAGCAACGCGTACGGTAAAGACTATAGGAAGCTATATGAAGAGTTGGAAAGCGACCCCAAAATATAGCTTTGAAAAAACTTTTAAAATAAGTATAACGGACAGAGAGGCATGGAAGGAAGGACCTCCTATCAATGCAGACATTGCTGTCTATGCGGACGGCTCCAAAACTGATGAAGGATCA
This sequence comes from Phaedon cochleariae, assembly GCA_918026855.4. Lineage (NCBI taxonomy): Eukaryota > Metazoa > Arthropoda > Insecta > Coleoptera > Chrysomelidae > Phaedon > Phaedon cochleariae. The sequence goes on along the minus strand of OU896715.1, from coordinate 27,813,723 downwards.
GGAGCTGGTATTTATGGGGCCAAGCCAAAGACAAGAATCTCACTGAGCTTAGGCAAATACGCGACGGTGTTTCAGGCAGAAATTATTGCAATACATCATTGCGTGAAAGAATTGATAAGGCAAGAGTTTAAAGGCAAAACCATTGCAATCTATTCAGATAGCCAGGCGGCAATCAAAGCAGTCAACTCTATGCAAGTTAACTGAAAACTAGTATGGGACTGCTTAGAAACCCTAAATGCACTGGGCAATCAGAACAGATTGACTCTAGCATGGGTACCAGCACATACAGGGTACGAGGGCAATGAAGAGGCAGACTCACTTGCCCGAGCAGGAGCAAACAAAGCTCTTAATGGCCCAGAACCCTTCTGTGGTATTGCGAAAGCTATACAAAAGACTAGTATCCAATCATGGATGCAAACCAAATCTCAAGAATGGTGGAACAACTCGCCAGGAATGAGACAGGCTAAAGAGTTTATTAAAAAACCATCGCCAACATTCACAGAATATCTACTAAGCCAGAAACGAAGTTCAACTAGAATACTAGTGGGACTTCTCACAGGGCATTGTAGGCTCAACAAACACATGAGTACGATAGGTCTGACTGAGGAAATGCTGTCAAGAAGAGGAAGAAACAGCAGTACACATACTTTGCCACTGTGAGGGCTTGTCAAGACTAAGGTACCTCACGCTGGGTGAGGAAAAGCCAGGAGCCCAGAGATACACAGGAGATCTGAAAGCTAGCCTATGGAGTCTCATAGAGAAGGCGGGGCTAGCCGAAGAACTCTAATCGATTTTGAGGGCAGACACAATAGATCTGAAAAGGTCGCAGTGTGGAGGCAGATAGCCCGAAGGCCCCATTCCAAATCTAATCTAATCTAAGTGAAGATTTGTTCAATGAAGCCCGTGTTCATGACTTGCGACAACTTTAATGTATCAGTATGATGAGTTACATCAACAAAGGTAACATTGAAATAGAACCTATCTGTCATGTTCATGACACTAGAAACAGGAACAATAAAATAATTTTACCTCGATCTGAAAAACTGTAGGACAACGAAACGCTAATTAGACAAATTCAATATCCCAAAACTTTCAATATGTCTTTTAAAAAATGGGTTCTCAATACTTCAAGATCCTTATTTGAAGCTTTTGTTATTCAAAAATAATAATATTAGTCGAAAAATCGAATAAAATCAAAAAGTCTTGCCAATTATGTGAAAATCTTCATTCTTGCATACCTCATCGAATAAAAAAATTATCACAAATAAACATTATTATTATTATCAGTAGAAGAGCCGGATTCAAATTTCGACAGTCATCTGATAACGAAATGTTATATGTTCCAACGGCATGTAAAAACATTGTTTTTTATTGAACGGCACCTGTGCCAATCACTATACTGAGCAAACTGATTGTAAAATTGCACTTTCCTGTGCGGAAATTTGCACCTGATTTCGCTATTTGATAACGAGATGAGAATTATGCCATGTGATACCAATTGAGTAGATCTCAAAAACTTACCTATGCCACCCCTTAATCTCAGCCAAATCCATGGCACAGCGATGTATTTGCTGCCGTTATGTCGGACATACTTTCGTCATGTGATAACGAGTTGAAACAAAAAGCAAATGAAAGAATATAATTTATCCAAAATTAACGTTGTATCCATTGTTGACCGCAATCTGTTTTATGATATTGAGTTCTTTATTGAAATTTACTTCCGAAATGAAGGTATTCAATAAGTTTATCCTACCATCAAGAATAATAATCAAAATTATAGAACTTGACGTATTTCGGATCATCAACTGAAAAATTAGCTTCATTTCTACAGAAACAGGACTTGAAAGTAGCATATAGAACAAATAACACATTGGGAAGGTTTATCAAAAACAATAAAGACAAAACTTTTAAATTCGAAAAATAAGGAGTATACAAACTCAATTGTGGATCTTGTCCTAAGGTATACAGTCTGTCCATTTAGTGCGTAATTCTTCGACATCTCGAAAGCCATAACTCATAGATAAAAATTTTGAAGGAAAAACTTTTTCAGTTACGCAAGTTGCTCATTTCAAAAATATTTTTCAACATTACTGGGTGTTTTATAAAAGCGGGACGACTCGGTGACGAGTTTTTTCAAATGGAATACCCAGCATTTTTTATTCGGAATTTATTCCGCCCAGGTTTACCTTCACATCGCTGTGAAAAAAATTGAATTTGGTTGCGGCGTTGCAAAGTTATAATTGATAATCCCATTTTTACTACTATTGAAGAGTCATGTTGAATTGGGCATGGTATTTTCATTCATTCAAATTTTGAAAATATTTTCGGCATACAGTAGTAGCAAGGTCTCACGTACACGAATCCAGTAATTTCGCGAGATGATCCTTCACAGGGTGCTTAAAGTTATATTTTGAATATTGTAAGATTCAGACGACGTTCATTAGAATTTTTCAAATAGAACATCCTGTATTTCTCATCACAGATTTATTTCGACAACATTCGCCTTTTGTCGCTGAAAAAAAAATTAAAATCGGTTGCGGCGTTTTCAATATATGAGTAATTTCCTTATGTTTATTACTATTACAGGGCTACTCATAAGGCATGGTTCCTTCATATGATATGAGTGTTGTAAATTGAAATATTCCGTAATCTTGTTACTTATGATTTAAATTTGATGTACCTGTGTTATGTGAAACACACAAACATGTCAATAGCAACGTCTATCATTACACAAATAATAGTGTATTTCAGAAAAAAAAATTATTCATAGTCTGGAAAAAATCTGTGAAAGTAGCATTATGGATCAACTTGTCAAGACCCACTCCGTTTTAAATTCAACTTGGAGAGCCTGTAAATGTTCCTATTGTGAAAAATATATGAATGGTCAATGAAGGAATTTGATTATACCGTAGCAACGCAATATTTCCTCAACACAAATAAATGAAAGAACTATGGCGTACTAGGGTCCCTTGATGGAAATTGACGTTAAAGTCATCTTAACAGGGTACGGACAGATCCTCGTCTCGTCTCACTCTAAAGTGTTTGTGAAACAGTTATATAGTTCCATCCTTATTCAATTCTGGAGATAAACACTAGATTTTTGACATTCGGTGTTTTTTAGGTTATATTGAGGTCACTGGCGTATCATACGTAATTTCCATATGGAATTCCTGATTCAACTATACCAAGATATAGATGAACAATCCTCTAGTTTTAGAGTTTACTACTCCAGCTTCTGATTTCAAGCTGAGCAGTAGTTTATCTATGAGCTGAATGAGCTGAGCCTTATGATTGAGAAATGATGGAAACCTCGATGTGGGTATCTAGACTACTGTACTCATGTAATGTGTGCTGAATATATTTTCAGAAATCCAACTCGGAGAAGAATTTATGGAGTTACTAATATCACATTATGTATAAAACTTCGTCTAGGACGAAAAGTAGGCTGATGAAAATCAATACGTAAAATGTGCAGGAAAATAAAGAATAGAATATACTTCACCCCCATGTTATACATATGATTTTTCCGTCTCTTTTAAATAAAAAGTCATTTTCGAATGATGAAAGTAACAAAGAAGTAGGTATACGCTAAGTATACGCAGTATAAGTTATAGGCACGTTATTTTCACTCTTGCATCCTACATATTTTCTATTTGTGGTAGAGTAATAATTATATCAACTTATGTCTTTCGCCATATTGGATCCGTCATCTTGAGTTTTTCAATTTTGATGAAAGAATCATTATCTCCTACTCCGAAAACCTTCAGATATCAATTTTGAATAGAATCGGATCTTCATTACAAAACTCGTCCACTATATAGAATCCGCCCTCTTGAATTTTCCAAGTTTGATGAAACAATCATCATCTCAAACCCCGGAAAACCCCACATACCTTCCAATTTTGAATAGAATCAGATCATAATTTCAAAACTCGTTCGCCATATGATCTTCCTCAACAAGTAAATACCCTGCTATTATTAAAATTTTGAATGATTTTCTGTAGCGCCCATGGATGTGACGTGACAGCAATGTCAGGGATGCCAGTAGACAAAACTAAAATCTCTAAATCATTAAAAAAGAATGCAGCAATGATCTGTCCGTACCCTGTTAAGATGACTTTAACGTCAATTTCCATCAAGGGACTCTATGGCGTACAAATTACCCCGAAATAGTAGTAAAAATAAGGAAATTATTCATAACTTGACAACGCCGCAACCGAATTCAATTTTGTTTTCAGCAATGAAAAGGCAAAACATGTCGGAGTGAATTTGTGAATGAAAATACAGGGTGTTCCATTTGAATGAATATCATCTGAATCTTGCAAAATTTTAAATGCAAAATTGAGCATCCTGTTGAAGAACATGTCGCAAAATTACTGGATTGGTATATGTAAGACCTTGCTACTACCGTGTGCTGAAAATATTTTCCTATTTTTAATAAATCAATATACCTGAAATATCAACAATTGTTCCTCCCTTGTCAGTCCCCGCGAGATTAACCCGTCGATTTGAGGCTTCGCAACCCTTTGTGGTCACTTTGGAGACCTGCAGAACATCTCTTTCCAAAGACTCGTTCATCCAACGAACAGCGAGTCTCTGGAATACATTGCCAAGGGAGGTGTTCCCCGAGGCATATCACCTCCATAAATTCAAGAAGAACACCAATTCCTACTTTATTTCCCTTGGTTCTCACGATGTTCTCTGAACACTACAGGATAACCCTTTTCGTGGGAACCAGAACATAAAAAAACTCAATAGTGGTAAAAATAGATTTATCAATAATCACTTGGCAACGCCGCAACCGATTCAATTTTTTTTACAGCGATGTGAAGGAAAACCTCGGTGGAATAAATTCCGCATGAACAATACTGGGTGTTCTATTTAAAAAAATTCGTCTCCGAGTCGTCCCGCTTTTATAGAAGACCCAGTAATGTTGAAAATAATATGAAATAAGCAACTTCAGTAACTGAAAAAGTTTTTCGTTCAACGTTTTTCTCTGTATATTATGGCTTTCGGGATATCTAAGAATTACGCACTAAATGGACACACTGCCACTGACAAGCTAGTGAATTTTTCTTTTAGGCTCTCTGATAGGTAAATTTTTTCAAATGCAGTGACATTGTTGGGCAAATCATCTGATTTGTCCTTACTACACGTATATTGAAATAATATTAATATTTTTATTTTATAGAAACGAGGATAATCAATCATTTTGAATCATTGAACTAAAAAATAATGACATTTTACTTAAAAATCAACTAGACCTCAATAGTTTACTACTGTTGATTTTGTTTCCTTAGTAGGTAGTAATATGTATCAGCTATCAACCCTTTCAAGTTAATCCCGTACACCATATTTTAATGTAGTTATTGTGCCTAATTTTGGAAAATTGAGGTTAATCGAACCTGTCCACAGGTAACTAATTCTTCAGGTTGGGAATGTAGGATATATAATAGTCAGGCAAGCCAAGGTTAGTTCAGTTCATTGTACCAGAATATCATCTGACGAAGCTACTGTGTAAGCGAAACATGTCGTGTGTTTGAGAATTTTGTGGAAATCTTATCGTTTGTGAAGTTCTTACAAATGGGAAAACACTTGCAACGGCATAAAATTGTCTACAGCTATTGGAATTGATATAAATTTCCAATACCAGTGAGATATTTGAGTAGTGTCACAACAATTTCATGCCATGCGACTATTTTCTGTGGGATGATTCGGGGGCAGGATTCACAGAAATGGAAGAACTTGAAGCTCATGGGGAACATACAGATATTTGATTTTCTCATTTGATTGTTTTTTTGTTTATATTCATCTTTCTATTTTTCGTACGTTAAATTAAGTATTTTCCATAATTATCGGTCAAATCTGAAACCATGAAGATATTATCTTTGTTCTTATTTTGTTTCTTAAACATAAAATACAGGCAAACCAACAAACGCAAGTAAATCGGAATCCAGATGAGAAAACATTCCTGTCTTTATCCTGTCATTTGTCAATAATTTCTTGACGGATTTGCATGATTGACCTCTTCATTTGTCCAGAAAAGTCCACGTGCTCAGAATATCTCACGCACAAATATACAGTGCGACTCAAACAAGTTCCAGCAGGTTTTAAAGTTCTGTTAAGTATAGGTGTGTCCGCATTTTGTTTCATGAAATTCAATAAAATGGAGTCAACGTTTTGTCTTTCAAACAAGACTAAAATCCATGGAATCCGTCCATAAATAAAAAATATACAATCGAAAACAAAATTCCGTTTTCTTTGACAACCCTATATTTTTATTGAGGACAAATCAGATCATATCTTGTGAAAATGGTAGAAAACGAAATATAAAATTGCCACCTATTCATATCTCAACATTTCATAGAGCTGTTAATGATTGGACTTTTCACGACCTATTCGGAGCCTTCGTTCATAATGATTCATCTTTCTCACATATGAAAAATTCCAATATTTTGTCAAGGAAGTACCAGTAGTAGTTGAAAATCTCCCACCCACAGGCCAAAAATATTAACATACATAGAAATAAAGGGATGATTTCTGAACTTTTTCATCTTTGCACGAAAGGGAACCCATAGGTAGGAAAGTGAGAGGATTAGGTATTGACATTTTTTTAAATATATGTCTACACGACCGCTGCGGCGGTTGGATACTGATACATGAACAACCGCCGCGACTTCACAGAGAGTACTTCCGAACAAGGCGATATCTCAGTTGACTGTGTATTTGACCACCACGGCGGTGACTTGGGTTCAACCCCTGCGAGGACTAATTTTTGTGAATTTTTTTTTTCATAAGTTATTTTTCGAAAAATATACTTCGCAGGAGAAAGGTTTTTTTAGAAGAGTTAGGTTAGTTTTGTTTGGAAAAAGTAGTCCCCTTTTTCATGCAGAAACGATATTTTCGTTCCTCATGTATCATGGCGGTCTAACCGCCGCGGCAGTTGTGTAGTCGGAGCTTTTTTTTTAACTTTTGGAGGTTATAAGTTCTTGGAAATACTCTCTTTGGCAAAGAATTCCGAAGCTTTGCCTTTCTATAGACAAACAAGTTCTGGAAAAGAACTGTTTGATTTTATTTCTTAGTTTGATGAGAACTAAATTAATATTTTTATTGCAGATATTACTGAAAATATATGAATAGTTTTTTTTTCTTTTTGAAGGATCTGCTGGCGCTAGTTAGGGAAGAAATAATCAGGGAAAAGAAATGCATTCCAGATAAACATGATCCATCGTTGCAGCCCTACGAAGCATACAAAGTCGATTTCGACTATTTCAAAATATTGTTCGCGGCACTGTCACCTTGGGGAAAGGGGGAGACCGCTGAATCGTTGGCCGCAAGAATATTCATGGTAAGAATGTATTCATCATTTCCATCCTTTAATAAATAATAAAGCTTAACTTCTTGAAAAATTTTCAAAGAATAGATTAAATATGTGATTTCTAACAAAGCAAAAACATTATATCTCCCAATCAATTTGGCAATTTTGCCACACCTGTAATAGGAACAGAAACCTCGATATTTCATGTTACAAATACTGATGATTAATTCACTTTATGATAACAAATAAAGAAATATAGGAATATTTCCAGATTTGAAAAAGGCTCTCGCTACAGTTTCTCATGACATTCTGTTTAGAAAACTACAAAATTGTGACATAAGGGGTAAGTGTTTGGGCTTATTAAAGAGTTACTTATCGGAAAGAGGACAATTTGCAAAATTACAAGATACTTGCAGCCAAAAACCACATCTTATTTGTGGTGTTCCTCAAGGAACTGTTCTAGATCCAATTCTTTTCCTCATTTATAATAATGAAATATTGAAATGATATATTGATAGACATATTTTCTCATATGCTGATGATACATTGATAATTGTTAATGGACATTATCGTTCACAAGCTGTATCTAATGCAGAAAAAGCTATAGAAATAGTAAACAATAATCTTGATTTTGACTTGTTAACTCTAAATTTGAATTAAAAAAAATTCATGACGTTTTCCTGTTATGATGATATACAACCAAAATATATAATAAAATTGACAATTCATGATCAGAGTTGCTCTGGAAATGTATTCGAAATACCAGTAATTTGTTCGTGTACTAATAAAATATCTAAAGTGAATACAATCCAATATCTTGGTATATACATTGATAAAAATTTTAAGTGGAATTATGTCTCAGAAACAACAAAGAAACTCAGAAGTACCCTACTCTCTCCCAATCTATATTATCGTATGGAATATTTGGATGGGGTGGTATGTATCAAACTCATCTAAAACCTATTATGCATTCAAAAATATGTTTTGAAAATAATATTCCGTAAATCATTCGATTATCCATCAGCATCATCATTTTCAGAAAATAATATATTGAATGTCAGGCAATTATTCTATAAGCCGTCAATAATATGTATTGAAAAGAATCCGGCAATAACCAATAAAATCAATCATAGTTATGATAAAAGAAACAAAATCAACAATTTACGACTTGTAAGACAAGTTTAGAATTTGAAAAAAATGTTCTTGTTTTATTGGATCTAAAATTAACAAAAAAATGCCATCAAAATTAAAATGCTTAACTTTTAAAAAAGAAGTTGAAAGTTGTCTTATGGAAAATGCGAAAAAAATCGAAGATCTTTCTTAATCAACTCTATTTTTCTTTATTTTAATTCATTCTCATCATTGTATCAATCCCTGGCAATGACTCCCTTGAATTATTATCCCCACCATTCTCGATTTCATCCATTTATTCGTGTTTGGCATTCAGAATTGTTGGCATATTCGATTTAATGATTGATGAATGAACCGCGATATCTATCTACTGATATTTAGTCTGAGAGCTCTCTCGCAAATGTACAAGTATCTGTTATTCCCCACCATTCGCGATTTCATTCATTCATCCTGAGTTTGGCTTTTAGGATTGTTGACATATAGCTACTCGATTGATTTATGAACCGCGGTGTATATCTATTGTTTATTGCTATTCAGTATGAGCAATCATCCGAAAATGTACATGTGTCTGTTATTATCCCCACCATTCGCGATTTCATTGTTTATGTTTGGTGTTTAGGATTGTTGGCATATAGTTAAGTGATGTATGAACGAATCGCAATGTTTGTCTATTGTTGTTTTGTCTGAAGTCTCATCCATTTCGATGAACATGAAGTTGCTACCAACAAATCGCTGATATGAAGTAGAAATAGTGTTGGTGCTGGAATTGATCCTTGCGGAACATCAGCATTTATGATAAGAGAGTCAGATGAAACTCCGTCGACCACTACATGGAGAGACCTGTTTGAGGGAAAACTAGCTAGCAGAGAACATAGCTGGGGAGGCAAGCCATAAGATGGAAGCTTGGCGAGGAGTCCGTGGTGCCAGACTCGATCGAATGCCTTGGAGATATCAATTACCATGCACGGCTAAGGTTTCACCATATTTTTCAATAGATTGCTGCCATATATGTGAGACGTAAGCGAGCAGGTCACCAGTTGATCTCTGATGACACAGAAGCCATATTGCCTATCGTTGATAATACCTGAATGTTCCAGGTAGTTCATGAGCTCGATGTTGATAGCTTTCTCTATGATCTTTGAAATAATAGGTATCAGTGCGATCGGTCTGTAGTTGCTAGAGAGGGTCTTTGTGTCTTTTTTAGGAACTGGTTGTACTCTTGCAATTTTTTCAGTTGGACGGGAATATCCCCAATTTGTAGGAGTAGTTGAACAACTTGCAGAGAACAGGTGTATGTTCGGGAGAACATTTCTTGAGAACAATCGGTGAGATTGTACGTTGGCGAGAGGTGATCTCAGGCATATGACTGTCAATTGGCGTTTTTATCAAAGGTTGTTTTCCCGATGAATCCAGAGTGGAATTTCCAGCAAATAAATGCACAAAAATGTTGGCTTCCTCCTGGGCAGTTGTGGCTAGTGTTCCATTTTTCTTGGTTAGAGGAAGAAACGTGCTGGAAGTGAAGTTTCTTCCTACAGCTTTGGCATATGCCTCTAGCCTGCCTCGGTATACACAAATTTCATAGTGTTTCTGTTTCATGAATAAATTAATCATTAGTGGCGAATACTTTCCAATGATGTATGAACGAACCGCGGTGTCTATCTACCTACAGTTCTCAACACACTAAATGGACCACTCATAATTTGACTCTATTCCGGAGACCTGTATTTTTTGAAAAATTTGACCGATCTCCATGCGGTTTTCGATACCAGATGTGATAGTTCATCGTCTTCAAAAAGAGCTAGAACACTCTAAAATAGTCCGCAGAACAAAACTCAAACAGGGTGTAAAGTGGAATCCTTACACTATGGTCTACATTTCCAATGCTCCCAGAACTCGAGAAATTTTTTCTGCTCAAAACTCAGTCATATTATGATACACTGGGACCCCATCTCGGGACATTTTCGTGATTTCTCCTTAATTGGCCATTGGAACAAAAATTCGATTTTTTTTCGAAAGTCTTGCATTTCTTGAATTTTTTCTCTATATAGCTGACTATTGGGAAGAACTATTCTCGTGTTTTGTGGAGGACAATGAATGACGACAAAAGTACTATTGTAGAATATACAGGATGATGAGAAAATAGGACAAAATCTCATTTCAGTAAAAAAAATTAAAAATGGTGTCTAAAACCATGACCCATTCGATTCAGTATATTCAGAAACGGCTTTCCCGATATCCATTATTTATATTAGACTATTAACTCAAGACGTTTTCGGAAATTCTTCTCTAATTGGAATACAGGATGAAAATTTTCGATTCAAACTTGTTTCCTGATATCGATGATTCTTATCAACTGATTTCCAATATTTATTCCCCAAGTATGAGACTAATGAGACACAGAGTATTGTTGTTCAATATACTGAGTGTTTCACAACTTATCTGACAAGTTTCAACCACAACTACGATATTACATAAGAAGTCTATCACATAAAAAAATTATAGAAGTTAAACGAGAAGGAAATAGTTATTTAACCAACTAGTGTATTAATGAGGGCGATTAATGATCAAGATATTTTAACGTGCGAGCGAAACGAGCGCGTTAATGTTCGAGATCGTTAATCGCCTTTCAATATACAAGTTGGTTACAAAATTTTTCCGTCGACTATATTTCTCATTTCTCCTGCAATGAAGAGAACTTGGTTCGCGAATTCATCATTCATCCGGAAACTGCTAAGAATCACCCAGTAGCCTTGTTACTGACATTAGTGACATTTGACATTTGTCGAAATGATCAACATAGAAAATAAATTCCATATGTTAGAAAACAGGGATTAAAATCGTGTCAGAGACTTTGAAAGGCGCACCCATTAACGGAAAATATGCACGCGGTGTATGTTTGGTTGCCTATAAAACAATCGTGCATTGATAGACAAATCGTTTATTAATAGGGGTCATTAATGAACGATTTCATATACATTAAACTTAGTCGTTAATACGAGGTCGACGGAAAATGAAATTTATAACACTTTATATCCACTAAAACTATTCGAAATAGGCTCTATTGGCGAAATTTGACATTAGTGAATCCTTCAGCATTATGAAGATCCAACAAGAGAGTCCTATACAAAAAATGACACAAAATTTAAAAAAACTATCAAAATACCGGAAAGTGAGGACTCCAACTCATTCACTAATAAATTCAATGATTACTTCTTGAATGCAATTGAAATTGATGGAGAAACAAATGAAACTGAGATCAGGGATTATTTAAAAAATCAGAATTGTCCAAATGACAGAACTTTCTTCGTCTATCCTACGGATGTGAACGAGATTTCATCAGTAGTCCGATCCTTGAAATCCAAAAACTCGGCCGGTTACGATAATATATCTTCAAAAATGTTGAAAAACATTCTACAACCTATTTGTGCAGACCTGGTGAAACTCTATAATGAGTCTCTCAGTCAAGGCATATTCCCAAGATGCCTGAAAAAATCGCACGTAGTTCCCATATTCAAAAAAGGAGATGTTAACAAATTCGAAAACTATAGACCGATATCACTTTTGTCGACCTTTTCAAAACTTTTGGAAAAATTGATGCAAAAAAGACTAATCTCGTTGATGGAGTCGAACGGATTACTAAGTGCTTGCCAACACGGGTTTCTTCCTGGCAAATCTACATCAACCGCCATTAACGATATATGTAGAAAAATAATAGCAAATGTTGATAAAAAACTTTCAACTGTCGGTATCGCATGTGAATTCGCAAAGGCTTTCGACAGCGTAAACTTTGAGATATTGTTAGAAAAGCTGCATCATAATGGCATCCGTGGAACTGCCCTGAACTGGTTCATGAGTTACCTTAATGGTAGGGAGCAGAGGGTGGTCCTCACAACTGGAGATGATGAGAAATTATTCTCGGAATGGGGAGAAATCAGAAGTGGGGTACCGCAAGGATCGATATTGGGCCCCCTGCTTTTTCTCATTTTTATAAACGACCTTCCTAGTAATTGTGGGAAAGTAACGCCTGTGCTGTATGCAGACGATGCTCTTTTCATAGTTGAGAGTCGCGACAGAGCCTCTTTAGAGGATACAAGTTTTTATTTCTGACAGTGACATTATAAGCTTATATCGTCATAGTTACGATATCTATAATGAGGGTCATAACTCCCTTGGGATGTTATAGATGCTATAATTCCCTCTAGCTAGAATTAAATAAGAAATGCATAGCAACAACCACGCAATAACGTAGCAATAGGGGCTATATTCCGAATTCAACTGATCAGTACTGTCAGTTGATCTGCTGAAAATCTGTGTTCCGAAATATAAAATTAAAAATTCACTACTGTAATTCGGGACACGTTTTCATGGTTTTCATCAGTAGTAGTTTTTCATTTATCTGAACTAGATGTTTAGCCTCCTACTTGTTATAAATTTTGGAAATTTAATATTTAACATGGAAGAGAAATCGATTCTTGTATCCCCTATAGTTTCTATGATTGTTGACGATGGCGATTCAAGCTCGAGTGATGAAGAATACTTGGACATTTTTTAGTTGCCATAAATCTCTCATGATGCACCAGATTGAGAATTGAGATTCATGAAAATCGCAATATGCCTTAATAATGATGAATTTTAGGAGACATTCCAGGTTTATTTAGTTTATTTAGCCAATGCTGCTCCTTTCCTTACCTGCTCTACTACTTCATACTCCAGGTATTTTCTGATATTGAGGAAATGAATGCTACATTCTTTCCCCCTCTAAAATATGACAGTTCACTGAAGCCACACTACCTTTTGATACTCAGCAATTCCAGCAGAATGTTGAGTCGAAATATTTGGAATGAATAGTATGTCTGCTGACAAGCATCTGTCACTTCCAGTGAATTTTTTGATTTCGGAATGGAAAATCAGCAGATTCAGTACTGTCAGTTGAATTCGGAATATAGCCAAGGAATCTCCTATTCGCGGTAGTCAAGATCATCATCTGACGTTCTGATGACATTGAAACTATACGGAAAAACATGTCTAACTTCCAATCGGGAAGGTATCTAATGAATTAAATCACTCAGAAATAAAATTATCTATGTATCACGGGAATTATAGAGCCTCAATAACCTCTGGCAATTGCTGTCCCTCGGGCCAGAGGCCCTCGGGACGCAAACTTTGCCATCGGTAATTAAGGCCCTCATAATTCCCTTAATACATAAATAACTATAAAAACAGTTTATTATGCAAACTTCGTGTCACATATGTCATATGGCCTAATTCATTGGGGAGTAAGCTCCGATTGGCAGTCAGCTTTCGTGTTGCAAAAAACAGCAATCAGAATAATGAAAAAACTGAAAAGAAGAGAGCCTTGTAAAGAACATTTTGTACAAATGGAAATTGTCACTTTACCAAGTTTATATATATATATATATATATATACATCCTACTATCTTTGTTGCGTCTTTTCATAATCCATACTTATTGCGTCCACCAGAAAGAATAAGGTTGTATAGAAACTAGTCGAAGTATATCTCTCCTCACATAATTTCCAGCATTTACCTCTATTCAGAATTGCTCTATCTTTATTTTTAAGATATTCGATTTATTTTCATTCAGCGTACCTCATTGCGTCATTCAATTTCACGAATGTTATTGCATCCAGCCATATATTTGGGGTTCATTCAACGATCTTTATTGCGTCCTGTATATACATTAGTGCGTCCAGCGATGTTGCCAGACTGAGGGTATATTTTTATTACATAAATAGTACATTATTGCGTCTGACTATTCATAATGATGCAAGTCTTCAATACTAATGTAATATGGTTCGGTATTGATATGTATTTGTCAAGATGCGCGATATTTTGACAATAGAAGGAGAACAATCTGCAAATTTCTACCGTCATCGGATAACGATATGACATGTCACAAACGCATGTATTGTATCAAACGGCACCTCTGGCAGCCTATATTCTAGGATAAATGAATGGAAAATGACACTTTCCTGTGCGAAATCGAAATTATGCTATTCCCTCAATCTGGGTCAAATCTTTGGCGCAGATTTTTGTGCTGCTGTCATTTCGCAATGACTTTCGTCACGTGATAATGAGTTTTAAGAAAATGATCCCCTCTTCGCGAATAGGGGCAGATAATATCTAGCTCATATTTGAAGATATCTGATGAACCATCGGTTCGATAAACTTGTTCATCTTCAGACAGGGGCAAAATGTTCTCGGAAATATTGGCGCTCCACCATAAACTTATATCCGGTTAAATCGCGCCAAGTTAGAATGTTCGCGAAGGGGCATTATCCCCGTGTGTTTGCATTCAATTTCAACTCCTTTTGTGCTGAGAATTTGAGCCAACTTAAGGGGTAACACAGGTGGGGTTGCAGGTGGAATTTCCCAATCATTTTGCTCAGTTAAGTGAAACTATCCGATGCATGTCCATTGAATAGACATACATGGACATGGATATACCGGGTGGCTACGGAAGTATTGCCTACGGAATATCTCAGTCATTGTATGAAGTAGGTTTGTGAAATTTGGAGCCTCGATATAATGACATAAGAGCTAGAATTTGAGGCGAAAAGAAAAAAAAATAGGGTTTCCATTTAAAATAAGAAAGTTGATGTTACTTCCGGTCAGACCGGAAGTTAACTTCGACATGTCAATATGCTCAAATTCTAGCTCTTATGTCATTATATCGAAGCTTCAAATTTCACAAAGCTACTTCATACAATAACTGAGATATTCCGTAGGCAATCCGTAGCCACCCGGTATATTGGATGGTTCAAAATGTTCAGATTCTATCTAATTGACATTTATTGTAAATCCATAGGCCGCAAGTTTGGATGTCCATTGGATGTCCATCCTGTATATCTACTGTGAAACTACTGTGATGAATTGTATACCTATAAGACAAAAATTCTGAAACTACTAGATATGAATTGGACAACTACAGTTCACCAATTGTACAACAATGTGAATGAATTGACCTCTTCATGTATACGTTTTGAACAATATGAATCGAACTCTCCCCCTATGTGTTTGAATATATTCTCTCATAATTTGGTCCACATAGTTCTTTGCTCGTTGAACACGAAATATCTAACAATCAGACATGAAACTCTACACGTCACTATCTTGGATATTTACTATCACAATCCGTCTTTTGGGACCAATAGGTCTCAGATTATTCAGATGATGAAATGAAATTATCAAATATATACACCTGACATCAGGTGGGCACTTCGAAGGCGCAAATTCATTACTGTATGGGAGATACCCTTCAGATTTTCAGCTGTCCACGACTTGACAACCAATGACATTCCGGAAACAACAGTCATTTGGTCTAGGCGATGTCATATGCATTCTTTCAGTCTACTAGATACATTATGGATATCGATAGAAAAGGTGTCACTAATTATACATTGGATGAGCATTCATGTTCATCTGATGGATGTACAATTCATGCCGATGGATATCCAGAACTTTTTTATTGGTATCCATTGTAATAGTGTCAGTGGTATTCCATTGGATAGGCATTTTGGTTCTTCCGATGGATGTTTATTTCTTGTCCATGGACATCCGAATCTTTCTTAGGTATGAAATGGGCATTCATTGGATGGCCTGTATTATAGAGAAGGTGCCGTTTGATGAAATATATTTTTCTCACATGCCTCTAGGAGATTTGTCATTTCGTTATCGGATGACGGTCGTAATTTTCCGTCAGCTATTACAAGTTAAGTAAAAATTATAATTTTGAAATCTCATCGACTCAAAAGAAAATTATTCCACCTGATGTTCCATATTATCAATTCGGTCATATCAATCTAATGAGTTTTTAGTAGATAAATGGCCCACGAAAGATATGAAAATGATCACTGCGGCATTCATTCTAGGAACTTCATTGCCAAAGATTACAGTGAAACGGTTTCGCAGTTATTTCGTACTCATATATTAGCACTGTGATATATTTGTTGTTGAAGAAAGCTGTCCAATGATGGTATCTCTAAAGATGATAATGAACCAACAAGCACATTGGCCATGTCCATATATCTCCTTATGGTGACATCTTCTCTTCAATGAATGGCTGTCGTCCTATATGAATTTTGGATGCAGATTTTTCGACTATTTCAATTACATATTTGTCCTGATATAGCATATTATGCCATTGGGACCACTTCGACGACAGGTAGTAAATTGCTAGAATACTCGATAATGATAATAAATATTGCGGTTTCATCATTAGGAAGAGTGTCGATGAAATGCGGTCCTACATGGTTGCAATTACCTCCTTTCCCCAAGATCATTACAACAAATCAGTTTTTTGATGATTGACTGATTGAAATCAGAATTATATATCAAAGGAAGGAAGGAAAGCTCAAAATCATCTCCACACCATTTGAGCACGTTGTTAACTCGGTTTTTTGATGATCAGGGACACGTTTCGGTATTAGAGTTCATCTTCAGCTCCATTTGAAGTACGATACAAAAAATATGGGTATTAAGGAATTACAATTTTTTGTAAAAAATATTTTGTAGACTCACTTGGAGTTGAAATAGTTTAATAAATTTATCAAGTTGAATTAGATATACCTGCCGATGCCCATAGTCACGAGCCCATGTATTAGGATATAATAACGGGTTCTGAAAAATTGTTCTGAATTTTTTCTATCCGTCATTAGGTTGGCCCCTTACGAGCAATCCCTAGAATTCTTCGAGAGACTTGTGCGAGCAAGGGATGACCAAACACTTTCTTAGGTCATCAGACACATCTCTGCAGCGGAGAATTAAACTCACGTACACCAGCAAGCAAACGCGAATTAGAGTAGTGACGCCGAGGCTACCTGGGTTCTCATTGATGGAGGGCCTCGTACCATGAGAGCGCGTACAATTATATATTCGATTCAATATCATACAGCAATTTTGGAAAGAACAACCGTTTTCGAAAATGGTCCCTGTTTCATACTGAAAGCACAAATTATTGAGGCAAATATCGAATTATTGATGAGGCAATCAGCCAACACGTATTTCAAATCCAACTGAAAAATTAGAAAAACAGAAAAGTCAATGACATGAGTCAAAGTCAAAGCATAGATGGAACATGAGATTATGGCATTATGAGCAAAGGCATATTGGTTAGGTTAGGTTTAGGTTGAACTTGAGTGGGCCCATGTCAGGCCCTTCATATGGCCTATTATAACATATAACTCAGATATTGTATACAAATAATTGACGAATGTTGAGAGGAGAGAAGAGATAAGTGGGGAAAATGAGCAAAACAGGAAAAAAATAATTAAGTTCTGGAATTGAAACCCATCTTCCAAGAACTCCTTCACAAACTATCCTCATACTGAAACGTTAAATTTACCTGTTTCACTGCCAAACGGTAGCTCTTCGTCAGAGGCACATGGGCGTGAGTTGTGATACTAGCTAATTTCAATGTTGATGACTTAATTTATAAAATACTTATCAGTTAATTGTCAAGAAACAAAAATGTTATAAAGTTACATAGAATAGATGGAAAGTTTTGGACGCCACTGCTTCTTTTAGAAAATAGATGTTGATTCTGGGGAAAATCAGAAACCTGTAAAATGAGTTTAGAGAGCAAGAGAGATATCATTGAAAATCATGGAAACTTCAATAATATGTGCATTCTATTTAATAATGAAAATTTGTTCAAGAATTTTATACACATGTAGTAATTATATACAATAAAATAATATTATCTATTATTACCTGAAATTTGTTGATATTTTATAGTCTGGTATGTATAAGACTCATTTATTCATTTTACTATAAAACCTCTTTTGAAAATAATGATATTGTTGAAAAGTGGATGTGTCTACCGTACTCGAAAATTCATGAATTTTTACTGAGTTTTATGGGGACGCATGTTAAATAGTAGATATTAAGTATAGTAATAGTTTTGAAGATTTCAAATAAGGTTTGAACATTGTTCTTTTTGATCATATAGATATCATGATTGAAATTTAGGTAATAAGTAATTAGTGTTCAAAAATGAAAAATGAGAAATTAAATTCAAAGATTAACTGGAAAAACCTGATTCCAATATGTAGCAGCTAGCAACTGTCAACAGCAACTCTGGATCATGGTGACTAGTTGGGGATTGGTGACTTCATGGATTGTTGAAAGTTAGAAGGATCCAACTGCATGATGGATCACAGATAGGGCTCCTGGATGGATTGTTGTACCACCTCTGGAGTGGCCCCTTGGTGCAGGTAGGATTCCAGATGACTGGGGTTGGAAATAGCCATCAGTATGAACTCCAAAATCAGGACTCATCATTGTCAAAGCCAAGCTCGAAACTGTGTTGAACCGATGGTGGTTAAAACCATAATTGAAAGCTCGATTAAAACGGTGATTAAAACCCTAGAATGAATTGTTTTTATGAAATGACTGGTGTCAAAGGCTGGGAGAAATAACTTACCTCTGAGAGGGTTTTAATACTTTTCAGGATCAAGAACATCAAAAAATGAGGGCCGGTCATCGGACAGATCACATGCCAGTGAGAATTTCAAAATATATGAAAGATCTATTTTTCCATTCGTCGAATCATTGAAAGAATCTAGAGAAAAAGTTTCTATTGATTTCAACTATTCATTGAAAAAAAAAACAGGAATCAAATTCCTAGAATCTTTTCGACTCACCAGTCAGCAGTATCAGCATGCAGCTCAATCATTTTGAAGTAAATGGCTACTTTCAAAATGTCTTTTCCGGAAATCGGAAAATAAAAATTGATAATCGACATTCATCAATCGACTGTCAATAATATTTCATTCATCGTTGATTGACAAAATCGCCGAGAGATGGCGGAGCGAACATCCTAACTTAGGGCACATTCGCATAGGAGAGTAATTAAAAATGCAACACGGAACGGAACTTTCTCGGGCAACGTTCGGCCAAGACAATGGAGATAGAATTTCTCTGTGTATATGATTTATGGTCTACGGTTGATGAATGACACCTTGAAAGAGAAGAATGGGAAAGTCACCAATTAACCAATTTGTTAATCATTGAATATTTTCAATAACAAATTCAGGAAAATTAAAAGAAGATGTTTTTACCAATGTCCCACTAATACTAGAAAATGGATTGTACACTATTTACATATGTAGACAAGGGAAGGTATGTACTATAAGTATCTGTAACTATTCCTTGTCTGGTTGATTATGTTTTATGCAAAGTGAATCTAAATAAGATTGTTGTTTTCTTTTTGTTTCAGGAAAAGCTATTGGGTAGAAGATACTTTTGGATGGGCAACAACTGTAACCAGTAGATCAGGATTATAATCAATAGAAAGGTGAGGTTTGTTTATTCAGTAATCTACTTGTGTTTGTGTCCTAATCAATAATAACCTCTAATCTAACTCGATGTTTCATCTGTTTTAGGTAACGACAGTTTTTTGTGAGACACAGGATGAGACGACTTGGTATACAGTGTGTCCAAACATTTACACTATTCTGAACTGTGTTAATAATGTTCAATAAATGTATTCAAGTTTTATAGTGTTTCTTTTTGTGTTTTGTCTAAACTTGTAGAAAGTGGTATGAAAGAGTAACGTTTATTATATGTAGTATGTTGTGGCAAATGAAAACGTTACACCACCTCCCTCCGAAAAAAAAATATAAAAAACTATCTTGATAGTTTTTTGTATTTTCAGCTAAGAGAAAATATTATAAACTAATAAAAAGGTTTTGGGCTTAGAATTTTATTTACTTTTTGAAAGTTTACCTAGCAATGGGTAATCGTCCAAATCATTCTGAAAAAAAAATGGGCTGAAAAATTTTGTCAAGTTGTGGCTTGATATCTACGCGTATCACACGTCCTTGATGGGTGCAAAATCGGTAGGTCAAAAATATGGGTAAAGTCATAATCAGGATAAAAGTCATATAATGAGGATAAAAGTCATAATCATGATAAGTCATCCACAACTAGCAAAAAAAATAATCTGGTGGCAAATATATTTACAGTTTGCGTTCTATTCGCACAAGGGTATACTACTACTATAGTATTCCTCAAGAAAAATATATCTATGAGAATATTCTAAATCTAAAAAAAAATCTAAATTTACATTTTATCGATTATTATCGATCGGCGATTTCCATCGACGGTTACTATGGCCATAGTGGGATTCAATTTGATTCTATATACCTTTATAGGATGAGTATCAACTCGGGGCAAAAAATATATTTAGTATTAAATACAATACTTTGGGAAACTAAACTAAATATCGTGTAGTACTACCGTGACTATAATATCTTATTCAGACAAAACTGAGGACACTTCCTCTTCACTATCGTCAGGTGGGTCGGAATCGTTAAAGGCTTTCAAATCTTTGATGTGCCATTTTCCAACTTTTGCACCTGTATCGAGATCTTCCAAATCATATACTAAACGGGAACATTTTTTCCGAACTACCGAAGAAATATATCTGGGAGCAAGTTTAGCCGCAAACATATCGCCCTTATTGGACTTTGCCCTATTGCGCCGCCAAACATTGTCCCCTACGAAAAACTCAGCGTCTCTTTTACGTAAATTATATGTTTTGGTATTTTTCTGGTATGCCTTATGGAGTTTTCCACGGACATCCTGAAAAATATCTGTTAAACCTTCTAAATTTGCAGCGTATGCGTTACGGTCTCCAGGCATAATCTCTATATCTTTATTAGGAACATCATTATCATAAAATTTGCCGGAGATTGGAACATGTCGTCCAAAAACCAGAAAGGCCGGTGAAAAACCAGTTACCTCGTGCTTTGCAGTATTTATAGCTTGACGAATTTTGGATATTTCCAGATCCCAATCACGGTGTTCATCAATGTAGCTTCGTATTGCCGTTTCTATAGTGCGATTGTTTCTTTCAACAAAATTGCATTGAGGCGAATATACTGCGTTGTACCAAATTTTTTGGACTTCATACTTTTTGCAAAGTGCTCTGAAATTTCTACTAGTAAATTGTACGCCATTGTCGCAAATGACAAATTGCGGTACTCCAAAGGTTAAAAATACATCATTCTCTAGAATTTTTTCTACAAAGTGTGCTTTTGCACTTTTTAATGGATAAATCAAACTATATTTTGAGAACCAGTCGGATACGACTAAAATCCACCTGTTCATCTTTTTTGAAGGAGGGAGTGGGCCAATTAGGTCCAATCCTATGACTTGAAATGGCCAACTTACATCTTTCTCTCTTCCCATTTGTCCCATACGTCCAGTATTGGGCATTTTTTGGGCACTACATGTCTTACAAGATTTTACATACCTTAAGATATCTTGTCGCATTTTCGGCCAGTAAAAGTGTTGTTGAATTCTATTCAATGTTTTATAAAAACCTAAATGAGCGCACGTTGGAGGATCGTGACACGATTTAATAACATCAGCCCTTTGAGGCTTTGGAACAAGAAATTTCCATTCTGAGATGTTCGATCGGAGGGGCAAATTGCAAGGTGCAAATTTGAAAATTAAGTCATTTTCAATTTTCCACTGCGGAAATTTGTTTGGATTTTTACGAATTTTATTTCTTAAATCACCATACCATCGGTCAATTCTATTGACGTCTAAATTTAAATATCCAATCTCAAGATGGTCGGTGTTTTCGTTGTCGTCGTCATTATCTGGTACGATTCTGGATAGAGCGTCTGGCAAAATATTAGTGCTACCTTTTTTATGTATTAAGTCGAATGAATGTTGGCGTAATTTCACGGCCCATCTTTGAAGTTTACCCGAAGGGTTTTGTATATTATTTAGCCAAAGTAATGAGTAGTGGTCTACTATGGCTGTGAATCTTACACCTTCAATGTACGGCCTGAATTTTTCAATACAAAACAGTAGCGCTAATAACTCTTTTTCCACGGTAGAATAATTACGTTCTGATTTAGATAATGTTCGACTTGCAAAAGCTATGACTCGTTCTTCGTTGTCAATAGTTTGCGTTAAAATCCCCCCTAACCCTGTATTTGATGCGTCGCTCTGTATAACAAACTTTTTAGTGAAATCTGGTTGTGATAAAAGTGGCGAAGATACGAGAAGTTGTTTAATTTTTATGAAAGCTGCTTCAGCTGCTTCATTCCATACTATAGACTGATTTTTCTTTTTACCTTTCAAAAGGTCGTTTATAGGAGAGAGTATACTTGAAAAATGTTGGATAAAACGGCGATACCATGAACAAAGACCTATAAATCTCTTAATTTCTGTAGTTGTTTTTGGGCGAGGATAGTTAACCATGCTTGCCACTTTGTCTGGATCAGTTCTCAAGGAATTTGAACCAACAATAAATCCTAAAAATTTTAATGAAGTTTTAAAAAATTCGCATTTCGCTAGATTGATAGTTAAATTCGCATCTTGTAATTTTTCTTTAACGATTTTCAAAAGTTCAATATGCTCTTCTAGAGTTGAGCCAGTTACAATGATATCATCAATGTACGAGAAAATTTTAGGTTCGTACTTGGGACCAAAAATAGCGTCGACCAGACGTTGTTGCGTTTGCGCAGCATTTAATAAACCAAAAGGCATAGTTACAAACTGGAATTGACCTCGTCCTACGACACTGAAGGCGGTCTTTTCCCTAGACTCTGGCTCCAATGGGACTTGCCAGAAAGCCTTTCTTAAATCAATTGACGAAATAAATTTTGCATCCCTAAGTGAGGCTAAAATTCTCTCCACATTTGGCAATGGGTAACTATCGTGCTTAGTGACAGCATTAAGCGGACGTCCGTCGAAGCAAAAACGATATTCGTTATTTTTCTTTTTCACTAAAAGTACTGGAGAACAGTATGGACTATTTGCTGGCTCGACGACGTTCATTTTTATCATTTCGTCTAGTTCTGTATTCAAGATCTGTTGCATATAGGGCGAAAGTACAAAAGGTCTCCTACGAAAAGGGGGAGAATCACCTGTATCAATTTTTAACGAAATTTTGTTTGTACGGCCTAGTCCATTCTTGCTGTCTATATCATCGAAACTTTTTATAACTGCCTCTGCTTTAGCACGTTCATGAGTAGTCAAATCGTCAAGAGACATCAGGGTTGGCATAACTACAGGTTCGCTAAAATTGTCAACAACATTTATATTTGTACCGCCTGACTGCACATGCCAAGTTTTATCTTGAAAATTAATTTTAATATTAAATTGAGTAGCAAAATCTGCACCGAAAATAAATGCATGTGTCAGGGAAGGAACAACTAAAGCTTTCAATATTTGGCAATGATTTTCTACAATAATAGGTAAATCTACCACGCCCTGAACGTCTTTCTTAGTGCCGTCTGCTGTACTAATATTTTTGTTAGGAACATTCCTGATTTTTAAGTTAGTATCTTTCAAAATTTTCAAGCCTTTTTCTCCTACGATTGATGCATTGGCACCACTATCTAGTAATACTGTAATATCTTGATCTATTAGTTTTACTCTAATATATGGACGGTTGTCCAGTGGTTTTTCAATAAAAACTGGTGAAATATCATAAGTTTCATTTGAATTATCAGTAATGGCTGAATAACTACAACTTGGTTCACTGAAATTTTGGACGAGAGCCTGTCGGTCACTACACAAACCCGAACTAATTAGTTTTTTGGCTTCGAACAATTTTGACAATTTGACAGTTTAACATTTGCTAATCCGCATCTATAACAAAAA
The DNA here is from genome assembly GCA_918026855.4 of Phaedon cochleariae. Classification (NCBI taxonomy): domain Eukaryota; kingdom Metazoa; phylum Arthropoda; class Insecta; order Coleoptera; family Chrysomelidae; genus Phaedon; species Phaedon cochleariae. The sequence continues at coordinate 27,789,628 of OU896715.1, read as the reverse complement.
ACTTTACGTTTTGCCTTGCAATCGTGGAAAAGATGGTTTGCTAAACCACAATTCCAGCAAACAATATTCGAAGTTGTTGGCCTATTTGTAGATTCATCTCGACGATCAGGATTCGTTGAGTGTGTGGCATTTCTATCAATATTTCTATTATGAAATGAATTAGAGGAATTGCTTCTTTGATCATTATTATTATTATTATAATAATGTTGAGAAGAATTGTTTCTGTCTCTGTTCTGCTGAGAGTAATTTTGACTATTTTGTCTGCCATTATTATTTTGGGAATAATTGAAATAATTCCTATCTCGATTATATCGAAAAGAATTTGAAGAATTTTGTCTATCGCCATCTTGTCGAGAGGAAGTGGAAGGATTATTACTTGACCAATTATTATTATTATTATTATTTTGTCTAGAATTATTAAATGTTTTCTTATAATAAATATTGTTGTGTTGCGGTTGGGAAGAATTTTGATTGTCGGAAACTTTGCTAGAACTTTGCTGTGAAAGTTCAGAAACTTGACAAGATGGGTTGTTTTTATTTTTAACATAATTAGCTTCTTCTAATTTGCGGCAATATTCTGAAAGGGATGAAACTGTAGTTATGTCAACCAGTGCTAGTTGACTTATGTATTCAGGCAAGATATTTTGTCTGAGATACTTGACTTTTGTTACCTCTGCAGGGGTTTGTGTGAGTCTACTGAAAAGTGCATCTAAATGTGCTATAAAAATTGCTACCGGTTCTGTGTGTTTTTGTTTTCGCTTCTTAACTTGCTCCCAAATCTCATCGTCGGCTGTTGAGTGCAAGAAATCTCTCTTCAGAAGAGCAACAAGTGAGCGCCAATCATGAACACTCGATTTAATACTGCGGAACCATACGAATGCATCGCCTTCAAACAGTTCGACTGCTGACTCAAATAAATTTAATTCAGTAACTTTACGAGATTCTGCTAGTTCTGAAACACGTTCTAGAAAATCATATACTGATTTAGGATCTCCATTAAATTTAATTCCCCAAGACGAAATTGGGACTGCATTCCTGGAACAATTTACTATTGGAGGGGCAATATTGATTACTGGAGGAATTGTGTTAGTATTACCAGTAACTGAATCAGTTGAAGTCTTAATATTGTTTGTGAGGTCAGCCTCTAATGTCAAACAGGTTGCGTAACCTTCAGATTGAAATTCTTTTAATTCCTCTTTCTTATTTGCTGGTATTACACCTTCAATTAGCAAGCATTGTTCTATTCTGTTTACTCTATTTGTAACATGAACTATTCTGGACATTGTCCTCTGGAATAAATTGTCACTAGGATCTCCAATATCAGCAAAGTCAATTATATTTGCAGCAATTTGAATAAAAGTATTGTTAATTTCGTTTTGTTCTTTTTCACAGTCGAAAGGGTATGCTGACAATACTACTGTACTATCTGGTCTCACTTGTTCCTTTTCCAAAAGTTTTCTTAAAATTTTCCGTTTTTCAGCAACCGGTCTGACTGATTTAACTTTTCGGATAGAAAGCTCATATTCTAGTTCATAATCTAGTAAATGATTGACTTGGAATTTCTCAGTAGCCATATTGTTCATATTAATTCAAAAAGGTTAAGAAAAATGTAAATGTAGGATATCACCCTGTATAACCGTACTGTCTCACCCTGTATGTCAAGTAAAAAAAATTAACATTTTCTTGTCAAAATATTGTATGTTAAATTGTCTATGTTTAAATCAGATGATCACCCTGTAAATCAGGTATGAAGAAATTCAAAATTTTATTGTTGAAATGTAGTATGTCAAAAATGGGAATCACCCTGTATACTAAATCAACATCAAGGACTTACCCTGTATACTGCAGGAAAAAAAAATACATCTGGCAACACTGCCTGTATGTGTTGAGAAAAATATAACTATTTTTTTTGTTTCAACTTTACAAGAAAATCAAGCAAAGGGGCTTCATCAAAATGAAAAATATGGGGTATAAGAAAGAAGAATTTATCAATTCAATCTTTCTCTCAGTATCAAAAATCAATTTTTTGCAAACTCAAAAATCTATCCTTTATGCATTTCATAGAGAAAAAATTGATATGAGTCAAGATCGTCACCCTGATCTCATTCAATATCAGAAAAGCAAAAATCATGTATACTATCTAAATGATTTTTTTTTTTTTTATTTTTATTTATTTTTTGTGAATCAAAGAAAAACTACCTAATTTAACTGTCAGTGTACTGATAGTTTCATCAAAGAACTGAACTAAAAATGTTATGCTTTACTCAAGCAAAAAATTTCCAACAAGGAATTTATACTGAAGTAAACCTAATAATGTAGCTAATTAATTTTGACTGCTTTTGTACAGTACTGCATTGAAAACAAAATCAAATTCTTCATGTAAGAAGAAAAGCATTAATATGAAAACTGCTGTTTCCACTATTAATATGCCATGAAAAATGAAATCATTTAATTCTGAAAATAATTGTGAATTATTTTGTTTTCTTCTAACTTTTCTAACCAGTCACCATAGTCAAGGGCATTTTACCATGAAATACTATATTATTTGAAATTGAATGCATATGCACCATACTACCAAGAATCCATAATTTACTGAGATCTCTCAACTCATTTATTTTTATTTTAAATTGAAGTACCAATAAGAAAGATGAAAATCAAAATTAGCTGAGTATATTCTGAATATAAGTACAAAATACCACGTTAAGAGGGCGCCAATCAGTGAAACGTTAAATTTACCTGTTTCACTGCCAAACGGTAGCTCTTCGTCAGAGGCACATGGGCGTGAGTTGTGATACTAGCTAATTTCAATGTTGATGACTTAATTTATAAAATACTTATCAGTTAATTGTCAAGAAACAAAAATGTTATAAAGTTACATAGAATAGATGGAAAGTTTTGGACGCCACTGCTTCTTTTAGAAAATAGATGTTGATTCTGGGGAAAATCAGAAACCTGTAAAATGAGTTTAGAGAGCAAGAGAGATATCATTGAAAATCATGGAAACTTCAATAATATGTGCATTCTATTTAATAATGAAAATTTGTTCAAGAATTTTATACACATGTAGTAATTATATACAATAAAATAATATTATCTATTATTACCTGAAATTTGTTGATATTTTATAGTCTGGTATGTATAAGACTCATTTATTCATTTTACTATAAAACCTCTTTTGAAAATAATGATATTGTTGAAAAGTGGATGTGTCTACCGTACTCGAAAATTCATGAATTTTTACTGAGTTTTATGGGGACGCATGTTAAATAGTAGATATTAAGTATAGTAATAGTTTTGAAGATTTCAAATAAGGTTTGAACATTGTTCTTTTTGATCATATAGATATCATGATTGAAATTTAGGTAATAAGTAATTAGTGTTCAAAAATGAAAAATGAGAAATTAAATTCAAAGATTAACTGGAAAAACCTGATTCCAATATGTAGCAGCTAGCAACTGTCAACAGCAACTCTGGATCATGGTGACTAGTTGGGGATTGGTGACTTCATGGATTGTTGAAAGTTAGAAGGATCCAACTGCATGATGGATCACAGATAGGGCTCCTGGATGGATTGTTGTACCACCTCTGGAGTGGCCCCTTGGTGCAGGTAGGATTCCAGATGACTGGGGTTGGAAATAGCCATCAGTATGAACTCCAAAATCAGGACTCATCATTGTCAAAGCCGAGCTCGAAACTGTGTCGAACCGATGGTGGTTAAAACCATAATTAAAAGCTCGATGAAAAGGGTAATTAAAACCCTAGAATGAATTGTTTTTATGAAATGACTGGTGTCAAAGGCTGGGAGAAATAACTTACCTCTGAGAGGGTTTTAATACTTTTCAGGATCAAGAACATCAAAAAATGAGGGCCGGTCATCGGACAGATCACATGCCAGTGAGAATTTCAAAATATATGAAAGATCTATTTTTCCATTCGTCGAATCATTGAAAGAATCTAGAGAAAAAGTTTCTATTGATTTCAACTATTCATTGAAAAAAAAAACAGGAATCAAATTCCTAGAATCTTTTCGACTCACCAGTCAGCAGTATCAGCATGCAGCTCAATCATTTTGAAGTAAATGGCTACTTTCAAAATGTCTTTTCCGGAAATCGGAAAATAAAAATTGATAATCGACATTCATCAATCGACTGTCAATAATATTTCATTCATCGTTGATTGACAAAATCGCCGAGAGATGGCGGAGCGAACATCCTAACTTAGGGCACATTCGCATAGGAGAGTAATTAAAAATGCAACACGGAACGGAACTTTCTCGGGCAACGTTCGGCCAAGACAATGGAGATAGAATTTCTCTGTGTATATGATTTATGGTCTACGGTTGATGAATGACACCTTGAAAGAGAAGAATGGGAAAGTCACCAATTAACCAATTTGTTAATCATTGAATATTTTCAATAACAAATTCAGGAAAATTAAAAGAAGATGTTTTTACCAATGTCCCACTAATACTAGAAAATGGATTGTACACTATTTACATATGTAGACAAGGGAAGGTATGTACTATAAGTATCTGTAACTATTCCTTGTCTGGTTGATTATGTTTTATGCAAAGTGAATCTAAATAAGATTGTTGTTTTCTTTTTGTTTCAGGAAAAGCTATTGGGTAGAAGATACTTTTGGATGGGCAACAACTGTAACCAGTAGATCAGGATTATAATCAATAGAAAGGTGAGGTTTGTTTATTCAGTAATCTACTTGTGTTTGTGTCCTAATCAATAATAACCTCTAATCTAACTCGATGTTTCATCTGTTTTAGGTAACGACAGTTTTTTGTGAGACACAGGATGAGACGACTTGGTATACAGTGTGTCCAAACATTTACACTATTCTGAACTGTGTTAATAATGTTCAATAAATGTATTCAAGTTTTATAGTGTTTCTTTTTGTGTTTTGTCTAAACTTGTAGAAAGTGGTATGAAAGAGTAACGTTTATTATATGTAGTATGTTGTGGCAAATGAAAACGTTACAATACACCAAACCACTTCAGCTATGCCATCCTTCATCGAGTTTCCTTTCAGGCAGATCGCTCCATGTGGTGGTGGATAAAGTATCGTCTGATAACATTGTCATCAATTCCGGCTTTCCACAAGGATCAACTTGCCCTATCCAAGCTTTGCAGACGATGAAACTCTCCATAATCTGCATTATCTTCTATAATTCTAATTTCTCTTCAGAAAACTGATGGGAACTTACGACGAAGGCAAGTCAATGCTGTCAATGACGATCAATTCCGGCTCTTCATTAGGATCCACTTGCCCTATCCAAGCTTTGCAGACGATAAAACTTTCCATAATCTGCATTCTCATCTAGAATTCCCATTTCTTTCCAGGAAACTCAGAACTTACGACGAAGACAAGTCAACCCTGCCAATGACGATCTTGCTGAAGAACAGCCTGGGCATTGTCGTTCTAGATGACAACCTAGTTAGGTAGTTAGTAGGCAGAAGCATACCTCCTCGCACTAGGTCGCCTACTAGGTTTTCATTTAGATCGACAATGGCCTGGGGAATCAAAAACCCAGATGAATTCATCGCCATAAAAACTCAAGTTTGTATTTCCTCTAGAAAAGCAAAACTCAGTATGCCTAATATAACTAACAATGTCTGGTACTACCATTTCCACCGGGACCACTATATCGTTGCTCGGTATTGCCATCAACAATTCCGTGCGGAGATCTATTGTACACCTCAACCGCTTTTCACGATCTACAAAGCACATACACAGGCAGTTTCAGATGACGGTTCTCACATTATGGGGTTCAGCACCCAAGTACACGCTGATCCTCTTAGATTCTATCCAGAAAAGAGCCATCCGCCCGGTGGGTAATGCCACACTCACTTATACGTTGACTCCTCTAAAACACCGTAGGGAAATGGGCGACCTTTCGTTTTTTCATATATACTTCCACGGCAAATGTTCCTCAGAAATCGCTGCTATCATTCCATCACTAGAAATACCACTCAGACAAACTCGACAGGCCCAGTCAGCACATCCTCACGTTGTGAACCTTGAAATAAGTCGAACAACACTCACACAAAACTCATTCGTCTATAGAACGGCAAAGCTTTGGAATTCTATGACAGTGCAAGTATTCCCAAGAACTCATAACCTCCGAATGTACAAAAAAAATTCAAACACCTCCCTCCTCCCCCTATCCTTTTTAGGAAGGCAAGATGCTCTTGGAACTTCCATTTTTCACTATAAATGAAATGAAATGAATCATGCAATGTTGCCAAACATAAGGACGCAATAAGATACTCCAGATAGAAATACTGGAATTTCGTATATTTTTCGTATATTCCGCTCTGGCGGAAGTCTTCAGAACTACAATGTATATTTTCTGTTCATTTACGCATAATATTGCGTCCGATGTGCTACAAGACTTTTCCGCATATCTCGAGTATTTGGACAGATAGACCAGTCAATCTCAGATCTATCGATAGGTGGAGGCATGGGCTTTCAAAACACATTTTTTTACATTATTTCAAGCAGTTCTATCCAAAGTTTAACGTTGATGACATTATCGCGTCCATATATGGACGCAATAAATAGAAGGACGCAGTAATAAATGTAAAAGGGCAATGATTGGACGCAATAATGATAGCAGGATGTATATATATATATATATATATAATCTCTTAGTGTTTGTATATATAATAAAAACAACTATCAGTTTGCTAGCTCACAAACTCGACAATCTTCCAGTCTAATCATCCTACACAACACAACATTACTCCAAAAGAGCGCTCATTACATGGGTGCTAAATTATATAATGTGCTTCCAAACGATATAAAGAACTACAATTCTAGAATATTCAAGATAAGAATAAAAGAAATTTTAATTACTAAGGCTTACTATACAGTTAGTGAATACCTTATGGATGATAATTTCGCCCTAAAAAATAATGTTTGAGGATGTTTTCTCTCTTTTTTGAACCAAAAATATTCATTATGCACAACGTATTTCCTGTTCTATCTAAATAGGTATGTCTACTCCTGTTAGCGATTTTTCTATTCTGTCATAAATTATTATTTTTGATACTTGGTCAAGTTCACATTTGTTAACTCTCGAACTTATTCCTACACATGTGTACCATGTTTTTTTTGGAAATAAATCTATTCTATTCTATTCTATATCCTAAATCCAGTACTTGGTAGGGCCTCCCCGATTTAACAAAACCTCATGAAATCGGTTTGGCATAGATTCTATGAGGTTGTTGATGAAGTCTATTGATATTGCCTCCCATTCTTCTGATACAGCTTGGATAAGGTTGTCATTATTTTGGGGTGTCTCTCGATAGATTAAGTTTCATTCGGCTCCACACATGTTCAATCAAATTCAGATCTGGAGATAATGCTGGTCACCACATTCTTCTAACATTATTGTTTTCTAGAGTTCGTAATTTGTCAGATAAGTTGTGAAACACTCAGTATATTGAACAACAATACAATTGAAAATTTTCATTCTGTATTCTAATTAGAGGCGAATTTTCGAAAACGTCTCGAGTTAATAGTCTTCTGACTATACTGAATCGAATGGGCCATTGTTTAGTCACCATTTTTTATTTTTTTACTGAATTGAGATTTTTTCCTATTTTCTTATCATCCTGTATATTCCACAATAGTGCTTTTTTCGTCTTTCATTGTCCCCCACAAAACATGAGAACAGTTCCTCCCAATAGTCAGCTCAAGTGGAGTTCTAGACAAAAAATTCAAGAAATGCAAGACTTTCGAAAAAAAAATAGAATTTTTGTTCCTATGGCCAATCAAGGAGAAATCACGAAAATATTCCGAGATGAGGTCCCAGTGTATCATAATATGACTGACCTTTGATCAGAAAAAAAATTTCTCGAATTCTGGCACCATTGGAAATGTAGACCATAGTCTAATGGTTACACTTTACACCCTGTGTAAGTTTTGTTCTGCGGACTTTCTCAGAGTGTTTTTGCTGTGTCTCATACTTGTGCAATAAATATTGGAAATCAGTTGATAAGAATCATCGATATCAGGAAACAAGTTTGATTGAAAATTTTCATTCTGCATTCCAATTAGAGGCGAATTTTCGAAAACGTCTCGAGTTAATAGTCTAACATAAATAATGGATATCGAGAAGGCCGTTTCTGACTATACTGAATCGAATGGGCCATTGTTTAGTCACCATTTTTAATTTTTTTACTGAATTGAGATTTTTTTCCTATTTTCTTATCATCCTGTATATTCCACAATAGTGCTTTTTTCGTCTTTCATTGTCCCCCACAAAACATGAGAACAGTTCCTCCCAATAGTCAGCTCAAGTGGAGTTCTAGACAAAAAATTCAAGAAATGCAAGACTTTCGAAAAAAAAAATAGAATTTTTGTTCCCATGGCCAATCAAGGAGAAATCACGAAAATATTCCGAGATGAGGTCCCAGTGTATCATAATATGACTGACTTTTGATCAGAAAAAAAATTTCTCGAATTCTGGCACCATTGGAAATGTAGACCATAGTCTAATGGTTACACTTTACACCCTGTGTAAGTTTTGTTCTGCGGACTTTTTCAGAGTGTTTTTGCTCTCTTTGAAGCCGATGAAACATCACATCTGATATCGAAAACCGCATAAAGATCGGTAATTTTTTTCAAAAAATACAGGTCTTCGAAATAGAGTCAAATTATGAGTGGTTCATTTAGTGTATATTTGGATCTTTCTTTTATTCGACTCAGACCTGGAAAGAGTCCTTCTCCTCCTGATATCTATTATGAAACGAAATAAAAAACGGTATTTAAGTTCGATGCGAACAGCCCTTCTGCTCCAAATAAGTTTCAGAAATACATTCTGAGAATTGAAACTTGAGAATAGTAAATTTGGTCATAATGTCGATATTTTCTCTAATTTATGGATAGTCTCGGTCTTTTGAACTTTCATCGATCACCTGGGTCATAATCAACTGCATTTCGATGAAGCTGATCCTCATGAACCTCAGCTCTTTCGACAGTCTTGATGTTTCGTTCTCTAATGACTGACACGATTGAAGGGAGTTTCAGATCCCTGGCGATCTGGTTATTCCGAACATACCAAGGAGATCCTGTCACCATTCTCGCGATTATGTTTTGTAATGTTTGTAATCTGGTGATATGAGATTTGGCTGTGTGGCCCCAGACTACTGAGGCTTACAGTAAAATTCGCCTGATAGCCATGATATAAATTTTCAAGTTTTGTCTCAAACTCAATTTACTTCGTCTGTTTAGAAATGGATACAGGGCTTCAATGGCTCGTTTAGCTTTTGAAACTTGCTGTTCAATGTGCTGGGCCCAGGTGAGCTTTTTGTCAATGCACATACCTAAGTATTTAACTTGTGAAGACCACTGTAACTCATGACCATCCAGGACTATTCTGGTTCTGGGAGACCTCCGCTCCCTTCCGAGTGCGACCAATTGTGTTTTTGTAGGATTCAATTTGATCTTACATCTCAGGAAGTACTCCTGAAGAGAATTCAGTGCGCTTTGGAGGTTCATAGCTGATTGCTCGAAATTTGTCTAATATGCAAGATCTGCCGTATCATCAGCAAAAAGCGACATCTTGCACATCACTGGTCTCGGCAAATCGCTAGTTCATAAACTGTATAACAGCGGCGATAAAACTGCACCCTGAGGAACACCAGCTTCAATGGGCTTGATACCAGATCGTTGATCATCAAGTTTTACTTGAAAGGTTCGATTTTTCATAGATGAACACAGCAACTGAATCAAATCGTCAGAAAAGCCCATATCGATCATTTTGTATAAGATACCATCATGCCACACCTTGTCAAATGCTTTCGCTATGTCAAGGAGAGCAAGATGGGTCTTTTGTATATCATTTCTCAACGATATCGTGTTCTCAATGAGTCTCAAGTCTTGTAGTTCAGTTGAGTGGCCAGTTCTGAAACGGAACTGCTCATCTGGAATTAGCTCGTTGTCGTCGATAAATTCCTGTAACCTCTGTTTAATCACTCGCTCAGTTATCTTAGATGGACTGACTGAACCATTTAGTGTGTTGAGAACTGTATTTATATTTAGTCTGAAGTCTTAAACATCCCGATGATTTCAGCTGATGGACCAGAACCGCGACGGCTTCCTGAACTTCCGCGAGCTAGCAACCGCCCTCGGCCTTACTTGCGCCGTCGACGCGGCCCACCGGCTCAAGCTGCTCTACGCCGTCCATCTGCCGCCGCTTCTGCACATGGCGGACATCGAGGCGCCTGCGCGGCACGAGAGCGGCGCCGAGATAGCCGCTGAAGCGTCAGAATTCTTCACCGGCGTCGAGGAGAGCGTCGGAGAGACTCTGAATGAGGAGCTGGAGTCTCCAGGGATAGCGCCGTTTCAGTGGCAGTAAGTGGAGATAAGTTCAGTTTATCTGATAGATGGCGCTATTAGAAAACCTCAAATGTTGAAGTGAATGTTTTAAAATACATACAGGGTGTCCGGAAAGGTCATGTGGTTAATGATTAGGCTGATAGAGTGAGCCAAAATAATGTTAATACTTTATATCGAAAATATGTCTATCGCGCCTTTATACGGAATTATTGACCTTGAAAGTTGGAATAAAAAAATGAATGTCGTGTATATCTTTCAAACGGTTGCCATGGTATCAGTGATATTCGGACAGGTAAATAATCTCATACTAATGCACCTTTCCATAGGTACGCGGATTTTCAGTGCATATGTTTTAATCATACATATAAAGAATTTTTGACAGAGGTGACAAATTTGACATTTTGCTTTCACCGTTTGATCCCTTCATCTTTTTTCTACAAAAATGGTATGCTTCATTTCAATCGATATCTTGTACCGATCAAGAGAAAATCGTATTTGAAAAAATGCATGGCAACCGTTTGAAAGGTGATAAAACTCAATTCATTATCAATGTATCCATAGGACTAATAGGCGACTGCTCAATTTTAGATTTTATATTATTAATGGAACTTCAAATATAAATAAATATTCAACATTTTTGCAAGTACCTCCAGATCCTTTGTTAAAATAGGTTCTTACATCTGCACACGCCGTAAGAAATTATCATCATCACATGCTATCTTGAGTACAACGCAGATGTTTAAAAAACTTCAGAGAATGCGTTGGGAGTTCAAAATGCTCATATTGAAAACCATTTTTGATAATCTTTTTTTCTTCGCTTAAATAGGTAAATGGAGCTTTTATCGCCTCTGAAAAGGTTAGAATGTATGTTTTAAAATGCGATTTTCTCTAGATCGGTACATGATATCGATTGAAACAAAGTATACAATTTTTGTAGATAAAAGATGAAGGAATCAAAAGGTGAAAGCAAAATGTGAAATTTGTCACCTGTGTCAAAAATGCCTTCCTTGCCAAAAAAATCGGCCCATCCTGTATAAAACATATTCACTGAAAATCCGTTTGAGTATGGAAAGGGGCATTAGTATGAGTTTATTCATCTGCTTGAATATCATTGATACCATGGCAACCGTTTGGAAGCTGTACACGAAATTCATTCCATTTATCCTAACTTTCAAGGTCAATAACTTGGTAACAAAGCGCGATAGGCATTTTTTTTATATGAATTACCAACATTATTTGGGCTCACTCTATCAGCCCTATAATTTACGACATGACCTTTCTGGACACTTTATATTCACTGATGAGCTTGTGTGGTCGAATTGACTGGCCTCGAAATAAGCATGGAGTTATTCGCTCCCAAAACACCCAGTATGACAAAAATGGCACACCTTGTAACGCTTTCATGAACAACTACAAAATGCAAATCTAAAACCTAGTAATTACACGAAATATATTATTTCGTTACCTACTTGCAACACGTCGATACAGGTGAGAATTATCCCCAGTAGTGAAATAACTACCCTTGGAAACCAAAATCGGTTTTAATAATTATGTTTGCCTATGAAACACTTTGGTTCTATCACAAATCATTCAAATGGTCTGGATGGGTTCGAAATCAGGAGTGTAGAAAATTTTCGGATAGTATAACATAAAAACCAGTGATTTTGCAGGGATTATGGTACAATTATGCATACAAACAGACAAAAATCTACACTGAACTAATTTATAACTAGCGAATATCGACGACAAATATATGGAGAGCTAGGGGTTTTGGTAAAAAGAAACAAACGTACTTTACACACCTTTTATTAATTCATATTGTTTCCAGTTAGTGGGAGTTTATTTTCTATTTCAGTCCTCATTAATGCATTAAGACGAGCTTAAAAATAGCAATTAGACAAGTCAGTACCTATTGAATAGAAATATTCAATCAATCGAGCAATGAAGAAAGATAATGGTACATATCCGATTCCATGTGATGAGTTATGCAAGAACATAGAACACAGAATTCAAAACCTCTGGTAAAAGTCATGGTGGAGTGAAGTAGTAACTAATAACACAACATAATGAATTGTCGTGGAGATGACTTCCAGTATTATTTATCAGTTACAGAATGCATAGCCTACTGGACATAAAAACTAAAATTGGAAATCAGTATTCCAAATAAAATAAAACTGTGAGTGTGATACATCACTATAAAGGAAATTTTATGCTGATTTCAAATCTGTAAAAATTCAATACGGAATCCATTAGAAAAATTGAAGTTGTAGGTGATATCTCAGAAATTTGACATTTTGATGTGAAACTGACAAAACTATTGAAAAGGGCACCAAATAGTGCTATGAGAATGTTGAAGTAATTTTTTCATAAAATCAATAGTTTCCGAGATATTCGAGAAAAACAATAATACAAGATTTCAGATTTTCTCAAATTACTCAAGAAAGGCTGAAGCTAGCTCGGATTTCTCGATAGATTCTGATTCAACATCAAATTTGCTACAACTTTGCTAATTTAACCGTTTCTCTATCTCTCATAGTTACTGAGATCCCAATGGTGAGGATCGAATTTGGGACACACTGTATATATTTACTACCATCTGGTCTGAATGGTCCTGAGCTAGAATCAAACAAAACCAAATAGCATTCAAGTTTTCAGGAATCTTATGCAAAGGTTTGAGTCCTGAGTCACCTTAGCTATCCATTTGATACATTCTCAGCTATAAAGCGCTCTACAAACATGCATGTAGGTACTGTCATATGAGTATCTCAATTCTCAACAACTCGGTGCTGCCACAGTTCAATTTTCCAAGAACCAGCTATGACTCTCCTCTAAAATTTCGTATCCATATCGAATCTGAAAACAGCCAAATCGTGGAATCTGAATTCTGGTTGCGCAGAAGGCTATAAAATGTTGAATGATGTAAATGTCATTCGTGGCCAAGTCACTGAAATGCTGAAACTCTGAAGAGTACCTCCAATGCAGCAATGAATCAATATCCAGGGTTCCGACGATTAGAATTTCATGTCTGATTGTTGGATATTTCGTGTCCCAGTGTTGAAATCATGATAAAATTGGCAACCTGGTGCGCATGGCAATTATGATTGTGCAGACAACAAAACGGTTTCAATCTTCTCCTGAAGATGCTAACATTGTTATCGAAACTGTGAAGGCGTATGACATAGTGATGAAGCCAAAACGACTAATATGGTAATTTTTATTGAGTATCATATGCTTCGATGAACAAAATTGCATGAAATGATGTAATTTTAATTCATTATTCCGTCATGGTTCCAGTCTGGTACAGGAAGACATATACTTTTCTTTGAATTTCTTACCGGTGTATGTGATTTCTTATTGACGTGTTGAGGTTCCTACAAAAAACACAAGAAAGTTTTGAAACTGAGTTACTGGATGAATTATGAGGTATGTGTTAAATAAAACACCCGTGGGTTCAATCAACTCTCTGGGCGGTAACATTTCGTAAGATATAAAAGAAATGACGAAATCGAAGACATCAACTACTCTCTCAGGGTTTTGTTTTGGACTGCAGTTCAATCCACAATCAACAAAATTCGATCTGTTCGATTTGTTATGATTTGTTGAGAAAATATTTTCTTTATAAATGATCGAAAATAATACGAATAATGATGGATCATTGACTACAACAATAGAATAAAAAATGTAAAAAGGAAAAAGTATCTAAATAAATAAATGCATATCACAAGAGGACATCTCTACTCTTCATAAGCATAAGAAAATCTTCCTCATTGTTGAAAGGAGGGCAAGGAATGGAAAAGTTTTGGCATATATGTTCAAGCGTGTGGGAGGCAGTATCAGATTGTTATTTTTCCTGGTGTTGTGTGAGTCAACAACAGAGTGTACTTTATAAGTATTACAGTTGCTCTTTGCTTTTACTATCTACAGAAATGAACAGGAACATATCTTTCGCCTTTCATACGTTAACGTTTTCACTTGTCGAAATTAAATTTTGGTAAAACATTTATATAGGTGCAGCAAAACGTTGAAAACTTCTCATAACCTCACAAACTACAAAAAATAAATCTAAACATTTGTTCAAAATTATTCGTACTACCAATCGCTCTTGAAAATCGGAAATATTATTTGAATGACTTTGTAAGTTCATCCTTCGAAAAATAATCGGAAAAGCATTGAAATTAATGTGTTTTAGGGCTATAAAGCTTTTTTCGATCATTTAATAATTTGATGATGGTTCCTCGAAGACGACACGTCGGATTACAAATCTATTAATACCATCGGATAGAGCGGAAAAAGTAGCAATGATAATATGCAAACTATTTTGTCAAACGAAATTCCGGATATTCGGTTTGTTCCAAATATCTTCGGAAGTGTTCGGAATTTCCAAACTTTTGAGGCGTCATTTTGATCAGCATTAACTAGCGCAACTTTGCCTTAATTTGAACCGACTCGAACTCGAGAGACTCATCCAATGGAATTATCTTTCGACATGGCAATTACCGGCAAAAAAAAACGGCTACCAAAATTTCAGCCAAGTTGTTCGCCCTGTAATTTTTGAATTCTTGCCCGATTCTGGTGAAATTTCGACCAAATCGTATATTCATGTTTCAGAATGTTAGGGACAAAGAAAAGTTACTCTATCACTCTTAACTTCTTAACACCTTGTGGCAAAGGTGAGTGGTTAAACTCAGTTTTATTAGGTCTTTGATTGAAGTGTGATTCCTTCTCAACACAGTGGTTCTTGGTTCACGTCGATAACCACTTTTTGAGAGAATATACAAGTGTTTTGAGAAAGTATGGATTTTTTTTATTTTTATCAAAAACTAGCTGTCCGGCTTGGCTTCGTACGGTTGGTCTACCCATTAAAAAAAATAAGACATTTATTGCAGCCGTTCTTAGCTGTGCGCAAATTTGCAGTATATTATATTTTTTTATTTTTCTCAATTAACAAGATGTCATTGAAACTGACAGATAATATTGCCAAAAATCTATAATAAGAATTCCACTTTTTCTAATCTTGCTGTGATAGCAATATCTTCTCTACAACCATATTGCTATTTGAGAACAGAATCGACCCGAATATCTTATTTTCAAGACAAGATACAATAAGTGTTTCAAGAAAGAATGGATATTTAAAATTTTTATCAACAATAATTCATAACCTATAGAACATCTTAGGGATGAACACCAGACGCTCATTCACCTTCCTCCGGCCTTGTCAGAGACTCTTCAAGAGCTATGACTCGCCCATCCAGGACCATTTTAGGCAATTTTTCTCATGACTACTAGAAATTTGATCAACTCTATGCCACGGCGATTGAATGCTATAATTCAAACTCGAGGAGGGCATACTCGTTATTGACTACAGGTGTGCTTTATGTTTGTTTATAGTAATAGAGGTTTTTTCCGGTAAGTTCTAAAAAATCAGGTAGAAATGGATGATATAAATTTTTCAAGTTTTTAATCAATGATTTTATGTCACAGAACTAAAACACAGAGGAGAAGGGAATAACAAATCCCAGTCGTGTTCCTAATAGGAGATCAAATATGGTGGAGATAGCCCCTTGACACGTCTGCGCATAGACTAGTGCTCAGAGTCGGCGTCATTTTAATTGTTGCCCCACAGCTGTTGGTAAAATCTGAATTTGCTTCAACCCAAGTTATCGGAATGTAAATATAATCACAGTTTTTTTTTGGATGAAGAAAATTAAATCAAAATTAATACACAACACAACATTCCTACATTCGTTTTCAACTTTTCTCTTTGCTAGGAGTTATGTATGTGTCAGGAATCCACAAGGCTTTACAAGCGATTCAAGTCACAGTTTTTTTCCTAAAACGGAAACTAAAAACGTGGAAAATAACGAAAACTCATCGAAAACATAGAAAAAAATGTAAATAAACACCAAATAAACACAAAAGCTGAAAGATGACATTCAGTAATGTACAGACTCGCCGAGGGGCAATTGGTGCCATATTAGTTCTCCTTGCTGGAACAAGGTTCTGATTATTGTTGATAAGAATTACCATACTTTGTTAAAACACTCTTATCTTCTCTTAAAAATAAGATATTCACGTGAATCAAAAACTATGTGTTGAGAAAGGATAACACTTCAATCAAAAGTATAATGAAGCCAAGTTCAACAATTCAATTTCGCCACAGGGCGTTGAGAAGTAAAGGGTGATAGAGTAACTTTGTTTTTTTCTAGAGTCACTGCATGGTATTAGTAGATATTAGGGTCCCTTGATGGAAATTGACGTTAAAGTCATCTTAACAGGGCAGATCATAGCTGCATTATTTTCTAATGATCTAGAGATTTTAGTTTTGTCTACTGGCATCCCTGACATTCCTGTCACGTCACATCCATGGGCGCTACAGAAAATCATTCAAAATTTTGATAATAGGTATGTACAGGGTATTAACTTATTGAGGAAGATCATATAACGAAGTTTTGCAATTATGATCCGATTCTATTCAAAATTGGAAGGTATGTGGGGTTTTCCGGGGTTGGAGATGATGATTGTTTCGTCAAACTTGGAAAATTCAAGATGACGGATCCAATATATATAGCAAAATAAATTTCTAATTATGATCTGATTCTATTTAGGATTGGTATCTGAGGGTTTTCGGGGTCGAACTTTATGATTTTTTGTCAAAATTGGTAAATTCAAGATAGCGGATCCAATATGGCGAACGAAACTTGTAATTATGATCCGATTCTATTCAAAAAATCAAAATTGGTATCTGGGGATTTCCGGGGTCGTCAAAATTGGGATATTCAAGATGGCGGATCCAATATAGTGGACGAGTTTTGTAATGAAGATCCGATTCTATTCAAAATTGGTATCTGGGGGTTTTTGGGGTAGGAGATAATGATTGTTTCGCCAAAAATTGAAACATTCAAGATGACGGATCCAATATGGCGAAAGAAATTAGTTTAAATAATTATTACTCTACCACAAATAGAAAATATGTAGGATGCAAGAGTGAAGATCACGTGCCTATAAGTTATACTGCATATACTTAGCGAATACCTACTTCTTTGTTACTTCCATCAATAAATTATTCGAAAATGACTCTTTATTTAAAAGAGAAGGAAAAAATCATATGTATTACATGGGTGTGAAGTATATTCTATTCTTCATATTCCTGCATATTTTACGTATTAATTTTCATCAGCCTACTTTTCGTCCTAGACGAAGTTTTATACATAGTGTGATATTAGTAACTCCATTAATTATTCTCCGAGTTGGATTTCTGAAAATATATTTAGCACACATGACATGAGTCCAGATACCCACATCGAGGTTTGCACCATTTCTCAATCACAGGGCTCAGCTCATTCAGCTCATAGATAAACTACTGCTCAGCTTGAAATCAGAATCTATTCAGTCAATTCAGTCGACCCTGGGATACAGTCTAAGAACAGTCTCTTTTGGTGAAATATATTGAGCTCCCAGTACAATTTATATGTTCCCTAAATCGCAAAGAATATGCTGGAGTAGTAAACTCTAAAACTAGAGTATTGTTCATCTATATCTTGATATAGTTGAATCAGTAATTTCATATGGAAATTACGTATGATACGCCAGTGACCTCAATATAACCTAAATAACAGCGAATGTCAAAAATCTAGTGTTTATCCCCAGAATCGAATAAGGATGGAACTATATAACCGTTTCACAAACACTTTAGAGTGGGAGGAGACGAGGATCTGTCCGTACCCTGTTAAGATGACTTCAACGACAATTTCCATCAAGGGACCCTAGTAGATATGAGCTCGGACACACCTGAACTTCTGTTCTTTTCCATTTTCTATATAACAATGGTTTGAGTGAATAAAATAATAAGACATTTGTTATATATCGATTTGTCAGATACGATTTTAGAAGTTAGATTTCCTGTCAAGTCGATTATAGCCGTAGATGGAAAATAGAAATAGGGTATAAACACCCACTTCAATTCATAGCGATATTGCGATACGACACTTTTCGCAGAACAACAGTTACGAAAATGAGAAGAATGCATGTAACATTCTAATGACAAAATAGACATATATGGATATACTTATAGCTATTTCGGTCGTTATTGAAAACGCCATTGATTTCCTTAGTTTCGTTTTCAAATTTTCAATTTCATTACGAAGTTTTGCAATGAATTCCGCTTTCTCCGTGATAGTTCTGTTTCGCATTTCGTGTGTTGATAATATTGGATTCTCTTTTCAAATAGTCTGATTTGTAAATGGATGGAACAGCAGATCCTCTCAAACGGATTTTAAAATGTTCTGTTCGAAAATGGGCATACAATTTAGTTTCATTTTAATCTGCTGTTATAAAAAGTGAATTTTAAAGTATATACCTCACAAATTTTGCATGTTTTCAAATTAATTTTCCATCCAGGCCGTTTCATGCATTCCTTCCATGAGAGAATTGGGTTGATATTTCCTTTGGCGAATTAAACAAATGAAATCTATTCTCTTCAGAATTCCCAGAATTCATTACACAGCAGGACATTATCATTAATCTCTTCTTCTTAATGATTTTTGAAATAATATTCCAATTCTGACGTTCATACTATTTGTTGTCGCACGACTATGGTGCTCTTGTCACAATGCAAGGTGTGTAACTTGATAAATCTAAACATTCAAATGTACTGAAGTCATCATTTCTGTGTCCGAACTCTTATCTAACTAATACCATCCAGAGAGTCTAGTTTTTTCCTCTATAATGATCGAGTCATGAGCTTTTCACAGAAAACAATATTTAGGCTAACATTCCACAACATGAATCTACGGTTTGATCGAATTTTCACGAAAACCAGGCAAGCATTGAAAAAGTTACAGGGTGAACAATTGGGGAAAATTTTTTGGTGGATGGTTTATTTGCCGGTAAGTGCAGATCACTGATCTGTTTTCGGCAATGTGACCAAATCTAAAAAAAAAAAAGATATTTATTATACAATAAAAAAAGTAGTAGCCGACGCGTACCGGAGGAAAAAAAACCAGTGTGCTAAAATCTAATATTTTCCCCGTGTATAATACATAAAGGAAAAGGAAAGTAGGGCGACCAATACAGACGTGGGACAATGTTGTTGGAAAAATTCTGAAGAAGAGAAGAAAAACGTGGCCAGAAGCTAAGGACTTAGCACAAGAAAGAAAGGAATGGAAGAAATTTATAAACAATAATTATTATTAATGTACTGAAACATGCACCCTTACACCCTATGGGTAAAAAGGGATATGATTATATACAGTGTGTCCACCTCAAGGACTTACCACCCCTGTAAAATCGTTATTATCCGACCAATTTCAAAAAACCTTTTTTTGTTGGATAGGTATTTGAAATGCCCATCCAACGAGAAAGTGATCTAATTCTTGGACTGTTATCATGGTCAACTGCGAGAAATTTCAATGACCCATATTCCAGAAAGTACTATTAGGGATTTTTTTCCACGAAACTTGATGATGGATTCTGAATCAGTACCACTTGAAATATACCAGTACCGATTTTCATCATCATAAAACACAGGGTGTCCGAAAAAACGAAATCATCATTTTCTTCAAATAGGTGATCAGCAAATGTAGTTCTGTGGTTTTTCTAAAAAGAAATAATCACAAATTATCATTGAGGATTATTTCAAATATACCTGTACCAATTTTCGTCATTTGAATATATAATGTGTCTGAGGAAAAAATCAAAAAGGATATGTAAGCAATATTTTTCATCCTGATAATTCTTCACTCAAAATAAAAAGATGAATCAAGATCACTTGAAACATACCTGTACCGATTTTCATCATCATTAAACACAGGGTGTTCGTAAAATCAAATCAATATATTATTTGAGTTGTTGAAAAAATATTGCCTACTTTTTCTTTTTAATTGTTTTCCCATACACATCGTATTTTGGAATGATGAAAATCGGTACAGATATGTTCAAAGTGATCTCCAATAATAATGTGTCATCAATTCTTCTCAAAAATACCACAATACTACATTTTCTGATCACCTATTAAAAAAAAACATCATTCGTTTTTTCGGACACCCTGTGTTTTATGATGATAAAAATCAGTAAAGGTGATTTTCAAGTGATCGTGATTTAGAATCCATCATTGTTTTTTATAAAAGAAAATCCCTAATAGTACTTTCTCAAATATGAGTCAATAAAATTGGTCGCAGTTGGCCACGATTACTGTTCATGAGTAAAATCACTCTCTTGTTGGATGGACATTTCAAATACCTATCCAACAAAAAACAGTTTTTTGAAATCGGTCAGATAATAACAATTTTACAGGGGTGGTAAGTCCTTAAGGTGGACACACTGTATATATATATATATATAATACATAATATTTTTCTGTGACAGGAAAAAGGACGAATCAGTAATGAGATTATATTATATCAGAATCAGAAAATTCTCGACGTGAAATATGAAGTTTTTAACAGGAATTATACCTGCCTTGCAGGCATCTTTATCATTCTTTTGAAGTAATCAAATATCTGTCAGTCTAATTCTGTGATTTGATTTCAAAAATTGCGAACTTATAGTGGTTGTTCAGTAATTTACGTAGTACTCACTTTCTTCCCGTGGGAAAAAAGGAATTTATGGAAAGTGACATTTTATAACCTGTCAAAAGAGATGAAATGTCAAACTTTTTTCCCGTCACAGAAAAAAAAATTACCAGTCCAGCCGCCATTTTCACAGAGCCTTTCATGTGTTTCGGTACTTTCGGTACGACCAGGCACGGCACGGAATCCACGAAGCACCTTTCAGCTTCTTTTTTCACCTCGGCTGTGCATTTGGGTCCGGTCATACCCGCCACGCATTTTCGTTTTATTTTCGGTACCGGGCAGGTTAGCTTCTTGGCCGCCTGCGGGCAAACTCCCAATTCGGGAATTTTCGGTAGCCACGAGTGGAATGTCGACGGGTCAGTGTTTTTTTCTAGAACAAGCGACTGAATTCATTATCTCAGTGTGTGAAAGTGGTAAATTGCGGGACTATATGAAAGAACAGTTAGTCCTAAATACTGTCTTTAGGTTAATCGAGGAGGTGGTACATTCATTTTACTCAATTATTTGGGATTTTCTCCTCGTTTCTATAAAAGTAAAATATGATTATTATTTCATTATATGTGTAGTAGGTCAAATCAGATGATTTGCCCAAAAATGTCACTGCGTTCAACAAATTATTCAGGGAGCGTGAAAGAAAAATCTAATAGCTTGTCAGTGACACTTTGTTTGGAAAAATCTTTGAAGAGAAGAAATATAGATATATTGAAAAAATATGGAATATTAAATTATCTTTGGACGTTTCGGGAACGAATCTGCTCCCGTTATCTACATCAAAATGCAAAAATATTTTTCTTCGAAAGTAGTGTTCGTTTAGTTTGCCACTTAATTGTCAATGATATACTGATGTTGGCATATGGATGAGTGAGTATGTTAGTATTCAAATGCGTTACAGGAAGTTTTCATCAACTGATTTTGAATCTAACATTTTCATGTTCAGTTTCTAGTAGTGGATACCATGTTCTATCAATATCGACAGAACAGGCACCAATGCTATTGTCTCCGTTCAGAAGAATGCAAGCGGATTCCTTGATTTTTCTCTTTCGGTTGTTATCTTCCTTTCCTATGAAATAATATTAAATTCATATTCCATATCATCATATCTCTTGTAACATACTTCCTGATTGCTGATCATCTTTCCCTGACACTGAATCTATATTTGTCATTTGACTTTGATTTGTCGAAATATAAATGTCATCAAAACATTCTGTATTATCTGATACAACATAATAAACTTCAAATACTTCCTTATGTATACTTTCTATCATCTATCAATAACAGATGTGTCAATCTGCTGTGGAGTTTTCTCTCTCACTGTTTCATGTTGAATAGAAACATCATCTAGACATAAAGCATATGTATGCTGTATATGTATATATATGTATATGTATGTGTGTATGTCGGAATTATATGCATCTTGTTCCTTATCTCTAATTCCACTAAAAGAGCTATTTTGGCTAGTTCCTTGTGAATTAGTAGAAATTTGTTCCGTAGAATCCATGAAAACCACATCTCGTGCCTTCAAAATCTCGTGTGGATTCTTCACATCTACCAGTCTATAGCCTTTTGAGGTTTCACAATACCCTACCATTATGTACTGACTTGATTTTGGGTAAAATTTCTGCCTTTTTTGCTTGGAAATGTGTACTTGACCTTTGCTACCAAGGATCTTCAAATGGGATAAGTGGATTCTTTCTTTCATTCAAATTTCTCCGGGCACCGCTTCATTCACAGCAGCAGTAGGTGATCTATATTTCAAGTAGATGGCAGTATTCATGGCCTCAGCCCAATATTTCTTATAAATCTAGTTTTCTCCACCAGAGTTCTGTTTCTTCTTTCCGCCACTCCATTTTGCTGTGGAGAATACGGAATAGTTGTTTGATGCACTATGCCATGGATTTTCAGGAAATTTTCAAAATTGTAGCTCACATATTCTGAACCATTATCACTTCTGAGACATTTTATTTTTCTCCCTGTTTGGTTTTCTACTAAGGCTTTGAAGTCTTGAGATCTGGACAAGACTCAACTTTTGTTTTTAACATGTAACCATACACTTTTCTGCTAAAGTCATCTACAAAAATTAGGGTATACCTAGATCCACCCCATGAACATTATTCTATAGGTCCGGCTATATCTGTATGAACCAGCTCCAATATGTTATTTGCCCTTTTTGCACTTCTAGTTGGAAATTTCTTGACAGTCTGCTTCCCTTCAAGACACTGTATGCATGGCTCGCAATTTTCTTCATTAAATTTCAATCCAGTAACCAAACCATTTTTCAACATTCTCATGCCTCTTCTGTTTAGATGGCCTGAACGTTTATGCCAGGGCATGTGATTGGAAGAAATTGTAGAAAAAAACCCTCACTGGTTCCTTGTCACAGTCATCAGCAATATACAGGGTGTTTCTTAAGTACGTGTAGAAAATTCAGGAGCATGTTGCTGACGTCAAAATAAGAAGAAAAGTTCGTATAAATATATGTCCGAAAGTTATTCGTTTCTGAGATACAGAGTGTCAAAATTGAATTCTTATGATTGTTTTTTGTTAATAAATTTCAAAATAATCGTGATATCGGAATGAAATTTGGTGGTAATTTCCAATGACAATATCGAATTTTATTTGAGTTTATCTCTTTCGTGGGGATGGCGCCACATACATGTCTTTTGAGTCTCTTGAAATGTTATAACTTTTTTGTGCGCACCTGTATACCGTTTCATAGTAGACAAATAGACTTCTAGAGCACTTTTGTGTAAAAAATATATTCTTGGTAGAGGTCGCTGCGAGCAACTATTTTCGAGTTATTGGGATTCGAAATAATCGATGCATTTGAATTATTTCCATGTGGCTCGTAAGTCGCCTCTAGTGAATATTAGAAAAGATATGCCAGTGCATTTTTCTTCTATCATTCAATATTCTCCTACATTCAACATTGAAATGTGGGCAAAATATGATTCTTACTTCTTTGTACCTACTTTTCGGACTCTTCCAATTTAACAAAATAAGAATCAAGTGAGTACTTGTCATGTTATTTCAATCCGTTCTTGAGATAATGAAGATTGTTGTCTTCTCTACTTGTGATCCAAGCTTTCTCAACTAACTGTTTTAGTATCAATTTGGTCTTAATTACTGTTATCATTATCAGTATCAAATTGTAATAACACCCGATTCATATTTTCAAATGAAATCAAAGAAAAATAATTTCTCTTACTCAATGAATCAATTTTGAATTCCAACTTCTTGTCATTCCAAATTACATGCATTGATTATTTCAATTCCCAATAACTCGAAAACAGTTGCTCGCAGCGAACTCTACCAGGAATATATTTTGTACACAAAAGTGTTCTAGAAATCTATTTTCACTAATAGCACTAATGAGAACTACCCTAAAGAATTTAAAAAACTTCTTCTGACAGTTGTGACAACTATTCAAAGCTGAACAGCAGCCAAGTTTTGGTAGATTTTTGTTGATTCTCTATGGAAATGTATGTGGTAGTGGCAAAGTGCCGCGAGAAAAAATATTTCTCACAGTATGGGCAATACATGGTTTTGAAGCTAAGTGAGATATGAGAAATGCGCAACTTTTCTTAGCAGTAGTAGAAAGAGTTCTTATAAACATATGTCCGAAAGTTATCCGTTTCTGAGATACAGAGTGTCAAAGTTGAATTCTTATTGGAAGAGTTCAAAAAAGCAGGTACAAATAAGTAAGAATCATATTTTGCCTACATTCCAATGTTGAATGAAGAAGAATATCGAATGAAAGAAGAAAAATGCACTGGCGTATCTTATCTGATATTCACTCTAGAGGTGACTTACGAGCCACATGGAAATAATTCAAATGCATCGATTATTTTGAATTCCAATAACTCGAAAATAGTTGCACGCAACGGCCCCTACCAAGAATATATTATTTTTTACACAAAAGTGTTCTAGAAATCTATTTTTTTACTATGAAACGTTATACAGGTACGCACAAAAAAGCTATAACTTTTCAAAAGACTCAAAAGGCATGTAGGTGGCGCCACTCCCACGAAAGAGACAAACTAACAAAA
The DNA here is from genome assembly GCA_918026855.4 of Phaedon cochleariae. NCBI lineage: Eukaryota > Metazoa > Arthropoda > Insecta > Coleoptera > Chrysomelidae > Phaedon > Phaedon cochleariae. The sequence goes on along the minus strand of OU896715.1, from coordinate 27,764,658 downwards.
AATGTTATATTGTCATTGAAAAATACCCATAGATGCTAAATTTCATTCCAATATCATTATTATTTTGAAATTTATCAACAAAAAAACAAAAATAAGAATTCAACTTTGACACGCTGTATCTCAGTAACGGATAATATCCGGACATATGTTTACACGAACTTTTCTTCTCATTATCACGTCATCAACATGCTCCTAAATTTCCTACACGTACTCATGAAACACCCTGTATAATCAATTCTTTAAGCTTTAAGCCAGTAAATTCTACCTGATTGTATGAAATTGTGGAAAAAAAAACCCTCACTGGTTCCTTGTCAGATTTATCAGCAATATATAATACATCTTTAAGCTTTAAGCCGGTAAATTCTACCACCTCTCCCTTTATTTGACAATTAGATTCCTTGTAGATTTTACAGCTGAGCCTATCAAACACAACTACAAACACTTTTTCATTTATTTTGTTTACTGATAGAAGATTTGCAGAAATACTTGGTATCACATCTGTTACAGTTTTTGTGACAACATTTCCATTTTGATAAAGATTTATTGTCACAGCTCCGGTTCCTGTCGACTTAATTTTCTCACCGTTAGCTACTGAGATATTATTCAACTCTATGGTATTAACATTTTCCATCCAATCTTTTTTCATGGATTTATGGGATGTAGCACCTGAGTCTTTTATCCAGTCAGAAGTCGAAGTTGTGCCGTACAGTGCAGTTGTCAGTAGTGTCTGATCATTGCTTTTCTTTTGGGTTTAGAGACCATAAGATTTATAACAATTTTCTTGACTCCGTTTAGGACATTCTGGCTTCTTGTGTCCTTTTTCCCCACAAGAATAACATTTGATTTTTTTCTTGGATATCTTCCTAAATGGTTTCTTTGAGTGTAATGATGCCTCACCTTTATCTGTTTGTTCATGAGATTTCTTTCTTGCATCTTCTTCTATAAGCTTAGCTTTCACTTCATCTTATGGGAGTTTAGTGTATTATTGTACGTTAGGGCCATAACTAAAGGCTCATACTCTTGATTCAGTTCAATTGAACATTAATAAACTAACAAAATCATCAACTATGGTGTTACCAATGTCTGCTAGTTTGAAAACTGTAGACATAATATCACTGATATATTCCTCCATCGAAGTAAACTCATTGCATTTTAATCTGAACAAATGTCGTTGTATATCAAATCTTCTGTTCATATTCTTGGATTCAAAAGCTTTTTGCGAATCAGTCCATGCTTCCTTGGATGTCGTGGACTTGCAAACGTGCACATAACAGGTAGGTTCTACACTCAAATCAATTTTAGCTAATGCTTTATTGTCCCTTTCTCTTTCCACCGAATTCTAAGGATCGAAACCATTGATCACAATGTCCCACAAACCTTCCAACATCAAGTTCATCTTCATGGCAAATTTCCGAGATATATAGTTAGCATGCCCCTCTAGTTTATCTTTAGGGTATGATGTTGAGAGGTGGTTGAAAATGTTTAAAAAATTGATTTTCAAAAAAAAAACGACTTATCCAACGCCTTTTAAAAACATATTTCAAGTATGGATATACGGATTTTTTTCAATCGTAGGTTCCCACACTGATTATTCAGGGTGTTCTGTTGGGAAACTGAAATACTTTAACGGTGGATAGAGGTGACCAAGGTGGTTCTGAATATACCACATATGTAGGGTGTTTTATCAATTTTTGTCATTTCTTTGAAGGCTCATAGTATACGAACCACCTGGTATATTATTATTATTCAATATATTATTGGGTCCTCGAAAAAACACCCTGTATGTTTGAGTTTACAAAATCTGTTACACCGAGTTAATAAGATCCATCAGTTTCTAGTAGGTAAGTGAAATTATAACATTAAAATAATAGGAATATTGAAATATGTTAATCCACATACAGGGTGCATGGAAATATGTCTCAAACAAATAAATAGGTACATGAATAAAGTAAGAACCTGTGAATCTTTCACTGGCCCGTGCCACAGGCATAAAAATGCAGACAACGACTTTTAAATAGAATAAAATGGGTTGTAAAATTGCAAAATTTTCATAATTCGATATGAAAAACTGGAAATATTCCGTTTTTAGCTATTGAAATTCACGAACCCTCCATTGCAGCTTCAGAAATTCAGTAGTAAAATAGCATGCAGAAACATGAAAAGTACACAAATCCATTCAACATTTTGTGCTCTCTTCGGATATGTAAATTCAAACATACGGTGCCTGGAATTTTTTTCTGACGGATATACAAAATTCGCTGGGGTAGCAGAGGGAAAACACGTCTACCAAATATCAAATAAATATACTAGGTGGTTCGTATGCTATGTGCCTTCAAAGAAATGACCAGAATCGATAAAACACCCTATATCTCGATAATGAAACATGTGTTCAGAAACAAATGGATCTATTTTAAACGCGGACTAATCAAAAATAAATAATGATTCACCTATTATAGGATCGTCTTGCCTCACGTGCTTCTTTATGGGTCGTCCGCAACAGTCCACTTCTTCGCAAATCTGGCCCTTGGCCCTTAACGGTAGGGTGATGTCGAGCCACCTTCCCAGCACAGGTTTCACTGCTCTCGATCTCACTGGATTCATGGGACGATATTACTTGGGAATTTGATTTTCAATGGAAATGATGAGGATGGATTATGGGTTGAAAGTATTGTCGACGATGTACTTGGGATTTGTGACAGCTGTGTTGTATGACAAATAATGACAGCTTGAAAATGTTACATGATACATGGTGTTCAATTTTTAGATCCCGCCAATTTTAGAAGTGTACCAGGTCAGTGGCGTGCCCAAGATTTTTTCCTGGAAAGGGGGGGGGGTTATCATCAGTTCAATCAATGAATCAATGGTTTTAACATTTTATTTTGAAAACACCCGGACTACAGGCTTACGGCTGCTAGCAACATTTAAATAAACTGAATGATAAATATAAAATTAAAAATTTCTTCAGTATCAACAAAAAGTCCATGAAACTTTGTCATACTAATTGAATTGAAATCTCACTTCGAAATGACAATGAATAAACTTCAGTAAGATAATACAAAAACGAGCACAAACAATAATATTGAGTGAAACATTACAGACAAAAATTAAATTTTCGCTCCTTTCATTTGCTCAAAAAATCTATGACCTCTTCAACACTTATTGGAATTTCTCAATGAATATTCAGAAGAGCTAGTCCATTGAGCCTTTGTTCTTTCATAGTATTTCTGAGGTAGGCTTTGAGCCATCTCATAGTGGAAAATGTCCTCTCATTTGAAGAGGTTGTCACTGTAAATGGTGTGTAAATATTGGGAAATAACTCACGATTTCTTTGGTTTATTTTCAATATATTTCAAAATGCTGTACCATAGTGTGACTTCTCCCAGAACAATATCAAAACTTAGAACTTCTAAAAAGTGTTCGTAGGCGGTATACTTATTCAATTTACCTATGTCTACTTTTATTTCATCTTTTGAGAGTAGTACATCAAAACTAGTCAAAATATCTTCATGTTTCAAAAATCGATCAACTAGAAGTGAAATAAATGTGTCTAAAAATGGAATAAATAAGATTCCTCGCCTATAATATGAATCAACACTGTAAATAATTTACTTCCAAAATAACGTTTGTTTTTTGCTGCTCTAGTGGAATGAATGAAGGTAAGATAAATACTACACTATAGCAATTAACTAATATAATACCTACCTACGAGCCCTTCAACGTCTTCTTACACCGTGTATACACCGTAGTATACACCGCGAACTCCTGAAATCGGGAACGAAGAGACTAGGACAAAGCTGGACGACGCGACAGCATGATAGCTACCGATAGGAAACGACGCTTCCAGATCTAAGAAATGTCGTGGAGTATTCTATCGGTCGGATCTTAGGGGGGAGGGGTTCAAACCCCAAAACCCCCCCTTGGGCACGCCACTGTACCAGGTCAAGCTATCCCAAGAGCCGGCTGCAAATTTTGACCGTCATCGGATAACGAAATTATATACAGGGTGTTGCGAAATTCGACCGACAACGCTTGACAGGTGATAGCCCTCGTGATTTCATAATCACTGAGATAGGGATATACGGTCTTGAAGTGTTCAGTTCTCGAGATACAGGGCGTTAAAGTTAAGAAATAAAAATAGTCGTTTCGCAATATCTCAAGAAACATTTAATATAATGCATTCAACTTCGGTATATGATTTCATCTTTGAATGGGTCATTTTTTGACTAGGAAGCCATTCCGGAAATTTTATCCAGTGGTGCCCTACAGGGAAGGTGTGGCAACTTTTCGTCCCATTTTTTCTACACCATCGATTGAATTTCAATTCCTCGAATTAATTGTTCAATTTTGTTCAAAATATGCATCACCTTCAACTGAGCTGAAATGAACAGTTTTCGAGATATTCGACCCAAAATAGAAGATTGCATAGTAATATTTCATCATTTTCAGTAGTAGGAAATCATATATTTTTCAGGTGTTGAGTAGATTAGATACTATTCAGATCTCATTCTGTAACTGAACAGAAATAGTTATTCCACGCATAAAGAGAAAACAAAAATTTTTGTAATCTTTTACTACTGAAAAAGATGAAAAATTACTATGCAAACTTCTATTTTGGGTCAAATATTTGGATAGCTGTTCATTTTAGCTCAGTTGAAGATGATGCAGTTTTTCAACATGATTGAACAATCAATTCGAGAAATTGGAAATAATCGAAATTTCATCAGTGGCGTATAAAATATGCGAGGAAGATTTATCACAACCCTCTGTAGTGCACCTCTGGGTAAAATTATCGGAATGTTTTTCTGCTTAAAAAATTAACCATTGAAAGATGAAACCATATACCGAATTTGAATGAATTATATTATATTTCTTGAGATATTGCGAAATTTTATTTTTAATTTCTCAACTTTAACGCCCTGTATCTCGAGAACTTTTTTTTTTTTTCATCTCTTGAAGCGCACGAAAGAGAATCCCTATAATGTTCAAAGAACATCGTGCGTTCCTAGGGAGGATGGGGATGGGAATACTTCCACAGGCAATGAATTCCAGAGCCTAGCCGTTCTATGGAAAACTGAACACTTCAAGACCGTATGTCCCTATCGCAACACCCTGTATATCCCAAACACATGTAGAACTTTTGTAGTGGCTGTGCATCAATATCCTGAGCAAAATGATTGAAAAATTGCACTTTTCTGTGCGGATATTTGCTCTCGATTTCGCGATTTTCTAACGAGATAAGAATTATGCCATCCGATACCTATTGAATGGTAGATTTGAAAAAACTACTTGTGCCACCCCTTAGGCTGAGCCAAATCCACGAAAGCGATTTATTTGCTGCTCTTATTCCGGACATACTTCCGTTATGTGATAACGAGTTGAAACAAGAAGCAAATAAAAGGGGATGATATCGCCTTTGCGAATATCCCCAAACATGTCGCTATTTAAACTGATCTAGATTAGTAATAGAGCGTCAATTCTTCCGAGAATATGTCGAAACGATTATATCTGATGGACCATTGTAAAACTCAATATGTGGATTAGAATACTTGTAGTGTGAGCACCACATGAGTTTCCCACTGGTCCATCGGATATTATCTTTCGACGAGGGCAAAATATTCACGGAGATATCGACGCTCTGCCACTTACTTAGATCAGTTTGAATCGCGGCACGTTTGAATTTTCGCAAAAGGAATATTTTTTCATTTCATATGCTTTTTGTTACAACTCATCACATGACGGAAGTATGTCCGGAATAAGAGGAGGAAATAAATCGCTGTGCCGTGGATTTGGCTCAGACTGAGGGGTGGCACAGGTAGTTTTTTGAAATCTACCATTCGATTGATATCGGATGGCATAATTCTTATCTCGTTATCAAATCGCGAAATCGAGTGCAAGTTTCCGCACAGCCAAGTGCAATTTTTCAAGCATTAAGCTCAGGATAGTGATTGCGACAGGTGCCGTTCGATGAACTACAATGTTCGTTATCATATGACTGTAGAAATCAGCAGCCGACTCTCCTACTAAGCGGTGTTCACAACCAAACTTTTCACATTTCGAATTCTGATTGGTGAAGCATAATTTGGAATTGAACGTGAATTGAACTGAAGCAAATGTCATTCTCAACAATAAAACGTCAACGTGAGTTCTACGACTTTTCTCAGTTGCCTCGGTTTTGTCACTTGTGCTCATCCTAAAATAAAGTTATCATATGTAATACCACAAGTGATACTATATTGCCGACAATATTCAGCGATTGTTACGACAGCTTGTTGCCTAATAATTTCGTCGAATAACATTGTTTATCAAAACTTTCGACAGCGTCATGAGCGAAATTAAAGCAGCAAGCTGGAGTATGTCAAGTGGCGAATATTTCCAGAAATAAATAGTATCACGAGTTGTACTCGTATGAGTATTCCATGATTGAGACAATAAACGAGCGGCTCGCGAGAGTTGCGCACACTGCATCATTCTGGCTTCCAACATAATTGAAGTTTTAAACGTCCAAAATTTTATCAACAGGAAATATACAAGACCTTTTTTTAACGGATAAATTTCTCTTGATAACGAAAAACATTTGCCAATCAGTAATTTTACGAGAAAAACTGACATAAAAAAAATTGTGGCTTCTCTATTGGTAAAGCAAATCCGAAAAAATTCAATGAAAAAATATCGCTGTAATGCGGAAGAAACCGTGAAAAGGGTCGATTCTGATTGGTTCTAGATAGGGTCCCTTGATGGAAATTGACGTTAAAGTCATCTTAAAAGGGTACGGACAGATCATAGCTGCATTCTTTTTTAATGATCTAGAGACTTTAGTTTTGTCTACTGGTATCCCTGACATTGATGTCATGTCACATCCATGGGCGCTACTGAAAATCATTCTAAATTTTAATAATAGGTATGTACAGGGTATTTACTTGTTGAGGAATATCATATGGCGAACGAATTCAAAATTGGAAGGTTTCTGGGGTTTGAGATAATGATTGTTCCGTCATACTTGCAAAATTCAAGATTACGGATCCAATATATACCGAAAGAAATTTCTAATTATGATCTGATTCCATTTAAGATTGGTATCTGGGGGTTTTCGAGGTTGAACTTTGATTTTTTGTCAAAATTGGGAATTTCAAGATAGTGTATCCAATATGGCGAACGAATTTTGTAATTATAATCGGATTCTATTCAAAAATCAAAATTGGCATATTGGGATTTCGTGGGTCGGAGATTATAATTATCTCGTCTTTCGTTACTTTCATCAATAAATTATTCGAAAATGACTTGTTATTCAAGGGAGACGGAAAAATCAGTAAGGTATATTCTATTCTTCATTTTCCTACACATTTTACTTTTTAGCAGCCTACTTTTCGTCCTAGACGAAGTTTTATACATAGTGTGATATTAGTAACTCCATAGATTCTTCTCAGAGTTGGATTTCCGAAAATATATTTAGCACACATGACATGAGTACATTAGTTTTGTTACCTACATCGAGGTTTCCACCATTTCTCAATCATAATAAGGCTATCTGCTCATTTCACTCATAGATAAACTACTGCTCAGCTTGAAATCAGAATTCATTCAGTCAATTCAGTCAAACCTGGTATACAGTCTAAGAACAGTCTCTTTTGGTGAAATATATTAAGCTTTCGGAACAATTTATATGTTCCCTACCTCGCAAAGATTATGCTGGAGTGGTAAACCCTTAAACTAGAGGATTGTTCATCTATATCTTGGTATAGTTGAATCAGGAATTCCATATGGAAATTACGTATGATACGCCAGTGACCTCAATATAACCTAAAAAAACAACGAATGCCAAAAATCTAGTGTTCATCCCCAGAATTGAATAAGGATGGATCTATATAACTGTTTCACAAACACTTTAGAGTGAGAGGAGACGAGGATCTGTCCGTACCCTGTTAAGATGACTTTAACGTCAATTTCCGTCAAGGGACCCTATAGTTCTAGAGACCAATAGTTGAATTAATTGTCATTGTAACATATTTGAATCAGTATGGTCGATAATGAATTGATAACTTATAGTTTTGGAATAATTCATATTCTGACTTTTAACTTCAAACAACAGTTGCCGTTTATTCAACAAGAAATAATCTCAGTTGCAACCCTTAAAACTTTCAAAACTTGGATTAACGAGCATCGATGATTTAAGAAATAACGATCAGTGAAATCGATCTTCCCAACAATCTATACTCACCTACTATTTTATTAGTATCATATGTACTAGAGTGTATAATCTCTGTATATACTGTGTCCCAGGTATATTTTCCCCTTTTGTAAAAATTCAGCAGCTCCATTGAATGATGATAACTCAAAATATGCTATTGAATATATCGATTGCATACAGGGTCAAATCAAAGTACATCTAAACTTTCTTATTTGAATAGGAATACACGGTATATTATTTCATATTAAGGTAGAGCACATTGTAACAAATTCAAAAATACTAGGTGTGATGGATTTGTTTTCCAAAACAGGAATCGGTTATTCTTGCGCGAGAAAAAATTTTTGAGGAAATATAATAGATTTAGGGAAACCAATTATCAATTAGAGTTTCATGCTCTTTTTGAAATTGATCATTTGTATCTCTCAGTCGAAAAATACAACTTGTATATTAAACAATATTTATTACGCATGATCAAATCATTATAGGTTAACAGCATTTAGGTTTGTAGGAAGGTTGGTTCAGCAATTGCCATCCTGCCACAGGACATCCTGGAATATACTTTTTCGTCACGGCATGTATCATAGGATATTCCTGAAAACAAGTTTCATGGTATAAGTTTCATAAACCACTTGGACGAGTTTTAACGCGAACCCAACAAAGCACAGTGCTTTTCCTACCCCCGCATAACAATTTATACGCGAATCAAATGCTACCGATTTCTGAATAGTGTTCATCATAAATCCGTGTTAGATTTATGTGACAGATTTTGACCAATGGGGCTCACCCCTATAACTTTGTTGGTTCTATAAATGATCAAATGAAATTCGGCATGTGTAAGTATAGTGAATAAATATGCAATATTTTATTTATTCAATTGATTTCTGTCACTTCCGGTTTGACCGGAATTTACCCAAATTTTCCTATTTCAGATGAAACACCCAGTATATTTTTACATTTTTCTATAGAGAGTAACATTGTGAGTACAATGACACCCCATTTGTCACATTTTGACATTTATCATCCTGAAATGTTCATTTTTCAATTTTTAATCTACACCTTTTTCAGATGTATTTCAGAAAGCGTCAATTTAATTTCAGAATAGTCACTTGTATTTCAGAAAGCGTCAATTGTATTTCAGAATAGTCAATTCAATTTCAGAAAGCGTCAAATGTATTTCAGAATAGTCACTTGCATTTCAGAAACCATCAATTGTATTTTAGAATAGTCAATTCAATTTCAGAAAGCGTCAATTGTATTTCAGAATAATCAATTCAATTTCAGAAAGCATCAATTGTATTTCAGAATAGTCAATTGAATTTCAGAAAGTGTCAATTGTATTTCAGAAAGTATCATTTGAATTTCAGAAAGCGTCAATTGAATTTCAGAAAGCATCAATTGTATTTCAGAAAAGGCAATTGAATTTCAGAAATCGTTCTCTATAGACTGAAAGCCAGGGACCACCAGACATCATTTCAACAAGGTTGATATTTTTTATCTGTGTTATATCTTATTTGGTGGAATCGTTTTGGGGATTGAAAATCTTCAGTATTGGAAGGGCTTTCAAGAGATACCGGGTGTTGAAAGAACGAAAAAAAAAACTGGCAAGAACATCATTTCAACAAAAGCTGATCTTTTTATGTTCAATCGGATCCTATCATGAAAGAGAATATAGAATTGCCAGGCACTTTCCACGGGATGTTCTCCTGCCAGACAACTTTATGAATCGTGAAAATATCATGACATTCACGTCATAGCAACAGAACTTGATTTTGTAAATGTTATTAAGAAGCCTATTTCACAGTATGAAACAGCTATCAGTCACTTCCTGTTGGACAAACATGTTAAAATCAGAAGTTTTTTATAGCAATAGAAATAAGTGTATCTATGATAGTCCCCTATACCTGAAATTCTTTAATTTGTTCATCAAATAGTATATAGGTACCTAAAGGTACATAAGAAATTGAGGGTGATTAAATTGAAAACATCACTACAGGAAGCACTGAACATCCTATGCATTCTTACATGGAGTGCACTTTCTACTAACTAATCGATCTTAATGCTTTCTGAAGTTCAATTGACGGCTTGACGCTTTCTGAAATTCAAATGATATTTTCTGAAATACAAATGACGCTTTCTGAAATTCAATTGACTATTCTGAAATACAATTGACGCTTTCTGAAATACAAGTTACTATTCTGAAATACAATTGACCCTTTCTGAAATTGAATTGATTATTCTGAAATACAATTGATGCTTTCTGAAATTGAATTGACTATACTGAAATACAATTGACGCTTTCAGAAATTAAATTGACTATTCTGAAATACAATTGATGCTTTCTGAAATACAATTGACTATTCTGAAATACAATGGACGCTTTCTGAAATTGAATTGACGCTTTCTGAAATACATCTGGAAAAGGTGTAGTGATTATGATACTGGATATTGATTCAAAATTTCGATTGTGTGGTATCAACGTATTCGTAACAAAATATCCTTTCCAGATATGGCAATGAGCCACCCTTGTTCCATTCGAAAAATTTGATTTAACATCATAATTATGATATTGTGAATTTTGAATGAACCGGTGAAACAAATGAAAAGTAAAGATTCATCGAAATTATTTTTCCTAGGCAACATTATTCAAAATCAACTGTTTTAACTTATTCATGGCTATCCACATTGAACATTGGAAAATTTCATGACGATAAATGTCAAAAAGTGGCAAATGGGGTGTCATCGTACTCAGAATGTTATTTTCTACAGAAATATGTAAAAATATACAGGGTGTTCAATTTAAAATAAGATAATATAGGTCACTTCTGGTCAAACCGGAAGTTAAAGAAAACAATTGAATACGCCAAATAATTCATATTTATGTACTATACTCACACACCGAATTTCATTTGTTTATCTGTATAAACAAAAAATGTATAGGGGTGAGCCACTTTTGAGAAACATCTGGTATCATGCATCGATCATGTAATCATAATTACTAATACACAGCACGAGGTAACTTACGAATTGAGCCAAGGGCGAGTGTCGTAAATTGTGTGCGAGGGTATTGATAACCATTACATGATCGTTGCATACACTATTTTTTTCTATGATCAATAAATAATAAAATTGCCTGTGCTTTTGATGCGATGTGATTGAATGTCAATTGGAATTAAATGTCAAACAGCTCAACAAGTCTGATAGAAACATAGACACACTGTGATTATACCCAAGTACATGTTTATATAATGCATAGGCACAAAATCTGCATCATAATGAAGAGTACGTATTTAATTGAAATGAAAATCCCTATGGGAATGAAGAATAGTAAGGAATTGGTAACAGATATTTAATTCGCGTATTGTGACACGGGAGCAGAAAAAAATAGAGTATGCAACGATGATATGATGGCTATCAATACACTCGCACATGGTTTCCAGCAAACATGAATAATCGGTAAATTGCCGGGCCATAGTCGTCAACACCGGATATGTGTCGGCAGCGGCAAACCGAAATCGGCAAAATGTTAGAATGAGATCGGTTGTCCCGCCTCGGCTTGATGTACACATATTCATTATGTTTGTTTTTCATCCATCCCGGAATTGACGTTATACAGGATGGGGCATTAGTGCGTCAGAGCTCGATTGCTCGTGTTCTATGATAGCTAGAAACTGGATTCAAAAACGAATATGAATGAGACAACAAGGTCCATAACTAGAAATTATTGCCGCAGACACAGGGGGCACCGGAAAAAATCTAGAGGGTCAGGATCAGTTTTTTTAAATGGAATGCCCTGTATGTTACCACATTTTTTGAAGCATCTGTGTAATCTCCTATAACTCCTATAATATTGTTGACTATATCTCGATCATTTCAAAGTTATTGATTTTTTTGTCGAAATAATGTCATCTGCAGATGCATACCGAAAAAATCACTGTAGTCACAATTATGGAATTCAAGAAAGAAAAATCATAATATCATTTGATGAAAAGATGCGTGATATCATGTAGAATTTTCATGCCTTCAAATTATACAGGGTGGCTAAAAATAATTTTTCAATTAAGAACTTTTGGAAGTGATTTTTCTCGAGTTTTTCAAATGGAACACCCCATATATTTTCAGGCCATTTGGTGTAAAATCGAAACACGAACATCTTTCACCTCAACATCCATATTGATATTCGTAACCATTTTTGTTGAATTATTGAACTTCGAAAATTATAGGTAGGCCATTTTCATCGATACACTTTCTCATCGGTTATTAAAACATCAAAAGTCCAATTAATAATTCATCGAACTCGTTTTTTTATTGAAAGAATTGATACCAGAATCAAAGCAAATAGAAATAGTTCATATGCTAGTTGAATCGTGGAAACCATCCATATTTCTCAAAGTGGTCCAATTGATTTTTGGAAGAAAAAGCAATAAAAGTTCCAAACTCTGTCGACCACAACAATGTCCATAATTATCTTTCAGGTACTTCCGAATACACCATTCCTGTGTATAATAATGGCCTGTGGCCGAAACTAGTTACACTACTTATATTAATAGTATATTATGTAACAAGTGTTATAAACGTCCTTTTAGTAACGAGTGTTTAATAAACGAGTGTCTAGAAGAGTTTATGAACCCGTTACATACTATGCTTTTTCTACGAACTCAAAATAATTCGAAAGGAATGGGAATTGAGAACATAATACATGCAACCAGCGAGACACGTATAAGTGATATTGGATGTAGATGTGTCCAGTCCATTGCTTACTAACCTTTGTTTCACGTTTGTTGTCATGCTTAGCGCAGAATAAATAAATTGTTCTCAAAGATGGATGCTTCATTTTTATACTTCTTGGAGATATGCGAGTACCATAACGTTCTCTTCGATTTCTCTTTCGTCTACATTCCGCATATATTTTCATTGGAGAACTCTGATACAAACGAATATTGTTTGAATAATTCTGATGCAAAATTTGAGAATAACAGTTGACTGTTAATGTTTATTTCTGAATAGTGAAAATTACTAGTTCAAAAATATATAGCGTGTTTTTCGTTTAAGGAAAAGTTACGATGACTGATAACATTGCTTGAGGATCGATCCTCATTACAAACACAATGCTTCAGAAATGTATTCTTGTCCTAAAGAATTGGGTTGTATGCCTTTGTATCATCTTAAAGTTACTATTATTTCAATTAAGCTCACCTTCTTGGTTACTGTAAAATGCGGCCCCAAGTCCTTGCAATCCTTCGTCTTCGTTAGCATCTTCAAGCACTTCTCTATACGTCTCAGCTCACAAATACTCTTCAACTTGTCCAACACGCTTTTCGGCTTGCATTCTTTACATTCGGCACCAGATTTTCTAGTTTCCACATCTTCTTCCCTGTTTTCCCATGGCAGGCATCCACGGACTGCCGGTTTCTCGCATTTTTTCATGCCGGCATTTTTGGCCTTGATAGTTTGTTAGTTCAATCAAGGAAGGTCATAAAGATCGAATAAATCGTGTAGTAGTTCATGTTTGTAAAGTAGTACTCTCGTACTATGTGCTATGAAAAACATACTAAAAGTCTTGAAAAGGAACATTTTCAGATATATTTATGAACACAAAAAATGGATATATACCGGGTGTCCCAACAGTGCGTATTTGCTCGATATCTCGATAATGCTGTAATATATAAAAATAAGTTTCATATAAAAGTTTTATGACACCACAAAGGCCACATTTTAAAAATAGTCCCTGATTCACAGGGTGTTGCATTTTTCCGTAATAACAAAAAATATGTATTTTTCAAATAGAACAACCCGTTTATTTTTATGTAATTAACATGGTCCCTTCGTTGCCTACTCAGCACTGATTTTTTTTCCGCAACAATGCACCGTTGCCAAGTTATTAATTTTTTTCGAAAAAATAGGGAGTGATGCAGGCTCTGAATGAAATAACTGTGATTGAGATGTTTCTTCGAAGATCTGAATTCTGTCTGGTTGATTGACGTAAAGAATACCAAAGTAGCGTGTAAAACTCTGAGCTTCATCGATATTCATACAGGGTGCTTCAACTATTCCTTTCATTTTCGTTCACTACTATTCAAGTTTATGCGATTTTTTTAAATGGGACACCCTGTATATCAGTTCGTCTTCTCTTTCTACATGAAATAACCTATCTGAGGATACCAACATGTTATATGTTATTCCCAACAGTTTCTTGATAATTTGTGTTTTTCAAATTATTATTAGGAAATTGCAAGAAATACCTGCATAATATTTTAGTTTCAAAACAAAAGGAACGACAATAATTACACTTATAATACATGTTCAAAATGTATTCCACCCTGTTCAATACATTTTCTCAATCTCTTCATGAAGTTTGTTCTCACGCTGCTTAAATGAAAAGGCATAATTCGTTGAAATGCCTCACGAATTCTCATTTTCATGTCCTCCCGTGTAGTACCAGCAGTACGATGAACCTCCGATTTTACTGTTCCCCAAAGATAAAAATCCATTGATGTTAGGTCCGGCGACCTAGGCGGCCAAGGAATAGTTCCTTCTCGTCCTATCTACTCATCAGGAAACATTATATTCAACTCCTCTCGAACTTCTCTCAGAAAATGTGCTGGTGCCGCATCAAGCTGAAACCACATTTCATTTTTGATATGATTAGGTAGATGTTCAATCAACCTGGGAAAGTCTTCTCTGAGGAATCGCAGAAACTCTTGTCCATTCAGTCTTTGTTCGAAAAAATATGGTCCGATAACATAATTATCCACAACACCGCCCCATACATTAAGGCTCCATTTATATTGATAATCGTTAACAAGAAGTTTATGCGGATTTTCGGTACTATAATAATGATAGTTGTGCCTATTAACGAATCCATTCCTGTGGAAGGTACTTTCGTCGGTAAACATGATGCTTCTCAGAAATCTTGCATTTTCCGTAATTTTATTTTGCATCGTCCGACAAAACTGCACTCTTTTCATAAAATCGGCTTCTATCAACTCATGGTGCAGTTGCACATGATAAGGGTGAAATTTGTTAGATTTCTAACTCCTGGCAACTGAAGATTTCGATATCTCTAAATCTCTGCTTATTTCCCTTACACTCAACTCAGGATTCTCTACCACTGGAAGACTAATAGCTAATTGGTTTTCATCAGTCAATATTGTTTTAGCGAGATTCTTTTCATTCTATTCGATGTGTCCTGTTGTCTTGAATCTTTCCTTTAATGTTTCAAAACTTTTCACTTGTGGGTGCCTTCTATCAGGATATTTTGCAGCATACATACGGAAGCCAACAAACAATTTTCTTCAACAGCACCCAAAGCATACACCATTCCAATCAACTCTTCCTTTGTATAATTCATAATGAATAACCACAGCTCTCAAGCAAATCACACAACAGGCTGTCAACAAATGTCAGGACTTATTATTTCGATTGATTTTTGGCGATATTTAAAATCATAGCCAACTTCAGTTTTTACCGTTTGGTAAAACCTCGGGTAAAACATTCTTCAAAAACGCGGATAATTGAAGATATCTCATAGTCCAGATCAGAAAATGTATTGAAAATTGATTATTGTCTTTCCTTTTGTTTTGAAATTCAAATATTAGGCAGGTATTTGTTGCAATTTCCTAAGAATAATTTGAAAAACACAAATAATCAAGAAACTGTTAGAAAAAACATACAGTGCGTCCATAAAGTAACGCATAAATTCATTATTGGCTAAATGAACAATAAAATTAGAAATTCCCGAAACAGGTCGATTTTTGATTTCAATTTACTATTGTTTCAAATCATAATCTAATATACAGGGTGAACCACTTTCGTGTAATGATGTCATCACCATTTTTTTCAAATGGAACCCCCCCCCCTTTTTTTTTCAATTTCCAAATTGCCTTCGCTGAGCTGAAAATGTATAATATGTTGCTTCAAATTGGTACAGGGTGGGCAAAAATACAAAAATTTACTTACAAAGTAATAAAAATAATGAATAAACGTAATAAACACATTTAATGAAATAACGTATTGTTATACAACTACTTTGATAAACTATCAAGAACATCCAGCATTATTCCTAATCATTGTATCTTACAGCTTTTATTAGTGATCCAAGCCCGTGGACTATAAAAATCTTTTTCTACAAACGCTTAACTAAGTAGCCTTTGACGCTTTCAAATTCCAGCACAAAGTTGACCTTTTCCCAGAAATGTCATTCTTTGACAGCCTTTGCGCTCGTGAGCGGAAATATTGAAAAAACGCTCGCACATCTCTGTAATCTATACTTATCTATTCTTGAAAACCCCCAATTCTTTCATGATGGAAAATAGTGACAGTGAATCATCAAACACACCTCCTTCCTGATGATATAGCAGAAAGAGCAAGAGTTTGAATCTCTTACCGGAGAAGTCATGGAAGAAATATGAATTACAATATGATACATTCATAAATTGATGCCACTCCGAGATGGTGAATATGTATTCATAAAACGTTTTACTGGCTTATTTTGGTAAAAAATCAAAGACTTCAAAGTCATCAACTCATTGGTCTATATATTCGATGGTACGTATACATGCTTGAATGTTAAAGATAATATCGGAATCAATAAGTATCTGAAACTTATCGCATTTCTCAAGAAACAATCTATTGGATATAAAGCGAGAAAAATCCAAAACATTCACATAAGAAGCTCCCGATCAAGCATATCTGTTGAAAACGATGAATTATATTTTATATTTAAACTCTTTGTTGTCATCAGAAAGACAGTGTATCTTTATTTTATGGCTCAGAGGTCTGAAGCTCAGGTTGCCACGCTGGTGGTTCAGTTTCAATTCTCGGTAGGCCCGACATTTTTCTGGCTGTTATTTCAATTTTTCTTTTTTTGTTTCCTTTGGACATATGGGATAATATGGATTAGAACTTTCTCAACTATTTCAATCGCTCATACTTTCAGGGTAGTTATTTCCAAAAGCTGCGTTAGTAGAAAAAATCTTGTGTGTATTTCGAGCACAAACTGTTATTGCCGCTCTCCGAAGATTACCGCGCTCCGCGCCGCATCGCGCGGTAACTTTCTTTGTCGAGCGGCAATCTATCACTTTGCGCTCTAAATACACAAATAGCTATTTTGTTTGGCATTATCTTTTACCATTTTTTTAATTTGACAAAACTGTCAAAAACATTGAAGCACAGTTTCGTATTGTTAACGCTTTAGAGAAGGTACGTTCGTGAACTTTTTTTACAAAATGCCTTTAACCGAAAGTGACAGGATTGAAATATTAATGATGATTGGTATTGGCGATAAGATGAGGACTCAACAAGAGGTATGCCGATTATTCCATGAAATGCACCCAGATCGTGAACCTATTTCACAATCTACGGTAAGTAGAATAGAGCGAAAATACAGAGAATTAGGACATGTGAGGGATGCAGCAAAGCAAGGTAGACCAAAAATTGATGAAAATATTCAACAAGACATAATTTTGTCGGCTGTAGAAAATCCACACTGTACAGTGCGAGGATTATCTAGGGATTTTGGTATTGGAAAGTCTTCAGTATCAAACATTTTTAAAAAGGTAAAATACCATCCTTATAAAGTACGTCTCATCCATGAATTGGCTGAAGACGACTTTGACCGAAGAACTGAATTCTGCGAGTATATGATGAACCAAAATAACAATTTCATTGATAATGTTTTATTTTCGGACGAGGCAACGTTTTATTTGAACGGTCATGTTAACCGGCAAAACACCCGTTATTGGTCTGATGAAAATCCACACTGGATGCAAGAGTACCATACGCAAAGACCACAAAAAACTAACGTATGGGCTGGTATTGTGAGAAATACA
Organism: Phaedon cochleariae; assembly: GCA_918026855.4. Taxonomy (NCBI): domain Eukaryota; kingdom Metazoa; phylum Arthropoda; class Insecta; order Coleoptera; family Chrysomelidae; genus Phaedon; species Phaedon cochleariae. Next base: position 27,746,646 of record OU896715.1, on the reverse strand, counting down.
ATTATTGGTCCATATTTTTTTTATGAAAACATAACAGGAGCATTATATCTGGATTTCCTACAAAATACATGAATTCCTGATCTGATCCAGCTTTTTCCTGATATTCAAATACCCACTAATGTAGACCGCAGAATCTGGCTTCAACAGGATGGCGCACCGCCACATTTCGCAGTAACTGTGCGCGATTTTTTAAACACAACTTTTCCACAAAGGTGGATAGGAAGAAGGGGACCAGTGGAATGGCCTGCTAGATCACCTGATCTGAGCCCATTAGACTTCTTTTTATGGGGTTATTTAAAATCTGAAGTCTACTTAAACAGACCTGGAAATATCCCTCAACTACAAGACCGAATCAGACAAGAAATACAGAGCATAACACCCGCTATGCTGCAGAATGTTAGAGACGAAAGTAATGCCCGCTTCAGTCATTGTCTAACGGTCAATGGAGAACAATTTGAACATTTATTGTGAATTTTCGTTTGTTTGTTTGTTTTTGGAAGTGTATCACATTAATTGCATAACTACATAATTCCATTTAATTTGTTTATTAGGTACTTTCAGTAACGTATTACTTTTCATAAACAATTTTCATATTTTTTTTTGCATTTTTGTCCACCCTGTACCAATTTGAAGCAACATATTATACATATTTGGAATCAGCTCAGCAAGGGCAATTCTGAAATTAAAAAAAAAAGGGTGGTTCCATTTGAAAAAAATGGTGATGACGTCATTACACGAAAGTAGTTCACCCTGTATATTAGATTATGATTTGAAACAATAGTAAATTGAAATCAAAAATCGACCTGTTTCGGGAATTTCTAATTTTATTGTTCATTTAGCCAATAATGAATTTATGCGTTACTTTATGGACGCACTGTATAACATGTTGGTATCCTTATTAGATAGGTTATTTTATATAGAAAGAGAAAACGAACAAACAGGGTGTCCCATTTGAAAAAATCGCATAAACTTGAATCGTAGTGGACGAAAATGAAAGGAATAGTGGAAGCACCCTGTATGAATATCAATGAAGATCAGAGTACTATACGCTACTTTGGGTATTCTCTACGTCAATCCACCAGACAAAATTCAGATCTTCGAAGAAACAGCTCTTCTTCTTCTTCTTCTTCTTCTTCTTCTTCTTCGAAGCACTGGTGGGCGGGTGAACCCCCTGCACGTGGGCCTCCTTATTCGGGCCCATTGTGCGCCCACATGTTACGACATTCAGCTGGGTATGCCGACTGCCTTGGAGAAGTTCAGCAGCTTCCTCAGCTGAATCTCTTTTACGTCCTCTGGCCTCAAAATTATGTTGCCAAGGACAGCCCTCCTCTGATGCGTCAGTGCTGGACACTCAGTGAGGACATGTGATGACGTTTCGTCATCTTCCAGGCACCATCTGCAAAGGGGGCCATCCTTGATCCCAATAAGCTCTAGGTGCCTATTGAGGTGGTTGTGCCCCGTTAGGAGCCCCACTACCATTTTAAGGTTTCGCCTGTTTAGGAATAAAACCTCTTGCGAGCCTCTTTGAAGGTTCCTTTATGTGGAGCTTCGATTGTCTCATTCCTGGTGTGTCCTGCCATATTTTGAGGAATTGCTTTTGCAGCTGTTCCTCTATAGAGGACATTGCCAGGCTATTTGGTATTCTCAAGATTGGTTCCGGTCCGACCGAGGTCCGTCCTGAACCGATCTTTGCCAGAAACAGCTCAATCACTGTTATTTTATTCAGAGCCTGCATCACTCCCTATTTTTGCGAAAAAATTAATAACTTGGCAACGGTGCATTGTGGCGAATTTTTAAAATGTGGCCTTCGTGGTGCCATAAAACTTTTATATGAAACTTTTTTCATATATTACAGCATTATCGAGATATCCAGCATTCTCCATGTGATGAAAATATTGATTCTTTCTCGGTTCCTGGCTATATGCCACGACGAATATTGAATTACATCAACAACAAAAAAATACTTAGTCATTTTTTCAAGTTTTTTTAAATAATTAGAAAATTGCAGCCTCCAGCGAGAAAGTATAGATACTCGAAATTGAACAAAATAAAATTTACTATAAAAAGGGTTCTATTTATTTTTGGCCTACAATCCATAGTTTCTTGAATAGAGGGGATGAAAAAATGGAGAGGAGTATGGCTCCCACATACCAGTGACAATCAAAGACCCAGTAACACCTGAAACGATACTGAACAGCATCATTTGCTGATGTTCTACTCGATGTGGGAGACGATGTAGGTGCCGAAAAGCTTCAATATCATGCTTCATGGTATGCGTCATGTGACATGGTACCTATCTACTTGATATGGGCAATGATGATAAAGATGACTCGGAAGATGATGATTAATAGTTGATTATTGAAATGTTCACATTCAAGAAGTTTGTTTTTAATGTAAGTAATGTATTTTTTCCCCCCGACCTCGTATTAACGAGTAAGTTAAATGTTTATAAAATTGATCGTTAATGACCCAATTTGTCTATTAATACATAATTGTAGAATAGGCAACCCAACATACACAGCGTCGAATCACTGTTTATGCTATAAATTACGGAATCTACATTTAAATCGAAAATATTGATTTCATCCAAGATTTTACGTTAGTCCTCTCAATTTTCTGAACCGATTTCAATCCCTGTTTTCTAACACAAGGAATTTGTTTTCTATGTTGATTATTTCGACAAATGTCATGATTTACAAAGCACATATACGACCTGTTCTAGAATACTGTTCTCACATATGTGGGTTCAGCACCCAAACATTCTCTTAGATTCCATCCAGAGAAGAGTCATTTGCCTGGTGGGTGATGCCACACTCACTAATACTTTGACATCATTGGAAACGTCGGCGAACTTTTTTATAGCCACTTCCACCACACATTCTTTCGTTGTCAACCTCGAAATATGTCGAACAGCACTATATCAAAACTCGTTTCTATATAGAACGGGAATGCTTTGGAATTCATTGCCTGAGGAAGTATGTCCAAGAACTTATAATCTCCAAAGGATTAAAAAATTATAATCCATATTTTTATTTTATAGAAACGAGGAGAGGAAATCCCAAAATATCTGGAATAATGAATCATACCATTGAACTCTATTTCAACACTTCTTGATGTTTTCACCCCCTGATGTATCTCAGAAATGATTCATTATAGACGATTTTCTCATAGAAAATTTCCTGCTGTTAAATTTTGTAAATCTTCATTTTTTCAAGAACCACATGAAAAAATTACCTTCAAACGCTCCAATACGTTTATCCTCTACCGGTCAGGACTTTTAGTATGTTTATGGCACTTCCCCCTACCACTTTACAAAAAATTTGCGACTACACGATACATTTCCCCTATATTTTGTTCGTTTACTGAATTATGTTAGATAATATCTCGGTTAATGGATATACAGGGTGTCCCATAAGTAATGGAACAAAAGAAGTGGGGTGACGGGGGGGGGTCATTTGTAATCAATCAATCAATCAATCAATCAAATCACGAGAGGGAATTCCTATAATGTTCAATTGGATAACCACATATACGGTTAATTTGATTGGAAATGACTCCCCCCTACTATCCCATTCTTTTGATCCATGACTTATGGGACACCCTGTATATGCATATGGTCAACTTGTAAATAATTGGAAAGAAAAAAACGTGGTGTGGCAGGTAGAGTTTGGCATCCCAATTAATGCTATCCTACTTTTTGCAGTTATATTCAAGGTGTTTCAAAAAAAGGTGAACCTGATGCTGATATACAGGGTGGCCCACGGTGGATGGCCTATTAGAAGTATCTGGAGAACAAAAAGACAGAACATTCTGAAAATTGGAATGCTTTGATAATTGAACATTCTCTATCCGTCTAAAATATTTTCATCGATACAGTGTTGCCACTTCTATCAGATACAAATAGCAACTTCGTTATTTTAAATGGAGCACCCTGTATTTTATTGAATTTTTGATTCTTCCTGAAGAGCTGATTTCATCAAAGCATCACACTTGGGGTCTAGCAGGAATGATTACAGAGATATAGGGTGTTCAAAATCGAGATTTTTCAATTTTAGGATTTTTTTGTGTCGAAACCGTTCATTATCGATCAAAACGGCTTACATGTCCCTATCTTAACTTTTGATTTACTATCTACTGACATTTATTTGGAACAGATACAGAGTGATCAGAATTCAGAATCTTGAAGCACCCTGTATTTTTTTCAATTAAATTCCAGTAGATAGTGAATCAAAAGTAAAGATAGGGACATGTAAGCCGTTTTGATCGATAATGAATAGTTTCGACACAAAAAAATCCTAAAATTGAACACCCTATATCTCTGTAATCACTCCTGCTAGACCCCAAGTGTGATACATTGATACAATCAGCTCTTCAGGAAGAATCTAAAAATGCAATAAAATACAGGGTGTTCCATTTGAAAAAACAAAGTTGCTAGTTGTTTTTGATAAAAGTGGCAACATTGTATCGATGAAAATATTTTAGACTAATAGAGAATGTTCAATTATCAAAGCATCCCAATTTTCAGAATGCTCTGTCTTTTCGTTATCCAGATACTTCTAATAGGCCATCTACCGTGGATCACCCTGTATATATATATATATATATATATAGAGAATACTATAGCTGACCCGGCAAACGTTGTTTTTCCATGAACATTATATTTCTAGAGAATAGTTTTCCAGTTGAATATTTCTCAAAACACTTTTTTTATTTCTTTTTCTTTTCGGCTTGGCTATCCATCATAGCGTGTTTCTCATCTATTCATTTTCATATTTAGTGAACAATCACAATGCGTATCCAAGGTGAAATTTCGAACTTTCTTTGTGAAATATCTTGTTGAATATTGGAATGTTTGCATTTTCATTATGAAATTCGTGTTTCTCAGACAAAAACACGTGAGTGACAAAAATATTCTAGATAAAAAACTAAAGGTGGATTCATGCACCACCTTTCTTAATTTCAAACTCTTCTTGATCAAAACATTGTTGGTCATCTTTTAGCGAATGATTACTGAAAGATTAAATACAATTAATGATGAACGGGATTACCAAGTTTTAACCTATTAGTGAAATCGTTAATGATTGTGAAATCACAGATTAATGAAAAAGTGGTGTGCTTAGATCCGCCTTAAAGCTTGATAAGTGCAAATAAATTACCAAACACCTTGTATTGACGGATAGAACAAATTTTAGAACAAATTTTTAGATTACTTTCGCTTTCGCATTAGAAAAAAAATTCTCTCACTTGGCCCATTCTCCCTTAAGTACAGGTAAACATTTTTGAAAAATTCCAAGTTACCCTTCATCTGGAAAATTACCTTGGCGTTTTCCTCGGAACACTCGGTACTAAACTCTGCCGATATCTTTGCCAAAGGTCTTCCACAGATAACTGTAGGTCTGTATGGCCGGATATGTGCTGGCACGTTTCGCATTTCTCAAAACTGGCAATCGGAAAATGGATTTTGTTATGATCAGGATAGTATCTTTGTGTAGTAATAATATGGTCGACGGCATTTCTACGAAAATTTGGATAGCATAATGGTGATGGTGCTGAAAGATAGGTTTGACACTTTTTGATGTTATGACAGTGATGAATTTTGATTGCCTACCTCGATTTATCGATGTATTCCCTCAACTTACTGGGTAAGCGAAAGTCTTTGTCTCATGGAATACGATAAAAAAAATTTAAGGGAACTTCTTGGATATGGTAGACTTAGGTTAATTTCAAGCCGATTGCATATTTCTCCATATTCGTATGAAATTCAGCAGTAAACTTCACCGATTCCCAGAAAAGAGTGCCGCCAGATATTCTTGGACTTCGGAAAACATATAAAATCGAACGATAGTTTTCAATATCTCCCATTTTGTGATTGACTTCGATGATAGAGGTGTCGAATATACAGGGTGATTCATTCTGATTGAAAATATGAAAATTCAACTAAAACCACCTAGATAAATTGTGTATCCTGTCTGAGTTATAGGGTGTTTTTATCAAAAATTTCGAAATTGTTTGTCAGACCTGCAGGTCCTCCCGGGTTCTTCATGTATTTAAGCATGTTTTCAAGGTTTAAGTGTACTTGGACATGCCGCAAACGGTATGCCATTTTTTTCGTAGCATATTTATAGCACAAACATGTATAATTCTTGAAGACAGCCTTTTTGGAAACGAGGAAAAATGATTTTTTTGAATGCAACTACACCTGACCGTGATTACCTGTTGGGCTCACGCAACCGGTATGCCTTTGTATTTTCAACTAAACTGGTCAACATTGATAACGTCGTGCCCCAAAATATAGCCTGAATTCAAAGTAGAAGAACTCACGAATTTCCTCACCAATTTGAAATCTGGTTCCACCGGTGATTAGCCTAATCTTTTTTTTTTATCGCTTGGAGCGCACGAAAGGGAATCCCTATAATGTTCAAAGAACATCGTGCGTTCCTAGGGAGGATAGGGACAGGAGGTGGGTATTGGAATTTTTTTTGAACTTTTGGAGATTATATGTTGTTGGGAATACTTCCACAGGCAATGAATTCCAGAACCTAGCCGTTCTATGGATGAAGGAGTCTTGATAAAGTGCTGTTCGACATCTTTCGAGGTTGACAACGAAAGGATGTGCTGACTGGGCTTGTCTAGTTCGTCTGATTGGTATTGCTAGTGAAGGGATGATAGCAGAGATTTCCGAAGAACATTTCCCGTGGAAGTATCGATAGAAAAGTGAAAGGTCGCCGACCTTTCTACGGTGTTCCAATGATGTCAAAGAGTGAGTGAGTGTGGCGTCACCCACCAGGCGAATGGCTCTTCTCTGGATGGAATCTAAGAGCATCAGCGTATGTTTTGGTGCTGAACCCCATATGTGGGAACAGTATTCTAGAACAGGCCGTATCTGCGCTTTGTAGATCATGAGAAGCTGTTGAGGTGTAAAGTAGCTTTTCGCACGGAACAAGAATCCGAGTTTTTGTGAAGCAGCTTTTGCGATGGATCTGACATGATTATCCCATGAAAGAGTGTTGCTGATGGAAATACCGAGCATAGATATGGTGGGCTTGGTGGGGATGGTGGAGCCAGACATCACAATATCGGGCATACTGAGTTCCGCCTTTCTAGAGAAAATGCAGGCTTGAGTTTTGGTGGCGTTGAATTCCACTAGGTTGTTTGTTCCCCAGGCTGTGATTTCAGCAAGATCTTCATTGACAGCATTGACCTGCCTGCGCCGTGAGTTCTTAGTTTCCTGGGAAGAAATGGGAATTCTGGAAGAGAACGCAGTATGGAGGGTACTATCATCTGCAAAGCTGTGGATGGGGCAAGTTGTTACTCCCAACAGATCATTGATATGAAGCAGGAATAATGTTGGTGCCAAAATTGATCCTTGTGGAACGCCGGAATTGATGCCAAAGGTATCAGACGATACACCGTCCACCACCACGTGAAGCGATCTGCCTGAAAGGAAACTCGATAAGAGATGGCATAGCTGAGGTGGTAAGCCGTATGATGGTAGTTTGTGGAGGAGTCCTTCGTGCCAAACACGGTCGAATGCTTTCGAAATGTCCAACGCGACAGCTAGAGATTCCCCGTGTTTTTCTATTGAAGATTGCCATAAATGGGTGACGTAGGCAAGTAGATCTCCAGTAGATCTTCGATGGCGAAAGCCGTATTGTCTATCATTGATGATTCCTGAGCTCTCCAGATATTTGATAAGCTCAATATTGATGGCTTTCTCCATCACTTTGGAGATTACTGATAACAGGGCAATGGGCCTGTAGTTGTTGGGCAGGTTCTTGTTCCCTTTTTTGGGGATTGGTTGGACTCTAGCTGTCTTCCAGCATGATGGAAAAATACCCGACCTGTACGAGATGGTTAACAACTTGCAGAGAATCGGTGTTAATTCTGGTGCACATTTTTTGAGGATAATGGGTGGAATTCCATCAGGACCGTTAGCCTTATTCGTTTTGAGACCAAGCAAAATTCGTCTGATAGTGCGTTGACGGACGACGATTTCGGGCATTCGACTCTCAACGGGTGGAATGTCTGGCGGCAGTTTTCCTTGGGAATCTAAAGTAGAGTTTGCTGCGAACATCTCTGCAAAAATATTTGCTTTCTCCTGCGATGTTGTTGCTAACGTGCCGTCGGATTTGGACAGTGGTGGAAATGAGCTATTAGTGAAATTTCTTCCGACCGCTTTAGCAAGGGACCAAAACGAACGAGAGCCATTGGGGCAATCTATGAGTTTCGATCTTATCTTGGCATTGTATGTTTCTTTGAGGTATGTATGTGTCCATTCCGAGCATGATGATCTCGGATTTTTCCGCAGCACACTGTGAAGGGTCCTCAGAGTCAAAGCATACTCTATGCCAAGGAAACTCGGAGAAAAACATGCGGAGACCGTCCCAATCTCCTGAATTGTAATGCCATATAAGACGTGGGGGTGCCGGAGCAGTTGATGGAATGAAAAATGGGCAGGTTGTGGAGATGAGTGTATGGTCAGAATTGCCAAATGGAGCTCGTACATCTATGGTGTAGGGTGCTGAATTATCAGTGAGGAATAAGTCAAGTATGTTAGCTGAATGGTTATTGACATCGGGAATTCGTGTGGGTTCTTTGATAAGCTGCTCTAAGCCGTGAGTGATGGCGAAAGCTTCGGCTTGTCGCCCAGCTTCATCCGTTCTGTTAGAGTGTACGAGCCAAGCAGTGTTGTGTACATTGAAATCGCCCATGATGATGATTTCTGCTGCTGGGTGGTTCTGTTGGATTTGGTCAAGCTTCAGAGACAAGAATTCGAAGAGCTCTTCATAGGATGGATCATTTGGTGATAAGTAGAGACAACATAGGTATTTGGTCTGTTTCTGGCTATCGAGTTTGAACCACATGACATCAAACTTGTTTGGTTCCAAAGTTTTTTCTCGTTGACATGAGAGATTCGTTTTAGAGTAGAGGCAGAGACCTCCCTTGAATCTAAAACGTGTGTGGAGTTCGTACCCAGGACAGAGCAGATAGGTCGTATTGGTGGATGAATTGACCTGTGTCTCAGTAAGTGCCAATATGTCTGGCTTTTCAATTTGAAGGTGTCGATGGACATCGTTGATGTTCTTACTTAGACCTCGGATGTTACATAGGTCTATCTTGAGGACTTTTTCAGCCGATGGTGAACCCCCTCTAGCACCTCTCGCCCGGAAATCCGAATGGAGAGGTATTTTACTTCCGGATAATTTTACTTGAGGAGAACTCATCATCGCGTATTCTGTATGAAGAAGGGAGGTTGGCGTGGAAGGAAAAGGAAATTGGGTTGGGTTGGGTTGGCCGGAACATCAACCAGCTACTGAAACACGGGTAAGTATACCCATTTCACAGTGCCTATGGTTGATGTGGTGGTATCGCACCGGGCGATGGCGTTAACCATCTTCCACCTCTCTTGCCAGTTTGTTGTGGCAATATGAAACTTCTGTAATTTCATTGCTACAGGGTGATGATTGAATGGGTGTAAAATTGCATCGTGGTCGTCACCTTACCGATTGAACAGATAATTTTTTAATTTTTTTTCTCACCTGTACTCTCTTGATTGATGCTTTCTCTCGAAACGTTTTCGAAATTTTCAAATTCAGAGCTTTGATAATCGTGTTATGAATATTCATTCAGAATGATGCATTCTTCCGACGATTAATTGAATGAAATTCAAAGTTGGAATTCTTCTCCGAAGAATCAACGTTGTATGTATAGTCGTCGGATATGTAATCGTGTTCGAACACAGAAAATTCTGAAAAAGTCTATACAAAGTGATACAAGAAATACTGAATGATGGAATGGAGAATAACGTAGTCTTCAGTAGATGAAACGTAGTTTTCTTTGTGTTACTAGTGAAATAATGGAGTGTTACTTCGTCATGAGGGTGTCTGGTGTCTGATCTCGAAATGGTTTTGTAATTTCTGGGATCGAAGGTCATATATAATGAAAGTACGCATTTTTAATCAAAATGATGCATTTTCGTTGAGATTAATTATAAAATTCAAAAAATTACGATTTTAGTTCCAGAAGTATGAAATTCATATTTATTCTTGACGATGGATATACAAGGTGCGATAAAAAATGTGTCCAGATTGTTCCGGGATGAAGGACATGTTTAACCGTGATGAAAATCGCTATGTTCCGAAAAAGAAATATAGTGTCGCTCATTGTCGAAATTTGTGAAATTTATAAATACAGTAACTTTTCATGAGGTTTATACGAGGAAATATGAAAGAGACTTCTGCATATTGCCACAACAAACTGGCAAGAGATTAGGCTAATCATCGGTGAAAACCGATTTCAAATTGGTGAGGAAATTCGTGAGTTATTCTACTTTGAATTCAGGATATATTTTGGACCACGACGATATCAATGTTGACCAGTGTATAGCTTCTACATTTCAATTTGGAACACAGGCAGCTACAGTCAATGGCGTAATCTCTAGGGGTGGGAGGGGAGGGGAGGTCTAGGTCCAATATTCAAAATTCACGAAAAAAAATAGCAATACGTAACTTACCTTGGTTTTCATAAATGTGTGCATCATTTGGTACCAATAACAAAGTAAAGAAAGAAGTATTGAAGGATACAAACTTTGAAATAGAAACAAAAATAAACAAAATAACGGGAACTAAAAATTCGACTAATTCAAATGCACAAAAACTTAGATGTAAACAAAAATTCAATGTACTTTTCATTAGTTGCTTGAATATCCGCAAGAGGGCGTATCGCTTATTTTGAATCGCCTAACGAGGGTGAGCGGCTGAAACATCCTTGGTATGTGCGGTCTCATGAGATTTATTTGTTTTCCAGAAAATCCTACGACTCCCAGGCGTCCATGGACAACTCGGCGTACAGCTCAGGAGAGCAAAGTTTAGAACAGAAAAGTGTGACGAACCTCAGGAACCTCGTCCAATCGAAAGATAGCAAAACTAATCTCAAATCCGTCCCAAAGATGTCCCAGCCGCACTTCATCACTCTGTGGAAAACGGTGTACGATATTTTCCAGACGGAGCCTGAAGATTTGGTAAGAAAATAGTTCGGAATGATATGCGGGGTAGAGGATGAGTTTGGAAACGGTCAAATTGTATTGATTCTCTCCTGTATAAGGGAGATGTCATCAAGTTGAATGCCGAGCGGCAGGTACATTTGTACAGGGTCGATCACAGAACTTGAGTTGTGGGCTCGGATCATATGGTTGGAATTATGTAGGACAAAGTTGTTTAATGAAATATAATTCAGATTAAATGAAAAATACGTGAATGATAATTGATATAATGATTTAACATGTGCAATGCCTTTGTAACTCGAAACAAAACCTTTTGAATCCAATAAACCTGAAGAAAATCAATCAATTAGGTGAATGGAAAAAGCGGCAAGCGTTCGCTGGAAGCGCTCGAGCAACCGCGGTTTCAACCACGGTTTTTTAGTCTACCTTTTGAATGTGACTTTTTAAATGAATTAATATAATATCCAATCATTCTGGGTTGATGTTTGTGATGATTTTTTTATTTCGAAATCTTGATGCCACTTTTGCGCTGTCTATACCATCACTCAGGTGCGTATACAAGATGGGGGGGGGGGGAGTTCATGGGGGTAATTACCCTCCCAAACGATCGAAGAAAATTCAGTGTTTCAATCAAAATTAACATTAGTATTCCCAAAATAAATCGTATGTCATTCAACGCGTAACTAAATTATACATATATAATAATATAACAATCATAATAAATACAAAAAGCTCAAAGTCATTTCCACACAATGCTCATAAAATGAACAACAATGGTAGATTTCGGGAGAAAATCAACTACTTTCCAGGCTAATGCCTACTACTGATAGCAAGGATTCTTTTCTGAATGCCTATTGATTTCGATTTAGACAGGCCACGCTAGACACCTACAGACCGGTTTCGAGCTCTTTGACTCTCATCAGTGCAGGGCAGTCTCCAGCCAGCAGTCCCGAGACCGCCGACTAAGCGTAGCCTAGCCAAACAAAAATCAAGTTGGCATTGTATTCCTTCAGAGGCGTCCTCCATAGACAATATGAGAGCAACGCCATCTGAGTAGAAAAGAAGGAAAGAAACACTTCAAATCCAAAATTTCGATACGAAATTGGCTGGTTGCCCGGCTGGCGTAATTTCAATTACGAAATAACCACAATGCTCAGAGTGGAATGAAATTTTAAACAAATACAAAAAGGTCAAAGTCATTTCCACACAATGTTCACCAAATGAACAATAATGGTAGATTTCGGGAGAAAAACAACTACTTTCCTGGCTAATGCCACGTAAAACATTGAATTAAATGCTCCCGAAATCTATGCATCGACTCCTATAAAGGAATACTGATACAAGTGATTCTATTTCTGAATGCCTATTGATTTCGATTTAGCCAGACCACGCTAGACACCTACAGACCGGTTTCGATCTCTTTGACACTCATCAGTGCAGGGCAGTCTCCAGCCAGCAGTCCTAAGACCGCCGACTAAGCGTAGCCTCGCCAAAACAAAAATCAAGTCGGCATTATATTCCTTCACAGGCTTCCTCCATAGACAATATGAGAGTCACGCCATCTACCATCGTTGATCATTCTATGAACATTGTGTGGAAATGACAGCTTTTTGTATTCATATAACATTTCATTTCACTTTGAGCATTGTGGCTATTTCATAGCTCTAATGTATTTCTTCCTAAAAACTGAAAAATGCCGCCATTGCCAGCAAGGGAGGAGATGTATCCATTTCCTCCCACGTGTGAACATTAACAAACATAATGATGTATATATGATTTTATCAACGAACGCAGTCTATCTCGATCCAAATCATTATGTAATACAAAAAATAGTATGCCATGCCAATCTGGCGTTTTCAGAAAAGTATCTAATCTGTGGAAATGTCGCGATTCGGAGAGTCTTCGAGTGGAGAAATTTAAAAAAACCGTTAACCTAGGATGTGATGTGATTTACGTATTTATTGAATTTTCTTACCGAATAATTACACTCGGGACATTTTTTCAGTCGAAGTAAATTTGACATGTATAATCCGATTTTTGTTGCCTTTAGGAAATTTAAATTTCTAGGTAAATAAAGCAAACTGACTTTGAAATCATTTTTCCCACCTATATGATACCCCGATGGCAAACCTTACTATCAATTCAAAGGCATTGGACTTTGAACAAAAAAATCTTCTTGTGGTTCTTTTTTAGCTTTCTGTCATCCCTGCGAATTACCCCCTCCCCCATATCCCCATGGAACAACGCTGTATACGCGCCTGCCAGCACTGTAGCCATTAACAGATTTTCGTCCAACATTTTCCGCGTTTATTTGTAATAAATAGAAACTATTTCCATATTCATAATTCATATAATCATATAAAAATTTTTATATCGAAATTTGACCCATTTGACCGTCTGGAAGCCACGGGGCTGCGCTGGCAAACGACACGATTTGAACTTTGCCACACAAAGGGACCTTTCGAAAGTAATCAGCCATGTATCGATGACAAGCTTTTTTAGGTAAACAGTTATCCGTCTATTAAGATATCTACACTGCACGCTTATTAAATCTACTTTCTGAAATGATTAGATGCTGGTCCACGTACGAGTTATATTATTTTTTGTTCGTTCTCTTCCAAATATAATTATATAAAAAAACAAATTATGAATAATTGAATAGTGACTGCATTTTTTCCAAATTTCAGCACAAGTAATCTGTAAATAATGAACTATTTCGGAACAGCAGAATTTCAGCATTGTCATTTGCACTACTAAAAAATCTTTTCATCGAATATTGCCATATATATCCTTTATTTGAATCAGACCCCTAAAACTGTGACACTATGTGGACAGACCGTTACTTCAGGACCGCCCATTTACATATAATAGAATCATGTCGAAACTCAAAACACTTCCGATTCTAGTTTATTTTTTAAAAAACATACCAACTTGTTGGGGGTTGTAAGGCCGCTATAAATTATCTTTCCACTCACCCTCGCGAGAAAGAAAGACGAAATGTGTCAATTTTTTCAAAACCACGAAAAAAAAAAAACGTTCCCCAAAAAAGTTGCTCAAATTGTTCACCCTGTAACGCTTTCAATACTCGTCCAATTCTTGTGTAATTTCGATCAAATCGTAGGTTCATGTTCCGGAATGTTAGCCTAAATATTATCTTCTTGAAAAGCTGATAACTTGATCATTATACAGGGAAAAGCTAAAGTTGCTACCTCTACTTCTTAAAACCCTGTGGCGAAATTGAGTGGTTTATCTTGGCTTCATTATGCTTTGAATTGAAGTGTGATTCCTTTTCAACACAATTATTCTTTATTCACGTCAATATCTGAGTTTTAACAGAAGATACGAGTGCTTCAAGAAAGTATGGCATTTTAAAATTTTTATCAACAATAATCAGAACCTACATAAACCTATTGATTAACAACTTGAAGAATTAATATTAATAGAAAAAAAAAAAAAAAGGATTGATATAACTCATTCCTACCTCATTGTCTTAGCAGTTATCGGAAAAAAACGTTAGTTACAAAAAACAAACAAAAAGCAGACTTGTAGTCAATAACTAGTACGCTCTCCTCAAATTCGAATTGAAGCATTCAACCGCCGTGGCATCGAGTTGATCAAATTTCCCAAGTAGGTTTGAAAACTTGCCTATAATTCGTCTTGAAGGGCGAATTGTAGCTCTTGAAGAGTCTCTGACGAGGCCGAAGAAAGGCGAATGTGCCTCTGGAATTCATTCCTAAGATGCTCTATAAGTTCTGAATTATTGTTAATAAAAATTGAAAATTCTATACTTTTATCTTCTCTTAAAAAGAAGATATCGCCGTGAATCAAGAACCATCGTGTTAAAAATGGATCACACTTCAAAACATGATGAAGCAGAAGGTTGGAGAATGGTTCTGAATAATTAATACTGAAAATAAAAAAAAATCCATACTTTTTTAAACACTTGTATCTTCTCTCAAAAACTGGTTATCGACGTCAATAAAAAACATTGTGTTCAAAAGGGATCACACTTTAATCTAAAATTCAATGAAGCTAAGTTTAACCACTCACCTTTGCCACAGGGCGTTAAGAAGTTATGGGTGAAAGAGTAACTGTTTTTCACTGTATAATGATCAAACCATCAGCTCTCTTTAGGACCTTATATTCAGGGTAACATTCTGAAACATGAATATACATTTCGGTCGAATTTTCACAAAAATCGGACAAGAATTAAAAAAGTTACAGGGCGAAAAATTTTGATACATTTTTTGGTGGCCGGTTTTTTTGCCGGTGAGTGTATAATTCAGGCTTTCATCTGAGAGGTGTTATCTGTTATGAATTTTGGTAATACCAATACCTGTATAAGTTCTTATTGTAATGAGTACCTGTCACACCACTTATTTCATTTGTTTTTTTTTTCACTAGTTTTTGTGTTTTATATTTTAAAAGCATTCACAATTCGCATTGATGAACAAAGTATTTGTGTTTTTAAATTTTTGTCATTTTTGTTTTCCCAGGAAGTCTATCATGCCATTGCTAATGTGGGAACATTATTGTTGGAACTTGGTGATGTGGGCAAACAGTTTTTCATCAACAGAGACGAGTCAGATGACAGTTTAGCCACAGCGGCAACAGTTGCATGCGGTACAGGTGTTATTGATGAACGAGTAAGTATAATTAACTGAATGGGCCTGTTTCAGTGAAAAATTCTGTTTCATTATTTCGAAGTACAGGGTGATTCACCATAAATGTCTCCCCCTCTAACTCAGTTATTTTCTAAACCGATTTCAAAATTTAAAATATCATCTTGAATGACTTTCGATAAAGTTTTTTTCCGCTACAACAGAAAATACAGGGTGCTCGGAACAAACGATCTACAGGGTACTATTTGATTTTTTTTATATGGTACACCCTGTTTTTCATTGTATTTTTAGATTCTTCCTGAAGAGCTGATTTGGTCAATGTATCACACTTGGAGTCTAGCGGGAATGATTACAGAGATATAGAGTGTTCAAAATCGAGATTTTTCAACTTTAGGATTTTTTTGAGACGAAACTATTCATCATCGGTCAAAACGGCTTTTAAGATATCTACACAGCAGAGACGAAACTATTCATCATCGGTCAAAACGGCTTTCATGTCCATATCTTAACTTTTGATTTACTATCTACTTACATTTAATAATTGGAACAGATACAGGGTGATCAGAATTCTGAATCTTAAACCACCCTGTTAAGGTTACAATTAAATGTCAGTAGACAGTAAATCAAAAGTTAAGATGGAAACATAAAGCCGTTTCGACCAATAATGAATAGTTTTGAGACAAAAAAATCCTAAACTTGAAAAAATCTCGATGTTGAACACCCTATATCTCTGTAATCATTCTCGCTAGACCCCAAGTGTGATACATTGATGAAATCATTTCTTCATGAAGAATCTAAAAATACAATGAAATACAGGGTGTTCCATTTGAAAAAATCAAGTAGTACTCTGTATATCATTTGTTCCGAGCACCCTGTATTTTCTGATGCAACGGGAAAAAAAATTCTGAAAAATCATTTCAGATTATTTTTGAAATTTTTAAATCGGTTCACGATGTTTCATAACATGAAAAACGCGAGAAAACGCTAGACGAAATCACCTGTGAAGAATCCAATGCAAACCATATAAGATTTGACTTACATATCCATTCTATATTCTCAAGTGCAAGAATATTTCCGATTCATTTTTATCAAAATATGAAATGACTTTACTGGACCAAATACTCACTGCGGATAACAGATAACAAAACAAACAACTGAATAATCAGATAGCATGAGGATTATTTGTTAAAGTTCATCTTGGATTTGACTAGATGGTTTTGAAGATGCAGGTGACAGACGTTTGAAAGTTATGATAGAATTCTTTTCTTTTCTTGATATTTCTGTGAACTCTAAGCATTACACTGTTGTAAGGGTCACAAAATAGTTTGGGGCTGTGAATAATCCTTATAAGTATATTGGGATATTCTTATTGGCACTGAAGCATCTTGCAAGATATATGTATTCAATAAGTGATTATCAGGGACCAGGTGGAACCATTGTCTTCTGTGAATGTGAATACTGTCGTCATTGGTCATATTGAATCTCATAAGGTAATTACTAGCTAAACATTTGGTAGCGTCCAAATATGTATATAGAAGGTGTCCCAGAACAAAGTACCAAGAATTCTACAGGGTGACCAAAATAGACCGATTGAAATTAATTAACCTCCATAAGAAAATGCACCGTTGAGCCGTGAGAGGGCGATAAAGAACAATTTTATTTCCACATTTTCTTTGATATTTCGGAATCCTTGGAACGTATTGCTCTGAAATTCGTCGGGAAATTTACTATAATGAATGTGCATGGAAAACATGTCTTACCATTTCAATCATTATACAGAGAGTTGCATATTTCACATTCTCGTTAATAAAAATTGATCTTACTTTTTGGAGACGGCACTGCAATTTTTTAATAAATTTCCTTGGTTTTTGAGATAAATAGGTAATGAAATTAATTTTGGTACTTCTCCATAGGACTCGTTTATGATGTTAGAATTATCATGTTTTGCTCATTATTTTTTCCTCATTTGTGTTGAGTTATTGACTATTGATTTGGGAGATGGTCATTTCCAAATTTCAGTTCAAGATTTCTGGTAGAAAAACATCATTCCGAGACGAAATAAATGAATTAGATGATGACCAACAATATTATCATATGCTGAAGTAGTTCATAAACTTTATTATTGTGAATGTAAAAACTTCCCAAACGATAAGATTTCCACAAAATTCTCAAGCACACGACATGTTTCGCTAACACAGTAGCTTCGTCAGGTGATATACTGGTACAATGAACTGAACCTGACGAAGCTACTGTGTTAGCGAAACATGTCGTGTGTTTGAGAATTTTGTGGAAATCTTATCGTTTGGGAAGTTTTTACATTTGCCATGGATTTCCATCAAGTAACGGCCGAGTCAATTCAAAATTTATTATTGTGGTCAATAACTGAAAACAAATGAGGCAAACACTTGCGAAACATGATAATCGTCATAATCATAAGCAAGTATGGAGGAGCACCAAAATGAATATTGTTAGATATCTCGGAAACCAAGAATAATTATAAAAACAATGCAGTTAGAAAATAGTGACATGATTGATTTTTCATCCATCGAAATATCAGAATATCGTCAGTGCCGTACCCAAAAAAAAAACATTAGGCAGCATTTTGATCAGCATCAAATTGCGTAACACCCTGTACATTTTCAAATTTCTTCCATAATTCAATATTTTGTGGTATTGATCAGGAAATCAGTTGGTTTCTGTTGAATATTTCAGAAATATTTTTTCTCAATATTAAAAAAACCTGTTCCCAACTGATAGTTATTTATTATACAAGAGAAAAAAGTAGTAGATTTTAGTTCGAGACAAAAAACTGTGAGTTGAAATCTAATATTTTTCCCGTGTGTATCTGTGACAGGTGAAAGTACCAATCAATATTGAGAAGATATTATATTATATTGAAATCAGCAAATTATCTACGTGAAATTTGATGTTTTCTACAGGATTTTCACCTGCGTTGCATCATTGTTTTGAAGTAAACAATTTTAACAATCTGTCAGTCTAATTTTGTGATTTGATTTCAAATAATTGTGAACTCAGTGGTTGTTTAGTAATTTAAGTAACCGCGAAGTGGAATGGGAGATGGAAGGACTTGCAGTTATTTCTCGAAGACATTTAATAACCTGTCAACAGAGATGAATTTCGGTCAATTCAAATTCGACAATATTTTGATGTATCATTTCTCTCCACGTTAGTCCTATTCTCCGTTTCACCTTTTTTAGATGTCCTATTTGTTATCTTTATTTTTATTTCTATCTCATAATTTTTTTGTTAGGCTGATGATAGGCCAATTGTTGTGAATGAAACATTTCCTTTACTTCAAATAATTAATTTGATGATTTCAGTCTCCTGACAAGAACGGCAACCCTTTGACACCAAAATCGGAAATAAAATGGTACATCACCGTGGAACAATTTTTGGCTTCGATACTGAATGCGCAGCCGCTGGTCGACTTTTTCTCCAGAAGAGCTTCGTTGAGTGAAAAAATTCGACAGTTGAAAAGTAGGAAATATAGTAGAATTAGTTCCTTATGCGAAGTACCTGCTATCAAAGTTTGAGAATCTGAGCGATAAATCTCGTAGATAGATAGATAAAGAATCAGATTTTATTTTCATTAAAAATTTTATTATAATCGTTGAGTTGATTTTGATTTTATGAGTCTCCTGAACAAACTTTTGTTTGTACTTTCATTCATTCAACTCATTCAATCGTTATGAAAGTTTCTCTGGTCAAATTAGTGCTTATTTACAGTTGCAACTGTGAATATTAAGAGAAGTGTAGAAGAAAAAAGTGTTTTCTGTCTAATTTACAGTTGCAACTGTAAATTAAGTGATATGAAGAAAAAAGTAAAGCTGCCTAATTCACAATTGCAGCTGCGAATTACAACTGATTTACAGTTGCAACTGTAAATTTGGCAAGTATTCGTGAAAAAATGTTGTTTTGGATGACAGTCTAGAGCTGTCGTACAATCCAAATCAATATGATATTCAATAGTTTGAATAAAAATCTATTTCTGCCAACATAAATTTATGAGTTTTTATATTGTGTAACTGCATTATATGAAAATGTTGATCAAGTGTCGTTGAAATATGAGGGAATGTGAGGTTATTCGAATCCATGAAATAAATTGTTAATGAAGACACAGTTTACATGGATTACACGGATCTTAACCTAATGGGGAAGTTTCCTTTGAATGAATTTTCATAAAATTAGTTTTACACTGATTAGGATTATGCTTTTGCAACCTATGATGACAATTGAAATGATTCTAATCATTTCTATTTTCGAACTAGAGCAATTGAAGGGCTTAATATGAAACAATGACAAGCTACACAAGAATTCAAAAAGAGTTATTGCTCTTCTTAGTTGAACCAATAGTACTACAAGCCACTACAAAATTATTACAGGCCTTCGTTTATAAATGGCGCGAAAAATCTATGGTGACACTATTGCAGGGGTCTATTTTTTTTAGCTCGAAATAATGACACAGAGCCACACATAATTGCCGAAACGAGCGGGGCTGTTCCGGTGATATAATGTATGCTGTGAATTCTGATGATTCAATCAAGAAAAATAGAGAGGTTGAGTCGACATTCAATGACAGTGACCGTGACCCTAACTATATAGAATCTAGAATTCACTTAAGTGATGAAAATAGAGCAGTATCTATTTTTTCCCAAAATGTTACTGGTCACATTCTTATCTATATTATCTTGCATACATAAAGGGTAACAAAGTATTATTGTAGTGGCATGTCACGTGGCTTGTTATATTATTGAATTCTGTTTCAGGTGAATGAATAAGAAAAAGGAAAAAACAAACACATCCGAAAAAATTTCAAGAAGTCGATGGAAATAAAAAAATAATAGTGTTATTTGAGATCCAAAGGAAAAATCTGACTGAATTTCGGCAAATCGTATGTAAGATTATGGGTAATTATTTTAAATTGAATAATATAACAGTCACATTAAAAAAGCTGTTTTTTTGTCAAGTCTGAAGTAATTTTATTAATATTCTTGTTAACATTAGGGCATGACGCATCGATGCTTGTCATTGTTTCACATGGGTTGCGTGCAAGCTCTGTCAGATGATCGACCCTGAAAGTAAAACATTCAAACACAACCTGACTTTTCTAATTTGTTTCCAGAGAATTGAAATAGTTTCCCACAATTATTTTGAAATACAAATCGCGTTTCTCGGCTATTCATTAATTCAAGCATGCCATCACATTGTGCTGTTGAACTATGCACATTGTAATTCAAAAGTATACTCTAGTGACTTACATATAGTTGTCATTTTGATATTTTATCACTTCTCATTGGAAAAAGCAAAAGGAGCAAATAGAAATACTCGTGAAGTTTTCAAAAGAATGCAAGAATATTGGATTCATGCAATCAAACCAAGAAGGAGGACTGGTCTGACATGCTGACGAAATATGATCATGTGATTGTAGATATTTTTACTCTATTAGCAGTATTAGCTTCTATTGCAGAAGTGGCAGAAGGAATTCTAATGAAAACTATGTGAGATCACTATTCCCCTGAAAAATCATATTCGTTCGTCTCTCGCTGCATTTTTTGCGCATTTTACAACAGCACAATGTGATGGCATGCTTATATCAATGAATAGCCCAAATAACACGATTTGTATGCCAAAATATTGTGAAAAACTATTTGAATCCTTTGATTCATTTGTAAACAAATAAGAAAAGTGAGGTTGTGTTTCAATGTTTTACAGAAAAGTGATATTGTGTTTCAATGTATTATCTCCAGGGTCGACCATCATGCACGCGATCTATTAAGCCCTTCAATTAGGAATTATTTTGGCGGAAAACGATGACGTAAACGGTGAATCCAGTGTGAACATGGCTATAATAACTGGCTGTGGAATACAAATCTCTGAGAAGCCCTAAATGAACACGAAGGAAAAAATCAACGTTTCACTTTTTCGTAAGGCTTACTCATGATAATCACCAGTATGTCCTGAAAAATAAATTAATTGAAAAAAATGAAAATCTGATTTCACCTTCATTCTGCTAACCACCAGTGATCCGAAAATATAACATGTCTGACGAACTCTTTCTAGTCTATAGGTATAAAATTCAACTTAATTGAACAGCGCATATGAAGGGTGTTCCGAAATCAGCCTGCTATATTTTAGTAGCAGATTCTCCGACCAAAAACAGCAATAAAAGTTCGAATAAACATAAGCCGAAAAATTTCTTATAAGGGAGCTACGGCCTCCTAAAAGGGAACTCCTGAAGATGATATTGCCTGAATATTTCCGAAACGCCGCAGGGTGTACAGAAACAATGTGATCTTAATAAACTCCACTAGCATGCACCGTTTTCGAGTTGAATCATCTACAGGGATCATCTTTAAAGGGGCTGTAGCTTCCTTATGAAACATGTTTCGACCCGAGCTTATAGCAACTCTTTTTCTTATTTTTGATCTAAGAATCTGCTGTTGAGGTATTGCAATAGTGCAGTATTCCACTCGAAAACGATACATCCGATCGATACGGAACAAGAGGGTCCTTTTTTTCTGTAAAACGGTTTGGATTTCCATAATCCGAGATTAAATTGTCGAAAAATATGCTTACAAAATTGTTGACCAATATTCAATGTAGTCCCACCCTGTATCAACCACCCCTGAATGACATTTTGGATTAATATCATTCTCACTACATTAGGCATAGAAAGCTCAGTTCTTGCACCGGATTGCATCATTATATCACATGGCGTTTCGGAAATATCCGGGAAATATATTCAGGAGCACCCTTTAGAGAGGCCGTAGCTCCCTTAGGAGCCATTTTTCGACTTTTATTTTTATTGAAACTTCTCTTTCCCTATTTTAGGTCGAAGAATCTGATCTTGAGTATAGCAGGCTTATTTCGGGACACCTTGTATAATACTAAACCGTAAATTGGGAAGTAACTAACCGAAAACAACAATAAACAATGGAAACATAACGTTGATAAATTCGCAGCAATCGCAGCTATTAGCAGTGTAAATATGGTTTTGAGTGCGGTTGCCAAATATACTTTACTTATTTTTTGAAAATCCAGTCAGGATCCCTTCACGTTAGAATTTCATTTGATTCTATTAATTTCAAGATTACACATTGAGTAATGAAGGTATTCGAGATGTTATTGTAATATATATATATATATATATATAATGTATTGGGGGATGCAGCAAGTAAAAGCGAAACTCTTTAAAGTTTATCCAAGCTTTCGGAAATGTTTATTTCCTTCTTCAGGGATGCTACAATGATATATCATATTAATGTGCACAAAAATAGATAATATAAATATACATACATCTTTGTTGAGATTAATTACATGGATGTTATAAGATGATAGACATATCATTACACATGGTGCCATCAGTAGGAATAAAAATCTCCACAATAGTCAAGGCAATAAAAAAGGCAAAATACTGACATTTAGAAATTTGTAAAAAGACCAGACGAAATAATTAACATTTTAAAAAATTATTCACATCCATGCTGGAAAACCACGGATGGAAAGTCAGGTTATGGATTAACGCGGTTAGGACCAACATAACCTAATCTTCTCTGTCAATTCCAAAACAAAATCACTCAGAGTGCTGTGTGCACTGGATGTACGTTTAGGTTGGAACAGACAAATTCTGGTATTGAAAAAGAAGAAGAAGTCTTGACTGTCTTCTGAACCTAAACGTACATCCAGTGCACACAGCACTCTGAGTGATTTTGTTTTGGAATTGACAGAGAAGATTAGGTTATGTTGGTCCTAACCGCGTTAATCCATAACCTGACTTTCCATCCGTGGTTTTCCAGCATGGATGTGAATAATTTTTTAAAATGTTAATTATTTCGTCTGGTCTTTTTACAAATTTCTAAATGTCAGTATTTTGCCTTTTTTATTGCCTTGACTATTGTGGAGATTTTTATTCCTACTGATGGCACCATGTGTAATGATATGTCTATCATCTTATAACATCCATGTAATTAATCTCAACAAAGATGTATGTATATTTATATTATCTATTTTTGTGCACATTAATATGATATATCATTGTAGCATCCCTGAAGAAGGAAATAAACATTTCCGAAAGCTTGGATAAACTTTAAAGAGTTTCGCTTTTACTTGCTGCATCCCCCAATACATTAGTTTTCTTCCTACTGGTCAGCAACGACTTCCCTTCTATATATATATATATATGTTTTCTTTTTGATAAGTCATTTCATCAGGCATCCATAAATAATTTGGTTCATACTTTTCGATTAATCACAAAATCAAGATTACAAATATGAAGTAGCCTTTATCAGAATAGAGTCTCAATGCAGGCAATACAATATACCGAATTTCTTAAATTACCCAAACATATAAATGCAAAGGGCAGCGTCACAGCCGCGTTAGCAAAATCGCGTATCAACTCTGTATGAACAAGGCTGTTCACCAATGATGTCATTAGGATGGTGATGGAGCCGAAACCATTTCTTTGAATTTTTGTTTCGAGGTGAATTCTCAGCCTATTGAAAAAATGAGAAATACGTTCATAATAATGTTTCATAAACTTCACGGAGAAATAAAAATCCCAATATAGGAAACTTCCCCATTGATTTTACCTCCCACAGAACCTTAACATTTTCCCACGTGGGAGTAAATTGACAGATTTTTTTTTCAAACCAGTGAACAAACGTCTACTTTCGATTCAGTTAGTAAATAAATAGCTATTCCGTCCGTCCTATTCGGATATATTTGCCATTGAAGGTCAAAATCAGAAAAAGTTTTCAATTGATAATTTGACCCATATCTATCTCAATGTCAATTGTTACATTCGATTTTGAATGTCAAAACGGAAAGAGGAACTTTCAAGATAACATTGTCAATCCATATACAGGTTGTTTCGTTGAGAAACAGAAATACATCAACAGTGGATCGAAGTAACTAAGGTTGATATGTTTTTTCCCATGCAGTATTTATAATCACATAACATTGTCACGACCAAAAGTCTTGATTTGGACAAGAAAAGAAAGAAAATATGTGCTAGTAGTGGAAAACCGTGCGATACAAATTCATATGAAGGGAACAGGGGAAGAACGGCAAGAGTCCATTCGGACGGATTTCAAGAAAATGAAGAAATATTCAATTACTTGTTAGAAACTAAAATTGAAAGGAAATAGGTCACAAACGAAATTTTCAATAACATGTTTTTTATTCAGTAATATAAACAAAATGAACATTTATTCAGAATAAATACGAAAAGATCGAAGTGATTTCCACACAATGTTCATAAAATGAACAAAAATGGTAGATTTCGGGAAAAAAACAACTCTCCTAGCTAATGCCACGCAATGTCTAAGCGTAGCCTAGCCAAACAAAAATCAAATCTGCACTATATTCTCTCAGAGGCGTCCTCCATATGAGTAGAAAAGAAGGAAAAAAACACTCCAAAACGAAAATTTCCATACGGTGGCTGGTTGCCTGACTGGCGTAATTTCATCTACGAAATAGCCACAATGCTCAAAGTGGAATGAAATGTTAAATAAATACAAACAGCTCAAAGTCATTTCCACACAATGTTCATAAAATGAACAACTATGGTAGATTTTGGGAGAAAAACAACTAGTTTCCTGGCTCATGCCACGCAGAACATTGAAATTCATACCGAAATCTATACATCGACTCGTATAAACAAATACTGATACAAGTGATTCTTTCCTGAATGCCTATTGATTTCGATTCAGCCAGGCCCCGCTAGACACCTACAGACCGGTTTCAAGCTATTTGACTCTCATCAGTGCAAGGCAGTATCCAGCCAGCAGTCTTAAGACCGGCGACTAAACATAAATCAATAGGCATTTAGGAAAGTATCACTTGTATCAGTATTCGTTTATACGAGTCGATACATAGATTTCGGGAGAATACAATTCAATGTCCTGCGTGGCATTAGCGTGGAAAGTAGTTGTTTTCTCCGAAATCTACCATTGTTGTTTATTTTATGAACATTGTGTGGAAATGACTTTGAGCTTATTCAACATTTCATTCCACTTTGAGTATTGTGGCTATTTCGTAGTTGAAATTACGCGCGCCAGTTGGGCAACCAGCCACTCTCGTATGGGAATTTTGGTTTTGGAGTGTTTCTTTCCTTCTTTTCGACTCATGTGGCGTTGCTCTCATATTGTCTATGGAGGACACCTCTGAGGGAACATAATACCGACCTGATTTTTGTTTGGCTAGGCTACGCTTAGTCGGCGGTCTTAAGACTAATTGCCTGGAAACTGCCCTGAACTGATGAGAGTCAAAGAGCTCAAAACCTGTCTGTAGGTGTCTAGCGTGGCCTGGCTAAATCGAAATCAATAGGCATTCAGGAAAGAATCACATGTATCAGTACTCGCGTGTATAACGCGTTGATGCATAGATTTCGAAAATATGTAATTCAATGTTCTGCGTGGCATTAGCCAGGAAAGTAGTTGTTTTTCTCCCGAAATCTTCCGTTGTTGTTCATTTTATGAACATTGTCTGGAAATTACTGAGCTTTTTGTATTTATTTAACATCTCATTCCACTGAGCATTGTGACTATTTCGTAGTTATTTATTCAGAACTAATGACGTAACAAAAAATGTAATATCCAAGCATGGATACATGCCACTTTCCATAGCAGCAGGAATGGACCAGGGGTTGCGGGCTAATGCCACTCTTATCAGTTATAGGCAATTTTGTATCTGTTGTTTTGCTGACCCAAGCTACTTTCACCATTTAACGATTTTATTATCTGATAGCATCGAACATCAACTTCCAGAGATACTACAATATCCCATAAAAATAAACTGTAAGCTCAATTTTGCATGAAATTTGACAGATGCCGTTTTCCCCCTGGACCCTTCATATGGAATATTCCCCTCTTCCCATTTGTTTCTATAGCTATTTTTCTGAAATTTGAAACACTCAACATTCTCACTAGACGGCTTTTTTTGAAATATTTGGAAAAATATCGCGCGACTCCAGGAGTGAAAAAGCTGCATTTGGATCTCACCTTCAGGGTCTAACCAAATACTATCAAATATGGTGAATTCTAACCATCTTAGTGACGTTTATTCACCGTCGATGTACTCTCGTTTGCAGATGAAACACCCCGTATAGCATTGTATAATATTTCATCAGTTGAGCAGCTTTTCTATTTTACAATTCATTTTAATGTACAGAAATATACCTACCTACCTACCTACTGTGAATATTATTATCTTTAATTCTTTTATTGAATCTTGAAAAAGTATGAAGTGCAATATTTGAGAATGACCTTGATGAATTTCACTTTGTTTTACCTACAACTGTACTAAGAAAATTTCTCATCTCTAACAATGCAGTACACTTTTTTCGTTTATACGAACACAATATTCAAGGAGGTCCAAGTTCTTGTACACTAATTTTCATCATTCCAAATTCAAGGAAATACGGAAGTTATCCTTCCTATATTTAGCATTCTTCCTTTCTGTTTGAACCCGCGTCTACAGTACAAGTAAAATATAAGTTTGTTTCCAGTGGAATGTTCATTGCCAAAGGTTTCCCGAATCTCTACCGACCCCTCAAAATTAGTGCACAAAAATCTGGACCGCCCTGTGTATAAAGTAATAATTGCGAAATAAACAGGGAAGAAATCTTTATGATATTTGATGATAAACATGTGATAACTTGTTTCGATTTTGAGATACATGAAATGTATCTTTCATGATAGCGAAATTCATTCTGGTTGGTTACTAACAAAGTTGCAGAATGATATTATTCATGATTATTGAGTAACCCCAATGAGTATATTGAGAGTATCTACAGTGTGTTACAATTTGTTTTGTTTTACAAAAATTTCGATAATATGCAAACGATTTGGTCCCGTACAAATACTCCGATTTCAACTTACGAAACAATATCTCATAAGGAGTGTATTTTATCACATCAAATATGAATTCGAAAACTAATAATTCAAATACCTTTTCACATGTCACTCAGCCAGGTACTTTTGAATATTTATGGCAACGTATTATTACTGAATGTCGTCAAACAACTCCAGAAATGCTTCAAAACGTCAGCCAACGTTTTGAGTCTAAATTATAATCATTTATAGCAGTCAATGGATAACACTTTGAGCATCTACTGTGAACTAATTCAGTTCGGAATGATTTGAGTTGAATTTATTCATGGTTTTCCAAATTTTTAAGTGTATACAATGTAATTTTTTTTTTTCAGTTTTTGTTATTTTTTTATGAGTTGTTGAAGTTAGTTTTCAAATGGAGCATCATAATTTAAAATACGAAACAGCTGTTTTTCCGGCAAGAGGGCGCCAAAATAAAGTTACTTAGTGAACATTCACATGGCTGAATAACTTTTGATACCGCACCCTGTTATATAATCAGTCAGATATACACTTCACCAAAAAGTAGCCGCACGTTTAAAATACTTTTCGTCAAAACTACCTACTTCTCCAATTTCGAAGTTTTTTCTTTTTGAATGACATGTTTCCTCCTTCTAAACAATAGTGTGCAAACTGTATTCGCATGTAAACTTCTTTCTCATACATACCGGGTGAAGCAGTTATACCTTGTAAAGTGTAATGGTTACACTATCAAGTTAGAATTGAAAGGACACTTTCGCCATATTATCTTTCTTCAACATTTCTTTTTTGGAGTCACTCCAGTATATGCCCTATATTACTCGAGAAACCATGATTTCATAGAAAATCAATATCCAAATTTAATAACGAAAAAAGGAAACATAATGCGAGGTCACAAGTTGAACGTAAGGGTCAGTAGCGAGTATTCCCGCCTCGGTCAAGAATAACTTCTTGGCAAAGACAAAATTTTAATCATTATCTGCCATGCCATGGTAGCGATGCCGACTTACTCTAGATAATTTCTCACAACTCGAGCGACGTGAGGCCTGGCATATCTTGCATTGACAAAATTCCTTACACTATTTATGTGGTTTCAAAAATCTCCAATAAGTTCCTTTCAGCTGTAAGGCTTCCATTCGTGATCACAAGAGCTATGTGACCAGTCAGAAAAATGCCTTCCGAGACCATGCTTATAATGCTATTTGAATTCAATAAAATCATGTTATCCTATAAATATTGTGTTTCTGGAGTAATAGGAAAGATAATGGGAGTATATTCAAATAAGAAATGGTAAAGAAATATTAAAATATAAATTTAAATTATGACTTTATAATGTATCTGTAACACTGTACAGGGTATTATACCAATTACATTTAACGCCAATATTCAGAAGGAGATAACCTGTCATTCAAATCGTACGAGTAATTTTGACGAAAATTTATCTCAAACTTTTGGATACGTTTTGGTGGTGCGTTAATTTTTTAGGGAAGTATATATTCAACAATTCTTGTTATTTTTCATTGCTATTGATATTCCTGGCAATGCTTTTTCATTTGATAAGTAGGTGAGTATTACTAATAATTATATTGTGTCATATTGATAGGGTCATTCCTTCTCTAGTCTTTCAAAGAAATTCATCACGTTCAGACTCTAAGATTTATATATATATATCATGATATGTAATTGTTAGCTACTATTATCATTATTTACTGAATTTAAATATATATTTGTATATTTGATTCTTACCTATATATGTCGACTGATTTCCTCCATTACTTTTCCTTTCCTATAATACCAATCACCGCATACTGTGAATGTATAGGAAACCTAGAATCTCAAGACTTAGAGATTCTGTAAATTCCAACTTAGAAGACAGCGTTGAGACCCATAAGGAATATCCTTGACCTTCACTTTGATTGGTTGATATTGGAGGCAATATTACACGTACCTAATATTATGACTTATGTCGTGATGTTAGGTATATGTTTTCTTTGTGGAAAGACGATCACGATAGAGGCGTTTTCGGAAACTTACTCTGGGTCGCTAACTCCATCCAGAGAGGTCACGTGACGGATTACTGCAATCTGACTCTGATCACTTACCCAGATGATATAGTTCACGAACGTATTAGGTTATACGGACCTGAGTTGCAAGGACATAACTTAGACATAAACTAAATCTTTTGAAAAAAAAAACACAGAACGAGGAAATCCTAGGTAGATGCGAAATATGTGGATTCTCAAGAATGTCTCGAATAGTGCTTCTCTCTAAGCGAAATTGACACTGGAAATCTATAAAATCATTTTTTTTTATGATGAATTTGTGACACAATTATGTAAACTGTTCATTTTACTTGTAGTGGAGTAGTGTAAAATCACATCTTCATAATTCTCAATGCAAACACGTCTTCGTTTAGGAAAGTATTTATTTATTAGACCAGAAGACAACATCAAATGTGATTATTCCTCTTCCATCTCATCATCATCACCACCAAAACAATTGTCGAAGGTTAATGCTGTTAGTGTTTGGAAGATTGCACTTTCCCTTTTATTCATATTATATTTTTTTAGCTTGAACAATACACAAATAAAATCATAGTAATGTTGATGGTTTGAACAAATAAGGTAAACAAAACAACATAACCAGATTTTCTTATTTGGTAATGCTTTGGAACCCTACTTTCCAGTAGGGTTACTGTTGACAAACCTGAGTTAATTATCGAGTAGCCAACACTGAGGTTTACGAACACGGGTAGGCAACTCGGGTTAGGTTAACGAACGTGCAGGTTGAGGATCGAGTCAACCAATATCAACCCGAGTAGGTTTCCGACAAGGCCTTAGGTCTTTTCGAAAGCTACTCGGTTTGACTCGATCCTCAACCTGCACATTCGTTTACCTAACCCGAGTTGCATACCCGTGTTCCTAAACTTCGGTGTTGCCTACTCGAGCATCAGAGTCTACAAAGGCACTGCATGCGCATCACCAAATATGAACATGTTGTTATGTTACTTTCTTTTCTTTATTTCATTTTGGTTTTATTTCGTGTGTTGTTCGAGTTGAATAAATGGCACGAACTAAAGGAACATTACAATCTTTCCAACATGATATGAGATGGAGGAGGAGATATTATAACTGCCCAGCAAACAATTTCGGTCAGCCTTATGCTGGCCCATAATATGCAGATCAAAATTAGCCAGAATGGTAAAATTTCTGCGGAAATTAATGGGCCAGTATATGTCTGCTGATATATCCAAATAAAAAAAAGACAGCCGCCACGGGATTCGAACCTTGGTCCTCCGCTATCACTTGGTTATAATCATTACAATTCAAACTTATTCCAACTGATATGATGTATGTGTACGGAATATATTTGAGAATAGGAATATTTCATTAATAATTGTCATCATAACAGATATATACAAATGATGAACAAGGAAAAACATTTCCCTCATTCCTATTTCATGAGTCAGACGACTTGCCTATTCTTTCATGGCCGAATTTGATGACTTTTATGATGATACCTATTCAAATGCGATGAATAAATATTAGTATAGTAAGTGGTATAATAATAGTATATGTACTTGGTTTGTATGTATATGTACATCAATTTGCCATCTCGACCTTACCAGACATTTCCAGGTAATGAGTGATTGGTGTAGGCTTTGTTACTAACTCCATGCTCCACCTCAGAAGCAGCATTGTTAATTGGAAGAAAACAGCGAATTGTGCGGAATCATTTCCGGCCGAGGCTTACATATTTTCTGCTTTTCCGGGGATCCGAACCTAGCAAACGTATACTAGTCGAGCGCCTCAACCACTGCGCTATTTCGCCGTTTTGAAAATTAGATTTCTCAATTGAAACATAATCATCTTTTATTTGGTACAGTGCCGGCTAGATTATAGTTGAACGATTTCAATATGCCATATACTGGGTAGAGGATTGTAAGATGTAGGTAAAAACATAATACGAATTGACACTAGTGGCCAGTGCCGGACTGAATCATAGGCAAACGATTCCAATATGCCATACAAATGGGCCGACGCTTAACCAGTGCAGGTCAGGGAGCCGCGTTCGCTTGCCGATCGTGGGTTCAAATCCCCGATAGCTTGGCCATGACTAGCAATCTGCCGATCTATCATGTACTGGGCCAGAAGGCAGCCAGAGATTTGATATGCTTGCTGAGTGATGCTATGTCCTAGTGATATGAATGTATTCTCTCCTAAACGAAGACAAGTTTGTGTTCGGTGTTTTGAGATACGTAACTTGAGTGACCCAGCAAAAGATTTAGACCCATAGCACGCCAAAGTCCGTAACCTAATACTACCTTCGTGAACTATATATTATCTGGGTAGTTGATCTGAGTGATACGTCACGTGATCTATTTGGATCGGCTTGGTGTCCTGAAGTGAATTTCCGAGAATGCTTATTATTATGCGAAGTTCATACATTCGTCGTATTTTTTGTATTAATAAATCCTTGGAACGAAGTCGAACCCAAAGTAGAAATAATGTGATAGATATCGTTTCAGATAAAATCGATTGCAATTCACAAATCAACAAATATGTATACGGTCACAAAGAGAAAGAAACTCGAGGTCATCATCACACTTGTTCAAAAAAGAACAAAAAATGGTAGATAACGAGAAAGAGCTTGAAACCGGTCTGCAGGTGGTCCATGCATTCCTGAACAATTTAAGCACAATTCAGCGTGTAGAAAAAAACATTTGCAACATTATCCGTCTTTACGAATCTTTGCATAGATATCGAGAGGATGTAATTCGATGTTCTGCGTGGCATATAGCCAGGAAAGTAATTGTGTTTTCCTCATCTACCATTTTTCGTTCATATCATGAACCAGTGTGGTAATGACTCTGAGTTTCTCTTTGTGACCATTTCATTCCACTTTGAGTATTTGGCTTTTTCCTAGTTGAATGTATACGGTTAACTTGGAAAATTGAAGTTGGGGGGGTAGCTTTCAGGGGAAGTTTGACAGAAGTTAACTTTGACACAACGGCTTCAGTCATATGGGGTCGACAAAAGTGTAATTTAAAAATCATTACAAGCAGCATAACTGGGATATTGGCTGTATGAAGAGATCTGGGAGACCCAGTATATAAATAGTATTTACAATGAAGAATTCCACGAAATAGTATAAACAGAGTGTAACATGTTCCGTTAAAAATTATTTATGTTTGTCGTACCCCCCCCCTAAACCATACCCCGAAATAAAAACTTGAGCACGCCACTATATTCTATGCAGTATTCTCTGTTGGACGTAGCTGTTAGCTCAACATTATTTTTCATTACTTCGTAGAAGGGGTACAAAAGTATAAGTTTTCTTAATAATCAAAATATGATCAGAATATCTCAAGTTATACAGAAAAGGACCGGATCGTGAAAACCGCAAGCTTCTATAAAAACCTGGCAGTCAATAGAATGCACACATTGAGTAAACAAAAAACAATGTTTTCTCATGTAAATTTATTTTGAAAATATCTTAGTATATAAAAGAAAAACAACAATTAATCAACTATGTATAAATGTACAATATACACAATTTCAAGACAATCTCGTGATAAAATAGGCTCAACTGGAAACAAATCATTTTTTAAAAATAAAATAGTTTTAGGTATGTTAAAATCGATAATTGCCAGCAGCAAAATATGCTCAATTGTTATAAAGCAAGAATCATCTCATAATATGGGAGAGATACAACTATTAATTTCATTATCTCTTTGCAATTAACAAAAAAAATTTCTACAGTTATGTTCACTATTATTTTTCTTGAAGTTTACAAATCTATCACAATATGCCCTTTCAAAAATGCAATATGGGGTGATGCTCTTTATTTCACTTCATCAATACAGACTGCTCGCTTACACTAAATTATGCTGTTGCATCAGTATTAATATGATTGTAAACTTTGAAACGATTGTCGTTTTTTTTTTCATTGAAACGCCCAACAAATGAAAACGCCGCCAAAATACAATCCCTTATACAATTCGATCACACACTAACGGGTCAATTATTCACATCAATTCCATTGAAATTATGTAGAGATAATTATTGCTTTGAGATTAACTATTTTTTTATGATTCTAATCAAATTTTTAATAGTGAATTCACTGTAAATTAGTTCAATTTACTGTGGCAGCTGTATATTGGACTAAGTTACAATCGTGTCTGTAAAGTAGATTTTAATTCACAGTTGTGGATGTAAATTAGATACTGATTTACTCTTCAATTGTTATTTTATCTCTTTGAGAGCACGAAAGGAAATTCCTATGATGCAAATTAGTCTAATGAATTACAGTAGCAACCGTAAATTGTTCTAATTGACAGTGGAACTGTAAATTAGTTTTATCCGCAGTGACAACTGTAAATTGGACTAAATGACAGTCTTGTCTGTAGAATAGCTTTAAATTTACAGTTGCGTTATAATTGTTCCAATTTATTTTTTAATTGTTAATTAAATCCAACAGTTACTTCTGTAAATTGAATGTTCGTACAGTCGTATACACAGGGTGTTTCAAAGTTCGAGTGAAATTGCTCCACATTTCAATGCAATGAAATAGGATTAACAGTTGCAACTGTGAATTAAATAGCTCAACGGTAAATTAAGTCCTCTGTATATTTTAGTGATTCA
Organism: Phaedon cochleariae; assembly: GCA_918026855.4. Lineage (NCBI taxonomy): Eukaryota > Metazoa > Arthropoda > Insecta > Coleoptera > Chrysomelidae > Phaedon > Phaedon cochleariae. The sequence continues at coordinate 27,712,508 of OU896715.1, read as the reverse complement.
GGATTAGCATAGGAACCCAACCATGCAAGTCATTGACTGAGCAGTTAGTGTCATTCACGTTAAGATGAACATATATCTAGTATACAGGGTGTTTCGAAATTCCACCGAAAACCCCTGACAGGTGATAGACCTCGTGATTTTATGTTAGTGAGATAGGGACAAATGGTCTTCTAGAGTTCAGTTGTCGAGATACAGGGTGTTAAGGTCAATAAAAATAGTTTTTTTCGCAATAACCCTTCAAGACTGAATGAATAATCTTCTGAAGTAGTCCATGCCCGAAGTGAGGGGGATGATTAAAGGGAAAAAACCCAAAGTCGTCTCCACAAGTTTAATGGCGAAGTGTGCAGGCAATTCTGCTTATTACTTTTTCTTTCGAGACATGTTTCGACCATTCAAATGGTCATCATCAGTCATAGTTCTGAATAAAGGTGATGTGGAAATGGCGATGGCATGATAAAAACGTTTTCCTAAAAATTATTCAATTTTTATTTTTCTGAAATTTGGTTCAGTTATATAAGCAACCGTTTCCGATTTGATGACATCACAATCGAATATGGCGGACTTCCGGTTTTTCCGGAAATGCCAGCAACTTTGTTTTTTCAAATGGAATCCCCTGTATATTTTTACATTATTCTAGTTCAACAGGTCAAGAACAGTGTAATATTCATGTCAAATGTAATTTTTTTGAAAATGTTGGAATTAAAATTGTTATTTTATTTTACTTCGTTGATAAATGAGATGTCAAAGCTATTCACAATGAGTCCCACATACTAGAGAAACAAATTTTTGTCTGAAAACAATTTTTTTTCTGAAAAATTATTTTTTTGGTCACTTTTCGATGAAGTATTTCACATTTCGATAAAAAAGTCATTATTCTTCAAATGGATCCCCTATAGGCTAACCAGATGTCTGTCTAGAACATGCATTAAGGAATAAAATGACATCATTTTTGTATTTCGGTGCAGTAAAAAATTGTATACGTTCAAAATTCTAGTTTCATGAATTATTCCCTTGCAGTTCGAATAATTTTTCAAGTTAGCTGTGGAAAACAACATTTCTGAATGTTTTGACCTGTTGGATTTTAAAATGTAAAAATATGGGGGTTGAGCTGAAAAAGAGCTTTTTTCTGATACTCCGCCTATTCACCATAGGGTTTGGTAGAATATTTTTGTCTGATTATTTTTTGTGCGTTTTTTTTTTCTGCAAATGATGTATATGAATTATTATTATTATTATTATTATTATATACAGAGTGTTCCATTCGAAAACCCGAAGGCATTTCCAGAAAAACCGAAAGTCTGCCATAATGTCATTAAATCCGAAATGGTTGCTTACATAACTGTACCAAATTTAAAAAAATCCGTTTACGTATGCAGAAGTTACTAGGGTGGCCCGATACCCTGTGCCACTCGGTATATTTATTTACAGTATCATATTTTTCCATCAATAGGAAATTTCGAAATCCCGATAAAAACTACGGGAAAACATGTCCAACTTTCAATCTAACCCAGGAGTCAGGCATGTTTTTCCGTAATTTTCATGCCATCGCAACGTCAGATGATGACCTTGGCTATCGCGAATTGTGGTTTGGTCAGAAGACCCAGCATTCTCAGGGCTACAACTAACGCCACCGTAGAGGCAGCTATAGCCTACCTGCGTGACATCCAACCGCAAACACCGTACTGATGAGGGCCAAAAGTCCAAAACACGTTCAACTCTTCCTGAGGACTAGGTCCAATAATTTTTTTCAAGTTTGCTTAAAACAGTTTCCTCGATATTCCTCCCACTTATTTCTACTTCTTGATTCGGATGTCACGCAGGTAGGCTATAGCTGCTTCCACGGTGACGTTGAGAGGCAGATTGTGTTATTTTCGTATCATTATCACGAGTCGGGTACCGAAACACCACACGCAACCAGTTAAGGGTTAATTTCTCTACTCGTCAGTCGGAAAGGTCGAGTTTGCAGTTGGAAGTTTGAATTGGAAGTGTAGCTAATCTACCTTCATGTTTGAACTTGGAAATTCCGACTACAAAATCCTAGTTCCTAGTTTCAAGTCGGAAAAAAACAAATATTTACCATGAAAATTTCATTCCAGTCATTTTCAACCAATCAAATGCTTTATTTCGACATTGTTACGATGCTAACCAGCAAATGTTTTGGAAATAATCATCCACATGAGCATGTAGACCTAAAATTGAAAAGTTGACTTATGACATATGACAGCTATCATATAATTAGAAAAAAATTAAATAATTTTGACGATATTTTTTATTTTCCGGAAAGCCAGTGAGAAAATCATATAAAATCTTTTATTTATATGTATATAATGTATCTGATACTATAAATTTAATTTCTTTTTTAAAATAATTTCGGTATAAAAATTTCTTACCGAATACATCACGTGCATGACTTAATTGCTTCGCGACTCGTGATAATTCTCAAAAAATTATGTACTCAAAAAAATTTCCAACAATAATTCATTCCCCAGGGGGTTTATAAGTGAAACGTTCTTTTTGTGAATCTTTCCTAAACCCAATTTGCCAACTCGCCTAAGATTGGGTGTCGGATTCGAAGTATCGGCATGCCTACCTGGGGGGTTTTGGAGAAATAGGAAAAGGTTTGATGACGAATTTGGCTTGTCGAAAGTCGATCACAAGCATGTCGATCACAAGCATGTCAACCCAATCTACGGGGGAGAATGAAAATCCGTGTTTTATGATGACTTGGTCCGGCACCTTGGAGAAAACTAATGAAAAAACGATGAGTTTTTCAGATTGGAAATTTCGATTGTTGGGCGCTTCAGGATACATTTTTTTATTATAATACAATACAAAAAATAAATTACTTTTCAATAAATAAGTTAACAATAATCTTACTAACGAAGGTACGGCCACTACTGCGCAGTAGTAATTAGGTTCTACTTTCAAAAGATTGTACATATTTACAATTAGAATGAGCTTGGAATGATAAAACCTAAAATTCGATAAAAAAATGATATAACAATGTGTCCCGGAAGCATATTTACAGATGCTAGCGTGGTTGACACCATGGTGTTGAAATCAGTGAGGTTTTGGACAAACATTACATTCACAAGTGCTAACAGATTTGGACACCAGAAACGATCAGAGTGTTGAAACCAGTGAGCGTTTGTAGTGGGCGTACATTTACATATGCTAACTGGTGTTGACATCGGTGTTACATTTCGCAAACGCTTGTTGCACATGCACATATACACAATTTATACACAAACTTGGCAACATTGAATGTTGTCGGTTGTCGTCCGCATTTCGTTCGTTGTTGCCGTTTTCGCACATGTACTATTACGAAGAAGTACAGGGTTTCTATAAATGATCGTAGCATCATAGTGACCGTTGAAACCTGCTCATGTTGTTTATGGGCATTGAAGCGACCGAATGTATTATAGTTACATCTCCATAAGTGGAAAGGGGCAAATCAATTAAACATTTCAACGGTCACTACGATGCTACGATCATTTATAGAGACCCTGTATGATGATAATGTTTACTTAGCTCTAAAACCAATTGACCCTATGTGTGAAAAATATTGGCATCTGTGATTGTTAGTGTTAACCAATACACAATAATATTTTTTGAATTGAATTGTTAATAACACGACTTGTTTCACTAACACAGTAGCTACTTCAAGAGAGATATATGGAGTTTATTGTACAAGTATTTCACTTGAAGGAGGTTTTGTGTTAGCGAACCATGTCGTGCGATTAACAATTTCGTGGAAATCTTATCGTTTGTGAAGTTTATTACATTCAATACACACAATGAAGTGTTGAATTAGAAACAAAATGTTCCAACCTCTCCGAATCGGTATGGATACAAAAGTATTCAAAAGAGACCAAAACAGATTGGATAGTTAATCGTACATATCCAAATCGAAAAAAAATCTCCTTCCGCGCAAAGGTTTCGTGTGTCACCATTTTGAATGGAACAATAGCAACTGTTTACGCAAGCTAAATATATGTTGATTTTAAATCCTAAGCATAATATAGTGACAGAACCTGCATAGTTTACACCATCTGCCATTTTTTGTTCATTGTCATCATACTTTCAAAGTCAGGAAGCCAGTAACGTAACATGAAAAGTAAGCAGCGTCTTCATTTTATATTTTGATTAACTGATATTTTTTTAGCTATAACACGAACTATCAAGATATTTTTCCCTACTCCGATCATTGTTTGTTATGTGACACTATAAAACTTCAATTTATTATAAACTATTTAGATGCCGTCACTTCGAAGAAGAAGAAGAAGAAGATTTATTTGTCAAGCCAAAAAATACAAAGATTCCACAGAGGCTTCTCTGCTTGGTAGGAATAGTACAGTATATATACTTCACCTATGTGCAACAAGCATTTGCGAAACTCAACACCGGTGTCAACATCAGTCAGCATCTGTAAATGTATGCCCACTATAAACGCTCACAGGTTTCAACACTCTGATTGCCTCTGGTGTCCAAATCTGTTAGCATTTTTAAATGTACTGGTTTCAATACCCTGGTGTCAACACACGTTAACATCTGTAAATATGCGGCCCGAATGTGCCCAGAGTTATACGTTGAAAATACATACATTTCATTTGACAAAAAACTTATATTGCCAAGGTCGGGATCACTTAGTTTATTCTTGCTTGTCCTTGGAATTTTTTTCCAATCAGTGAATCGAAATTGCGACAAATTACTTGGTGAAATAACCTTCTTGATAGATTGATAACATCAACATAAAAAATGGTTCAATCTAAGAAATATATTGAATTGTAAATCCAATGAAGTAATAGCAATTTGTATAATCAGGAAGCAAAGGTGGCAAAGGTATCCATTTCCTCTTATAATATATACCGGGTGGCCCATCAATTTTCTCCGTTGTATTGCAATTAATGAAAAGCCGCTCGAACAGGTCGATTCCAATTTAGCGGGGCACACATTTTTCAGCAATTATCATATTCCAAAGTTGAAACCTCGAATGAAACACCCTGTATTTCATTGCATTATCAAATTCTCCCTGAAGAGCTGATGATGATTACCGAGATATAGGGTGTTCAAAATCGAGATTTTTAATTCCATGATATTTTTGTATCAAAACTATTGATTATCAGTCAGAATCTTTGATTTACTATCTACTGACATATCATTGAAACAGATACTGGGTGACTCGAAAGTTAAGATAGGGACATGTGAGCTGTTTTGACTGATAATGAAAAGATTCCACACAAAAAAATTCTAAAGTTGAAAAATCTCGATTTTAAACAATCTCTGTAACCATTCCCGCTAGACCCCAAGTGTGATACATTGATGAAATCAGCTCTTCAGAGAAAATCTGAAAATGCGATGAAATACACCGTGCTGCATTTGCAAATCTAAAATCGATACTAGTTACGCTTCAAGGATTCAACTTTGGAATAAGATAATTGCAAAAAAATGTGTGCCCCGCTAAATTGAAATCGACCTGTCCTGTCCGAGCGGTTTTTCATTAATTGCAATACAACGGAGAAAACTTTGGCCACCCGGTACCCATAGGATTTTATCAACGAACACATATATTTTCTAAAATCATTATGGGCTACAAGGGTAATTGTTTTGTTGGATGGCAAAGATTGTATAGATGTATATCGACGCCAAAGGATACATGCTGAAGCCAATTAACTTCAACAGGAGTTTTTTTTTTTGGAGTAAATTGGCAACTTTGTTTCCTCATCTACTTTCGATTCAGTGAGTACCTAGATGGATTTTGTTTGTTTGTCGATAGAACACCTGGTACTCATAAACTATATCGCCTAAATACTTCATTGGGACACTTCATACTAGTCATACTTAATATACAGTGTGCCCAAATAACATAACGACTACGACATACTTTTAAGGATGGTAGCAGACAACAATTTTATAAATGCATGTTCGTCCATCACAAAATAGAAATAAATGAACATAGTAATAGTTGATAGGTGTTCAGAATTAATTACACAAAAGCCCGCAACAAAAACAGGAACAATTGATTCTTTTTTTTTATAGATCTATTACCTCTAGAAATGTGATTGTAAATCAACATTAATCAGTTTTCTATGAAATGACAGTTCCAAACTATTTCTTCGTTTTTTGCTTATTGACGAACATTTTGAAATAATGAAATGAAATATGTTCGTTTAGATATCCCTATTCACCACTCCTGAGTGCTTGTCCATGTTTTTGAAACACCCTGTATACTGAATATTCGTTTCCAAATAAATTGATTTCATCATGAGACAGCTGCTTACTGAAGAACCAGCTGCCAAATAAACGAATCAATATATTGAAAGGTCGATATTCTAATGAAAAAAACAGGGCGGTCCACTTTAAACTAGAAAAAAGTCGACAATAAATATTATATGAGAAACATATTAGATGTTCTTGTGACATACTATAAGTACCGGTGAGCAAATAATACATTCATCGTATTTTTTTATCCTATATCAATACCAGTGTATCGATGTGTTTAATTACATAATATTAACATGGATAACGAAACATTTTCAAATTCCATTATAAAATATGAAAAAACCTCTAGTTTTATAGAAAAATGATGCCCACTTGACCAATATTTATGGGAACTTCTATTCTTCAAATAAGGTATTTCATCGATTACCATAATTTTGTTACTATAAAGTGGACCACCATGTATTAATAAAGTAAAACATGTTGACTCGTGGAATAAAATTACGGGGTGTCTCAAAATAAGTATCTCATAAACGAAGGTACCCATATCAATTGCCAAAATAAAGTATGAAGAAAGAAGACTAAGCAACACATTTCATTTAGCAACATGTAAGATCTCAATGTTTTATACGAGGTGTTCAAAATTCCAGTGGGAAACTGAAATATTCTGAAGAAACTATATCGCCCAGATACAATAAAACAATAAAAAATAGAGAATTCTACTTGGAAGTACACAAACTATACAGGGTGGTCTTCAAGTGGTCTTCAAGTGATTGTGCATAGAAGTATGAGTATAACTTATTTTTGTTGAAATCTCTTGTCTTCTATATTCCTCAATGAAATTATCGTTAACTTGAAGAGCAAAAAAGTTATGTGCGTATTTATGTCACAAAACTGACTTATGTGGCGCCCTCTGGAAAAGTCTTCAAAGTAGATAGCAAATTATGATTTCTTCGGACCAAAACTCCTAGATCAAAGTGATTGCAAAAAATACATTATACCATTTTACCTTCCGACACCCTGTAGATATTTGCTTCATTAGCAAAATTTTATCAAGGCAAGTTGGCCCAAATTGTGATATTTTGTAAAAAATTCGCCATACTTCTGTTTACAATTATTTAACGGCCACTCTGTATAGTGGAACCAGAGGCGGATTAGATATGGATAGACCCCTAGGCAAGTGCCCCTCTAGCGGTCATGATATATCATAAATTATAACTACTGATATACAGTGTATATGTGTCTAAATGATCTATGTAACTATTTTGTCTTATGTGTCATTTTGTGGCATTATTTTATTCTTTTCGGAAGTAATATGGACAAGAACACTCATAGGAGAAGCATTGTACCCAACTCTTGCGGTAAAGTACTACTTTATGTATTTGTTCGGTAAAAAACTATTACGATATTGACAATAACCTTCCCTCTTACTTTCTTCACCCCCAACACATACAGTCTTTCGAAAGATTGGGAACGGTCTCATTTCAGAAACGGCTTGATGATGCCCATTCATAAGTGATATTGTCAATGTTGCCAAATCTACAGTTTTTCAGATATTGGGGTAAATCATTTTTCTCAAATGGAACAAGCTATTTATTTTCATTGCAATCAATTCAGGGCTCCCTTATTATAGTATGAAACACTGTGGACTGTTTTATTTGTGTATCAGGATACCGTTCAAAAATGAAGCAAATTTTGAATTGATTGAATGAAATTAAATATCGTGTTGAATTGTAAAAGAAAGAGTTACTCTCAATATCTGAAAGGCTGTTGATTTGGCAACATTGCCAATATCACCATTCAATTGGGCATCATCAAAAACCATCCTGAATAGAACTGCATATTTAATGGAGTCCTTTTTTTGAAAATATTGGCCCGATCACAGACATTCCAACGAACTGTCATGTTGTATTTAAAAAATCACAATAATTTGAAATCTGCTATTATATCATGTAATATGGGGCACTGAACTGATTAGAATGAAAATAAATAGCGTGTTCCATTTGAAAAAATTGAGTTACGTTCAATATCTGTATAAAATTTCATGATTTTTCTCCGCACCGTTTGTGAAATATGAGACCGTTCCCAAACTTTCGAAAGACACTATATGTTGTGAGAGTGGAAAGAGTAAGAGGTAAGGTTATTGGGAATATCATAATATATTTATTTACCTAACAAGTGCAGAAAGTAGCACTTTTCCGCACGCGACGGCAGTTGCACGAACGACGCGGAGTAGAGTTCGGGCAAGCCGCCAAGGGTGGAAGACATTTTCTGCAAGAGTTAGGTAAAATGCTTTTCCTACGAGTGTTTTTGTCCTCATTATTTGAAAAACAGGTTTTAAATAAACAAAATTTAACAATATTGTTTCAAAATGACACATAAGACAGAAAAGTTACACAGATCATTTAGTTAGTCCTAAATATCCCTATTTTCAACCATACAAAGTTACTTTTCTGCACGATTTTATTGAAAATTCCACTCAAATAGGAAGGAACAAAAATGCAAGTGGATAAAAAAATTGGATAAATTACGTTACCATTGTAACGCTAGCAGTCACTATTCGTTTACCAAGGGTTGCGCGTCGCATCAGTTTGACAATAATTGTAAATGTCAGAAACAGAATTAAACAGCAAATGATATTCCAGTAAGTATAAGCCGATTCATGCAACTTTCAATTACATTATCATTACATTATAAGTTACGAATGTTGAAAGCTCGTTTTTTTCATAAAATGCGTTCATGCAACACATTTTCATTACATTTTCATCACATTAGTGCACTAAGAAGTTGACAAACTTTCAACTATAAATTATAATTATATTATAGTTCTAGTAAAAACGACTGATTTGCAAGATTAGATCATTGAATGACCATTTTTTCCATAAAATCATTCATGATTCTCCTCACATATTTTATTCAAAATAAACACATATCCTTAAATGACATGTAAACATTTGAAGAATCCAAGCAGATCACAACCTCGAGTAATTAGTTCATTATGAGAATAAGTAGCATAAACTGGTTCCTCACGGCTAGTGAGAATATAATAATAATATAGTGGAAATGTAATGATAATGAATGTTGCATGAATCCGCCTTATGTGGAGATTTGGAAATATATGAGAGGCAGAAATAGTAAAGGAGATTATAAAAAAATCAACTCCACATAGTACAAACAGAAGTTAACCAATTTAGCGAAACATAACATGGAAAGCAAACAGTCAGTGAAAAATGTGGCAGGAATATTGATGAACTGTGGCTTCAATATGAAGAAAAAGAATGAGGGAGATTATAAAGAATATGTGGTGAAAACAATATTCGCTCGTGATTTTTTCAGAACAGCTCTCGTTGAATTGCCAATGAACGGGAGTATTGGAAAACAACCACAACAAATATTTGGCTAGATTTGAACTTTCGTGGTATTACCCCCGATAAAATCGTTCGGAAAAGTATAACTTTCAAAAGTAACTTCTCTACACGCTCGTAGGAAAACAATTATTGGTAGACGATAGGGTTGACACTGGAAATTGCATTAGAAGATTCTGAATCATTACATTTTAGTTGCGCAAAAAATGTATCACTTGATTATATTTTGATATATGTATTCCTTTTCCTTGATCTTTCTTTTTATGCTGCACCACTAGGTTTCTTGGACGACCACGCGTCCCCTGCCTAGTTTGCCCTAGTGTCATTGAATGGTTAGTTAGATAAGAGTTCGGACATATAAATGACAACTGTTAGTGGTTTCGAATGTTTAGATTCATTAAGCTACACACCTTGCATAATGACAAGAGCACCATAGTAGCCCCTCGCTTTTTCATTCAAAATTGTTTGAATTTGACAATGAATTTTATGAACGTCAAAATTGAAATATAATTTCATAACTATTGAGAAGAAATCACAAATGAAAATGTCCTGCTGTGTAACGAATTATTTATTCAATTTTCCAAAGGAAATATCAACCATTCTCTGACATGAATCGGCCTGAATGGAAAATTAATTTGAAGACAAGCAGAATTTGTGGGTACATACAGTAAAATTCACTTCTTATAACAGAAGGTTTCAAGATCCGTTTGAGAGAATCTGCTGTTCCATCCATTTACAAAACAGACTATTTAAACAAAGAATCCATTATTATCATCACACAAAATGCAGAACAACATTATCATGGAGAAAAGATTTGATTGCAAAACGACATAATGAAATTGAAAATTTGAGAATTGAATTGCAACGTGATATATCATTGAATGGCGTTTTCAATACCGACCAAACTAGCTATAAGCATATCCATATGTGTCTATTTTATCGTATTAAAATGTTGTTACATGCATTCTCTTCTTTTTGATAACTTAGTGCCATATCGCTATAAATTTAACGAATGTTTATACCCTATTTCTATTCTCCATCTAAGGCTATTATTGATTTGACAGAAAATCTAACCTCTGAAATCGTATCTGACAATCAGACACTATTAGGGAAATTGAAAATATAAAGCTGCAGAATATATGTCTTATAATCTTATTCACTCAAATCATTGAAATAGAAAAGGACAAAAGTTCAGCTGTGTCCAATTTCTTATCTCACTAATACCATCCAGTGACTCTAGTTTGCCTTATTGATAATCCACCTCTGAGTGGTTCCTTGATATTTCTCGATAATGTATCACCCACTCAATTCTGAATCACCATGTAGAAGTCCGACCACGATTACTTTGGGACAGCACGTGGTCGCGTATGTATTGACTTTGCATATGTGTTGCGTCATGTGCTGTCCCTAAGTTGTCGTGGTCGGACTCATCTATCACTTTCGTATTTTCAATGATAAAATTTCAAGGATTTAATTTTGAATTGACTCGGCCGTTACTTGATAGAAACCCATAGTAAATGTGAAAACTTCACAAACAATTTTAAATTCGTTTGTAAAGTTTTTACAAGGATATAATTTAATGAAATTGCTCAATAGAACTGTTTTGGTTAAAAAGCTTCAGTCGTTGAGAGGTATTATTCTGGCACACTGTATAAATGATTCGATGAGACATATTCAAACTAGAAACGATACCATCCAGAACTGAAGGTGAAATAAAAATCTGATGAAATCACACTTTCAGCTGATGATATCCCTGAGGAACAATAGCTATTATTCTGGAAAGAATAATAGCCATTATTGTGAGTGGTTTCCTCTACTTTATTCACGACTAATATTACTCAAGTATTATACTTGTGGTTAAAATGCAAAAATAATTAGTATAATACTTACATTGAATATTAGTCATAGATAAAAATATTGTTGAGGTTCCAATTTCAAAATCACTCGCATCCAATTACATTATCAACAATGTAAAAAAATAATATATCGCTTAAATCAATTTGCTCTAATAAAATGAGCTACCCTGTAAAACACTCGCCTGACGGCCAATATTCACCAATCAATAAAATATAAAAACTAAAATGAAGAGCTCACAAATTGTACTGAAACATCCCACGTTTTTGTTCAAATAACAACGAAAATGCTTTGCCCCAGAGGCATTTAGGAGTCTGAACTAATTTTCATCAATTTTCCACCTTCTAATTAAGTATATATTTGCCTGTGAAATAAAAAAAAAATCAGATACTTTCACAGGGAATATTTTGTTTCTTCTCGAATCAACAGATATATATATCTTCAGTATCTGAGAAATGTGTATGTATTTCAAAGAGAACACCTTATACAGGGTGTCAGTTGGTTCTAAGACGGAAAGATACTGTTGTTTCCTTAACTATGATAGAAATCATTCACCCATGAATTTATGAATAATTGATTTCTCAATAAATAATTTGAATCCAGTATTTTGAAAACAATACAATATTGGGCTTATTTGAACTTTTTGTCTAAGAATCCCTCAATGAAGCAGTGCTTAAATTTTGCTACATACCCAATTAACACCGTGTATATGTTTTGCCTCACACTGGAAGAGCTTTTCGTAACTTTCCCCCTTAATATAGGTTGTTTCAAAATTCAGTAACAAGGGTTCAATAGTGTATTTTTCATGTTGAAATAATCGTATATTTTTCCAATAAACATTTACCTATCCACAGAGCACTGATGTTTAAGAACTTTCTTAGTTTTTTCTTTATAGTTCTTTCAGTTTCAGAGATAATTGGCGTTTATTTTTGTATTTTGTTAACAATTTTCTCCTTTTGGTTCGGGATTTGATCTGAATATCTCAAAAATTAAGAAAATTGAACTTCAACGCTCTGTATACCTGTAACGATGCGTTTGCGGACCAAAAGTCTCCCTGTATATTCATCTTCCGTAATTTTTAAATATGGGCAATAATACTAACAATAATTCATTACAAGGTACAGTATCAATTTTTCAGGGGCTTTTTTTTTTTCAGATCAAAATAAGAATTTTTTCACATACATGTGTCCGCAATCGCTTCGTTACATCTACAGACTGTTAAAATTTCAAGATTTTTTTATTTTTCAATTTTTATAGCTCTTATACTTTTCCACATACTCCGATCAAATTCGAAACTCAGGTTACGTATCAGGGTTCACATCATACAGTGTGCCAAGTGATTGTAAAAATCTACAGAAAAACTTTTTTGTGGGGCGCCACTGGTAAATTTTGAAAAACGAAATGAGTTTTTTGTCTCTTGTAATTTTTACGCATCTGCGATCGTTATCGAGAAGAAAAACATATTTCTTTCAAATTGATAGGTTCAATTGAAGTTTTTAAGAGAAGGGGGAACCTATTATCACAATGAAAACAAAAAACGCTACATATTTAGTTTGTGATCTCAATGACAAGTTTTCAAACATTATCTTAAGAATAAGAAACCTAAAGGTGGCACAGACATGTGCGTTTGTCAATCATGCACGCGCGTTGATGTTTGCCAGTGTTTGGACGAAATATAACGTCAAAATTACACACTTGTGCGTCAACCAAGTATTCCGAATTGACCGGAAAAAATCAACGCACAAGCAAAAACTTCAATCTAGTATACAAATTGTCGGTGTGTGGCACAGCGTCACACTTCATTCGCATATATGGGGCTACATTCCGAATTCAACTGGCAGTACTGAATCTACTGATTTTTCATTCCGAAATAAAAAAAATCACGAAATACATGTGAGTAGACATACTATCCATTCCAAATATTTCGACTCAATATTCTACTGACATTGATGACTATCAATAGTGAGTGTGACTTAAGTGAAAATAAAATGATAATATCATACTGTCTGTAGGTTTTTAATATCAGAAAATGCCCGTTATTCAAATAATTGTAGAGATAAACGAAAAACTACAAAAGTGACAATCTGACTACTGACAAATTTCACCAGCTGATCAATTGCTGCTGATTAAGTGTCCCGAATCACAGCACGATTTTATATTTCGGAACACATATTTTCAGCAGAGTTAGTGGACTACAGTGGCTTTATTTCAACTGACAGTACTGAATCTGCTGATTTTTCATTCCGAAATAAAAAAATGCACTGAAAGTGACAGATACTTGTGAGCAAACATAGTATTCATTCCAAATTTTTCGACTCAACATTCTGCTGAAATTGATGGCTATCAAAAGGTAGTGTGGCTTCAGTGAACTGTCATTACTTTAGAGGGGAAAGAAATGTTACATTTATTTTCGTTGTATTTTAAACATTTAGTCATCTCTTATCGATAAAAAATCAATATTATCATATTCATTATCAGAAAATGCCTGTTATTATAATAATTGACGCTTGAATGATATTCAAATTTCACCAGCTGGTCAACTGCTGCTGATTACTGATGAAAACGTGTTCCGAATTACAGCACAATATTTTTGATTTCATATTTCGGAACACAGATTGTCAACAGAGTCAGTGAATTTAATGACAATACTGATCAGTTGAATTCGGAATATAGCCAGTTTCTCGCGTATATTCAAGTTATTGTTCACTGTCAGTAACGATGTCTGATTTGAAACAATTTCATATCTTTATAATTACATACAGTCCCTGAATAGCGACGTGTTAGAATAGTTTCCTTTTTTTCCTTTCTCCATTCTTCCAGAAGATTTATGTGGATATATTTTGTTCTATTTCGTCAATGGGAAACTGATTTTCTTATTATTCAAACCGTGCTAATAAAATGTATTCGTCATTACTGCTCATCGTTCACTAATAAACTGACATGTTCGACAAGCTAAAATGAAGGTCTGTGGGTAAAACTCAAGTGTCATACATGAATTACATACATTATTTCAAACAACTACGCTAGTCTGTTAACGAACCTTGATTTTTTATAAATCGTATTGGAAAATAAAGAAATCTTCAAACTTTAACGCTCTGTAGATTGGTAAAGAAGCGTTTGCGGACACATATTTACACGAAAAAAATTCTTATTTTTACCTAAAAAAATAAGTCCCTAAAATCTTGATACTAAATTTTGAAACACTCTGTATATACAATGTTCTAGTTAAAATTCATGCACTTTTTGTAATACTCTCCCTCCTGTAGAGTGTGTCCCGTTTTCGATGCTTTTGCGCGATATTTCAGTTATCTTTTGGAGATACTTTTTTGTGAAACGAATAATGCCGTACACAGAATTTTCGCAGTTCCTCATGATTTTGAGATACAAGGCGAAGTTGAAAATTGGGCACTTCCTGATCTTGGTTAATTTTAAACTGGAGGATGAGAACGTGGCCTTACATAACTTTCTAGGTATATTACAGTGGCGTCATCATTTTATTTCTATAATTGCTCATTTTTAAAAAATGAAGACAAAAAAAAAATTTTAAAAAAATGTTATAAATACAATATATTTTTGATGAGCTATACGAATTCTGAATCGAACTGGATAGAAATATACAGGATCTTCTATTTGAAAAAAAATGGCTTCATTTTCTTATAATGAGCGATTACAGAAATAAAATGAGTACGCCACTGTATTATAAGTAGAAAGTTATACAGGCCCCGTTCTCATCCTGTCGATGCGTTGAAAAGTAACCAAGATACGGGAGGTGCTCAAAAAGTGGGAATTTTGAACTTCGCCCTGTATCTTAAAAACATGAGGGACAAAAAAGTGAGGCAGTAACGTGAGAACCGCAACACTTTATCTCCAAAAATAACTGAGATATCGCGCAAAAGCATCGAAAACAGGACTCACTTTACATGAACATGTTTCTGTGAATTAGAAAAGGAAAGCTATTTTGATTTTTTTCAGAGGCAAAAATGAAATAGTAGGATGACAGCATTGGGATAAGAAATGTGGCATATTCTTCTAGTCTCCGAACCTCTAAGGCCTAAGGAGTAGCAAACCATTAATCATTCTCAAAATAATTTAGGCCGACATCTGAATCATAATTTGGCATTCAATATTTCCTGGGCCTGTTCCAATTCAATCTGCGAACCCTTATTTTCGAAGATCGATCGAACAAAATCCGAATAAAATTCTAAACTATATCACTGGATTCACCCTCGTCCTCGCGTTCCTTGAAGAACCCCTTCTCCGTTTTGCACTCCCTTATCGTGACAGTCTTCAGATTCACTGTGACGTCAGTGATAAACACCTGAGGAGCGAGAACGCAATTCGATTAATCAACGCATGTTGAGGTTATTTTATATTGGGTGGTCCAGTTTTCAGGACCCAGACTGGTAGCGCCTAGAGTTCCTCATTGTAATTGACACTTTTGTTTTGACGTTTTTTGTATATAGGTCGCGTGCACATTTGGCAGATGATCCTGGAGGTGAATCCTCACTTTTCTCATTCGTTAAAAGATACATAGGCCTTGAATAGTTTTCCACAATTATTCAGGCATTCGAATAATGTTTCTTGGGATATTCATTTATTCCAGCATGCCATCACATTGTGCTGCTGTACAATGCACAAAAAATGCAGCGACAGACAAAGGAATACAGATTTTTCACTCACATTTAGAATTCCTTCTGCAATAGGAGCTAATAAAAACTTATGGAGTTTCTAAGTAAAGGCAAGCTTGCATTCGTGCAATCAAACGGGTCTTAAATACTGACGAAATATGGCATTCACGGAATTCTAAAGAGAAATCACAAGGGTCGTGTGTATTGTAGACATTTTCACTTTTGCAAAAGGAACTCTGAAGAGTTGTGACAAAATTATAGAATGAAAACTATGTGAGTGATTATAGACTACCTTCATTTATGCATTGTTCAGGCTGTCCCATTTTCGATGTCCTGATAACTCACTTATTTTCATGGATTAAGATTTGCGGTTTTCGCGAACGTTGGCTACTTTTTTGTGACACTCATGATAGCCCATACAAACTTTTCAAAACTCGCTTCGTTTTTGAGATACAGGGCGAAATTGAAAAATTTGGATAATGCTATCTCATCGAAAAAGTACAAACTGTTTACGTAGAATCCAGTGGCGTAGCCAGATTTTCAAAATAGGCTGATATTATTCAGATATAACCCAAAGTTATGTTTTTTAAATTGGAACCCTATATATTTTTTTATTTGGAATATTGAGGCTTTGCGCTTCCCAAAAATATATAACATTAATGAGATATTCAAAGTATTAGCCATAAATTGAGATAATATCTCATTTTTCACTAGATTTCTCATCGATGGGCCTTGAAAATATGTGGCAACAGTGTCCATATCACAAATTTTATATTCACCTTGTTGCTAATACAGTGTTTCGTCATACAATAGTTCCAATTATTATACCAACATTCAATATTCAACAATAATCAGCACTATTTATTCACTATAAAATCTACGGATCTATCTAGTAGGTGGTTATGGAAAAAAGCGAGTGCAGAATTCTTCTTCCATCCCAACTATGTCTAATTTTTCGTGGTAATTATATCCTGATTGGTATACGTCATCGTATGAAAAATTCGTAAATTCGACAGGTAGGTGACAAGGCTTAAGACACATTCTGAACTAAATTTGTTCACCTACTAGTAAGGTCCACAGCTTCTATAGTCAACAAAAATATTGCTGCATATTGGTAAATGTTGTATGCTGGTGAAACTAGTATGTGCCGAAACATTGTATCAGCAATAAGGAAAATATGGATATTCGTGATATGGCAACATTGTGCCACATATTTAAAAGGCCCATTATATTGAAAAACTAGAAACTATCTAAATTCATGACTCACACTGGAAATATTGTATACAAGTATTATATATTTTTGAAAAGCGCAAATAATAAATATGAAAAAATATACAAGGTATTCATTTAAAAAAACATAACTTTGGGTTATATCTGAATAATAACAGCTTATTTTGAAAATCTGACTAAGCCACTGAGAGAATGTATGAGTCAGTTTTTACTTTTCCTTTTAATTTGAAAGATAACTGAGATCAATGGGTAGTCCCAAAACGCAACATTTTCAATTCCGCCCTCTATCTCAAAAACGAAGCGAGTTATGAGTTTCACGAAAAAGTAGCCAACGTTCGCGAAAACCGCAAATCTCGATCTTTGAAAATTAGTGAGATATCCCGTTATGACATCGAAAATGGGACAACAGCACAATGTGAAATACGATTTGTATGCCAAAATAATTGTGAAAAACTATCATATGTTTCGCCAGACAAGGAGAAGAATATGTTTTTCGCTTATAACAAAGCCTTCTCGCATTTTCCTTCTTCTACATGTCAGGGAAGAGTATATCCATATTTATCTTCCTTTGTCTTTCATTTTCGAATGAAAGTGCATAGCGTCTCCTCGAGGATACGATAAATTAAACAAAAACTGATTTATTCCTCACATATGGGATGATCGGGCTGGAGAGCCCCCATGGAGGTCGATGACCAGTCGGTACATAAATAAATATATACCAATGATACCATTACTATTAAATCATAATAATCTGAAAGGTTGAATAATTTTTGTAGTACAAAAATTCAGAATCGGTTAAAAATTCATAAATTACAACCAATGAAACATTTTATTTCGTACGCTCATAAATAGTTTTTTTTGGTTCCAAGTTGGAAGGTTCTTTTCCATACTCGTTCGGTTTATGAATTTTGGGTTCGGCTCTTTCTCTCAATACAATCCTGTTCTTTATCATCAAATTAATCTCGAGTCTGAAGTGTTGGTATTAGAAATGTGATAAATAATATTCAACATCCTACCAAGACATTTGAATACCTCGCAAATTTTGTTACCAGCCCCATGCCAGCCGCTTCATGTTTTGTTTCCATATTTGTGAAAGTGTGTTATTGGATGAAAAATCGAATAAAGTGAATTCATTCCCAGTATTTTCACAGTTGGAAACAGAATAAACTTGCATCTCATTCTACCAATTTCATCAATTTGACAAACCTTTGAAATTGATGTTTTGTGCGTTCGTGTACTATCAGTTCCCGCTTTTTCCATCAATTCATTTGGGGTTATGTCTGATTGTCACTGCTTGTCATAGTGTCCGTACTCTAAATATACAAAAATGTCAAAACAATATCATCAGGTATATTGAGGAACTCTACACCTTCTCCAAAGTAATTCAATTACATAAAGATTTAATTATATTTCAGAATATTCACTTCTATTTCAGAAAACGTCAATTGTATTTCAGAATAGGCAATTGGATTTCAGAAAGTGTCACTTGAATTTCAATTGATATTTTCTGAAATTCAATTGACACTTTCTGAAATTCAATCGACTAATCTGAAATTCAATTGACGCTTTCTGAAATACAACTGGAAAAGGTGTGCTAGAAAAAAACAGATGATAATTGACACAATATTTTGAAATGAAAATAAGAAGTCTACATTGTTATACATGCACAACTACAATAATTGTTATTATCAAATGTCAATATTGTCTTGCCTCTCCGCTAGCCCCTACGAGAGCGCCAATTCTTTTTGGAATAACAAAACATTGAAAAAATCTTGGGGAATACCTATCCATGATGACCTCCGTCATTTCTTGCACGCACAAGTCTCTTGAAGACTTCTGAGGGTTGCTCGTTAGGGGGCAACCAAATGTTGGATAAGAACAATTTTAGAAGGGATTTGAAACTGAGTCATAAATATCAGCACTTCAAATCAATAGGTAATGCAATTTCACTCACAATTTTGAATAATCCATGCACCAACAGAAATCAACTATCTAACTAATTATGCAACTTTTCAGTACCAAGAATTACCAGGTAGGTACTAGGTAGGTATTATTGAGTTATCTAAATCTCGATCATTAGTAGGAATTCAATAGGATATTTTTATTGGTACTGAAACATTTTGGAATTATATGTATAAGTATTCAATAAGTTGTTATATTAGGGACCGTCGAAACTATTGGCTTCTGTGAATGTTAATACTGTATTATTAGTCATATAGAATTTCATAAAGTAATTACTAGTTACAAATCTGACAGAAAGCCAGAATGACGTCATTGAACCTGGCATTATTCAAAGTCGCCGAATTCAATTATTGAAAAAAAAATATTTGCGATCATTTTAAATAACGAATGATTGCATCCAATACTATTTATACACGGTATGATCAATATAAAATAGGTATGTGGCGTGTATACAACCCCATTACCACGGTATGATCAAAATAAAATAGGTATGTGGCGTGTGTACAACCCCATTGTCTCGCAACTATTTCATGTCCGTCGAGTTGCTCCAAGGTTGAAACCCAAGACAAAAAAACTACGAATCTCACCTGATCGGCCACCGGATTTCTCGCCAGCCAGTACTCGGAGCCCGGACTGGCCAACAGCGCCATCTCGCCCGCCTCCGCGTCAGTGTCGTCGTGGCCGTTCACGGGGGCGGGTTTCCCCTCAGCGGCGACGACAACGGCGGCAGAGGGATGGTGCTGGTGGTGGGGGTGGTTCTCCGGCTTCGCTTCTTGCTTCTTGTCCGGCCTCTTCTCGTCCGTCCTGCAACGGGGAACAGTAATAATATAGTAATAGTAATATTATGTAACAAGTATTTTACGCACGAGCGCAGCAGAATGGAGCGAGTATTTAATTAACGAGTGCGGCAACGCCACATCTGTCGACACCAACTGCTATCTCTCAATTTTGGAGATATATTTTATCTGGAAGCGTTCAATCTCTATTTCGGAGTGTATTGTTTAATTGGCCTTACATGTGTTTATTCTCGATTTGAAAATGTTTGGACTCACTTTGGGAGTGATATTTCTGAATTCAGAAACGTTTGATCCCAATTTGAGAGTGATGTTACTCAATTTGAAAGCGTTTAATCTCAATTTGAGTTTATTTTTTCAAATATGATGGGGTTAAATCCCAAGTTGGGAGTGCTATTAGCATGGCCGTATAAACAAAGAAGTACCCATTTTTTTACATCGTAATGTGAAGCCAGAGAATACGGTCAAAGTAGGTCACCTGATGTTGAATTGGAGGTTGTCACGTCCTGTCGCTAATAATTCGTACTCTCAGTCTAATCCTCTCAAGTATTTTTACTTACCTCTTTTGTAATCATCTATTCAATTAGATGTTCATTATGATCCAATTCATAGATCTCATGGAATAAATGTCCATAGATAGTCACAATCAAATATTATGAAACTGTCATTATACATTATTTCAAAGTTATTCTGTGAAGGTTACCGAGATTATATACAACAGACAACGCCGCCGCAAAACAGGCTCGTTTCTTGCTTTCGGCACCTTTCGGCAAGTTCGGCGTTGTTTGTTTTATGGTTATGTGTTTGAGGACGTTTATTGTTTTCGTTGTTTTTGAGTGAATTTTCTCATTTTTTTTGTGAACAGTTGATAGACAGAGACTAATAATGGTGTTACACTGCTGGAGTTGCGAAAAAACAAAGTTTTTGTACCCAAATCTCACCTTCCATTCGTAAGTACTATTTATTTACATGTTTGAATTAGAGTTTCATAGGCGTAACAATTGATATTATTTTCTACAAATAGAGAATGCGAAGTCTCAATGTATTTATTCATATATGTATATATCCATTTTTTTTACGTACATGAATTATCTGAGAACATTCCTTTTCAATGCTTTTCTGTTAAGAGGAAGTTGTACTATGATATAAAGCAATAATGCAAGGGTTTCGTTGTCCCTAACTTTTCACGGTCATTTTCCATTTCGAGTGGATGAAAAAAATTGTACATATTCATGAAGATCTTATAAATGTTCCTGCCGTCTCACTTTTTCGAAATATGATTCGGTTCTTGAGAAAAAAACTTTAAAATCATCAAAAAACACGTTATTTTGCAATTTTTTTCAGAAAAAAACTGAATCAAATTTTGAAAAAGTGAGACGACAGGAACATAGATTAGATATTCACAAATATGTATTGTTTTTCTCATTCACTCAAAATGAAAAATGAACATAAAAAGTTAGGGACTACGAAAACCTTGCATGGCAATAATTTATGTCCAGAGAGTGGCGCCGTTCTCAGAATTTATAGGAATTAACATTTATGAAAGGAGATGAAAGATACATTTTTTATTTGCAATGTTTACGAGGGTCTGGCATGTGTGAAAAATTGAAATTTCATAATTTCAGTGGGATATCATATCATCATTATTCCATATCATTTCAGACTGCTCCAATATACCTAGAAATTCAAGAATATACGGCAATGTATATTCTTGAATACTTGTATAATTATTGTATCGTAAATAAAATATTTCTCAATTTGAACAAATGTTTTTTCATCTCGTTTACTAAAAATATCAATATATTCTCATACGATTATAATTTCAATAACACCATTTTGAAGAAAGTGGATAAAATCAAAGATCTTGGTGTCGTTTTCGACAGAAAGATGACATTCTCAGCACATATCGACTATGTTGTAACGAAAAGTAACAAAACCTTCATATTAAGACAAAGTAAAAACTTCAATTCCATTCAAGCATTAAAATCATTATTTTATTCTTTTGTCTATAGCAGACTTAATCACGCAACGGTTGTGTGGAATCCTCAGTATGCTGTGCATAAGAACAGATTAGAGTTGATTCAAAACAAATTTTTGAGATTTATGTACTACAAGGTTAATGGTACTTATAATCACTTGGCAAGCACATGTAGACTTAGGGAACAGTTTCAGTTCTATTCACTAGAGGCTCGTCGAGAACAATCTGATATCTTCTTTTTGTATAAAGTTCTAAATAATTTATCTGATGCTCCAGATCTATTGTCAAAAATCTCAATTCATGTCCCCTCACGTTTTCTTAGACCTAACAATACTTTATTTTTTGTATCATTTTGTCATACAAACTTAGGAGAAAATTCACCACTACATAGAATGAAAAATCTGTACAATCAAAAAATGTTTTCTGTAGATATTTTTCAATCCTCACTGAATGTTTTCAAAAAAAAAAAAAAATCAGATACATATACAATTCTCACAGTGCACAGAATATTCAGCAAAAATTGTAATCATTTCAATGATGAATCTTATTTACTTCATTATCAAATTTTTCAAATTTATTTTAGTTTTTGGGTTAATAATTTATATGTACACCATAAAACTATGTAATAATTGTGGATAACAATCTGGAACTTGGGGTCTGTCGTTATCCTATTTGATTTTCAATAAATGAATAAATAAATAAAATGTTACGGTGAGGTTCTCAAAATTAACATTCAATAATAAAATTAGAAACATATAAATAATAATTGTGAATAAGTATATATAAATTTAAATAACTATTCGAATTGAATTAAATGCTCATATATATATATTATATACCGGGTGGCTACGGAAGTATTGCCTACGGAATATCTCAGTTATTGTATGAAGTAGATTTGTGAAATTTGAAGCGTCGATATAATGAAATAAGAGCTAGAATTTCAGCATATTGACATGTCGAAGTTAACTTCCGGTCTGACCGGAAGTAACATCAACTTTCTTATTTCAAATGGAAACCCTATTTTTTTTCTTTTCCCTTTATTCAGCATTCAATTCCCTTTCTAATGACATATCACAAGTTGGTATCTAACCAGAAACTAGATCAGAAAAAAATTATTATTGAAATTCACCGAGTAGGCCGTGGAAGCAAAATGAAAGCCAAAAATTGAAAAGTTGGCCTATGGAAACCATACGTCACTTGATAACAGTTGCTACTACTGTGATATTTTATTTTCATTCGTCGACGTTATAGAAAGCCGCCAAAAAAATATTGGAAAAATTGGGAAAAAAACAATACTCTGTATAGGTCCATAACTTAAATAGGAACATACAACTTTTTCTTGCCTGTACTATTCAGCATAACCATTCCTTTCTAATGATATAATAGAAAGTCATTTTTTGAAATGAAATGCCAAAAAATCCAATTATTATTCTTCAAATAACAAAAAAACAGATTTATCAAAAAAAAAATTCAAATTGATAATTTTTTTCTGATCTAGTTTCTGGTTTGGACACCAACTTGTGATATGCCATCAAAAAGGGAATTGAATGCTGAATAAAGCGAAAAGAAAAACAATAGGGTTTCCATTTAAAATAAGAAAGTTGATGTAACTTCCGGTCAGACCAGAAGTCAACTTCGACATGTCAATATGCTCAAATTCTAGCTATTATGTCATTATATCGACGCTCCAAATTTCACGAACCTATTTCATACAATAACTGAGATATTCCGTAGGCAATACTTCCGTAGCCACCCGGTATACATGATGTCTCATTTCCTAATGAGACAATTTTTCCCTTGTGATAATTTAATATTATTGTTAAATATTCATTGACCTATGTACATTTGTTTCTTATCCTTACTACAAGGTTCACTTTAAGGTTTTTCCCAGTTTATTAAAAATACCTATCTGTATGTTCCAATGTATATTTTGTAAACGTTTTTGAATAAACTTTTATTATTATTATTAATATTCCTTGAGTTCCAAAATCATGGAATATTTTGAAAAATAAAACGTTATGAACGTTTATTAATGCATATAATTTGAATTAGGATAACCTGGGGAATAATAAGGACGGTCGAATCCAAAACAATTGTGGAAACGATCGAAAATCTACTGCCATCCAGTTATAGGCATATCAAAACAATATTTAACGAAATAAAAAAGAATGCACTTTTTTGTCGATATCAAAGTATTCTCGACGACGACTCATTAGCGCTGCGGTTTGACAGGCGTCTACTGTTCTTTGACCCTCGCCGCATGATTTATCAATCAATCTGTCATTATTATTATACATTTGTGATGTAATAGAAATTGTAGATACCTAGCTCCTATAATTCTATATTTTTTATTACTTATTTTTTTATTTCTGTGTTATTTGCATTACATGTCATATAGAAAGCAAGTATAATTATAATGTATCATAGTTTCAAAAATAAAAATGAAATGATACTCAGTCATATTGTCTAGTAATAATCCTTATCCTTATTATAAACTGTTAGCCATGAATGAGGATATAGTTGACAGTATTTTGCATCTGCATCGTTATCAAATAGATTCGCAAACTGATCGGATTGAGTGATCTACAATTAATCAGACAAAAAGTTGTTCTTCAGGGGGTCAAAAAAGTGGTTGATGAAGAAGTGAAAATAATAGATAACATAGTGTATATAAATTTATTTTGACCTCATTAGACGTGGTAGTTCTGTGTCCCAGCAATTTTGGGACACTCTTTATAGTTGTTTTGTTGGTGTATCATATGGAAAAAGATACAGAACTTTCAATGATTCCTTATATAGTACCGAAATTTCATTATTTTGATAATCTATTCTGTGTACCAGTTCACCACACCACAGTTATATAAAATCCATTATTCAATATGTGAAAACCAGAAATCGGAAAAAACGTTTCTATAGGTAGGTAGGCATCAAAGAGGGTATTTTCGCCAAATTAATTTATAATTTTCCAATAGATGAAACGTTTTGTCCAAACACAAAACTGTATTTGATATGTTCACTTGGTATAACCCATAGCGACCCGTATTGATAAACGGTCATATAGTGATTGGTATTCAGTTTTTAGTAGCTCTTTGCATTTTGGATTCCGAAATTTACTATCATGATAATTCATTTTCGCACGCCGCTGTCGTTTGAGGAAATAGCACAGTCTATCGTTACCGTTTCCCTTCCCCTCAACCCGCTTGCCTACATCTCAAAACATTATATGCTGAAAGTATTGAGTTGCTGTGTCCTTCTTTTTTATACGTCCATGGTTTGATCTCAATTTGGGAGTATTACAGTTGAAAATTGTTGAGTGTTCAATACCAATTTCAGAGTGTTATTTTTCAATTTGGAAGAGTTTAATTGCTATTTGGGAAATTTTGGAGGGATTCTTCAATCTGGAAGCGTTTGATCTCAATTTGGGAGTTTTACAGTTGAAAATTGTCAAATCTCAATTTTGGAGTTCGTTTTCAAATTTGGAAGCGTTAAATCTCAATTTGGGAGTGTATAGTGATCAATTTCAATTTGAGTGATAATTATTGATTATTTTCAATTTGAAAGTGTTAATTGAATTGAATGTGTATTCCCAATTTGAAAACGTTTCTTAATAAAAATAATAATAATAATAAACGCTCTTTATTGGTTATGAATTACAACCAAAAGGCCATTGACCGGAGTCCTGCAGCCAGTCAATTTCAATATACATGGTATTTCAATAATTTCATTTGCATAAAAATGTGAATAAAAAAAAAGGATTTAAATTTATAAATCTTTAGTCCAACTGATCTTCACTAAATGATGTAAGTATTTCTTCTATTGTTCTTCCTGGGAATTTGAAACGTGATCTCACATCTTCTCTTAGAATCAAGTGGGGTATTAAAAGCTCCATGTTGCTGGTCTTTAGGGCGAATTTTTGAAATAACTTCCTCAGTTTCTCTTGTATTGGTTCTATTTTAGTTTTAAGGTACAATTATTGATTTTATTGGTTGCGTAGATAGTTGTCAGGGTGTCTCATTCTAGTTATTGTTCTTAGGTATAACGGTTCTGCAGTTTGAATCTTAATTTGGGCGTTATGTTTCTGAATTCTGAAATGTTTAATCCTAATATGGAACTGATGTGTTTCAATTTTAATTCGTGCAATATTAATTTGATATTTCCTTTCAGCTTGAAAGTATTCGATTCCAATTTGAGAGTGATCTTTCTTGATCTACAGTCGAAAAAGTACAGTTGGTTGATTTTGATGGATCCTCACCTAGAAGCTACGGGTTTGGGCGACGCCGGTTCCCTCGTCGACGAGTGCGGCAACGTCGCATCAGTCGACACCAACCGCTGGTCGGCGCACGATTTCGGCGCCGCCGCCGTCGTCAGCACCGCGAGGCTGGACGCCGACGGGATGGCGGACGCTGACGCCGACGAGGCGGCGGAAGACGCCGACGACGCCGAGGAGGAGGTAGACGATGACGTCGACGTCTCTTCTTCGCCGCCGCTCTTTGAGCCGCGTCGACCGTTTGGCGTGCGGGAGGCGGGAGGTGGGGGAGCGATCTGTTGCTTCGGCGGTACTTTCGACGACTGTGAGCAGATGAAATCATTATAATGATTATTTTTCTCGCATGTCAAAATGTGACGTGTTTGTTGTTTCAACCAATAACAACTCGTAATTATAGCCAATAATTCTGTATATTATTGATATTGACAAAACCTTGTTTACATTGAACTATCAAAATTAATCTGACTTCAGTGTCCGCCAACTTGTTTCTTTTGACCTATCTTATGTGTAAGTAACAATAAAACCAATTATCATACATAACTTTTATAATTGTCTTTCAATTCATCCACACAAATGTTTCATTTCTTTCAGAGATTATATTATACGCTATACAGAGTCCGGACGATTTACTAGGGACAGTATTGCTATCTCCTAAACGGTAAGAGATAGAAAGTTGATTAATTTAGACAAAAGTTGCCTCGAAAGTTGCATAATTTGAACCTCTTCAATATGCTGTTTTGCGAACTGAAAAAAAATCATCCGTTCCTGAAATATTTAGAAATTACTGAAAATCGCTGATTTCGTTTTCATTCATTTTCTCAGTTAATGTTCGATAAAAAAATGAAAATTTGTGTGATCAGGTATTCAATCAAGACAAAGAAGTAGACATCATCAGAAATATTCTATCTTCATCAGTTTCAGAGATATACTATGCAACTTTTGTGTTGTTTATGGGCGCCATATTGTTTTTATACCATTCAATTGGGCTAAAAATGCTCTTTACAGCCATGCATAACATATCGACATAATCACATGAAACAGCGTCAAAAAACAGTAAAAACCATTTTTGCTAGTTATCACTGCTCAAAAACTGCCATACTTTTTGAAATGTGGTGGGCCATGATAATAAAAAAACAGAATATTTCAATCCCTATGACTACAGTATTGATAGTTTTTTGACATAAATGTATCTCATCATTTTGAAGTGAGTTTTTCAGTGTTTTTATTTCGAAAATTGTAGAATAGTGCGTTATAGTGTCAGTTAAAAGAAAATATATGTATGACGTTTACATTATGTGTTATGGGAGAGTTGATAATGCAGTTCGAGAATATGCTAGATTATATCCAGTTAGAAATTCTCCTTCAAGGAAAACATTTCATTCAATTTCAAAAAATTCAACAGAATTTGGATGTGTTTTCAAAAAGCGAGGCAAACACCGTGTTAGAAATGCATATAATGAAATCAATGGCTTATTGGCACAAGTGAATATCAATCCTGAACTTTCTTCAATATTCATTAGTAACAAATGTGGAATAAGCGCAACGTGGGTTCAGAAAATTCTTTTAAAACATGAGTACCACGATTTCAAGTATAAAATCGTTCAAAAACTTCACCCTGGAGATCCCGAGCGTAGACTTACATTTTGCAATTGGTACCAAGAAATGTTAGCATATGTCGATTTGTTGACAGAAATTATGGAAGAATTGCCTCTAGCAACCTTACAGGACATTAAATGGTTCATGCAAGATGGTTGTGCAGCTCACAATTCTGCCTTTGCCCGAGATTTCTTGAATACTAATTTCAAAGATGATGAATTGGGTCGTATGGTCCAGTAAGGTGGCCTCCTAGGTCGCCTTGTCTCAATCCTCTCGATTACTTTTTATGAGAATTCCTGAAGAGGAATTGCGGCAGAGAATTACTTTGGCTTTCAGAGATATAACATCTGAATTTGTATCCAGTGCAATAGGACAGTTGCGGTTAAGAACCCAAAAATGTATCGAAAATAATGGCGGACACTTTGAACAACACTTATAAAAATATTATAGAAGGTTTTTGTTTAGTGTTATGCTCGGACTTGAGTTTGTAGTCAGACAACACTTCTTACTAAAATTTGTTTTATTAGTTACATAACATCTCTACAATAGAAATAAACCCAACCAATAGCAACCGTCCAGTTAGTCGTTGTTTCTTGCTGAATGTTGTAGGTTGTACAAAATATGTAGTGAAAGCCATTTTTACTGTGAAATTAAATAATATAAAGTACAGATACAGCTAGTCATTCATTTGCTTCCAGAAGAAAGCTACCATAGGTTATGAGCCCAGAATTGAATTGACTAGTTTGTATAAATAAACGCTGGAAAATTTTGTACAGTGGGATCAGTAAAACAAAGCGGAACGGAAAGAAAGGAAGCCGTCTAGAAGGAATGTAAAATGGCCGAAAAACAGCAACTTTTTTACGTGAAACCGTTTGATGGTAATTCGTTTTCAAATTGGGAATTTCGAGTAAAATTACTGCTGGAACAACAAGGTGTATTAAATGTACTCACGGAGGAAGCCCCTACAGATGCTGAGGAGTTGTCAAAATTCCAAAAATGCGAAATAAAGGCAAGAACCATAATAGTACAGTGCTTAGAGGACAACATTTTGGAAATGATCAAAACGAAGAAGTCTGCCAAGGAAATGATGGAAAGTTTAACGAATACATATGCCAAAAAGGGTATCTCTACCCAAGTAGTACTTCAGAGAAAATTACGAAGTTTGAAATTTGCAGAAGGAAATGCACTTACAGACTTCCTAACAGAATTTGATAAAACTGTATGTGAACTAAGAGCAGCAGGTGGTTCTGTGGATGAAAATGAAATCATCCTGCAGCTCTTATCAGCTATGCCTGAATCGTATCAGTCTGTAACCACTGCAATACCACTTCAGGAAATGGAAATATGGCGTTCTCAGGATACCAAAGATATAGAGGTGGATATAATAGAGGTGGACATAGGTTCAAGAAAACTGGAAATCAAAGTGGAAATCAATCTTGCACTGACTCTGGGCACTTTCCTTTTAGATATCATCAGTGCATCCAAGAAATATGAACAGTAGAGGGGGATATACAAAAACAAGTGCACATGTAGCCGAGGAAGGAAAAAATGACACAGAAGAGGAACCAATAGCATTTTTAACCTCAACAGATCAAGCATTGTCAAACTCAATGTGCAATGACCCACTCTCTGTTAAGTTTGTAGTAGATAGTGGAGCCAACTAACCACCTAGTGGGAACAAAACTAAGTCACTTCATGACGAACAAAAAGGACATAAAAATAAACATAAATGTTGCTTAGAAAGGAGAGGTGATTGTTGCTACAGAAGAAGGAGACATACAGCTTCAAAATGAATCAGGAAAATCAATAAATATGAAAAATGTCTGAGTGCGTGAAAAATTATTTCACAACCTGATATCAGTTCGAAAACTGGAAGAAAGTGGCTTGAAGGTAACCTTTGAAGAAGGAAAAGTTATCATTTTGAAGAATGAAGAAATAATACAAGAAGGAAAGCTACAAGGAAATTTGTATATTGTTTTTCTTCATCTCAGGTTGAATTCTGTAGCAAATGTAACAACAATTGAAGATGAAATGCTACTTCATAGAAGGATGGGACACTCTGCAACATATCCAGCACCAAATCCATGTGAAGTTTGTCTCAAAGCTAAGCAAACACGTTTACCATTCATTGAAGTTGATGAAAACAGAAAAGCAAAGAGAGTATTGGAAATTATATCTTCAGATGTATGTAGACCAATAACACCACCAACCCATGACAATAAAAATTATATAGTGACTTTCATTGACCATTTTTCACATTTTGGTGTGTGTTACATCATTAGCCAAAAGAGTGAGGTTTTGGAAAAATTTAAAGAATATGTTGCTATGGTCAAGGCAAAGTTTAATATGAAAATTGAGAAAATCAGATGTGATAATGGTGGGGAATACTCTTCAAATGCTCTTAAAGGTTTCTGCAAGGAAGAAGGAATTGTATTGCAATATACAGTGGCATACAATCCCGAGCAGAATGGTGTTGCTGAAAGGTATAACCGCAATATCATGGAAAAAGCAAGATGTCTTATTTTTGATTCTAATTTGAACAAAGAATTGTGGGGAGAAGCTGTTAGAGCATCAGTAAATATCATAAATAGATTGAAAACAAGAACCCTACAAAATAATAAGACTCCCGCAGAGGTATGGAATAATCAAAAACCAAATCTAAACAAAATTAAGCTTTTTGGCTGTACAGCTTATAATCTCATACCAAAAGAACAAAGAAAATCAAAACTTGATCCACACTGTGAAAAACTTAAAATGATTGGTTATGCAGATAATGGATATAGGCTGTGGAATGAAAATCAAAGGATAATTATTCATGCAAGAAATGTTATCTTTCATGAAACTGAGTATGAAATACCAAACATAATTATTCAAACCAATGAGAATGAAGGTAACCCACATTTTGAAGACAAAGAGAAATTACCACAAGAAGAAATAGAAAGAAACCAAACAGAAGGAGAAATCAGGGAAGAGAATGATGACAGAAGGAATATCAGAAGAAGCACAAGACCTAAGAAACCTCCCAAATATCTTCAAGACTTTGAAACCGAAAGTGATCTGGAACAAAGCCTGTTTGCAGCACTTTCAGCAGGAAATGTCTTGTCAGATATTCCACAAAATTATAATGAAGCAGTACAAATGGATACAGAATGGAAAACTGCAGTTCAAGAAGAACTGGAATCATTAGCAGAGAATGAAACCTGGGAACTAGTTCATCCACCCAACAGTGTTGAAGTGATTGACTCTAAGTGGGTGTTCAGAAAGAAAGAGGTTGATGGAAGAGTGAAAAAGAAAGCACGTTTAGTGGCTCGTGGTTTTAAACAAGGTAATTTAACTGAAGATGTGTACGCCCCAGTAGCAAGGATGGCTACAATAAGAGTATTGTTATCTCTTTATATTGAACAAGATCTATATGTGCAACAGCTTGATGTGAAGTCAGCTTTTCTAAATGGAACGTTGAAAGACCCAGTTTATATGAAACCACCTGAGGGCTATGAAAATCATGATCAGAATTTGGTTTGTAAACTTAAAAAGGCACTTTATGGCCTCAAACTGTCCCCAAAATGCTGGAATTCACTATTCAACGAATCTCTACTAGCATTGGGTTTTCAACGATCCAAAAAGGATCCTTGCTTATATTATACACATGAAATATTTTTACTCATTCATGTTGATGATTTGATCATTTTCTCAAAGAATATGGATAGCTTGAATTTGATAAAAACAAATTTATCAAAGACTTTCAAAATGAAGGAGTTTAAGAATAAAAATATTATATTCTTAGGATTAGAAATAACAAAAATCAATAATGTTCTATATATAACACAAAATGACTTAATCAAAAAGGTATTGAGAAAATTCAATATGGATAGTTGTAAACCATCACATGTGCCAATGCAGCTTAAATTACAATTGAGTAGTGCAACATCTGATGAAAATAGTAATCTACCATTCAAAGAGTTGATTGGGTGTCTCATGTTCATCATGCTGGGTTCAAGACCAGATTTAAGTTTTTGTATTACCTTTTATAGTCAGTTTCAAGAAGGTTTTCCTGCAGAACATTTCAACTATTTGAAATAAGTTTTAAGGTATTTGAAACACACTGAAAATTATGGCTTGAAATTTGTTAAAAGTGACAAATCTGAAGTTCAATTACATGCATATGCAGATTCTGACTTTGCCAGTAACCCTTTAGACCGAAAAAGCATCACTGGACTATCGATAAAAATGAACCAAAATACAATTTATTGGAAAACAAAGAAACAGAATACTGTTGCAATTTCTAGTGCAGAGTCTGAATACATTGCTCTTTCAGCATGTTTAAGTGAAAGTCTGTTCTTGGGGAAGATGTTGTGTGAAATTTTGAGGTATAATATATTTCCTATTTATACTTATGAAGACAACCAATCTTGTCTGAAAATGGCAATTACTTTAGAGAATAAGAGAACGAAACAGATTGCTGTAAAACATCATTTTATTAGGGACTGTGTAGAACAAGAGTTAGTTGTATTAACTTATATACCAACAGAACATCAGCAAGCTGATATGCTTACTAAAGCATTACCTATTTCAAAATTTGTGTATTTCAGGAACTGCCTAAATGTTGTTGATACAAAATGTCATTGACTTTTTTTTTGTGTGCTGTTGTTTTTAGAAAGAATAACTCTCATGTTTAGTGAGTTAGTTATTGAATTCTGAAACCATAAAGCGAATTTTTGTAGAATTGCTGGGGAATGTAGTCAGACAACACTTCTTACTAAAATTTGTTTTATTGGTTACATAACATCTCTACAATAGAAATAAACCCAACCAATAGCAACCGTCCAGTTAGTCGTTGTTTCTTGCTGAATGTTGGAGGTTGTACAAAATATGTATTGAAAGCCATTTTTACTGTGAAATTAAGTAATATAAAGTACAGATACAGCTAGTCATTCATTTGCTTCCAGAAGAAAGCTACCATAGAGTTGAGTTTTAGTTTAGTTATTTTTTATGATAAAATTATAGTTATTTACCTAACAAGTGCAGAAAGTAGTACTTTTCCGCAAGAGTTAGGTACAAGGTTTTTCCTACGAGTGTTTTTGTCCATATTATTTATGAAAAATATAAAAGTAAGTTTTCCGCACGATATTTTCATGCACTGTAAAATAATGAAATGGATTTTTTTATCGATATAATAGGAAACTTATTTGAAGAACATTTAAATAACAATTACTAAAACATTAACGATGTTAAATATTGAAATTGAAAGTGCAATTTGTGTTTGTTGCATGCTGTAATATAGCAGATGGCGCAACATCTTGACGAACGTCGTTTCTTATTTGAATTTGATTGGTTAGTGTTTGGCCCACTACAGAAATGCCTTGATCAGTTTGTTGCTGATAATTACTAGTGTAGTGAATGGAGAATGGTAGATTGGTCTGAAAAGCTTATTTGTTGACTGCCACTACTGTCAGTTTATAGCGACTGTTGCTATGGGTACGATCTGGTGCCAACAGTTATCACCACATGTCTCCTGGAATTTCCTTCGAAATCATGTGGAAAATTGAAAATAATGCAGAAAAGTAAAATCGTACGGAAAAGTACATCTTTTAAAACGAAAAATGTCACGGAAAAGTTACTTTTCGCATGATTTTTAGGAAAACTATTTATCACTGTTCATTGAATCGTTCTCAATATTTTATTGCTCGGTAAATTAACTTGCTCATTCTCACACACTGAATTTGATCTCAGATTTTAATCCAAAGCAAATAAATTTGAGGTAATTGTATCTTGTTTATTCAACGAAAAAATTGATGTCTTGGTTTTTCTCTGTCCTTTCCTCCTTTTTGCATATTGATGAAGCGTGTCATAGATGACTTAAGAAGTATAAATCCTGTAGTCAGGACGATTGATATTTTGTTTTCTTATTATCATGGGCGAACCACATTAGAAAATGTAGAGCAGTTCAATTTTAAGCAGTGATAACCAGCAAAAAATGGTTTTGACTGTTTTTGGTGCTGTTGCATGCAATCATGTCAATATGTTATACATAGCTGTGAAGGAAATTTTTCGCCCTATTCAATGGTATAAAAAACAAATATGGCGCCCATGAGAAAAATGAAAGTTGCATGGTGAATATTCGAAAATATTGATGATAAAATATTTCTGACAATTTCAACGCCTTCTTCATGATTAATAAATAAAAAGGATATCAGTGATTTTCAGTTTTTTCAGAATACTCCAGGAACGGCTGACATTTGTCCCGTTTGCGAAACGTCATATTGATGAGGTTGAAATTACGCAACTTTTGTATAATTTAATCAACTTTTTATCTCATACCGTTTAGTAGATAGAAATACTGTCCCTATTAAATCGTCCGTACCCTGTATACGACGTACGCATCCTAGTTTGTAGTCACCACAAAGGTATATCACACACAGCAATTTTAGAATAATTCTAACAGAAGGACGTAGTATTAATTCAACTGCTGAAATTTGCTAGTGTCTTTTTATCAAATTGGTGAAAAAAATAATCTTTCCAAATACAACTCGTCCCTCAAATTGTATCCGATAACTTTTTATTTTCATCATTCAAACTATTTTATCAGAGGCAAAATCATTCAAACAAACCGTCCTACGGACTGGTGATTTTATCAATTGGTTCATTTTCATATTTTCGCCAAATGAAAATCGAAAAACTTATCGATAATTCGCTAGAAAATATACGTTCCCACCTATCAACATTTTCAAAGCTGACAAAGAGGTCTATTTACTTCGTTTTCATTCACATTTGTTTTTCATTTGTGATGATTGGTCAATCCTTCAAACTGTTCAGAAGTGTTCGAATTGTTGCCGTCAGATGGAGCGACGTGTAACTTTCTATTGTGAATATTTGATAACTGGATATTCGATAACTTTCATATGGATGAATGGTACCTGATGGTAAAAAAGGGTTCCAATAATCAAAATCATCATAATCAAAATCACTCCATTGGTGCTATTGACAAAGTGAACTGTATTAGATTTTTTTTTACAGAGAAACATATTATGAAACCAACAATATCAGGATAAAAAAATCTGAAACTAAAATGTACCAAAGCTGTATCCAATGTAAGTTCAAGGGAAGGCATTTCAACTTCTCATTAGTTGATGGAAATCTTCAACTCTGTAATGGGATTTTTGTGAGGAAGTATTCCAACTTTGTTTTAAATTCATTGAATCTCAAGTCAGAAAATTTATTGGGTAATAAGTTGAAAAGTCCGACTCCTATATCAGCACATATTTTCAAACATGTTGGTGGTAATAATCCATCATTACTGCTCCTATTGTTGTGAGAGTGAATCAGAATGTGACCTCTGAAAGTTTTGCAAATATAATTTCATTAGTGTCATTATTTCAAGCATTGTGAACAGCGGCTTACAGAATTTCTCATTTTCCAAAATATTCGAAAAGCTTACCAGACATTTATTCTCTACCCAAGGATTCAAAAATGGTATTATAAGTCATAATAGAAACTTTTGGATTATTGTCTAGTCTAGTGGGAATGATTACAGAAAAATAGGGAGTTCAAAATACATATCCATGCATAGATTTTGGGAGGATTTAATTCAATGTTCTTAGTGGCATTCGCCAGGAAAGTAGTTGTTGTTTCCTATCTACTATTGTTGTTCATTTTATGAATATTTGTGAACATTCAGCTTATTTGTATTTATTTCACAACATGCATTCGTAAACGGATTTTTCTGAAATTTGGTACAGTTATGTAAGCAACCATTTCGGATTTGATGACATTATAATCTGATATAGCCGACTTCTCGTTTTTCTGGAAACACCAGCAACTTTGTTTTCTCAAACGGAATACCATATCATTATATTTTTACATATTCAAATTCAACAGGTCAAAACAAGTGCAATCTGTATGATAAGATTCAGAAATGTTGTTTCAGATAGCATGCTTGAAAACTCATTGGAACTGCCAGGAAATTCATGAACTATAGTTGTTGATTTTTGAATGCATAGAATTTGTTACTGCACTGAAATGCACAAGATATGTCATTTTTTTCCTCAACATATGTTCTGTGGCCCATAGGGTTTCAATTCGAAAAAAAAAAGACTATTTGATCAACAGGTGATGTGACTGAAATTATTCATCAATGTGACGAAAAATAATTTATTTTGAATAACCATGAACACATGATAGACAGCAACCAAAAATCAATATTGGCCACTATGTAGAACAGAGAAAGTTATAAAAATCTTGATAAAAAAGATGTATTCCTGGTTAAGTCAGAAATAAGGTGTTTCCACACGTATGATCAACCCCGTATATCCGGGAATAAAGTACTCACTTTTAAAAAGTAAAATTTTGTAGCCTATCAACAAAGATGAAATGCCAAACTTTTTCCGTCACAAGAAAACCGCTCGCTCACCTTAGCCGGCGGCGGACTCAGACTCGTCGCTCCCCCGCCGCTCGTCGTTATTGTCACGCCGATCTTGCCGCTCTCTTTCGACAGCACCTCCGCCTTGCGCTTCGTGCCGCCTCCCGCTAGATCCACGCGCGCCGCCAGCGGCCGTCTGTCGTCGCTGCTCGAGCTGTTCGAGTCGCCGTCGACGCCGGCAGAGGGCGTCGTAGCGGTTGTCGTTGTCGTCGGTGTCGAGGTGCTCTCCGAAGTATCCTGCTCGGAACCTGAAAACAAAGTCAAAATATGACTTTTTTTTTCATTTAAAGTTTTTCTCAAAAATTGATATAACTCGGGATATAATGAACATCAGAGTAGGGGTGCGCCCACAGAACTCATAGACATAGAAGGCTAATACAAGTGTGAGGAATCGCTGAAATCTGATACAACCAGTGTGGTTACGGCAATGGTGATCATGCGCACATTGTCGGCAACATTGTCAGTTATATATTCTCATACTCAAATCTCATATACAAAATTTCTGATTATCAAACAGCTTTACAGAAATCATATTATGAAATTTTCACGACAAAATTCATAGACTCACTGATATTAATTGAATGGCTAACAAGTATCATGAACTCCTAATTTCTTACGAGTTCATCTGGCAACTGTGTGAGAATATGCCTCAGTCATTTTGTCTGACGTAGACTCAAGACAGAGCCGGATTAGTTTCAGTTTTTCAGTGTTCTGCTTTGCGTTCAATGTTTTTCGTTAGGGAATTTGAAATTATTGAAGAGTTTCGGTATTTCACTCTAGTATGGGTAATGGGTATAGCCATAGTGACAAGAACGGTACTTATTTCATTCGACATTCATTGGCTGATTTGTGTACATTGTTTTCAAAATGAATGATTTGGTGACAAGATAAAGAACAAATTCCAGGAATGTTTTACTTCCGGTAAATTTATATCGTTGACAATTTTTTTTTCTATAGCTAAAACACACAATGGCTCTTGTTTTACTTTGTTCGATAAATCAATTCGGTAATTTGTATGTCATCATTGTTATTTCCGTATCTGATATCAGAATGATATTCGTTGTGTTATTATTTCACAAAATCCCATCTTCTATGAAAATGTCAAATTTCAAGCCATGACAGCACTGTCTAATGGAAGAGCATTACTGATTTATTTATTTATTCATTTATTTATTCCAACAAACAGGTTTTACCCCAATTACATGTTGTGTGTGTATGAATGGTTGATTGAAGTAGTACTTCATTTTCTGCATCAATCACAGTAATGATACTGTTTTTCCAAAATATACAGTACTAGTCCAAACAACCTGACTAAAATCTAACTTAAATCTAATAATATATACAAAGTATTAACCAAATAAGAATAATTATTGAATTAGTACAGTTTCACTATTTTGTGATAATTTCTTTTTTATTTGATTTCCGAATGTAATCACACTATCTCGAAATATGTCACAGTACGTTTGATTTTCGTTATAGAATATAATATATTAACATGTGGAGATTTCAGTTGGTAATTCGTCCGAGATGTAGTCACTGCAAATGTTTTGTTATTACATGCCCGAGTTCTTGAGTTTGGTATTTGTAACTTTAGAGATGGAAGAGTAGTACAGTCTTGCGCCATATTGTTGTATATTTTGTATAGATACATCAGGGTGAAGTACACTCTTCTATTGAATAAGGACATTAAATTATATTTATTGAGATTTGAGGGATAATTTGATATATGGACACTTTGTATAATAAAATCTGCTTGTCTTATGAACTTTTTCTGGAATGTTTCAAGCATTTGTATATACTTCGTATATAAAGGAGACCAGACTATACTGCAATAGTCTAATTTTGCCCGTACAAAACTGTTGTAAAGAACTTTAAGCGTTTTTTCTGACTTGAATTTTCTGGAATTCCGAATAACAAAGCCAAGATTCCTATAGGATGTTCGTGTTATACTTGTTATATAGTCACTGAAAGATAATTTTTGGTCAAAAATGATGCCCAAGTCTTTCACAGAATGTTCTGAAACTAAATCAATTGTGTTCATCTTATAGTTGAATTCAGTGGTTTGTTTTTTGTAGCTGAATGTAATTCTTTTACATTTTTGGACATTGAAAGGTAAATGATTTGTATGTGACCATTGAAAGACATTATCTAAATCTTCTTGCAACTTCATAGCATCTTCCAAGTTTCAATTTTTGAAAATAGTTTCAGATCATCTGCAGAAAGCAAGACCCTACAGTGTTTAATGCAGCTGGTGATGTCATTGATGAATATTAAAAACAACACAACAACACTCATGATTTATAGCATATGCCTGTTGTCATGATTGAATCACCAAAACTAAAATATCTGGCGAGAAGTTACAGATCTCTGGAATCAATGATATTGAATCAAATTTTAGGCTAACTAAGAGTTGCTTGGATTGCCTTGGTTCGAGATTCAAGATGCCACTATTGAAAAGTTGAGTCCCGTTTTTTTCAATACAACTGAACTATCCAATTTTAGCGAGGTCTCGTTTATTTTTATTCAATTTCTTCTTAAACGAAGCTCCAATTCGAAATTCCACAAGATTGTCTTTCTTTCAGTGGTTTAATAAATAGTTCGGCAAAAAGAAAAAAATCCCCTGTATCTACTCCACTGGACAATTTTGACAAAACTTAGTTGCGTCATTGTATATTAGCTCGCTCATTTCTATCTAATGAAAACTTCAGTTGATGGAAAATACATCGAACCATAATATATTGTTTCCGTTTACAGACATGTTAAGAAATGCACCCCATGTATCTTTAACGTCTGATTTGTGGACATGTCAACATACAATCCAGAGTTTTATTAGTTTTACGGGTCATTGGTTGACTGTAAACATTTTCCGGGAAGTCATACTGGAGAATTAATGAAAAATGCATTCTTTGAAATGTTGAATATGTGGGACATGAATATTTCCAAGGTGCATTTAATGGTACGAGCCAATGGCGCTAATAAAGTAAAGGGTTGCAGAGAGGCAGGAACACCTAGCGTATCGTGTTTTATCCACATCCTTCAGCTGGTAATAACCCAATCTATAGACAGTCAAAGATCTGTTGTGGATTTGATTGCAACTTGCAAAAAAATTGTGGGACATTTTGACCATTCTTTTTTGGCATGTTCTAAGTTGAAAGAAATCCAGGCAGAGTAAGGGGTAGCTCAAAATAAAATAATTCAAGATGTGCGAACGATGTGGAACTTCACATTTTTAATGATTCAACGAATTCATGATCAGAAAATACCTTTAACTATCTATGGAGCAGATAATAATCTGGATAATTCAACAGCAAATCAATGGATGTTACTAGAACCACTGATGAATTTATTACAACCCTTCGAAGAAATTACAAAGAGAATTAACTCCAATGAAGCGCTCATATCTAAAGTATTACACACGATTGTGACTTTAAAAAAATTTCTAATAGAAGACCAGAACACGGCATTTTATGGTGTTGGAACGATGAAAGACATTGTATCTGATCAGATTTAAAAAAGGTTCGATGTTTTATTTGAAAATGGATATTATGTCATTTCAACTGTATTGGATCCGAGATAGAAATTAGCATTTTTTCAAAAAGAAAACCACACTTATTTTAAACAGTGTGTAATTGAAGAGCATATTTGTGATTCAGTACAATCTCCTCAAACAAGTGACTCAGTCTCAGAAGATGATGCACCATTATCATCTTTAGTTAACAAGATAAACAATTCGGTGACTATCGTTGAAGCAGAAAAATCAAAAAGTAAATGGTGGCACTGTTTTTGACGAAATTACAGCTACTGCGAGCACAACTACTAAGACTAAGGACAAAGAACACAAAAAACATATTAAAGAAGAACTTGCAATGTATTTGAACTCACCTTTAATGAATAGAACTGACAATCCAACCAACTGGTGGAAGGCAAAAAAAGGAGCATTTCCAATGTTAAGCGAGATGTGTTCGAAATTTCTTTCTGCTCCTGCTTCTAGCGTTTATAGCGAAAGGTCTTTCTCAGTGAATTTTCAGTATCAAAAATAGGATTTTTTTTGTTTCTTGTTCTTATGTTTCAATGCATAAATATGCCATTTTTATAAAATGTTTCTCGAATAACATATGTTTTTTTTTTACTACGATAACTTTGTTTTGTTTGTGTTTCTTGTTCTTATGTACGATAATGCATAAATATTTTATTTTTATAAAATGTCACTTATTTTCTCTCTATTTTCCCATTTATATTTGTCTCTATTCTGGAATTGTTTGTTTTTATTTAGAAACCTGATATTTTCGATTAAATCGTGATTTTTTTTCCTTAAATATGTATATTGTTAGCGATGATGTTCAAATCACCCCGTAATTGAGAAAAACGCATAAGGAATGCCTTATCACAAGCGGCCTCGACAACTCATCGGTATTCGTAATCATCGTGTGATCGAAGATTGAAGCAGGTTTAGTCATTAGCATCGTAGCATCAGAACGAATCACTTGTCGATGTTGTATTTTTATTAACGGTCATCTTTGTACAAGCCGAGTGAATAAAAATGTGTTTGAGTGTTGAAATTGTGTCTATCTACGATGCTTCCATTTAGAATCTTATATCAGAAGTGCGATTCATCCATTTCTTCATTACGTCGATGAAATATGAAGAATGTGTTAGCCGATGTCTCGAAGAAGGCCAAATCCACGTCAAATCCAACAAAAGGGCTATCAAACAATCCGATTTGCAGATTTTTGGGACCTAATCAGAATATTGCAAGGAATTGGTTACGGCCAAGGTTACGGCATTCACTTGACAAAATAATATTCGAATAATAAGATTTGGAAGTATCGGTAAGAGTGGAATACAAGTGATGGGAATTCATTGGGAATTGTTGGAATTCGATATTCAGTATTTGAAAGACATTACAGAAAGTATTGTGAGAATTCAAGGAGATTTGTTGAGATTCAAGGAAAATTGTGAGAGTTTACGAATCGTGAATGCAATATGGAAATTGATGAGAATTGTGTACAAAATCCACATTGGTGGAATGCCTCTCGTCAAACTTCATTACGCAATCAAACCATGAAATGATTCTAGATAATTTTTGGTCAAAAATGATGCCCAAGTCTTTCACAGAATGTTCTGAAACTAAATCAATTGTGTTCATCTTATAGTTGAATTCAGAGGTTTGTTTTTTGTAGCTAAATGAAATTCTTTTACATTTTTGGACATTGAAAGGTAAATGATTTGTATGCGACCATTGAAAGACATCATCTAAATCTTCTTGCAACTTCATAGCATCTTCCAAGTTTCAATTTTTGAAAATAGTTTCAGATCATCTGCAAAAAGCAACATTGGTGGAATGCCTCTCGTCAAACTTCATTACGCAATCAAACCATGAAATGATTCTAGTGAGTCGAGTTGAATTGAATCGTTCTGATTATAAAATTTGTGATATTCAAACTGAACAAACACTAAACAGTGAACTAGATATCCTCAAACATGTTTGTTTTCGTCGTCTGTGATTGTTTTGTGAAGAAACATAATAGTCAGCACCGCTCAGTTGAAAACAAAAACTCTCACTGAAAAAATTTGAATGAATTCATGGAATGTTTATATGAACCGAATTTACACGTACCTATACCACATACTAAATAATTACCTATTTGTTATTGTTATATCAGATTCTATATCAAAGTTTGATATGCTCAAAAGCGGTGAAAAATATTGATGATGGTAAAGTGGTAACGCTTTTTCATATTTCGATTTAGGTATGAGTACAATTTGATCGAAAAAAAAAAATTGCTGTTGGAATGCAGAACGCTTTGCAGTGTATTATCAAGAGTTATGATTTGAGTTTTGTTATTTTTTTATGTTACCATGTATGACAATCTGTTCCGTTAGTTACTGATTGGGTGACAATCTCTTCCGTTAGTGACTGATTGGGTGACAATTTGTTCCGTTAGTGACTGATTGATGAGTTTTTTTCAATCACGTTCCAAGTTAGTGGGTGATTCAAGTTATGAAGTTTCTCAGTCATTTCACATTGTGTCCTGACTGATGTATTTTCATATTTATTATTCACCTTTTTTTTTATTTGTCTTAGGCAATTTTGAGAATGCAGACCACGTGTAGTTTGCTCAGAACACCAGAACAAGCAGCCATGAGTGTGTAGCAGAACCCAAGTTAGTGTTTCGAGAGCGCAACAACCATCAGTCTGGCCGTGTTAGTGACGATGTTCAAATCACCCCGTAATTGAGAAGAACGCCTAAGGAATGCCTTATCACAAGCGGCCTCGACGACTCATCGGTATTCGTAATCATCGTGTGATCGAAGATTGAAGCAGGTTTAGTCATTAGCATCGTAGCATCAGAACGAATCACTTGAAGATGTTGTATTTTTATTAACGGTCATCTTTGTACAAGCCGTCCTGAGTGAATAAAAATGTGTTTGAGTGTTGAAATGTGTCTATCTACGATGCCTCCATTTAGAATCTTATGATATAATGAACTTCAAAGTCTTTTATTTTCATCATTTTTCTCTATTCGCCTTTTAATATTTGTCTAGATTATAAATTTGTTTTCTCTAACCTGATTCTTTTCCTCACATATGGAAATAATGATCTTCAAAGTCTTTTATTTTCATCATTTCTCGCTAATCGCCCATTAATTATTTGTCTAGATCAGGGGTCACCAAATGGCGGATCGCGATCCGTATCCGGACCGCCGACCTATTTTGTGCGGACCCAGAAGAATCTGAGAATATCTGTATAAAAAATTTTTGATTTCAATTTAGCCCGCGCTCTATCTTGTCTCGCCGCTCATCGGATAGCCACGTGTAAACGGATGATACCCGCGAGATAACAGGAACGCGATGCAACTAACCAAATAATCCACCACAAATTGAAGCAGATGAATATCATGAAAATTCGGCTAAAGGAAAGAATACTGCCCCCGGTTATGACAATATGCCAAGGAACATAGTGAAAGCCCTGAACGATGATATCCCTGAAAACATTTTAGAAATATACAACTTCTGTCTCGAAAATGTGTATTTTCCTCACTGGAATGGAAAATAGGAATCATC
Source organism: Phaedon cochleariae (assembly GCA_918026855.4). Taxonomy (NCBI): domain Eukaryota; kingdom Metazoa; phylum Arthropoda; class Insecta; order Coleoptera; family Chrysomelidae; genus Phaedon; species Phaedon cochleariae. The sequence goes on along the minus strand of OU896715.1, from coordinate 27,669,134 downwards.
ATTACCATTACCATTCCCAAAGCTAACTCAGATTACTCTCTGACTACAAACCACCGATCTAAAACTTTATTACCGGTCTTGGGCAAAAACTTTGAAAACAATCTCAAAGCTAGACTAGAACCAAAAAACCAAAATTTCTATAATACATCCACTTAGTATACTAACATCCAATGTGCAAACTAACAATAAATCTGGAAATTTTTCCTCAGCCGTATTCATGGATATACAAAAAGCGTTTGACAGTACTTGACATACCGGATTACTGTAGTAACTCCACTTAATACAATGCCCCTTGTATATTCTTTGGATGCTTAGAAACTTCCTCAATGAGTGACCCTCCCAGTCAATTTCAAAAGTAGCTTCTCCGAAAGGTTTACACCAGAGCAAGGACTACCACAGGGGTCACCCCTGTCACCGATATTGTATAATATATACTGTTCTGACATATACAAGCACAACCAAAACCTACGAAATCCCAATCATATCAATCCAGAAGCATATCTACTTCAATTTGTTGATGATACCACACCGGTAGCACATGGTAAGGCATTGCAAAAAACTATAACAACACTGCAACATAAAATCAAGAACACCTGTCAAGAAATAACCTTACAGAATCAGCATCTTCAAACAGTACCATCTTGCAAATATCTAGGCATGAATATAGACGGTAAATTAAATTTTAAAGCCCATATGACAAGAACAAAATAGGAAGCAATAAAAAGATCAAAACATTTCAGAGCCTTGACATACCAAAATCAAGGAATAAATACAGCCATAGCTTTTATTTATTTATTTATTTATTCATTTATTCATTTATTCATTTATTCATTTATTCATTTATTCATTTATTCATTTATTCATTTATTCATTTATTCATTTATTCATTTATTCATTTATTCATTTATTCATTTATTCATTTATTCATTTATTCATTTATTCATTTATTCATTTATTCATTTATTCATTTATTCATTTATTCATTTATTCATTTATTCATTTATTCATTTATTCATTTATTCATTTATTCATTTATTCATTTATTCATTTATTCATTTATTCATTTATTCATTTATTCATTTATTCATTTATTCATTTATTCATTTATTCATTTATTTATTACAAAGTAGGGATACAAACAGACAAAATCCAACGAGTATCCTCTTATTAGGTAATCAAATAGTGAGCTAGTAATAGTGAACTTATATAGTAGATATTATAACTGATACAATATTAAAACACAATATATGAACAATATAAACATTATATGAACGATACGATTAAAACGTTATCTGTAGACGAAAGTGTGTGTGAATTTGTATCCAGTCAACGGAAGCAGAACAAGGATTTCACGTGTTTTTTAAAATTTAAAAATGACAGTCTGAAGATTGTGATTTCATTACAGTAGCTATTAAAAGTTCTGACCATTCTGCAAATGGGAGAGTTTAATCCTGAGTTTGTTTTTCTGAAAGGTGTGTTGAAGGTTTCATGGCTTCTTAAATCTCTGCTAGGTGTACTCAAGGATATTTTGGACGATAGTCCGGGACAATCAATGCGTTTGTTGAATATTTTATAAATCATCAGAAGGTCTGACATGCTTCTTCTATCGGTGAGAGACAACATGGAATACTTTCTGAGAATTGGACTGTAATTACTGTTATTAATGGGATATCTGATTTACGATCTAGTTGTTTAACAAATTTGCTCTGGATGCTTTCGATTCTCTGCTGATAAGTGCTGAAGCTTGCAAGATATACAAAAAAATCTGACGACCGGTACTGGAATACGGACATGTAATTCTAAATAACATAAGGAAGCAAACGCTACGGAACTTAGAAGTGAGTGAAAGGATCTGTCTATGAATTATCACCAGAATAAATTTCTCTCAACAATCCTTCCAACATTCTTCTCTATCAAAAAACCAAAATAGAAACAATCCCCACTCAAATTACCAGGCTTACAAAAAAGTTTGCAGACAAACCCTTTTACAGCCCCTTATTCACCAAACCAATCCATTAATGCCCACAACGAAAATATCTAGAGCTCAGCTTATATGATTCACTCTCCAGACATCAAATTGATAGAGATAATATATAATATGAACTTTTCCTTCTCATTTGAATTTGTAAAATCACTTCAAATACAGGAATTCTAAAATACATAATAATTTTGTATATACTGGCCGGAAGACTTTGGTCGTTAGCCATTTGGCATGATATATATTTTTTTTTATTTAATGTTCAATAAAGTTCATTTTCTTCCTTTATTTGTCTAGATTAAAGAACTGTTTTTTAACCTGATTTTTTCCTCAAATATGGAAATAATGAACTTCAAAGTCTCTTATTTTCTTCATTTCTCTCTATTCGCCCATTAATTATAAGTCTAGATCAGGTGTCACCAAATGGCGGACCGCCGTCCCTAACCGGAAAAAAAGCAAAGTTGATAATGGAATGGCATATACGATTAAGAGCAACAAACAAGTTTCAGCAAGAATTTTGAAAGAAACATGTGGGAATGAATGCCGTCTCGAATGTTCTACCAAGTTCACTAACTAACGAGGACCGGCATAAGCTCCATCAGAAGTATTGTGAACTTGGCGATATTTCGAAACAGGGAATTTTTGGCAAGGCATATGGAAGAAATAAATGCGAAGTACAGGAGGCCCAAAGATAACAGACCTTTGAATGCGGCTTAGCATCTAGTTTCTGCAAGTCGTAATGATAAACACCGTATTAAGATTGTAACATGAAGATTTGCCTTTTCGTGTTCCATAGTGTGAATTCTGCAAATAGGTAGTGGGGAAGCTTTGTAGAGATGCACTGCGTAACTCAATGATTTCTTTTCTAGGTTTTGAGGTACTTTACATAATTTTATCTTGTTGAATGTTTTCATTTTCAATGTCCATGACTGGATGACTGGTCGGTTATTTTAGTCCACTTCTTAACCAATCTTACACATTTGTCAGATGCCCTCGAATAGTGTTGTTTACATCTTAGTCTCTTGCCAGTAGAAGACTGTTTCTCGCGTTTAGTGGCAGTGGCCTGTAATGGTGCAGGAGTATTCGCAATTTTGTATCGACTGGTGGATCGACTAATGTATCGACTATCGATGTCATGATCGATATTTAATATTTCTTTCAAGTTGAATCGCTGAATCTGACTTGAATCATATTATTTGGGTGGCTAGATTGACACTGCGCAGAGACGAAATTTGGTTTGCATTATTTTTTTGAAATAGATCACAAGTGCTCTGATTGACGTAAACTTGTTGTTTGAGCAATTTCCGTTTCATCATCCTTCTTGGTGATTCCTTCTCTTGCGAAAAGGTTTCTGTGTTGAAGCCAAAATGAGGCCCTTTTTGATTTTGGCTCTCGTGCGATCAGGTCAGGTGGTGGACACCTACTTTTGTGTTAGGCCTTTCCGATAGGAAGGTAAGAAATATTAAATCTCATTTTGTGTGCATGATATTCCATAGGGTATATGTACATTTCAGATATCACGGCCTTATACAGGGGAGCAGGGGGTACAGAATAAGTTGATGATTTGAACTCCATTTTCTTTTGACCACATGACATGTTTCTGGACTTGAATTTTATCAATCAACACTGTTAATTGGATGGATCACTAAATATCGAATATCATCAACTATGGGCATATAGAATTCTTGAACTGTTTTCTGGACTTCACTGTTTGGACATCACGTGGACACTTTTTTAGATGGTTGAGGCACCTGAGGGATCTTCGTGCTTTGAAGCCTGAGTCACCAATACATTTAAAGGTGGAAGCAGAACCCTGGTGATTTCTTGTGTGTGTCCTCGGGCATCTATAGGACCCGACAGCCTGGAATTTCTGGCAGAATCCTTGCTGCCAACAGTGCAATAGCACACCTAACTCCTAACGCCGACTGAGGGAGGAGTGTCTTTGTTGCATCCAGGTAGTGAGATCTAGTGGACCACAGTTGGAATCTCATGGTACAAAATCAAGAACTTGCAGTTAAGGTCACAATTTTCCATATACATATTTTTTCCCTGTCTTGAGGACATTTAACATACCATATTTTTTCACTGTCCTCAGGACATATAACATACATATTTTTTCACTGTCTGAGGACATTTAAGATGTACTTTTTTTTCCTGTCTGAGGACATTTAACATACATATTTTTTCCCTGTCTGAGGACATTCAATATACATATTTTTTCCCTGTCTGAGGAAATTTAAATAGTAATTTTTCACTGTCTAATGTCATGAGATATTTACACACTTGTCAATAACACATAACAGTCGAAGATCGGATTTTACATATTATAAAATTATTGGGTCTGTTAGAGACTCTGTGAACCCAAAGTATAGGTCTATATGAAGGGAAATTTACCCTTGTACTGAGTTAGAATAATAGAACATTATTTACCTCCATTCTAAATACCTATTGTTGGCATGTTAAGGTGAATAAATGTGTTAACAGTTACTTTGGCTTATATTTATATCTTGGATTTTTTTCTCAGTAATTCGCTGTGAAAACTGAGTGGCGCCTGAATAAAGGATGACCACACTAGCGACCCCACGAGCTGCCGTGCCTATAACAAATAAAAATCTTTCCCCTTTTCAAAACATCAAAAGAGTTGTTATAAGATCTGAAAGTTATTTTTCAAAAATACTTTGGCGATCACTGATAGAATGATTAAAACTACTATTGCTAATATGAAAAATGCCTTTTTGAATGGGAGTTTCCCACGGATAGAATCCCACTACTAACGAAACCAAACACATGAATACATAAATGGTGGTTTGATTATTGCAACCATATATCGTCTCTATGTAGAACAAGCCAAAAAAAATTATATCAATTTGCAAAAATAAGCACTTATGAAAACATTGACAATCATGAATACAACATTGTTTTTTTCATTCCAAAAAAAGACCAATGCGCCTTATGTGAAAATTACAATAATTCAGATGCAGATGGAAAAAATGTCCTTCAGCATTAGAAAGATGAACATGATAATGATAAATTGCTCTCACGAAAACAGAAGAAACATGACAAGACGATTGCAAAACAGGGATTGCTGAAAGTGGCTTGTTTCAACTGACAAGCAGTTTTGCCTACTCCTTGTGGGGAAATTTACCAATAATAATAATAAATGTCTTTATTGGTTAAAACCAAATGGCCATCGACCGAGGTTCTTCAGCCAGTAACAATTTTCACATATAATTTTTATAATATCAATTCAAATTTTTAGGTTATGGAAGAAGGTGGAACTTTATGAAAAAAAAAAAAAAAGATATTATCTTGGATTTTTTCTACAGTCTTGTTCACTTAGGTGTGTGATAATTTCCCAATTGGTTCTTTCCAGGTGCTTGTAGAGTGGGTGGCGTCTTTCTTCACGTTCCTTACAGTATGGTCTGAGGAAGTTGATGTTATGTTCTCGTTTCGAGAATTTGCTTGCCAGATCCAAGAATCTGTTTTGGATTGGTTTAACTTTTGTCAGTTCATACAGGAGTTCGTTTGGTGGATTGTGATACTTCGGAGGGTGGATGTTTCAGCTTCCTGGAGGTTTCTGAGGGCGGGTTTTCGACAGCTCAGGTAAACGATATGTGCGTATTCTAATATTGGCCGGCAAATCATCTTGTATATTTTTGATGCGGATTCAACATCAATGCCGTGGTTTTTGTATGTCATTGCCCGGAAGGGTTTTCCTCTTGCTTTGCACTGATTTTTGATTTTTTTTGTGTGTTGGTTGAAGTTGAGTTTGTTGTCCATTTCAATACCGAGGTACTTTGCTGAATTTTGGCTTCGGATGGTGTGATTGTTGATTGTGACTGTTGGTAGATTGTCTGATGTTCTGTGATAAAATATAACAAACTGTGATTTTCTTGGGTTTGGTTTCAGTCTCCATAGTTTGAACCAAGTGCTGGTGTTGTTTATTAGTTGTTGTAATTTTTCTGTTGTTGACTTCAGTGATTTATCATGAGAGATTAGAGCTGTATCGTCTGCATACTGTAGGATGTAAAGGTTTTCGTCAATTTTGTTGTTGATATTTTGGTTGAAGCTGTTTTCATGACAGAATAGGTTATATAGGAGGGGTGAAAGAGGGGATCCCTGCGGGACACCTTGTTGAGGTGAAAATTGTCGAGAAAATGTATTCTCGACTCGCACTTTTAGGGTTCTGTTTTTGAAGTAGTTGTTGAGGATGAAAAGTAGGAATTTGGGAGTGTTCATTGTATATAACTTAAATAGGATTCCTTCATGCCACACACTGTCAAAAACCTTGTTTATGTCTAAAAATATTGCTGCTGTATGTTGGTTGATAAGTCTTGCTGTTTGAGTGTTTGATGTTATTATAGTCAGGGGGTGGACTGTACTTTTGTTTTTTCTGAATCCAAATTGATAGCCTGGTATTTCATTATTCACATGGCTTTCCAAGAAATGTTTTATGATTTTTTCGAAGTGTTTTCCGAGTACTGGTAGGAGTGTGATGGGTCGATAATTACAAGGTTTGGAATGGTCTGTATTTGGTTTTGCAATAGTGATAATGATGCCCTCTTTCCATTCTGCTGGAAAATAGTGGTTTTTCAGGCAATATTCTAAAATGGCTATTATGTGAGTGTGTATTTCATCATCTAGGGTTCTCAACAGATTCTTAGTGACATTATCAACTTCTGGAGCTGTGTTTTCACCTTGATTCAATATTTCATAGTATATATCCTCATCGATTTTATGTTCATGTATTTCTTGATTGTTGTTGAAATATTCAGCGTGCCAGGTGTGTACTGTTTCTTGGTGTTGTTGATCGTAATCAGGATTTTTATTAAAAAAGCAAACTGAGTACTTTCAGTTTTTCTGTTTTTGGCATGAATAATAATCATGGCTATTGTTACATGTGGAGCGAAGCTGTCGTTCATAGAGGTGTCAACGAAGTCGAGACTTGCATACGTGATTTTGCGCTCAAATTTTTTGATGAAACAGGAGACATTGTTTTTCATTCAGACATCTCCATGAGGCAAAACAAAAATCAATTTATGGTTGCACTATCCTCGCACCTTGTTTATAAATATGACGTTAATAGTATAACACATGAATTCCTGACAGTGGGACATGAGCGGAATGTACACTCAGTGATTGAGAATGAAGTAGATTCTGTACACTCAGTGATTGAGGAAGAGAAAAGAAGTGGATTCAATAATTTCACAGTTGACATGAATGGTAATCGTATTTTGTGGAAAAATATAGAAGAAATCCGAATATTGAAAGAATCACCAATGGTAATGAATTTCAAACCAAGCTTTGCTGATGGGTATGGGCAGGTACTTTTGAAGAGAAAAAAACACAGAGACCATCGTTATCATAAACGAAGCTTCATTTAGAAAATGATGTATAAGATACTCCATGGAGTGCGGCTCAACTCCAAATATATCTAACATATCTTGTGCAATAACGACATAACTCTAGTTTTTTTTTCTCATTCGGAGTATTCTTCATATCAAATGATCAATTTCGGCCAGCATAGATAGCATCATTTTCGATTCACAGCAACAAAGCAAAATATTCCTGGTATATCTTTCTCATGATTTCACATTCATGATTTCTCTTGAATCTATCTTTCCAGTTGTGTCATTATTGCATCCAGGGTGCGATATGACGTCACTGACAGTTCTCTGATGCCATTTCCATCAAAAACTCTTGCTGAAAATTGTGACAACTATTAATATGAAGCTGAACAGCAGCCAACTGAGTTTTTGTCGATTTTTGTTGATTCTCCACACTGCAGAATAAAAGATAGTATAGATTGGGAATATACTGCTGAGATTACTAGGTTTGATAGGTTAAGCGAGGACAACGCTGCTTTCATGCAAGCATTCATTCCATCGCCTAGCAATAACCCTGAAAAAGTTTTGTTTGGCACTTTTCCGTAAAATAATGAAAAAGTATTTTGATAATGAAAAATTGAACACTTCAGTCACACAATAGTATATTGTGCAACAAGTGGGGAAAGTTCAACTTTTCTCACAAGTGTGAAAGTTTGTCACATGAGCCTGAAGGGCGAGTGATGCAAACACGCGAGTGATGCAAACACACGAGTGATGCAAACACACGAGTGATGCAAACAAGCGAGTGATGCAAACACACGAGTGATGCAAACACACGAGTGATGCAAACACACGAGTGATGCAAACACACGAGTGATGCAAACACACGAGTGATGCAAACACACGAGTGATGCAAACACACGAGTGAGGAAAGTACTTCTCCCCACATGTTGCACACTATACTTTTACTACAACTGCATTTATCAAAAGAATCCAAGTAATGTAACTTATTGGTATTGATTTTATAATGTGGCAATATGCCACATTGAATATTGTGACCATAGAGTAGACACCTATGGCATACGAGGGGTTGCAAATAATTTAATAAAATCATATTTGACAAATAGGCCACAGACAGTAATTGTTAATGAAGTCAAAAGTGACACACTCATTATGAAACGGGGAGTCCCACAAGGGTCCATCCTTGGACCTCTCCTTTTTCTTCTTTATATAAACGACTTGCCAAATCACATGAAAACTTTTGATAACGAGTTGCAAATTGAAACAGTAATGTACGCAGACGATACTAGTTTTACTTTCCAACAAAAATATGAGGACTTGGAGGAGAAAGATCCCATAATCAGTCGTATTCTAAATCATGCTTCGAGATGGTTCAGTTCCAATGAACTATACTTGAATGACAAGAAAACTAACACACGTGTTTTTTCACATGTAGGTTCATCAGAAAACGCAGATATAAAATTCCTCGGAATTTTTTTTGACTCTACCCTATCGTGGATCCCTCAAATAAATTTCATGTGCGGAACACTATCGAAATCTGTATTTGCAATACGCAGAATAACAAATATAGTTAATAAAGAAGCGGGTCTTGCCACTTATTATGGACTTTTTCAGTCAATTTTAAACTATGGAATTCTGGGATGGGGCAATGCCTCCCACAAACATTTACAAAGGATTTTCATTTTGCAAAAATCTGCAGTTCGAAGCATTGTGAAAGCTAAACCTGATGAACACTGTCGACCTATCTTTCAAGAATTAGGAATAATGTCACTGTTCTCGATGATTGTCTTCGAAAATCTGATGCACATCAAATGCAATATTAACAAATTCACTTCTCATATGGATGTACACTCCTATGATACAAGAGGTAAAAATAAGCTACTTCATTCTCGCAAGAGGATAAATAAATCAAGAGTTCTAGGCATAGATTTCTTTAATGCAGTACCAGATACCATATCATCCTTACCCATAGGAACATTTAAATCAAAAATAAAAGAAATTTTAATTAACATGTGTTTATATAATAGTGAGGATTTCTACACAAGCATTAGTACATTAGGATAAGGTTGACTCACCTTTAGGTTTGTCTAATTCGCTTGGCTCCTTCTGTTCTAAAGTTGATTTTATATAATAATTGCTGTCAGTTTGTTTTTAAGTTAGTTTTATATAATTGCTGTCAGTGCTGTCTACATATACTTTTAACCCGTATTTTCTGTATGTCTTGTTTTATCTACATTTTTTACCCACATGTTTTACTTGACGTTTCCAAAAATGTAAATTTCACGGAAGAATAAATCTATCTATCTATCTATCTATCCTAGTTCCTCAAAGTATTTCAAGAAAGTACACTTTCCGAAAAAGATTTTATTTCTGTATTTTTTCTAGATTCCATAAACTTTTCGTATATGCCAATTTATACTTCTTTCTTGAAATTTCCGGAAACAAATCCAATTTTCGCAGCTTTTTCCATTATCTCTGTCTCTGGTGGTGTATTTATCAAAATCGTCACATCGTGGTATATACATCATATTATTTATTATGAATTGTTGGAATAATATTTGATGAAAACTGCGATTTCTATCAAAAGCACTAATGAGAACTACCCTAAAGAATTTGAAAAACTTCTTCTTACAGTTTTGACAACTATTCAAAGCTGACAAGATACCTTGAAGATATTTTCAGGTAAACAAGATATATCTCCTATATCATCCATCCAATCCACTCCATCAAAAAATAGAATATTATTTGTATCAGGAATTCATGGGAGAGGAATGATACAACAATTAACACTGTGTTCACAATACTCAGTCCAATCAATTAGAAAACCTGGTGCTGGTTGTGAAGAATTAATTCATACAGCATTTCTGAATACGAAAAAATTCTCAAAAAAGGATATCATTCTGCTATGGTTGGATAAAATGAACTCAAGTTTACTAGAAACGTTCCTGAAAGAAACTCAGCATACCCAAACAATTATCATCTCAGAACCATACAGATATGACATAAAAGTGAACCAAAACATTTTTACGAACATAATTTGGAATTTCAAAAAAATCTACTTCACCAGAAGCTAGAAAATACTGTCTTTCTTGAATGTAATAATATAATAAGAAGATCCAACTACTCAAGAAATGGATATGAATTGAAACCAATCGCAGCCCGTTTTCTGAGTAGAGAGATATCAAGGATAATCCAAGAATTCATTGCCAGTAGAACAGAACAAGATAGCCCCATAATGACGATGACTCAGGACAAAAAAGAAAATATAACGCGAGAAGACTTGGAAGTAAATCAAGTCTCATTTTTTAGAATCAGTGATGAATCAGAGGAGAATAATATAAGCTCAAACATCATCCAGCATAATGAGTCAAGAAATATCTGTAACGCACATAATCTCAATAATCACAAAAGAGTTTCATTGTTACTCCTGAATATTCAATCCACTTGCAATAAGTTGAATGACCTTTTTGTCTTTCTTGAACATCAACACTTTCCAAATTTTGTTTTTTTGACCGAACACTGGCTGAAACCTGATGAACCATTGATATGTCCAAATTATATTATAGCTTCAAAGTATTGCAGAACACAAACAACTCATGGGGGTACAATGATATTAGTCGAGGAAAGCTTATGCAAAGAACTGACAATCAAAAATATTGACAAATTTGAATCACTCATAGTAGAAAATGAATTTGAATTTTGTGTAATTCATGAAACAAAAAATAATATATATTTCATTTGCATCTATAGAGCCCCATCAAGTGACGTTAAATCATTTTTAAACAGTTTGGAGACACTTTTGTCTAGAATTCCAGTCAACTCTCAAATCGTTTTAGCGGGTGACTTCAATATAAATTATATGGAAAAAACGACTTCTACTCAAACTCTCGACACGTTACTTCTATCGTACAAGCTAAAAATGTTGGTAAATGAACCAACTCGTATTTCACAATTTAGTGCCTCTACTATTGACTACATTTGCACTGACCTAGATGAAGACAAGTTGGCTTGTGATATTATCCCAGCGGGTCTATCAGACCATGAGGCTATCATACTGAACTTTCCTTTGCATTTCAATATTTCCAATAAAAACTTCAAATTTGGCAGAATATATAGCAAAAAAATTTTTTCTGAATTCAAACGGAAGTGTGATGAAACTCCTTGGGATAATGCATTAACTGTAACAGATTCTATAAGTGAATTCCAAAAAATTTCAGTTGAAATCTTCGAAGATTGTTTTCTCAACCAGAGAATAAAAAAAAATAAACCATGGATAACTCAAGGCATAAGAATATCTGCAACTGCAACAACTGCAACAACCTGAGATCATTACATACACTAAGAAAACACTACACTAATTCCTTTGTTTTGAAGTACTCCACTAATTATCGCAGAATTTACAGACAAGTTATCAAGAATGCCAAGGAAACTTATTACAAAGATAGAATAAAAAAAGCTGAAAATAAAAGCAAAGAGAATTGGGCTATAGTGAACAGCTTAAGAGGTAATGCAATCTCACCATCAAAATAGCAATCCCAACACTCTCAATGATTACTACAGTACAATAGCTCATAATTCAACATCTACTATTGATCCCCAGACTCAACCCATGGAATATTTAAGAACAATCAATACTCAAATAATTTTCACTTGGATGACACCAATTTACTAGAATTGAAAGAAATTCTATATGACATAAAAAATAAAAATTCAACTGGAATCGACGAAATTTCCGCTAAAATAATAACCAATCTTCCAGACTCAGCTTTGAATGTGCTAGTTGAATGTATTAATAAATCTTTTGAATTTGGAAAATTCCCACCATGCCTAAAAACGGCAATAGTTATCCCAATATACCGGGTGTCCCAGTATACCTGTTCCAATGAATTATCTCAGCCATTTCGAAAAATGAAAATTCGAAAATTTCATGATCTCCAATTCGTTCAAGGAAGCTTCAACTGAGAGAAACAAAAATTGAAAGTCACTTCCGGTTTGACCGGAAGTGACTCCAACTTTTTTATTTCAAATAGCACCCTGTATATTTATTGCAATTTTTGATTTCTACTCAAAATTACCGTTCCAACGATGTATCACACTTTGTATTTCAAATTTGATTTGATGGAGAAAACGACAATTGAAATTTCAAATTGAAGGAATTGCAGCAGGCTACGGTATTTTTGTAATCTTGATTTTGACTTCGATAATGATTTCAAATCATTAAAATTGTAGTAGATCATGTAATTCCCAAATTTTCATCTTTTGAAATGGCTGAGATAATCTATTGGAACAGGTATACTGGGACACCCGGTATAAAGGTGGCGATTCTAAAGATCCTAGCAATTTTAGACCAATTTCTCTGCTTTCAACACTATCTAAAATTATAGAAAAACTTGTAAAAAAACGGATGTAATCATTTTTATACTTCAATAAGATATTGACTGATTCCCAATTCGGATCTCAAAGCAAAAAAAGCACGAATGACGCAATTTTCTCTTTCCTAGAACATGTATACACCAACCTGAACAATGGTGAAGCAGTGACTGCAGTATTCTGCGACTTTTCTAAAGCCTTCAATTGTGTAAATCTATTAGAAAAACTATACTGCTATGGTTTCAGAGGAGTATGTCACAAATGGTTCAAATCTTTTATGTGATAGGAAACAGATCATGAAATCAAATGGGAGTCTCTCTGACATCAGGGATATGACATGGGGAGTCCCACAGGGATCTGTCCTAGGTCCAATTCTCTTCCTCTTATATTTAAATGACCTGGCCATTGTTCCCATTCAGGGAAGATTCACCATGTTTGCTGATGATACCACCCTACTATGGCACGAAAAAAATTGTGACAACATAAGAAATAATATTGCTAGAGACTTGGGAATGGTTCAGCAATGGTGTGAAGCTAATTATCTGTGTTTTAATCACAAAAAAACAAATATAATGGGCTTTAGTTTTGACTGCAACAATTTAAGCTTGAACCGAAAAATTCTAGACAACAAAAAGTATACAAAATTCCTAGGAATAACTTTAGATGAGAAATTGAAATTTGATCAGCATGTTGCAGCTCTAACTAAAAAAATGGCATCCGGATGTTATGCTCTTAGAATTGTCACTAATGAATTGAGTTCATCTACAGCAAAGATGGTCTATCACTCTCTGATCGAATCTCATATGAGATATGGAATAGCTTTCTGTTGATATTGTAGCCAACAACTTTTTCAATCAGTGTTTATACTGCAGAAACGTACTATAAGGTACTTAGGCAAGGTAGGAATTCGAGAGTCATGCAGACCACTGTTTTCAAACTTAGGAATTCTCACTCCAAGTTTATTAATTTTGGAAACGGTATGTCTGATTCACAAAAAGTATATGGCTGAGACTACAGTACAAACAAATCATGTGACCCCACAAATAACGGAGAGGAAAATTGCTCTATCCATTCCAAAATCCAGTTTGACAAAATTTTCTTTGTTATTTGAAAGTAAAAAGATTTATAACCATATACCAACTGAACTAAGAACTATAAAAGATCATAGTAAATTCAGAAAACTGGTGAAAGATGCCCTTTTGAAAAGAGCCTACTATAATATTGAGGAATTTTACAATGAAACTCTGTTTCATTGGTCAAAAACGCATAATTCGACTCATATATGGTCTGAAATATACCGAATCATGTAGACCTATTTTCAAAAAACATAAAATTCTAACACTACCTTCTATATACATTTACCATTCTGTCATTTACGTGAAAAAACACGAATCCAAGTTGGAAACAAATGGAAATTCTCATACTTATCCTACAAGGAGCGGTAATTTACTGAGGTCGAGACAACACCGCACTCAGATTTTTCAAAAGTCACACCTCACAACTGGTCCGCGGTTCTTCAATTCCCTGCCCTCAGATATTAAGGAAATATCATCTCTCGTAAAATTAAAAAAAAAAAGTGAAGGATTATCTGCTGGAAAGAAGTTTTTATTCTGTGAAGGAATTTTTGGAGACAAAAATCTGAAGTGAGGTGATTGTATCTGTATTTTTGTATTTGTATTTTTATTTTTAATGTGATTGTATTTCAAATGTTTACCTCCCATCATAGTTTTTGGATGTTTTGAATGTTAGACCCACTTTATCTTTATGTCAATACTTTATTATGTGTTTGTATATTCTCTTTATAATAATTTTATACAACTTTTTTTTGACGATTCCTATATCATTTTTTGAATGATCAATTCAAGGAATAAATACATTATTATTATTATTATTATTATGTCCTCAACATGTACTACTCCAAATAGTATATATTTTATTGATCTGCTCTCACAATTGTGCACTTCAATTTTTAATGTGTACTGTTTATTGTCCTTTTACACTCTTAATAAGTTTTTTTTTTATATTATTAATTTAGTTGTATATGTTTATGTTATGTTATACTTTCATTAACTTTTTTGAATGCTATGCTTTGTCAATAAGAAATACTGTTTCTTAGACAATAAAGTATATTTCTCTCTCTGACCAGCCAAGTTTTGGTCGATTTTTGTTGATTCTCCATGGAAATGTTTGAGGTGTTGGCAAAGTGCTGTGAGAGAAAATATTTCTCACAGTATGAGCAATACTACTAAGTAATCTATGAGAAATGCGCTTCTTTTCATAACAGTAGTAGAACAAATATATTTAAAAAAGTGCAGTTTGTTTGACAGTTGTGAGAAAAAAGTTTTCTCACTTACCAGCCCGAGTTTCGTCGTCCTCAACTTCACCGCCGCCGCCGCCTTCTGCCGCCTTCAGCTTCCCCTCGCCGCCCCCCTCAGTCGGCCCACCCTCGTCCTGGCTCTCGTCGCCGCCGTCGTCTTCGTCGGCGTCTTCGAGGGCGGTGGGCGCCACCATAGCTGCCGCCGCCGCCGCCGGTCGCTCCTTCTTCTTGGGGCCGCGCTTGCCGGGGCCCTCCGCCCTGTACAGAAACAATGGGGAAGTTTCCTTCAGATGAATTTACATGAAATATATTCGGAACTCCTCAGTTTTATGTCCAACTTGTATAGGATGGCCCATTTTTGATGTCCCTACGAGATATCTCTCTTAATATTAAAGATAGGAATTTGCAGTTTTCACAAACAAAATCTCTATATATAGCATGCTTTGTTTTTGAGATAGAGGGCGAAATTGGAAATGTTGCATTTTGGGACCCCCCTGTATCTCAGCTATCTTTCAATTTATTTTCATAGGCTTTCAAGGCTGAATTTATTCAGATATAACCCAAACTAATATTTCTTTAAATGGAACACTGTACATTTTTTCAATTTTTGTAACATTGATGCTCTGCGCTTCCCAAAAATATATAATTAAATAAGAAATTTCAAGTATTAGCCCTGAATTTAGATAACTTCTAGTTTTCCAGTAGATTTTTTATATGTGGCAACATTGTTTATATCCCAGATTTTCATATTTACCCAGTTGGTTATACAGCGTTTCGTTGTACACTAGTTTCAATTTCATCAACTTTCCATATTCACCAATATTCAACAATATTTATCTAATATTATGAAGAGCAAATATTTGGTTGTTTGTTTGTTAGTGTGTTTGTTTGTTATAAATAGGCTCCGAAACTACTGGACCGATTCACAACATAAACAAATTGATATTCGTTCAGTTCGAATATGTCAATTGAAACCTTAGAATATGTAACACATTGATTTGGACGACACAAATATACGCGTTCCTGGATAAAATCATATCTATATTTTGGGAGCAAAGCTTCATTTCCTCTCATGTGTCACACGCGGGAGGAAATGGATACCTTTCCTCCCTTGATATATAAATAACTATTACCATTAGAAGCCGACTTTATCCCTGATGAACATAGACCACTTTTTACCGCGGGAAAATACTTCATTCCTATGGGAAACAGGTAATAGGACAACGGGTAGTAAGAATTATCCTTCTGTATTCATATTTTTCACATAAATTCTAAGTAGCTGAACGCTCGGCTGAACCTATTGGGTTGAAATTTTATATGGGTATTTCGATGGTTTCCTGGATGATATAAAAAACAACTGGACGCGGTAGGTGGCGCTGCTGTCGGTACGTCTATTACTAAACGGCTTGACCAATTGGGTTGAAATTTTCAATATGTAAAACAACAAAAAAATACAAAAGATACTGAGAATGAAAATATTTTTTCAAAGAAAAAAAACAGTGTAACACAAAGTCAGTCGACCACAAAAATTATTTTAACAAATCAAGTTTATGACAAGTTTCGGCTCAACAGCCATCTTCAGACACAAAAAATACCTAAGAAGACATGTGGAGATAAGTTTAACTAAAAGCTAGATCAAAAACCGGAAAATCAGGCAGGTAATCAAGTATATTGTTCTTCAAATCGACTAAATAGCCAAAAGGACAAATCAATAATGCAATTCAACATCAGTTAGAACAGAACTCGAAAATTTGAATTTCGAAATAAAAATTCACTCAACAAGAGTTTCATCAACAATGGTGGTCATTTGACAACATATCTGCTTTTTCAAAAAAATTTGTGGGCTCTATGTTCATTGGAATATCTACTTTCTGATGGTGTAGAAAATATACAGGGTGTTTCATCTTATAACCGAGATACAGGATGTTTTATCAATTTTGCCCATATCTTTATCGTCTCATATATTTCCAACCAACCTGTATATTTTCTTGAAAATCGGTACACTCACCAGAAAAGATAGAGTTCAGGTCCGGCTTCACATAAAATTCCCAAGTTCTTTCAGCCCGAAAACAACACCCTATACCCTAAAACCCACTAGTACAAATTTTGAATTGATTCAGATCATTACAAAACTCTTGGATTTTAAAATTTTGACAAAAGGATCAGAATCTCCGATCCCGAAAACCTCCAGATACAAGTTTTGTATAGATTCGGATCATAATTAAAAAACTCGTTGGCCATATTGTTTCCGCTATCTTGAATTTTAAAAATTTTGAATAGATAGGGATCATAATTACAAAACTTGTTCGCCATATGGCATCCGCCATCTTGAATTTCAAAATTTTGACGAAAGAATCATCATCTCTGATCACGAAACCCCCCAGGTACTATATTAAATAGATCTGATTTATAATTATTACAATACTCATTCGCCATATTGAATCCGCCATCTTGAAATCTCAAATTTTCACGAAAGAATTATAATCTTTGATTCCGAAAACCCCCAGATACAAATTTCGAATCATGTTTTGAATAGATTCTGATGATAATCACGAAAATCGTTCATCATATCTAACATTAACTTAAACATGATGTCAGGAGACTTATAAGTATTTAAAGTGATAAAAAATAGAATTACTGTACTGAAAAAGTAATTAAAATATTCGGAAAGTAACTAAAATATTTGAAAAGTAATTAAAGTATACTTAAAATGTATTTAATATACTCAAAAAGTAATTAGAATACTGAAAAGGTAATGAAAACATTTGATAACCGGAGATACTGAAGATACTAAAATGGTGATTAACAAATAATTGAAATATTGAAGATTCAGAAAAGTAATCAAGTACTTAAAAACCCGGGATGTACACCATATTTGAGCCACGATAGACCTCTCTGGGGTGGCAGTGGAGCGGTGGTATTCGCCCCACTCACATGGAACCTAACCTAACCTAGGTCACCTTTTCATTTTACTCAATTTTCACCACAGAAATTGAAGAAAATTGAAAATCTGTCATTTTCATTAGGAAAAATATCTTGCAATGGATTTTTTCATCAAAAATATATAAGGCATGCCATCAATTGAATTCATGCTCTCCATTGATTTTGTCACATCAGTTTCACTCTAAGGCAAGTGCTTTTATCAGGAAGATTCTGTTACACAAGGCTATTCACATATTTCCAGAATGACTCAATAAGAATGTATCTTGAGAACTTTTGGGAGACTGGATTTCACTAACTACATTTCATGTAAATCAATTTTAACATCTGTGTCTCTATAGAAAATGTGTTATAAGTGTAATATAGTGCATTATACAGGCTGATTCACGGTGGATGGCACGTTAGACGTTTATGGAGAACGGGACATAGGATCATTCTGAAATTTTGGTTACTCACGTAGTTGCTCTTGGTCTATCGATCTAAAATATTTTCAGCTCTGCAGCGTTGCCGCTTCTATCGAAAAGTAGCAACAACTTTGTTATTTTAAATGGAACACCCTGTATTTTATTGCATTTTCAGATTCTCTTTCGAAAGCTGATTTCATCGATATATCACACTTGGAGTCTAGCGGAAATGATTACAGAGATATAGGGTGTGAAAAATCGACATTTTTCGACTTAAGGAATTTTTTTTGTCGAAACTATTCATTATTGGTCGAAACGGTTCACATGTCCCTATCTCAACTTTTGATCAACTATCTACTGACATTTAATTGAAACAAATACAGGGTCGTGCAGAATTCAGAATCTTGATCACCCGGTATATGTCCCAATTAAATATCAGTAGATAGTTAATCAAAAGTTGAGATAGGGACATGCGAGCCGTTTTGACCAATAATGAATAGTTTCGACAAAAAAAAATCCTAAAGTTGAAAAATGACGATTTTTCACACCCTATATCTCTGTAATCATTTCCGCTAGACCCCAAGTGTGATACATCGATGAAATCAGCTCTTCAGAGAAAATCTGAAAATGCAATGAAATACAGGGTGTTCCATTCAAAATAACAAAGTTGTTGCTACTTTTCGATAGAAGCGGCAACGCCGCAGAGCTGAAAATATTTTAGATGGATAGACCAAGAGCAACTACGTGAGTTACCAAAATTTCAGAATGATCCTATGTCCCGTTCTCCATAAACGTCTAACGTGCCATCCACCGTGAATCAGCCTGTATTATGTGATAGAAATTTGGGAAATTGACTATAGATTTCACACTTTCAACGCTCAATATCTCAAAAACTAATCGATATATTGGAAACTTCAAACTAAATCTTGAATCAGATGTCCTCTCTGGAGGGGGTGTGAACATGTTATTTTTTTGTTCAATGGAACACCCTATATTTTATTCCATATTTGAAGTGCTTTCTGTTAATTTCAAAAATATATAATTATCACAAGAAAGCAATTAGCAATTCACTTTTTTTTTTTTTCTCATTTAACTATTATTACTATTATTATTAATATTCATACTTTATATATTATAATTGTAAACTGGGCTGAAAGACTTCGGTCAATGGCCTTTTGGGGTATATCCCTAATAAAGATGTTCTCTCTCTCTCTCCCCTATAATTATCATACATCCCATTGAGTATTACTGGGTGAATCGTAGGTATTGGCAATATTTTATTGGCAAACATTATGTGGAGTAAATTTGTAATTTTATATCATTATTTTATTTAGTGTAGTAGGTATGCTCCAAAGAATGTAAAACATTGCTTTATAGTATTTTAATTTTCACACTAGCCTGACAATTTTATTGTTTTTAGAAATACAGTGAAGTGACTTTTTTTTTAATAATTTATAATTTATAATAATAATGCTAACATAGATAATACTATAGATAATGATAATAGTACACATCATGAATCATTTGTGAAATGCATTGGTCCCCAATCGGCTTGGATTAGCCGGTCTCGGGATCATATAATAAAGAAAACGTGCGGTAACAATTCATAATATCTTATCACCTGATATGTAAATATATATATCTAGAGATATTAATTAGCAGTTTGTAAATATATATGTATATAGGTATATTAATTTAGCATTTTGTCCAAACACCATTTTTTGAGTGTGGTTTTATATGTACCCCAACTAACAATATTCTTTATAGTCTCAGGTACCTCATTGTAGGCTTTTATAGCTCTATCTATAGGATTATTGAGTACTTTATTAGTTCTTGGCTTCTGTATATTTAGTTGATGTTTATTCCTTGTGTCATGTGAGTGTATTTGATTTCTATAGCTTAGTTCAGAATTAGTTTTCAGTTGGCTGTGTACCAGTTTATATATATATTTACATTGTTCCAGCTTGATAATCATATCTAATTTATCTAATTTAGTATCTAGGTATACAGTATCCGTCGACATACGATAGTCCAAGTTGAACAAGATCTTTATCACCCTATTTTGAAGTATTTGGATTTTATTAAAAGTTGTTGTTCCACAGGTATGAGATCTTCATTTACTATTCTTTCTAATTTTTCTAATGACGTATCACTATAGGCATCTGCAAACGTGTAGTATCTAGCTTTCAATGGAGCTTTTTGTAGGCTCATAACATGTAGTATGTATAGAAGCGGTCCAATTACTGATCCTTGTGGAACGCCCGTTTTTATATCTAACAATTTACTTTTTGTATCATCAATAAAAACGAATTGCTTTCTGTTGGTCAAGTATGATTTGATCAGATTATTTATATTGCCTCTTATAATCATTTGTTCCAGTTTGTATAGCAAATGTACATGGTCTACTACATCAAATGCTTTTTTAAGATCAATAAAGACTGTAGTGATGTATTGTTTTTCATCAAGTTTTTATTAACATAGCTTATGAAATCAGTTGCAGCACATTGAGTATTACTATTTTTGATGAAGCCATATTGATATGGATCAAGATTGCCATATTTCTGTAAAAAATTTACAATTCTAGTTTTTATTAATATTTCCACGATTTTTGCCAAGTTGCAGATAACACTTATTGGCCTGTAGTTATTCATCTGATTTACTGAACCAGATTTGTGTATAGGAGTAACCTTACTGATCTTGAGTACATCTGGGAAGGTTCCCTGCAGCATTATGTCATTTTCTAATCTAGTAATAATTGGTATAATGTCTGCTTTGAGAAGTTTCAAGTCACTATTTGAGCATATTTATAATATTCTCTATTTCCTGAGCCGTTACTTCCTCAATATACAAGGTATTTAAACAATTAAACTCCTCAAAATCAATAAGGTCTCTCCTATTCTGTTTTTCACTGGTTATATTTTCAATAATTTCTGCTCCAATTTCACAGAAGTATCTGTTAAGTTCGTTTACAATTTGATATATATCTGTAATAATCTGCTCATTGATGGATAGAAATTCCACAATGTGCTTCTTATTACCCTCACCTTTAATGAATCTATTCATGCAATGCCACTGTTTCTTACTATTTGAGCCTGCTTTACTCCATTCTTTGTTGAAGTATTCATGTTCAAGCACAAGACTTCTTTTTTTCACTCTGTTTTTCAACATTTTGAATCTAGAAATATTTTCATTACTTGGTTGTTTAATTTTCAACAGATAGTATTTGTCTCTTTCTTTTACTAGTTCAACAAAGTCAGAATTAATCCAGTAGTTTCCTGATTTACATTTAATACTCACTATACTCCTTGAAATATTGAACCATAGTGATCAGATCATCAAAATTGTTAATTTCTTCATTTTTACTCAAGTTCTTAAATACTTTACTAAGCTTATTTGTATCTACTTTCAATTTCTCTAATCTACAGTTGGTTTTATACTCAGGTACATTTTTTCCTAATTTTATATTAAGCACCTCGTGATCTGATAAACAGAAGTATTTGTGAACACTAACTTGGCATTTCATATTACTTTTACATATAACATGATCTATGATTGTACTTGAATTTGCAGTGACCCTTGTGGCCCAGCGGGGGATAGGTCATTTTTGAGGCAGAATCCAGACAGTTGCAGGGCCCCTAAATATTCCTTTGCTATTTATTATTCTGGCTCCATTACATTAATGTTTATGTCACCAGTAACTATGTTATCCCCCTTATTATTCACTAGCAGAAAGTTTGTGAACTCATCTATAAATTCCATTGTATGTGATCCTGGTGGTCTGTAAACTACCCACACTTTTAATTTTAGTTCATATAAATTTATTCCAACTAAATTACACTGTACAAGCTGATCATTCCTGGTAATTTCATGATGCTTTAAGTTATTTTTGATGTAAATTGCTACCCCTCCGCCTCTTGATTCTCTGCATGAATGTACAGTTGTGTAATTTTTTAGCTTGTAGTACTGGACCTCATTGTTGTATAGCCACGTCTCTGTTACACAGATTATATCACTTTTTGTATCATATACATATGCTTCAAAAGATTCAAATTTATTTTTAATGCTTTGTAGATTTGTGTAGGAAATTTTCAGTTCATTACATACAACTGTTTTTAGAAGTTTTTTAGACTGTGCAGATCCTCTTCCTTTTCAATCACATGCACTTTTTCCTTTTCTGACTTCCTCAGCAATATTTGACCATTCTGCACCCAAACAAATTTATATTTATTTTCCTTGGCATATGTTCTTGTTGCTTTGTAGACTTGCAGATTCCATTTAGTAAGGTCCTGATTGATATAAATATCATATCCCTGACCCACAATACCAATATCTTGTGTTGTAATCCTCTTTGATTTTATTGCTTTCAACATGGACATCTTATCCTGCTCAGAGTCAAACTCTACCTTGATTGGCATGATTTTTCCTATTTCGCCCCTGCCCAATCTGAAGGATTTGAAATTACCAATGTGTATGTCTAGTTTTTTGCCAATTTTTTTTATGGTTCCTTCAACATTTTCATTACAGCTTACTTTAGGGATACCCATAATTATAACATTCTTACTCAGTTTTCCTTGTTCATTCTTATTTACCTCCAGATTTAGCTTATTTGTGACAACCTTCAACTCCCTCCTGAGTTCTTCATTGACCTTGCTTTGGGCCTCAAATTTTTCAAGCAATGACACATAATTTTGCTCGATATCAACCAATTTATGCATAATATCGTTTATAGTATATTCCTTCCTGTCCCTTTGTTCAGCTTTGCTACTTTTCGGCTGATTTTTAGTTGCTGTCATAACCTCACTTTTGCATTTTTGGCAAAACCATTGATCGCCCTTCAGCTTCTTACCTTCAGCAGCGTAATAATTTAGCCCAGCTGTTGTAAGATCCACACACTTGATATGATACCAAATTGAGCATTGATTACATGCAATTGCATAGGAATTATTAAAAGACTTATCACATAAACCACACGTGTCCGCCATCTTGACTTATACTTTGATTCAATTATTTCCAATGAAAAAAGTAGTAAATAGAAAAGTGTCTGGCAGCAATAACTGACCAGCAAACCATCTGAAGAAATACATTGGTAATTCACATTCTCTATCTGAAAATATGAATAATTTTTTGTCAATTCTCCAGAAAACAACTACTTTCCTGTATATGTGCAGTGATGAATATTGAATAACATCTTTCAAACACACAATAAGAATTTAAAAATAAAAACCTTCTGAAATTTAGAATTCTGACAGTATTTCTTCATGTTTCCATTTTTTGCATGTTCATTATATATAACTGAGAATATTCCTCTTCAAAACTTTCATACTCAATCAAGAAGTTCGAACTTGGAAACTTGTTTTTATTTACAACCATATATGTAATGGGATTGGCTGAAAGACTCAGGTCAATGGCCATTGATTGTATTGTATTGTATATTTGTGTATGTCCATTTACAGATATGATCAATAAAGTAATTTATCATTATATGTAATGTTATCATTACTAACGTCGTTGAAGGTCGGGAAATGTCATATTACACACCTCTACTTCTTGCCCTCACTTCCCGCCCTCAATTATGTAATATTTCAGATATGTTCAGAACAAAACAGAGATTAATTAATTTTGATGGAAATATGATGGTCGTAAATAAAGTAGTATACAAACCTTGGTAGGAAGTTTCAATCCCGTCTTGAGATTAAAGCTAACCTCAATGCTTTGCATCTTGGTTAACTAACTATTCCCATGCCAGGAATGAATCACTTCCCACCTTGGTGGTATTACAAACATCAAATCACAGATTCATGATTGCCTTTCAGAATATTTTATTAATTTAACATTTTGTCCCTGGTGTTTAAATGTGTGATATTTTTCAATATTAATTTTTATTACCTGTGTGACTGTTCATACAGCTCTATAAGACGGTGATCTAGTATGTTTTCTTCGGGCTCCCAAGTGTTATGCTTCTGGCTCCAACCCTTCCATTTCACGAGATACTCAACAACACCCTGGAAATGAAGACACACTCATTTATGATGCATTTTTTGCTGCTCAATAATCACATCAGGGCTTTGAAAAGAATATTCCATTTAAATCACAGAGATAGTTGTGAATTTTTTATTGAAAACAAAGGAGAAAACAAAGTATTAACTATAACTACAATATGTATAAAAATCCTAGAAACAACCATGGTCATAAAAAAAGTATGATCTATTTGGAACTAGCATACCTGAACATACTTATAATAGAAGAACAACAGGCATACTGATGAGCACCATATAGATATTCATCTGATAAAAAAAGAACATTGCACAAATCACCTTTGCAATGGAAAACCCTAGAATCTAATGCTTTGAAGACATACTTAAGAACAATTCTTTTCAACAGAGCATGATCTACTATCAAACTATAACCTGGATGAGTTCTTCTGTGACTACTTTAACAAAAAAAAATTATACTACATTATATATCTAGGTACAACATTTTCTGCAATATTTCATAAATAAGGGAGTGAATAAGCACACTTGTAAAGTCTTGTTGAATAGGTGAACATTTTTGTAATTAACTACAGTAAATTTATCACATTTTGAGGTGTCTTGTGTCTGAAATTTGATGTTTTCTAATGTAGCTTCAAAGCTTATGTACATGTGAGGACATGCAAAGTCCTCCCCACCCTTTCAACTTTTGAATGGAACAAGTTAGCAAGATCAGGTTTCCAGTATTGAATTTGTCATGAGAATTGACCTCCAACTACTGATATCAGTTTTCTTCTATCTAGATCAAGAATAGGACTTTCTGTTGAATAGTGTATGAGAGCATTTCAACATGTCCATAATGTTGAACCCATAGATCTTTATGATCTAAGGTCAAAACTGAATATGACCCTGTTCTGACATGACAAAAATGATTGCCTGATTTCTCTGACATTTTGACATAGACACTTAACAAGTAATGTTGACAGAAAGGAATGGGTGTTGTCTCAGCTGTTCATTGTTGTAACAAGGGGAAATAAAAGTAGTGAAGAACTGTGAAGCAATTAATTATTTTGTAATCATTTATGTATTATCTATGAGACTGCAGTTCTTCATTTACTCCTTAAAAGTACCAAATTTGACCCACCCTCTAAACCCAATTATCTACATGTTTTTCAACTCTAAATTTAATCAAAGCTGCACATTTGGTGATATGCAATAAAAACACATATTTTTCTCCAACTTAAGGCATTAGGTCGAGCATTAGGTATTCTGGACATTTTGTTCAGGTGATACATTTGCCCTTGCATTTGCTGATTTCAATTTTCTAACAAAGTAATCCACTTATAGAAGGTTGCATAAGTTGATTGGTTAATGAATTAGAATTCTAAATCCATTTGATGCATTTTTAAACTAGTTTTGAATTTATTCTCGTATTGTTTAGTTGTCTTGTCAAAACTTGTGTAGCTAAGAGAGGTTGAATTGGAGTTGTAGGAGTCAATGCCCATTTTCAGTTCTGAAAAGCCATTCAACTTCAAGCAAGACTTCAAGATTTTTGAAAAAGTCCTTTCCCATCTCTATCACTGGAAACATAACAAAACTGAAAGCACTTGGGTCTGCCACTATTGAGGATCTGGCACCTTCAATTTTAAAAGTCAACGTTTTGACTCTTTGGAGCCATCATCACTTTTTATTTCAAAATACAAGCTACCTTCAGTTTTTTCGTTAAATTGTTCCCTGCCAATTGACGCAGAGAATCATAAACCTGAGTCCAGGTCTTTCCAACACTTGCTATTATTTTTATTTTTAGAGCCTATTATTGAAAAAAGGTTCTAATGATAATTAAGGGAGAAATGGAAAATATGATATTAAATTTTATATTGGCAGCCACTATATTTCTTACCCGAACTATTTTTCATTCAAATAATTGATGAAATATGAAAATACCAACCTTTCGCACTCGTTTTCTGGTAATTCTTTCTGCGGCATAAACACGGTCATCACCCATCCCCATTAGATCCATTGTTTTTTCAACTCCAAATACACCTCGATCACAAATTTTTCACCGTCTTTTCATGAATGTATTGATCATCACACACATCAAACCATCTTGCATTACAAGATTGTACGTTCAAACAAGGAAAAATTGAGTAAAACAACGTTTATTTATTTTATTTCTTCTCCATTTTCTATTTATCGGCACAAAACGCAGAATATCACAAATCGCAAACAATCTGCACGAAACTACAAACATTTCTGAACTTGACAACCGACAACTGACTGACTATTGACAATTGCTGAACGAGTGCCTCACGCCAGTAACGAAACAAAAGCATGCTGTGCTGTGAATGAGTGTGGACCATGTGTGGACGCCTAAACTTCGAACTAGGGTCCCTTATTGATGTAAATTGACGTATTTCTCTAGGTACGGACAGATCATTGTCTCCTCTCACTCTACAGTGTTTGTAGTTATATAGTTCCATCTTCATTCATTTCTGGGGATAAACACTAGATTTCTGACATTGTTGTTCTTTTTAGGTTATCTTAAGCACATTGGCGTATCATACGTAATTTTCACATGTTATTTCTCTTTCAACTCTACATATTATATCCAAATGATGATGAGAATCTCCGAGTTTTTGATTTTTCAACTCGAGCCTAATCTTTGTGAGGCAGTGAGCAAATTTTTCTGAGAGTTTTACCTTACCTTACCTTAGGCAGTACCTTTCAATAAATAAATTTTGATTTCAGACTAAGCCTTATGGTTGAGAAATGGTGAAAATTTTCATGTTGGTAGATATTCAAACTAATGTGCTCATATGTCATGTGTGCTGTATATATTCATGTTGGGAATTATTTTTGCAGTTTTTCACGAATACTTAATATTTCCAGAATGAAGGTATAATTTTTCAACTAGTAGGGCATTTGCCTCTCTTCTTTTAATCATCCGTTTTAATCAAAACTGTTTCTACTAAAATGCATTAAAAAACTTGTGGAATGGACAAATATAGGCACAATGAGAATGCTAGTATAATATGTGATTTCGTATTAGTTTTACTTATCATACTTTGCTGATGTTTTGACCAATTTTTTTCCGATTCCGTCACTTCACTTTCCATGTTCTAAGTCGATTTGCATTTTATGAGAATCTGACAAATTCAAATTTGCCATCCAACTATTGATACAGTCTAACGTAGCACATTTCACCATCCTTCCAAAACAGAATTGAATAATGTACGGGTAAATGTTCAAAGTTACCTCAAAGCGCCCGTTCCCATATATATAACTAGAATTATCGCTCAACTAAGGACATGCAGTAAGTCGTTCTTTAGAAATTCTCCAATCGAATAGTGTACAGAATAAATACTGAAGGAATGCACTGTTTGCAATCTCCACAGACCGGAATCTTTGGAACACATTCTCTTTAAATGTCCAGTTTATGCTGGTATCAGGGATTGTCGATTATTTCAAGATGTTGAATCTCTAGATGATTAAATATATCTTCTGAATTATGGTGGCCTAGCTGACTTGAAACTCCTAGTAGGTACATCAGGTTCTAATCAATTTGTTGAAGCTTAGATTTTTTGCTGTGAATGAGTAATCTGCATATCAATTATTGTTTCAATGCCTATCAAGGTCCCGCAGGAAGGATTTTCGTTTTCGTTTCAGCTATTAGTTCTCATGTATTCATTAATCACAGATTACCCAACCCTTGTAGCTTGTAATAAGAATTGTTATTATTTCAATACAATAAATCTATCTAATCTAATATCTAATTGAATAATGTCGTATTATTAAGATGAATAAGTATGAAATTAAAATTTTTTTAGATCTCTTTTAACGCCTATGAAATGTGACGTGCCAGCAATAATGTCATATCAGGGACGCCAATACACGAAAACGAAAGTTACTAGATGATTAAAAGACAAAGGAGCTATGATCTGTCCGTACCCTGTTAGATGACAAATACGTCAGTTTGCATCAAGGACCCAACCTAGAACTAAGCCTAGAGAACAGAGATGTTTGGAAGAAGATGGTGTTCTTACTCAAGATTGGTTGCCATGATTACATTGGTCAAAAACTGACAACACTTATAAGGTTTTTGTTCATACAGAATCCGTAAGAGGCGCTGATATATTCATATATACATATATATATATAATCACGACAAACAAAAACAAAAATGGTGAACGTTCGTTCATTTTTGATAGTGTTCAATAACTTTAGGATGGTTGATTTCCTATTATCCTCTTTCTGAAGAGAGCGACATCTATTTAGAATGAGATGTTAGAAGAACCTTATATTGCAATTTCCAACTGTTTATTGTTGTCGAGTTTGGGCAGAACAGAAGCGCATCAGTGAATTCGATCACCATATCAATTATAAAAAAAGCACCTGGATCCACAGTTTTCACGGTTATTACACAAAAAAAAAGCTCACATAGGTATAAGTCTATACAGGGTAATTCATATTTCATGGTACACTATTTTAAATGAGAAACGGAGAGAAATGCGAACTAGAGGTTGAATTACGAAAAAAATGCCTCATTTCATGACCATCTCGAATATCAAAAAAAATCAAGGATATCTTTTATAATTCCTGAAATATCCTGAAAAAACTGAAAACCATCGACTTTTCAAGTTATCAATAACTTTTCAACTATCACTGCTAGAGTATTTAAATTTGGTACACTTACTGAAGTTCGCATGCTAAATTCAACGGTGACATAAAAAATGTCTAGGCCCACTAGATTCGAAGATATCGAAGCCAATTTTGATTTTTTCAATGGCGGCCATATTGGATTTTCAAACCATCGGATAGATCATAAAATTACGAATTTATCGATGTATCACACTTGAATGTATTGTGTGCATGGCCAATAAAATTCAATGGAACCCCTGTCATTAGTGTCATTTGTTGAAGTCCTAAGTCATAATATTATGAGTTGTATAAATAGTCATATCTAAATCTTTGAGATAAAGACCGAGAGAAAGTTGAAAAAATTGACACTTAGAGAGAGAAATTAACGTCATCCGTCATCCTATCTGCGTAAAACGGGCTATCAGGAATGTTACAGGGTAATTCATATTTCATGGTACACTATTTCAAATGAGAAACGGAGAGAAATGCGAACTAGGTTAAATTACGAAAAAAATGCCCCATTTCATGACCATCTCGAATATAAAAAAAAAAATCAAGAATATCTTTCATAATTCCTGAAATATCCTGAAAAAACTGAAAACCATCGACTTTTCAAGTTATCAATAACTTTTCAACTATTACTGCTAAAGTATTGAAATTTGGTACCCTTACTGAAGTTCGAATGCTAAATTCAACGGTGACATGAAACAATGTCTAGGCCCACTAGATTCGAAGTTATCGAAGCCCATTTTGATTTTTTCAACGGCGGCCATATCGGATTTTCAAACCATCGGATAGATCATAAAATTACGAATTTATCGATGTATCACACTTGTATGTTTTATGTGCATATCCAATAAAATTCAATGGAACCCCTGTCATTAATGTCATTTGTCGAAGTCCTAAGTCATTATATTATGTGTTGTATAAATAGTCATGTCCTTGATCTTTGAGATAAAGACCGAGAGAAAGTTGAAAAAATAGAAATTTATGTCATCCGTCATCCTATTTGCGTAAAACGGGCTATCAGGAATGACTGTTTACCAAATATTGAGAGTTGTCAAGAATACAAAGCATCACCTGAGCCAGTTTTACAGAACTATGTAAAAGATATATTGATTACGTTAACCCCCCCTTTTTGATACTTGAACGCTTTTCGCTTTTTTATTGAATACAACTACTGTTCCTCAGATGTACTAATATAATATCTCAATGGGTACATATATGGCTTCAGAATATTATGATTTTCAATTTCTTGATGTGTGTGATCGATAGAATTCATCTATATCTGATATAATTCAATGTTCGTGCATGGTGTCATATATACAGTGTGTCCACCTTAAGGACTTACCACCCCTGTATAATCGTTATTATCCGACCAATTTCAAAAAACCTCTTCTTGTTGGATAGGTATTTAAGATGCCCATCCAATGAGAGAGTGATCTAATTCTTGGACTGTTATCGTGGCCAACTGCAACAAATTTCAATGACCCATATTTTAGAAAGTACTATTAGGGATTTTTTTCCACGAAACTTGATGATGGATTCTGAATCAGTACCACTTGAAATATACCTGTACCGATTTTTATCATCATAAAACACAGGGTGTCCGAAAAAACGAATCATCATTTTCTTCAAATAGGTGATCAGCAAATGTAGTTCTGTGGTTTTTCTAGAAAGAAATAATCACAAATTATCATCGAGGACTATTTCAAATAAACCTGTACCAATTTTCATCATTTGAATATACATCATTTTAATGTGTCTGAGAAAAAAATTAAAAAGGATAGGTAAGCTACGAAGGCGTAGAGGGGCCACCGCGATTAATTTTTATAATTCTGACTTAGTATCTCGGAATTTCGACTTAGTATCTCGGAATTATATAATTCCGACTTATTATGTCGAAATTTCGACTTAGTATCTCGGAATCATGTAATTCCGACTTATTATGTCGGAATTCCGACTTAGTATTTCGGAATTATATATTTCCGACTTATTGTGTCGGAATTCCGACTTATTATCTCGGAATTAGGACATTACGGTGCTGTGACCATATAGTTGAGTGTTACATACCTATGTATGTACATGTATGTACCTATACTGTAAGGACGACTCCCGAATAGCTAATTGTGAATAATCCATATACCTAATACATTTATTAATGATAATCTATAGCGTGATGAAATTAATTCGAGAAACAACCCTGGTAGGAGCTCGAAATCAATGAAAGAATGCTATACTGTACGAATAGTATAAAATTCATTGCTCTAAATAAACTATACAATTTTCTGGAAAAACGGTGCTGTTATCTCTAGCGGCCCTGAAGTGGTTAGGCGACCGCGTCATTGATATTTCTCTAGTTTCTAACCAGTGGTGATCCACAGTGATCCAGAGAGTGGTGAAGGGGGTTTTAATCCAATCCAAGCCTCGCCGAAATATCGATAGTTACCTCTTGTGTTATTTCATATACAGAGATGTGCACAAAAAAACATTCAGTCCTATATATCTTGTGAATCATTCGAGATAGGATATTGAAATCTGGTGGGTAGCAATTTTATCAAATTGATTATTCATGGACAACTTGATTTTCTTTCTATCCCTCCCGGTTCAACCGGAAGCAACCCCAACTTGATTTTTAAATAGGTCATCCTCTGTACCCATATTTTTCAATATATGGATCCAGGGGATCGTTTTATTCGTTTTACACATATTAGAGACTTTTTCATCAAAATGTCGAGATATATAGAGGAGAATAAATAGTTGGGGTAACTTCCAGTTGAACCAGCAGTGATATAATAAATGAATGTTCTGTCAATAAACGGCAATTTGATATACTTGTTACCCGGTAAATATCAAAATCCGACCTCGTATAATTCAGAGGTAACAGCACTCGCTGATTTTTGGGCATTCCTCTGGATAATAGAAAATATATTCGTATATATTATACTTTTTATATTCATCGTCTTCCCCCCCTAAACGATACAATGGATCCGCCACTGTTTTTGAAGATCAATTTTCGCTATAGAAAAACGTTTTAGTGACAACTATCATCGCATATCCTCTTCAAAGATGATTCAAAATCGAATGACGGCCGCTGGTAACAGCTCCATTCTCCATAAAAAAACGTAGCTATAGGGAGCTGTTTCTGTTTCCAAGATTATGAGGATAGACTAGAGTTAAGGATAGCCCGAAGCCCGAATAAGCACGAATTCATTACTTCCCTAAATTAACCACCGTGCTCGAAGGATCCTAGGTAGCACAATGTCATCCATCGAATATTCTCCGAGAATATTTGAATATTCTCAGAGTATTCTCACAATATGATACAAATATTTCAGGGACGTTCTATGAACATTCAAACTGAACTTTCTCAAACATTCTAAGAATATTCCTAGCATATCATAGGAGAAGAAAGGAAAGTGAAAAAAACTTGATCCGGTGGATATACGAACCAACTTTCTTGTCATCAAATATTTACAAACTTGAAACGTTTTCCAGTGCGCTACGAACCATAGTGATGAATGATATAAATAGCAAGATGTCAACACATTATTAGTAGAATAATTAGTATTGAGGGTAGAGAATAATAGGTTTTGGGTCAGGAGAAACATTATTAATATCCATACAAGAATAACATCAATATCATATTTTGATACGATCATTTCTATATATTTCCAGAATATTCAAGAAGAAAATCTTGAGAATATGTCGAATTGAATGTTTATAGAATATTCAAAAAGAATATGTCAAATTGAACGTTCATAGAATATTCGTAACAGGATGAGAATTTCCTTTGAACATTCCGACAATATTCTATCAGTATATTCTGAAATAAGTATATCTGAACGTTATCAGAATATTCATAGAATATTCTGTGCTGTCTGGGTATGGTCACAACGAGGGTCACAACACCGTAATGTCCTAATTCCGAGATGAAAAGTCAGAATTCCAACATAATAAGTCGGAACTATATAATTCCGAGATATTAAGTCGGAATTCCGACATAATAAGTCGGAATTACATAATTCCGAGATACTAAGTCGAAATTCCGACATAATAAGTCGGAATTATATAATTCCGAGATACTAAGACGGAATTCCGACACAATGAGTCGGAATTACATAATTCCGAGATACTTAGTCGGAATTATAAAAAATAATTGCGGTGGTGCCTTTACGCCTTCGTAGTAAGCAATATTTTTCATCCTGATAATTCTTCACTCGAAATATAAAAATGAATCAGGATCACTTGGAACATACCTGTACCGATTTTCATCATCATTAAACACAGGGTGTTCGAAAAATCAAATTAATTTTTTTTTGAGTTGATGGAAAAATATTGTCTTATACTTTTTCTTTTTAATTGTTTTCTCATACACATCGTATTTTTGAATGATGAAAATCGGTACAGATATGTTCAGAGTGATCCTTAATAATAATGTGTCATCAATTCTCCTCAAAAATACCACAATACTACATTTTCTGATCACCTATTGAAAAAAAAAACATGATTTGGTTTTTCGGATACCCTGTGTTTTATGATGATGAAAATCAGTAGAGGTGTTTTTCGAGTGATCGTGATTCAGAATCCATCATTGCGTTTTTTGTGAAAAAAAAATCCCTGATAGTACTTTCTCAAATATGGGCCAATAAAGTTGGTCGCAGTTGGCCACGATTACAGTTCATGAGTAAAATCACTCTCTTGTTGGATGGACATTTCAAATATACCTATCCAACAAAACGAAGTTTTTTGAAATCGGTCAGATAAAAACAATTTTACAGGGGAGGTAAGTCCTTAAGGTGGACACACTGTATATAGCTAGGAAAGTTTTCTGTTGAATATACCAAGGATAAATTGGAATTTTCATCAGATAGAGGATATAAAGTCTCAATGTACTCATTTCCTTGAATGGATCTATTTTTTTCATGTTCATAATATATCTGAGATATTCCTTTTCAATACTTTTATTTCTTGATTATTTTTCCACATCCTAAATGTACCTTGTCCCTAGAAAATATATTTTTCGAACAGACACTTGAGCGAACAAAAGATAGGTACTACTTTCTTCAATCTTCAAGCAATCTACGAGTGCGAAAAATTCTCCATTCTCCGTGTCATATATGTCATGAGCGCCGTCACTGACAGGACAACATGAGTGACAAGACAACTGACGTGACTGTCATATCAGCACCATATCAGTCAAAGGACGTGACGAGAGCGGTAGTGACAAGCCAGTAGAAAAAGAAGCACATTGTGATTAACAAAACTCGAGACTCAATGAAATATAATTTATTTTGTACAACCAATATTATGGCACATATAGGTAACTGAATACCCTAGAATATAACACTCCGGAAAATTACTAGAGAGACCAAAGGAAAGGAGACAACTTTTTCTAAATGATCGAACTATATCCAACTTTTGAATCGGCCTAAATAAACCTTCTTCCTAGGTAAGATGCCTTTTCTAGGCAATATATTTTTCGGAAAATTACTTGAGAGAACAAAATTTAATTTGAAGCCAGAATGATAAATGTAGTAGCAGCATTTGTCGGGAGGCATTCGTTACAGTGGCTGCAGCATCAGCATCAGCATAGTAAGGAAGCGCCCCTCTAATACACTAACTTATAACTGTAACGGCTGATTGATCTCAAGAGATACTTGGGAATTCTGCTTGTAGATGGCGGTACCTACATCGATATTCAAGGTTCGATATTGTTACGTATTGCCGTTTATTATACAGGGTGGCCAATCAAAAACGTACCACAAGGCATTATAAGCTAGGAAAGGAAATTTCTGCAAAAACCAAGTACACGTCGAGTTTGTTCGTCAGAGGGGCAACTTTCGACGCGACAAGCATATCTCCCAAATATTTTCAAATAGGGTTGGGCGTCGAGTGTGATAAGTATAGGTATTTTTTGTTTGAAAGGTATTCAATCGCCTATTCATTGCTGCTTGAAGTTTTCGATAATCGATACATTCGTATAAATAACCAATAATAACGTTTGACGAAATATTCTCTCGTTCTAATAATAAAATGAACAGAGTATTACATTTTTTGTTTCACTGATTACGCAAGCACAGACTTATTTTGACAATTCAATAAAGTAACAACAATTGCTTATCAGAGCCAGCTTTTTGTTTTAGAATTATTGATAAATGAGAGAATTTTCTGCTAAGTTCCTAGTTAAAAAGAATTGCAAAACCACAGCACCAAAGCAGTTTCATATATTTGCTGAACCAATTATATTGATTTTGCTATAATAGAACTATTATATCAAAATGGAATATTGCATTGTTCAAAACCTGCCTGACACAAGTAGTATAGCAATAACTTGGCTCTGTCAGTAATAGGTCGTATATACGTACTGCATGATTTGTCAAATAAGTTGACTGATTCTGATTCACAATACTCGGATTCTCATGTGATTAGAGGTAATTTACTTAAATACCACTAAACCTAGTAACACAATTATGTACCATGGATATCCTTAGGACGTCCTGTCAGGACATTCAGGATGTCCGTAGGACGTTCAAATTTGGTACCGTGAACGTCCATTGGACGTCTGTGGGACGCACAAATGTCCCACTTGAGAGATGTCGCTCGGACGACTACCCTACAGCACATGACATCCATTGGACGTATATTTTAGGTCCATTTCAATTCCAAACGTCCATGGACATTGAATGGACATCCATCATCCAATGTACGTACAAACATGGATTATCATTGGATGCTTCAAATTGTATGTACAGTGGGCGTCCACTCGATGTCCAACCACGCATGTACGTAGAATGTACATTCATTGTACTTATAAAGATGGA
Source organism: Phaedon cochleariae (assembly GCA_918026855.4). Lineage (NCBI taxonomy): Eukaryota > Metazoa > Arthropoda > Insecta > Coleoptera > Chrysomelidae > Phaedon > Phaedon cochleariae. The sequence continues at coordinate 27,633,346 of OU896715.1, read as the reverse complement.
TATACAATGTATGTTTCAAAACTAACGTCCGTTGGACATCCATTATGTCAACTCAAGGACTAAAACTCTCGTGAACGTTTGATCAACATCCAACATTGGATGATACAAATTAAACTTACATTAGATGTCCATTTAACGGCCATTTTAAGTTCAAGCGTTCATGGATGAAGAATGTTCATTATATTTATATGTATATAAATAATTGTTCAAAGTAATAAATGTCTGTATGAAATCATTTCAAATCTGAGGGTTTATGGACGTTAAATTAACGTAGGCTATAAGCCGAAACAATTCACAAAATTTAACTTATTTGAAAATAATACACAATAATTATTGTCTAAAATGCTATGTAGCGATGTAAACTTGTTTTATCATAGCGCAGATATCAACAGATATATCTATATATCATACGATTTCAACCAATTTGAAGCACTCTATCTATCAAATCGGAAATCAGAACTTTTATAATCCACTCAAATGTAGACAGACACACGACACATCAGTGTTGCCGGGAGAAAAAAAAACTAATTGCACTAAAATTTTGAAAAAATCGATGAGAAAATTGATGACCAATATTTTCTATCATTATTAGAAAAAAAAAATATAATGAAAAAATTCCCTATCAGGTACATACATAGCCAAAAAGATACAGACCATAAACAATGTCATCCATGAAAAATGACTACATAAATTAGGAGAAATCAGAAAAAAATAGTATAAAGAATATCCCATCGTTGATATCCCCACTTAATAACTGAAAAGATACAAAATATATACAGCATCACCCATAAAAGATGATTGTACAGGGTGGGCAAAAATGAACACTTTTAAAGGGAAAGTCCTATTTTCGAACCAGATGGTAGAAAACTGATGTCGGTGCCGGAGGGTCGATTCTCATGAAAAACTCAATGGTGATATCCGCATTTCGATAGCATAGCTGTCTTAGTTTCGGAGTTACAAGGTATTTTCCGACAATGGGCATTTTTGAAAAGTGGCTACAGATATTTTTTTTGGCAAAAATGGTCGGTTCTCATGAAAATATCTGCAAAGCATTGAGTTTGTTATAGAAATTGTTCGCGAGGCACTGAAATCGGCCTTTCCATATCTTGTTCAAGAATATATAACATATTATTCTTTTTGAAGGAAAAAAGTTCTATTTTGCAACATTTGCAACTAGGTATACGGTGACTGATTTTAGTGCCTGAGGATCGATTCCCATGACAAACACAATGATTTGGAAATGTTTTCATGGAAACGAAAATTTTTGCAAAAAAAAACTAGTTGTAGCCACTTTTCAAAAATTCTCATTTTCCAAAAACAACTTGTAACTCTGGAATGGAGATAGATATCGACACCATTCCCACCATTTCCATGACAAACACAATGATTTGGAAATGTTTCAATGGAAACGAAGGATTTTTGCAAAAAAAACTAGTTGTAGCCACTTTTCAAAAATTCTAATTTTCCAAAAACAACTCGTAACTCTGAAATGGAGATATATAGATATCGACACCAATTTTTTTCTTTCTTGTACGGAAATTGGACTTTCCCTTCAAAAGTGCTCAAATTGGCCCACACTGTACATCAACTAATTGAAAGAAAAAAAATCAGAAACCATTACAGTACAGCAGACAGTTGAAGTAGGTACACTAAATCAGAGCTGAATCAATGACGGCTAAATGGACTGTCTGACGGGTTATACATGACTGTTCATTCAGCGAAAATCGCCAAATCGCCCTGTAATGAAATTTTGAAGGGACGGCAAGTGGCGTCACCTATTTCCTGTGTCAAATGAGCTATTCAACATAACCTGCATTCATGATCCTGCATTATTTGTAGTATCCGTCAGACAGTCCATTTAGCCGTCATTGGCTGAATGTACTGATGAAAACATAAATTGTACCAGAATTGGGTGACATATACTGATGTACTAAAGGGTATAAATTGTACTCGATCTATACAAATGTACCAGCTCTGGCAAGGCTGTTTTCGATTGAAAATCGCCAACACCGACTTGGCATCAGTAACATCCTTTAGTCACGTCACAATGAACTCAATATTATATTGAGTTCATTGTTTAGCCATGAATGATTGCATTATAAGTATATACCTACTCTAATTAGCTGAACATGAAACATGAATAATCAGGTGGGGATTTGTGTATAGCGCATGCGCTCCTCAACAAACTAAAATGGCTACCAATTAGTGGTTAAGTAGGTGTATATCCACCATAGCAAGGTGAATAAGTGAAAAATGTATGATAATTCTAGACCAAATGAACAAACTAGTTATTTTATAGGTGCGATCTTAGCAAAGTTCATATTCGTTTCGAATAGAAGTCTTATTGGAACCTATATACCATATATGCAATAAGTGATTTCTTGAATGGATATCAAATGGATATCGTGCTAGTCTAGAGAAAAAGAACTCTGCAAAATGACTCTACTTATGTGTATTTGTCCGCTTATATACATAGTTCCAGGGCAAATAATAATTTAGGTATATGAAATAACAAAATCTATTGATTCCAATATATTTGTATGCATGGTTTCAGCACTTGATTTGGTTGATTTCTTTCAGTGTATTTAGGTAACTTTCTGATGCGATAGGAATTCGATAGAGTATAGAAATCATAAAAATGTTTGTCTTTCAATTATTCATCAAATGACATAAAAATATACAGGGTCTTCAATTCAAAATAAGAAAACTACAGTTCTTTGAAATTAAATAAGTTTGGCACTAAATTTTGCATATAAAGGGTGTTTTTTAAGTGAGTGTAGAAAATTCAGGAGCATGCTGCTGACGTCAAAATAAGAAGAAGAAATTCGAATAAATATACGTCCGAAAGTTATTCGTTTCTGAGTGTCAAAGAAGAATTCTTATTTCTGTTTTTTGTTAATAAATTTCAGAATAATTGTGATATTGGAATAAAATTTGGTATCTAGGGTTATTTTTCAATGACAATATCAAATTTTATGTTAGTTTGTCTCTTTCGTGGGGGTGGCGCCACCTACATGTCTTTTGAGTTCTTTGAGAAGTCATAACTTCTTTGTGCTTACCTATATAACGTTTCATAGTGAAAGAATAGATTTCTAGAACACTTTCGTGTAAAAAATATATTCCTGGTAGAGGTCGCTGCGAGCAACTGTTTTCGAGTTATTGGGATTCGAAATAATCGATGCATTTGAATTATGTCCATGTGGCTCGAATACATTTTTGTTAAAAAAAAATTGTATTGGAAGATATTGCCATGTTGAGTTTCGCAGCAACTTTTGAGAAAAACCTCCCAGAGGTTAACGGCCCGACAGAAATGCGGGCGACTGCATGAAGAGGTTGACCCATATAATCATCAAGTGTTCGATGCAGGTTCGTGCAATGTTGCCGGACGTTCAATATTTTTGTGAGACAATATTTTTCATTTGTTATTTGAAAGACGTGAGGTTCAAAAAGTATGTTGTGGACATTTCGAGTAGTGTTTCTATAAGAAAAAACAATTCCAGATACGATTGAAATTAGAGATGAAAGATGAATCTTACGTTATGTCTGGAAAGGGTAATCTACAGTACGGGTAGACAAATTTCAGGCTAACGCCAAAGGGAAGGCAAACGCCTACGAAAGTTTTAAAACGTCTTACTTCACATAACCAGTTGCGTGAGGTTAGATATTACATAACTGGTGATAAATTGTTTATTTCAACACCAATTATATGGAATGAAAATATGGATGGACGAAGAGAATATGGTGCATTTTGTGCTGCTTCCTCGATATCACTTGGAAAATCTGAACTTGAAACAGCCATTTTTCACTAATGTGAATATCAAACGAATCTTTTCCTTGAATTTCGTCGCTGATTTGTGACCATATTATCGAGCATATTATTGTTTGACGGCTGCTTCAAAGTGACAGGCGAAGTCAGCTTGCCAGCTATGACTAATAAGTTTTGTACATAACTGGCAGAACTTATGTGGAACCGAGTGTAGAACTGGTCATAATTTCTGTTCAAGCGGAATTTTTCATTAAAAAAAATCGCACGTAACAGGTTAGGAAACGCATTTTGTGTACTCAAAATTCCATCGTCACACAAAATGACGCGTCACTGGTTACGTAAATATCTATTCCAAATGTTATTTACAACGTGTTCAATGCAACTTGCTACTTTCCACATTGACAACTACAAAAGAGTATACCCACATCAAAATCAGTTTAAAAAATTATTCCTTGTTATGCAAAAAGATTTTCATTCTCACATTGAAGGGATATATTGTACTTTCGACATTCACTCCATCAATTTGTAATTTGAATGTAATTATTACCATCTTCCACATAATTATTTGTAAACAAATTTCTGAAAACCCAAGGGCAGGTATAATGAATGAGGTGTACTTACCCAAACGGAAGTGATGTCACGTGTATCATCAGCTTGAACCATGGCAGGTGATATGTATGAAATATGACCTAGAATTGCAAATTGTGACAGTTTTCACCCTTAATACGGTCGGTTAACTATGTGCTTTTGTTCCGCGTATTTTCAATCTATGGTTCCGCTGTGCATTTTGTGTAAGACTATAAAAACATGTTAGTTCCATTTGTGCAACAAATTTGTGCATTGTGCTTGTATTGAATAATTTTGATCCTTCATAATGGCACACGCCCACGTGTATGAAAGTAAAGAACTGATAGTGATTCTCCTGATTTATGGCGAAACGCAACAAAATTCTGAGGCAGCCTCCCGCCTTTATGCAGAACGGTTTCCTAATCGTGTTCATCCCCGTGGTCGCAGGTTTGTCGCACTTGTCCAAAGAGCCCTCGATACAGGTGAAATATGCACTCACAGAGACCGAGATGCCGGTAGGAAAAGACCTCTCAGAATTATAAACATGGAACGACAAATTTTGAACATTTTTGAAAATGATCCAATCTCAAGTACCCGCGGCATTGGTCGTCAGTTAGGGTTTCGAATAAAGTTGTCTGGCGGACTCTGAATGAGGACATGCAGCATCCCTTCCATTATCAGCGTGAGCAGTCGTTGCAGCCAGAAGATTATCCACGGAGGATACAATTCTGTGAATGGATACTAGGTCAACATGAAGTCAATCCAAATTTCCTGAATGAAATCCTCTCCACTGATGGGACATTCACCCGAAATAGTATTTTCAATTATCATAATTATCACCACTGGGCAGTTGAAAATCCACATATGACTAAACAAACTACTTTTCAACATCGCTTTCGATCAATCTATGGGGTGGAGTGGTGAACGGAGTTTTAATTGGACTTCATGAGCTGCCACGAAGAATGAATGGACTTTCCTATTCAGAATTTTTGCAACATGATCTAGATACTCTTTTAGAAGATATGCCATTGGGTCTTAGACAAAAAATGTTTTTCATGCATGTTGGAGCTCCTAGCCATTACTGTAGAACAGTTCGGGAATTTTTGAACGGCGAATTCTCACAGAAATGGATTGGTCGGGGAGGGCCTGTACCGTGGCCACCACGCTCTCCGGATCTGAATGTGATGGACTTTTAATTTGGTTTGTGTTCCACCGTTTCGGGATATTGGGAACTCAGGGATTTTAAGAGGAAATAAATAATGCGGTTCAAGTAATGCGACAGCAAGGTAGTTTTCAGCTGGCTTGCGAATCATTACTACGCCGTGCGAGACTCCGCATAGAAACGGGTGGCGCTAATTTTGAACACATGTTGTGAAATAGTGGATAAAAGGATAAAAAGATAAGCTGGCAACAGTGCGGGAGTAGTGCGAGAGAGCTCTCTGTTCAAGGGAAGCAAACCACTCAAACCAGTGCTTCTCAAACGATGGTGAGTCGAATAATCAATATTTCGAAAATTTTCGTTAGCTCTAGAAAAGTTTTTTATTGCCATTTATTGTGACAAAATTTGTGATTGAACACCCCATTTCATTGATTACCCCAATTTCAGAAACACCCTGTATACTTACGCAGCCAGTCAGGAAACCCCTTGTTTTGTGTAAGCTTTTGCTCGTCCCGTAATATCACAGAGTTTACACAAAAATTGCGTTTTCTCCATAATAGGCGTCTACCAATTTTGGCGTGAAAAATGTTTCCCAAATTGATCAGATCGCTAATTTCAATGAATTGTATTGAGAATTTTGTGGGTAAGTACAATATTTTGTCAGTTTGATGTTCCGTTCATACGACAGAATATTTTGTTTAACAACAGGATATTGGATAACACATCAATGAACATCATTATACAGTGTGTACATTTATTGCGTAATTCTTCGATATCTCGAAATCCATTATCACTAGCGAAAAACTTTTGAAAACAAATTCCTTTCGTTATTGAAGGTTCCATTTCAAAAATATTTTCATCAATACTGGGTGTTTTGTAAATGCGGGAGGACTAGAAGACGAGTTTTTTTCAGTTAAACACCCAGTATGTTTTTTTCAAAATTTATTCCGCTAAGGTTTAGCTATACATCGCTGTAAAGAAAATTGAATTTGGTTGCGACGCTGCCACGTTATAATTGATAAACCCATTTTTACTACTATTGAAGGGTCATGTTGAATTGGGTATGGTATATTCATTTATTGAAATTTTGAAAATAGTTTTGGCACACAGTAGTAGCAAGATATCACGTATACCAATCCAGTAATTTTGCGAGATTATCCTTTACAGGGTGCTAAAATTTACATTCTGAATATTGTAAGAATGAGACGACGTTCATTAGAATTTTTCAAATGTATTTTTCATCACAGATTTATTTCGACATCATTCGCCTTCTCATTGCTGAAAAAAAAAATCGAAATCGGTTGCATCGTTTTCAAATTATGAGTGATTTCCTGATGTTTATCACTATCTCAGGGCAACTTATAAGGCATGGTTCCTTTCATTCGATTTGAGTGTGGGAATATTGCTTGTCACATGACATTCGAGGTTCTACATAGATCATTCAGGTATTTTTGCGATATATGCATTGTCCAAATTTGAAATATTCCGTAATCTTGTTACTTATGATTTAAATAATATTTACCTATATGTGAAACAAACAAACATGCCAAAAGCATCGCCTGCCTTTAAAACAACTTCTACAGTACAAACAATGGAGATTTGAATTGCGAGAATAAGGAAAATTTCTCAAAATTTGGACCACTTTTATTGTCGTTATTCCCACAATCCAAATCTTCATTGAACTTGAAGGAGGCAAACCGTTACCCCCGGGCAAACTCTACATAATGATACAAATTTAGCAATGCAATATTTGAATAAATGACTATACCATGCCCAATTCAACATGACTCTTCAATAGTGGTAAAAATAGATTTATCAATTATAACTTGACAACACCGGAACCGAATTCAATTTTTTTCACAGCGATTTGAAGGTAAACCTCGACGTAATGAATTCCGAATAAACAATATATACTGGGTGTTCCATTTAAAAAAACTCGTCTTCGAGTCATCCCGCTTTTAAAAAACACCCAGTAATATTGAAAATATTTTTGAAATAGGCAACTTTAGCAACTGAAAAAGTTTTTCCTTCGAAGTTTTTTTATATAGGTTACGGCTTTGGATATATCGAAGAATTACGCACTATCACCCGTTATGAAAGATTTAACTTACATTATATTACATGCAAAAATTGATTTTTCTCGGCATTATTTTTTTTTGTTGAATATCACTGATCCGATTTCAATAAGATACCAGGAGTTTATTGTAGGTGACCACAAGTGTTATAGTTTTTGTTTATAACTTATTTTTTTGATTTGAATATCTTACTTATGAAGTGATCTGAATTATATTTCATTTTCCTAAATTATTCTTACCTCTTGAAACATGTTGGAAAATGAAAAGGAATAAAAAGAATACAAAAACAAATTTATTTATTTTGGCTTACCCTTTTTGTACATCTCGTTTATCTCTCTCTCGGCACGAAAAAAAGCAAAGCACGGAACAGCCCCGTGTCTCGAATATCTCAAAATGTTTTCACTGTCACTGCCACTTCTGTCAAACGATAGCAAAGTACAATTTAAACATGGGCGTTACTTATTAATTTTATAAGTTTAAAATACCTAAGAATCACTGAATATCTTTTTTATTTCTAGGTGTTGGAAAATTTTGAATTTGATCTAGATGTTTCGTTTGAGGAATATTGATATCACCTTGAATCTTATATCCGAGATAGATCAGAGAAGAAGTCGCGAAATTGCATTTCTTCAAAGAACAATGTAAACCGTGAAGCTCAAGCCTTTCGAGTACCAGTCGAAGATTTTTCAGATGTTCTTTCAAATCTTTCGAGTATATAATTATATCGTCCAGATAAACTAAAACGAATTCATGGAGATATCCTGACAATACTTCTTGCGTCATCAATTGTTGAAAGGTATTAGGAGCATTTTTTAGGCCAAACGCCATAACGGTGAATTGAAAATGGGCATCATCGGGTGTAGAAAACCCTGTAAGAGGTTCAGCACGTTCAGTTAGACCAAGTTGCCAATACCCACTTTTCAAGTCTAATGAAGTAAAGATAGTCGCAGAACCAAGTTCTTCTAGTGTATCCGGGATTTTAGGTAAAGTTGAACTTTCGTCTTCAGTTATATCGTTTAGTTGTCTAAAATGGGAACACCCAAAACGTCAGAATATAATGTATCAAAATATAATTTATAAGAATATATTTCATCAGAATGGTAATTCGTAGGTACCGTTATTGATAGTTACTGTATTCTGTAAGCATGTTTTTCATCGCTTTGTAAAACATAGCTCCGTAATTTGTAGGTATGTATTATAACAGAACGTGATTCGTCAAAATGTAATTCATCAGAATGGTATTCGATAAGAACCGTATTTGCTCATAACAGTAATTCATCAGAACAGTATTTCATCATCACGGTAATTTATCATAATCTAATTCTATCGATAGGGTATTCTATCAGAACCGTACTACATAGGAATGCTAATTCAACAACACCGTATTCCATAGCTTCAGTAAATTATCAGTACCGTAATTCGTCGCTTCAGTAAAACATCAGAATCGTAATTCATCAAAATCGTATCGTATAGGAACTGTATTCCATCGTCACATCGATTCATCGGCACTGTATTCTATAGTTTCAGTAATTCATCGGAACCGTATTCTATCGGAACTGTATTCTATCAGAAACATATTTCATCAAAACTGTATTTCATCAGAACCGTATTCCATCATCACCGTATTTCGTCAGAACCGTATTTTGTCAGAACCGTATTTTGTCAACACCGTATTTCGTCAACACCGTATTTCGTCAACACCGTATTTTGTCAAAACCGTATTCTATCAGAATCGTATTTCATCAGTACAGCATTCTGTAAATACACTAGATATCCAATTATTACAGATAACTTCATCACAGTTAGATGCACAGAATATTTGTGTGAGTACCGCCGAATGCATATAGATGCTGTTCAGGGTTTGTTTAGGATGATTTCCGATTGTTTGATGAATCAAAATACTGATTGAAACAAACGCAACAAGCACATTTTTTACTAAATGGAACATTGAATATCTTCGCGATAACTCAACATATTCTGCTGCCGTGTTTTCATTGTGAAAATGAATATTTCACTATTATAAATCTAGAAAATATCGAAGAATTCCCCATGCATCCCATTTGATGAAAAATGTTTGGGAAGTTTTCCAGTCATATTCCTATAACGCTAAAGAATATACAGGGTGATTCAGGTTCTGAGGCACAAACTGAAATGGAAGATAGATCTCATCATATTAATCACAAAAGTTCATACAAACATTAGTCCGATCTTGTTCAGTAGCGGAGCTACAGGGGGTCAAAGTTTAATTATTTTTTTTTATCAATTGAAATATCTCGCTCACTTTTCAAGATATTATTTTGGAATTTGATGTAGTCAATACTTCCTAGAAGATCATCATTTCAAGCATTTTGAAGATTTTCAAAATCTACAGGGTGATACGTTTTTGGAGGTAGAGGCTTCTTTATCCCCTCCAGACTTCTTCGATCGTAGTACGCCGCTGGCATCTTTCAGTGATCAAATTGTATAGATCGTTCAATTTAGAGGCTTCTTTTGCACATTAATTTTTTTTGGTAAACGAACCGTTTCTGAGATAAATATGCATACGTTCTAAAATATGTTAATACAATGCTATATTATGTTAATGTTTAAGATGGAAATCATAAAGTGAATTTATAAATTAAAAAAAAAAAACAGATATTTGTATTGATAGTTCACCTAACTTCAGGAAAATTATACTTTGATATTTCGGTAACGAATCTGATCCCATGAAAAATGGAAAAAGCAATTCTTTCAAATTGTCTTGAGAAGTGTCATAGTGAGAAGGCATGTTGCTGATGATTTTTATCTATAGAAATGAAGAGAGAAAGATATAAAAAAATCTGGTAAAATGATTTTACCTTCCATAGCTTCAATTTATCGCTTCAGCAAATTTTATCGTCCTGATTATCGAATGTACAAGATTGCCTTCATGAGAAGTAAGGCAAGGAATACATTTTTCAGAACTGATACACCTTTTGGAAATATCAGTGAATCCATTGCTACCGGTGAGCAGTGTATTCCACTGATAATAATCGCATTCGATCATGGAATGTATCTTTGAAAGCTTTCTATTTCCTTGAAATTTGAGAATTCTACCTCCATATAATTGGAAATATCAGAATACTTTTAATATGTACAGAGATGAGAGATCTGCACAACAAACTGCCAGTGCTGTCGTAATTTCTGATTCATTCGGGATCAGATCCTGATCAATTGACAAAATATCAGTTCTTTCACTTCCAGTTTTACCGGAAATTGTCCCAACTGCTGATTTTTCAATGTTTATTATTCCATGATTTGGCAATAAGGATTATTAAAACGAGTTCTAGGATAGCGGGTTTGACAGGGTTATTTCAAACGAATAAGAAGATAATGGCGTTCTTAGCTTCCATATGCCCAATGAGTGTGACAGAGAAGTACAGATATTGCGAAGTAACACCCATTGAGCATTTATGGAAAAATCTAAATCAAATACCTTCGTGATCATTTGAAATAACCCTATCAAACCTGGTATCACTGAATTCGTCATAATAATACCTGAAATATTATGGAATATAACGCAGTGTGTCCAATTTGAAGATACAAAGTTGGGTTCGTTTCTGCTGAAACAGAAAGTGATCAAACTAAAATTGTCTTGTCAATCGATGAGAAATTCAGTATACTTGCTACCCACGAATTTTCAAATTCCTAAATCGAATGATTCAGAAGTTACATATAATCTCCAAAAGTTCAAAACAAATTCCAATACCCACCTCCTGTCCCTATCCTCCCTAGGAACGCACGATGTTCTTTGAACATTATAGGGATTCCCTTTCGTGCGCTCCAAGCGATGAAAAAAAGAATATATTTGATAATCATATAATATAAGAAACGTAACCTTAGTCTGGAACAGTTGGCAACAAATTCAAAACTTTTCTTTATTGATTTCAGGAAAACATGTTATTCGTCGTGAAAAGCTTTGCCAGGCTTGAAATCGTTGACCCAAATATTGGATTTCAAAGTTTTTCAGTCTTATACGGGTTATGTCAAAAAATATTAATTTGGGCTCCTGTTATTCATTATTCAGATATAACTGAATTTATATTTCTTCAAATAAAACACAGTATATTTTTTATATCCATAAATTGATATTTTGTGAAATACTGCCTGTAGGTTAACCCATTAGTGCCTAGCGTTGCTTTTATGTAACATTAAAATGGCGTCAGCGAATCAGCTGTTTTGTCGCCCGAAGCACATAGTCTCGCCGTATAACTCGTCAGTTCGGTTCAGAAAGCATTGAAGGTCACGCTCGTTCAGTTGTGAGGCATTATTTTAGTTTTTTGTCCGATATTTCGTCTCCTAAAAATCCATAGGAGTTCAAAAGTCGAAAGATATGGACTTCGTCGATGAAAAGTGAGTACCTTTGTTATATTTCGTGTAATGAAGTTGATGTAAGTATTCAAATAAAATGAGTTTACATAAACACATATTTTCTGTATATACTGATCTTGGAATTTTCATTCATGGAAGAGTTTTTTTGTTTTGAATTTGAGTGTTACATATATGTAACGCTAGGATGTAATGTGAGCATTTTTTCGAGATTATTCATAATTGGGTATACATATTCGATTTTCATTGTTGAGTATTCAAAACACCTAAATTCTAGTTTATTGTTATACAGGGTGTTGTAAAAATCAGATTAGATTTTTTTTGTTATTTCAGAAATCTTGCTGCGATCCTTGAGAAGGGGCTTACTGTTCAAGAAGCTATTGACATAGCTTTTGGCGAAGATGATGAAATACATGGCTGCATAGAAGCGGTTTATATAGCTCCACCAGATCCAGCTACTCTTACGGATGAGGATTCCGGAGACGAGGACGAGGGCGGAAATGTTGATAATTTGAGCAGGCGTCAGTTACTGGCTGATGCAGAAATACGAACTACCAGAGAAACTACACTGGCAGAAGATATTCCCATAAATGAGACACAACCGCAAGTATCTGTTGAAGAGATATCCGAAGATAATGCTTCTCCAATCAATGATATGAATGTGTCACCAGCTCACATAGTATATCCAAAAGTTTCTGACCCCCGGGATTGGATTTCAGGAGATTTCACCTATAACGAAAAACAATTTCTTGAAGCAGATTATTCATCGTATCAAAACAAATCGATTGTTGACTTCTTCGAGATGTTCCTGGATGAAGAAACTATATTATACCTCGCAGGAGAAACAAATAAGTATGCTCTCTTCAAAAACCAACCCGATCCAGGAGTGTCGCCAGATGAAATGAAATGTTTTATCGCAATATTGATTCTCAGCGGTTACAATGATCTTCCCAGTAAGCGGATGTATTGGGAACAAAGTCTGGATACTAGAAACGAACTAGTTTATAATTCGATGAGACGCAACAGATTCGAGCAAATTTTGAGGTTCCTGCATTTAGCTCCCAACGAAAACATGGATCAAGGTGATAAGCTATGGAAAATAAGACCATTCGTAAACCGGATAAAAGAGAAGTGCCGAAAATATTTCGTTCCTGAAAAAGACTTGGCATTCGATGAGAGTATGGTCAAGTATTACGGAAAACACAGCTGTAAGCAGTTTCTGAGAGCCAAACCCATACGCTTCGGATATAAAGTCTGGTGCCTGAATACAATAATGGGCTACTTGATAGATTTTGAAATATATCAAGGAAAATCTATAACCCCTGACGCTGACATTGAAAGAAACTTTGGAAAAGCGGCAGCACCATTGGTCAAAATGATAGAAGAACTACCCAATAATCTGAAATCCTTGCAATTCTCGTTTTACTTCGACAATTTATTCACGACTTTCAATTTATTGTCCTACTTACGTTTGAAAGGATATGGAGGAACTGGGACCATTAGGGAAAACCGATTACCCAGAAGCTGTCCTTTATCTGATAAAAAACTCCTTGGAAAAAAGGAAAGAGGTTATTTCGAGAACGTTATTAGTAAAACAGATGGTATTTTAGTAGCTAAGTGGGTTGATAACTCTGTAGTATGTATTGCTACCAATCAATATGGTATCAATCCTGTGGCAAATGTCAGACGCTACTCGCAAAAGGAGAAAAAACACATACAAGTAAGCCGACCAGCCTTACTTGCTAAGTACAACAAAAAAATGGGTGGTACTGATAGAATGGACCAAAATGTTGGACAATACAGGATCCAAATAAGGAATAGGAAATGGTACTGGGCATTGTTCACATGGCTCCTTGACATTTCAATAAATAACGCATGGTGTTTATATCGGAAATCCAGAAACTCCCAAATCGGCCAAATAGATTTTAGACGGGCCATTGTGCAAGTCTACTTGAAAAAATATGCGTCAGCTCCCAAAGGCACTGGCAGAACTCCAATGCCATCTTCCAATGCACAAGGGGTAAATGATGAAATCAGGTATAACAGGATGGACCACCTTGTTGAAAAAATTCCAAACAACAAGAGAAGACGTTGTGCTGGAATATCTTGTAAAAGTTCAACACGCTCCCAATGCAAGAAATGTAATGTAGGCTTGTGCATTGATTGTTTTGTTGACTACCACACAAAAAATATTTGAACAGGATGGCAACTACCTATTTTAATTTTTTTTATATGCTTTTCAATAATACTCTTAATTTTTTAATATATGTATTTTTTGCTAACAGTAGTTCCTAGCGTTACAAATATGTAACACCTAATTCTGAAGGATTGGAAACTCCATTTACGAAACTTCATGATTTTTCATCAATTCTAATAATAATTCATACGAAAAATACTGAAATCACTTTCAAAATCGAAAAAAAATTAATCTGGGCACTAATGGGTTAATCGAGGAGGTGGTACATTCATTATTCCAAATTATTTGAGATTTTCTCTCCTCGTCTCTATAAAATAAAAATATGAATATTATTCCAATATACGTGTAGTAAGGACAAATTAGATGATTTGCCCCAAGATGTCACTGCGTTTAAAGAATTCTCCTATCAGAGAGCTTAGTGAATTTTTTCTTTTAGGCCCTTGTCAAGGTTTATCGTCGGATAATTTCACGTAAAAGTTAAAATCAATAAAAAAAAAAGTTGATACTATTTAAAAAGAAATTACTATCGCTGATACTAGTACATTCACATGGACGTCCCTGATTTGATACTAGAGATGTCCAAGGGACATCCGCTGGCCGCCAAAGAAGGCATCCAAGGGATGTCCTTCTGATACGTCCCTAGGATGTACCAAGTACGGAGGAAGGATATCCCTAGGACGTCCCAAAGATATTCCAGGGACATCCCTTCGACAGAAGGAAAAAAATGTAGGTCGAGTAGGGATTGACCCGGGACCTTCAGCTTATAATGCACGCACCTTACTCCATTAGCTAATATGCCTTCTTAAGATTCATGTACTGAACAAATTGATGAACATGACTAAACTACAGAAACCTGAATGAATACATTTTTGTTTAAAAATGAGGGGCATTATGCATTCACGATTTCTGTTTGCGAAAAATGGTAATTTCTTAAGAAATTCTGATACTTTATTCTTTATATTCATTACAATTATTTTCCAGAAGAAAAACAGACATTTTCAAAAAAATGTAACTCGATAGTTTGATGAAATTCAAGGACTGTGAATCGATATCAGATATTCCAGGGACACGAATAGGATAACCTAGGGATGTACCGGGCGGGATGCCAACTGGACAACCACTGCGGGACATCCCCTAGATGCCCCAATCATGTCCTTGTACCGCGGGACAAAGAAGGGACGTACCTAGGACATCCCTGTGTTGTTAGGGGAGTTTGAATTATGAAAACATGTTCCTCCTAGTATCTGATGAGCCATTTCCTCGCATTTCCTACAATTTTTTGTTCATAGAAGTCGAATAATAACTAACGGTGCTTATTGTTTGGCTTGGGGCGTTTTTGTCGGTCAATCTACACTGAGAGAAAACTTGAGTTATCATAATTGGAAATCTGATAACCGTTATTACGATATCTGCAATAAATAGGGGACAGATGTGTTCATGTGCTACCATAGATGAAGTGAATTTTCAGGTGACTTGTAGTTATGGCAGCTTATTCAATTTGCAAACTTGTATAAAAACACCGCTGCTGAATAACTACTACTTGTTCTAGTTTCTATGATAACACAGAATGTCGAATAGGAATTATTCCCATAAAATGTTGCAGTAACTCTCCACTCTACAGTGGTTATTAGACTATCGACATAAAACAGCATGTTTTTATTACTGGCACAACCATCTTGAGGTAACGCAGTAATTCGTCTCATTTTATTATAGTTATCTGATATCTGCATGAAACCTGACATTTCGACATGCTATTGTAATGTAGCTCATTTTCAACAGTTATCCCAATATTTTTCTACTCTAGTATATTCATCAAACAGTGGTAATAAGGTTATCAACATTATTCGATGGTATGCATCATGAAACCGTGCTTTGAATTAATGCAATGAAAATAAATATCCTATCCACACTATCACTTTTCATGATCCAAAGTTATTGTTTTCAAAAAACAAAAAAATACGTTTATTCTCTGAATTGAAATATTGGGGTATCTGTGGAAGTTTTTTGACATTACTCATTGATTTGTTCGGAGAAATATCATCTATATGCATTACTGACGAATTTATTAAGAGAAGAGAAGTTGAATACTAATATTTACCCTTCCTTCGGAGTTATGAAGAGAATTGTCAATAAAACTTCCCTCACAGAAACCCAGATATTTTGATTCAGAATCTCAACGATCATTTTGTTTTTGAAATAAACCAATTTTAGGCCTTGAAAAGTGGGTATGGAGAATACTTTTTTCATTGCAATAATGCAATGCACGGTGTATTCCACAGATCGGTTCAAAGCCAGCACTAAAACAAAACTTTGCTACATCACAGACATTCACCAACAAGACACGGCTCTTTCGATTCGGACGATCGAAACCATTGAACAATAATTGAACACGGGCACCCATGACCGAGAACAGAGAAATGAACGCGATCTGCATCTTTGTCAGCCACAATACTAATGAAACACTAGAGCGAACTGAGCCGAATTACGATTGTCGAATGATTGCCTAATAACCGTCATACATGTGAATTGCTAGAGTTACTCGTCAACGTACAATGCTAGAAACCCAAACAGCTATGATTATTGGGACAAACATTATCTGAATTCGCCAATGGGCATAATTCACAAAACGAGCTATGTCAATAAAAAATCTGAATAGACTGGAATTTATAAAATTCTCATAATGTCATAACACACCTGCGTTATGATGGTAGCAAATGTCCATTCAAGGGTATTACAAATGATTTAAGAAATCGATTTTTATAATTACAGAATGGAGAGAATACTGTTGTAATAATAAAATGATCAGGAATAGGATATTTCCTTATAAAGGTTATTACAATCAGAGCTGGTAGATATTTTTAATATCCAGTTTCTCTCAGTGTATATTTCGTTTATTTTTTCGATAACTTCTCTTCAAATTCTTGGAATAATTCGACTTTCAATTCAAATTCGCCAGATTCATACAGGAAAATTAAATATAGAGGGAGATTCAAGTTGGAATTATTATGTCCGCGTGAATTTTTTCCATATATTATTCAATTTTTGAAATCTTTATGGAAAACTGAATTTAAACATATATCACACATAGAGGGTTGTTATGCAGCAAATACGTCACATCGAGCAGGATTCTCGTATAGTAGTAGTGGATACATTCATGTTGAGCCAAACTATTCATTTTTCAGGAATCTATTGAAGCAGGTCGCATTTGTAGGCAGACATCAAATATACAGGGTGATTCAAGTCTGACTCATGACGTCCTCGATGATTTTTTCAAATGGTACATCCTAAATATTATTCAATTGCTGAAAAAAATGTTCGGAGACGTACAACAACCTGAACTTTTGGCCGTTTGCTAGATTCCTCTTTCCACCTGATTTCCAATGAGTGGTCACATGCCATAGAGTTGCATTTGAAAACAACATGTTGAGTGTGGTTCCAGCTACCCCTGAAGGAATATATCCTTGATATTGCTTGCAAGATGTGGGTAAATACATTGAATTGTTGACGTATGCAACGAATATGTGCATGGTCTTGTCCAAGCTCATGAGAACTCAAAAGGTTTGTGTGACTGCGACACTTAAAGTGTTGAAGAACAAATAATTTGGGAAGTGTGGATACAATATGAAAATAGTCATCGAACGATGAACAAAGAATCAGGTAGAAACATAAAACATTCCATCCGAACCTAATCAAAAAAAGTGATTCCATTTTTTGAATCTCACTGCGGGCAAAGTGACAACTGACATATATTCATTATTCTGAATGGGGATGTGAAATATGTAGTTTTCCGCATTCATCTCGGTAACTTGAGAGTTCAGGTTCATGAAATATGTGTGATGTTAACAGGCTAAATGATGTTTAATAATGCTGATGTCTGAAAATGGTGATAGGAAAAATAATGTGGTCATATGCGACCGTAAGTACTCCATGGGTCAAAAAAATCTGAATAAATAATTACCTATAACTAATTCAGCAGTCGATAGCCTATTGAAATTTCAAATCGTAATCCAATTCCTGACACCTTAACACAGAAAGGATTGAGTTCAGGATATACGGTGATACGAACTTTCAACTTCAAAATCAGTTTATTTATCTGATGATCTTGAAATTCGTCACGGGCTCAAATTATTGTGACTCACCCTGTATACGCATGAAATTTGTCATCGATTCATCTCATTCTGACTCTGAAAGCACCTTGTTTCTCTATATATTCTTGTATAGATATAACATTTCGATAAGATGCATATCTACCAGTGACGGCTCGTGCCCTCAGAACCTGGGTCGGCCAGGGTATAGATATTGCTCTAAAATGCGAACGTAAGTGGGTCAGCAACTTGAGTGAAGTTCGATGGCAAATAAGCATGTACAGGGTGATTCACCATAATTGTCCTTTCTCCCTCTAGCTCACTTATTTTTGACCCGATTTGAAAATTTGAAGGATGATCTAAAATGATTTCTCAGAATTTTTTTTCCCGTTGCATCAGGAAATACAGGGTGCTCGGAACAAATGATCTACAGGGTACTACTCGATTTTTCCAAATGGAACACCCTGTATTTCATTGTATTTTTAGATTCTTCCTGAAGAGCTGATTTCATCAATGCATCACACTTGGGGTCTAGCGGGAATGATAACAGAGATATAGGGTGTTCAAAATCGAGATTTTTCAAGTTTAGGATTTTTTTGTCTCGAAACTATTCATCATTGGTCGAAACGGCTCCTATGTTTCCATCTTAATTTTTGATTAACTGTCTATTGAGATTTGATTGGAATATTTACAGGGTGGTTCAAGATTCAGAATTCTGATCACCCTGTATCTGTTCCTATCATTAAATGTCAGTAGATAGTAAATCAAAAGTTGAGATATGGACATGAAAGCCGTTTTGACCGATGATGAATAGTTTCGCCTCAAAAAAATCCTAAAGTTGAAAAATCTCGATTTTGAACACCCTATATCTCTGTAATCATTCCCGATAGACCCCAAGTGTGATACATTGAGCAAATCAGCTTTTCAGGGAGAATCTCAAAATACAATGAAAAATAGGGTGTTCCATATAAAAAAATCAAATGGTACCCTGTGGATCGTTTGTTCTGAGCACCCTGTATTTTCTGATGTAGCGGAAAAAAACTCAATCAGAAATCATTCAAGATAATATTTAAAATTTTGAAATCGGTTTAAAAATAATTGAGCTAGAGGGGGGGACATTTATGGTGAATCATCCTGTACACATAACCAAAAAAATTAAATTGTCCAGCAAGAACCACGAGGTTAGAGCATTCTCGCCAGGGGAAATGGGGAAAGAAAAAGGAGGTGGATAAGGGTTAGTTGGTATGAAAAAATAATAACAAGAAAGTCGAAAAAATAAAATGAAAGAAAATAAAAATAAAATAACTCGTGAACAAAAAATATTTATATTCTGTTGAAAACGTAATGTAAACTCAAAAAAATCAACATAACCGACAACCACTCACCTAACGCGAGAAGCACAACAATGACTAATCGGTCTACGCCATTCCTGTAACAAGCCACCCCACTGACCCCACTCCTTCGTAGTCGGCTGGCCGAGCCCGCGTGCAGGGTGCAGCCGTAGGTATAATGTTTCCCGCGATGCGATGGATGCATAAATATTATTTAGGTAGTTTATAACCGCTACACATGCGTCTTTGAAAATAAATGATATTCTGGAAGTTATACATTTATTACATTTTCGTCACCAGAGCTTTTTTACGATGTTTCAATACCTACTCAGCTCTTGATGGACTGCTGACATTTTTCTTGCCATATTACCTACATAGGCAGAGGCACAGTAGGTTACATTACAGCAATATTCAAATTGAATTATAACTTATTGACGCTCAGAAGCACTGAAGGAAAATTCTGATACCAATATTAGATGGATATGTTGAATTATGAATTACTGAAAAATTGCAAATTCAAAAATCACCAGTCATTTTTACTGCAACTACTGCAAGCGTAAACAAAAACATGGAAATTATTTTTCTCTTCAGTTTGTACATTTCAAATTCCAACATCAACTTACAAATAATTATAGGAATTTAAATTATAAATACCTACAATGTAAAATGAAAATAGAATGTCAATCATGCCAATCCGTATATTAAAAATTAGGTCGTAATGGTTCGATACGGTGCACAGCGAGCGCACTGCAAACAACTGATAGTACTGTGATACTGATAAGTACGATCGATACGTTGGACGGCCAGCAGAGCTTGGCCGCACCCAAGGTATGACGCGTATAAGCGAAAATTTAAACTTGAAGCGGGGAATCTGTAGGCGATGCCTGTGGCGATGCGTCGAGACAAGAAATCACCGATCGGCCGGCCGTCTGCATCAGTGTAATGAGCTACGCGAGCGTTTCAACTGAAAGCGGCGTTTTGACGATGGGATTACCAGATGTCGTAGGTCCTGAATTAGTTCGTGATTTTCGGTGTATATGCGGATGGCATACTCAAAGGTTCCATGAATGAAATTCAAATAATAGTGGCATAACAGTAGGATAATGAGCGATGAATTATGAAAACAGTTTCGGAAAATAATTTTATTCATCAAATAGTTCAGTAATCTTCCCCAAATTATTTGGTACGGCCCGGCCGACCCTGCCGTCCCTGACGAGCCCTCACTGATATCTACAGAGTGCAAGGAAATTCTAGATTGAATAAGTTTTTTTTTTCAATCTAATTTACGTAGGTACAACTGAATTCCTGATAATTGATACCGCACGCAGGCAGTTGGAACTAACTGCCTCTCTGCCTGCAATAAGAATATAAAAAATATACGATCTCACATTGAGAAGCTATATTGAGAAGCTTACAAAGATTCTTGAGGTGAAATCCTATCGAGATCTCATTCAGAATAACATATTTCATGTTAGAATAGTTATTCTGATCTGATACTTCTTTTATCTTACATGCATTCACCAGCGCCATCGCATAGCATACCTGAAAAGCGGACAGAAAATCGATACTCCGTTCCCGATAGGGCACTGTACCTACGATGGATTACCATTCTGACGAAATACCGTGCTGATACAATACGGTTCTGATGGAATACGGTTTTGATGAAATACGGTTTTGATGAAATACGGTTTTGATGAAATACGGTTATGATGGATTAGCGTTCTGATAGAATACGATTATGATACATTGATATGCTGATGGAATACGGAAGCGATGAATTACGGTTCTCATGAAACACAGTTCTGATGATTAACAGTTCTGTTAAAATACGGTTATGATGTTTTACAGTACCGATACTATACACTGCTGACAAAATAATATTCCGACGGATTACAGTTCTGATAATTCACCATCATGACGAATTACCATTATGATATATCACCATTGCGACAGAATACGATTCTGACAAATTACTGAAGCGACGAAATACGGTTCTGATGAATTGCCTTTTTAATTCAATACGGTTTTGTTGATTCACCGTGCTGTCAGAATACGATTCTGATGAAATACCATTCTGATGGAATACGGTTATAATGAATTACCATTTCTATAAAGTACGGTATGATTTTTTACGTTCTTATGGAGTACATTCCTTCATTTTACAACATGATAGATTACATTATGATGTTTTGCATGCAGATGAATTACTGCTCCGTTAAATTACGGTTCTGTTGAATTACCATTTTGATCGAATATATTTTGATATAATACGGTGTTGATAGAATACGTTCTGACGAATTATATGCAGCCGTCTAAAATCAATGCAAAAGCGAGGCTTTTCATCTGGTCTCTCTATGATCAATGGAGGTGATGAAAAAGGAGAAACTGATGGCTCTATAACCCCAGAAGATAACACTTCACTCATCAGTTGGTCATTGAGGATTCTCTTTTTTCGTTCAGTCATTGGATAAGGTTTAGAGTTCACAATCTTGTTTGATTTCAATCTTATATCATGTTTAACGGTTCGGGTGACAGGTTGCTGCAAGGTGTCTTCAAATATATTTTGAAATGTTTTAAGAATATTCTCCAAATCCTCACGGAATTCTGAATCAACGTGTTCAAGATTGAAAGAAATATCTGGTAAATTTTCAACAACCTGCTTTGGCGCAAAATATATTGTTCGCCTAGTTTCTTGACCAAAATATAGGCAATTTCTCTGACTATTAATAATAACGTTAAATTCTTGTATCCAAGGATAGCCAAAGATTATATCTTCTTGTAGATCATCAACTACGAGATGAGTTGAAATAAGTGGAACATCTGAGATTTTATACTGAAATTCAACCAAACTCGAACCACGTCCAAATTTTACCTTCTTTTTAAATGTAGAAATATTAGCATTCACAAACACAGAGTTGATTAAATGTATTGAGCTACCTGTATCCACAAGACCTTTCAGATTAAAGCCAGCAAAAGTTACTTGAATACGAGGTAACATAAAAGAAGCTTCTGCGAAAAGAGAATTAAGGACTGGTAGGTCGCAGAATCCTTGAATTTAGTTTTCCTGTTCTAAATTCTGTGAATGTGAATTTGTGGTCGAATTGAAGTTTGAACGAGGATTCTGATGATTTTGCCAATTGGAATTTGGCCTATTAAATGGATTATTAGGACACTGACTGGAAATGCCACTGCGAGCAGAACCTACAAGGAGTATTTGGTTTGGATTCATTTTTTGATCTAGAGTTCTTGCGGGCACATCAACGGATGATCCTGGACTAGACTTTTTATGATTTTTTCTCAGGTCCCTTTCAATACTTGTGGAGATTCTGGATAGTGTTTCGACAGACTCAAGATTTTGTCCTCTGAAATGAGCTCTGATTTCTGGATTCAGCTCTTCTCATTATAAAAACGGACACTTCTTCTGACTGCTACTGCCTCTGTCCATATAACTGTGTAGTAAGTTGTGACAATGTTGCTGAGTTGTTGAATTTCTCCAGTAGGTTATTTTTGAACATTTACCAGTTGAGTGACAAATTTTTATAAGGTATGTACCACTCTAGTGCAAGACCTTGTGAATACATGGTTATATCTAAGGTTATGTTTATACTCCAAATGATGATAATGGGCGTGTACACCTTAGTAGAACTTTTAATTCAAACCATGTTTAAAATGATCCTTTTATACATAAATAATGATTGACGACATAATTCGATCGAAAAATTAACTGGAATGTTTTATTTTTGGACATAAATAATAGGACCTTTTGAAAACGGACCCTCTTATGACGTAGAAACCTCATCTCGCCATAGTTAAAAGAAAATACCAAACGCCCGACGGAGACTGAGGCAACTGATATATTAATTCTTTCAACTGAGATCTCGCTCTAATTCACTCTGTCAGAAATCATGTATCATTCATCTCTGTCTGGAATAGTATTGTTTCAGTATTAGGGTTTTGACGACACATCATCGCCTCAATTTCAGAGGTCCGAAAAATCAGGGATTTCAATATTTTTTTATAAAACGTAGGGAGCTCACAGCAAGAAACGGTTTGCGGTGGTGAGCTAGTTTGGGTGAGTTCTATCGAATTATGAAATACAAATTTTTCGTGATATAAGCCCATTGGATACAAAAATGTCTTCATCTGTATAAACACGTGATTGACTATTCACCAAACATTTTAATTGTTCACCAGCGAAACAATAATAGAAATCTGAGATACAAAATTAAAAATATTTTGTATATATATAAAAAAACATTGCATCAACCCAACAACCTTAACCTCACTTAATGGTGTTAGAAATTCCGAAAAACACATAATTAACAAAAATATGATGGAATTCTCCTTCTGAATATTGAATCATACAATTTGCAGTATTGAATAGTAGAAATGGGTGCAGGATCGCCGAAAAATACCACTATTTTTCTCACCCCTTCGTATGGACGCCATTATAGTTTTTGTTTATAACTTATTGTTTTGATTTGAATATCTTACTTATGAAGTGATCTGAATTATATTTCATTTTCCTAAATTATTCTTACCTTTTGAAACATGTTGGAGAATAAAAAGGAATGGAGTAATACAAAAACCAATTTATTTATTTTGGCTTACCCTTTTTGTAAATCTCGTTTATCACTCTCTCGGCACGAAGAAAAGCAAAGCACGGAACAGCCCCGTGTCTCGAATATCTCAAAATGTTTTCACTGTCACTTCTGGCAGAAGATGGCAAAGGACAATTCAAACATGGGCGATTCACATTAATTTTATTTTGGGGTTGATGATTATCTATAACACAAGAAGCACTCAAATTAATATTAATTTGCAACAAAATATATGACATCATGCAATATGATGAAATAAATTCGACCTATACTTATTCGTCGACTTTGAAATGTCACTTGAAGAGGCTCAAAATGCCTTTTGTGCAGTGGAAAATTCATAAATATGATATTCGAGTATTATTGAGTAGGTACTTAGTTGATGGGTCATTCTCCAATACGGAGACTGTTACGTAAACTTAGTGCTGATACGCCACTGGCGAACTTTCAGTGTCCGTATTCATAGACTCGGTGTGGTGAGGTGGTCCTGTCAACCGAGGTGATGATGACATGAAACAATGCACCTTATCTGCAGGGAACAGTAAACATAGCTGAAGCCACATGCAGAAAAAGGGACGAAAGTGTGAAACCAAAACCAGACATTCTTTAGTACCAATTGGGATTAGGCCGAGTTCTGATCTTCAGTTGACTGCTCATTTTACTGTATTCTTTAATTCATTATTCTCATTCCTTTTGTGTAATTTCGACGAATATACATATTGTTCAAAAGTTACGCCTTGTTCAGTGTGTATACTTCAAATCCTATAGAAGAAAGTGTATTACCAGAATCAGTAACCTATCAAAATACAGTCCACTAAAACCATCTATCGAAACATCAAAACGAAATAACATTAAGTGGTCCTTCGAGCCGGATATATCAAACAGTGACGTCTTCATCCGAAGACAAATCCGAAAAAGTGACTTCTCTATACTCAGAGAAAAATCCAGTGACTTCTCTTGATTGAGAAAAATCCGAATATTATATCCTACTCCTACAGCCGATACAGTGATTTCCCTGCACAGGGAAAAAGCCAGTGACTTCTCTTAATTGAGAAAAAGCCGAACAGTGACATCTTCATCCGAAGATAAATCCGATATAGTGACTTCTCTGCACAGAGAAAAATCCTGACGTCTTCATCCGAAGATAAATCCGAAAAGTGATTTCTCTACAAAGAGATCAGCGAGTGACCTCTCTTTATTGAGAAAAATCCGGTATTGTGTACATAAGACTGAATTCAAAAACCGAACTGAGTGACTTCTCTACATATTGAGAAATAGCCGAAACAAAGACTTAGTGTAGACAATTCGCCTAGTGACTTCTCCATACAGTGAGAAAAATCCGAGAGAGAACCGATCGAAATCGCGAGACTTGTGAGTGACAAAGCCGGCGCTTGAGCTCAAAGCGCGGCTTTCCAGCCAAGAAGTACCCACAGCGTCCCGACGGGAGACCTAGAGGCAGCGTAAAGTTCTGGTAAAGCATACCAGAAACAAAGTGAGTCCTTTCCAATTTTATAATCCTTTCAGATTCCTTTGGCATAGTACTGTGTAGAAACGATGGCAGATTTACAAAACCTGTTGAGACAACGAGATTCTCTGAATGCTCGTTTAGGTAGTTTTGAAAAATTCCTTAATGACGTATTTAGTGAAACAGATGAAAATCAACACCTCCTTGCGAGAAAAATAATTGAGTTAGAAACTAAAGTAAATAGACAAGAGGGCTTATTTATAGAATTCGATAGACTTCAGGGGTTAATTGAGGTACATGACGATATTGTTGTTGCTCAGGTAGCAGAACAATTTCAAATACGGGAAAACTATGAATCGAAACATGACTCATTGCTTTCAAAGGCTAAAGCAGTGATAACAAAGCACAGAGAAGTTGAAATTGAAAGATTCGATTCAGATGTAGAACCTACGGAATCAAATGCAAATTCAATCTCAAACCGATCAAGAAGTCATCGCTCTAATAATAATCCAGTCAGTTCTGCCAATCGTAAAATCAATGTTGAATTGCCAAGAATCAAACTACCAACCTTTTCAGGTAGCTACGAAAAATGGCCTGAATTCCGAGATACATTCTTGTCATTAGTGAACAATCGAAATGATTTAGATCAAATAGAAAAATACCATTATTTGCGTTTGCATTTAGACGGCGAGGCGAAGCAAATAATTGAGGCTATCAGCTTTTCTGCTACAAACTACAATGTAGCATGGAATTTAGTGTGTGATAATTACGACAATAAAAACCTGTTAGTCTATAGCCATTTGAAGCAGTTAGTAAACATGCCTACACTGACCTCATCCTCATCAGCAGGATTGAGAAATCTGAGTAATCAAATGTCCAAGCATTTGAACTCGCTCAAGGAAATGGGGCTACCCACAGACGAGTGGGGAGTTCTAGTCATTTTTCTCATGTGTGAGAAACTTGACAAAAGAACCGAACAAGCGTGGGAGGAATATAACAAAGGTGATATTCTTCCAACTTTGAGTGATTTCAAGAAATTCCTCAAAGAAAAATCCGACACATTGGAAAAGATTGAAAGTCGCGTAAGAATGAATGATAAAAAACCGAGTGAGACGATGAGACCTACAACAAATAGGTTCAAATCACAGCCAATTCAAAGAACATACGCTACATTTCAAGTGAAATGTGGGTTTTGCAAGGGTGACCATTACATAACGAATTGTAATGAATTCTGTAAATTGTCTGTGAATAACCGTATGGAAAGGTGTAAATCGAGTAAATTGTGTTTGAATTGTTTGAAATCCAATCATCTGAGTAAAGACTGTCGAGCAAGTTCCTGTCGAAAATGCAACTCGCGACATCACACCCTACTTCATGTTGATAGAAGTTACGTATCCAGTGTTTCTGCGGGAAATTCTGGATCTGAAATAAGACCAAGCACTTCAAACACAATTTCAAATATAAATCCTAGTGTACATACAAGCGACAGCAATAGTCCTAACCAAGCATCGACTAATTGCTATTTTCTCCAAACCGATAACGTTTTGTTATCAACAGCCGTAGTGACTGTGAAAGATTGTAGTGACAATTCTCACAATATCCGTGTGTTACTTGACTCAGGAAGTCAGAGTAATTATATTACTGAAGAAACCTGTCAAAAATTAGGGCTAGAAATATCCGATGTAAATATTTCAATCGTGGGCATTACTCAAGTAGTGTCAAATGTAAAATACAAGTGTGAAGTTCAGATAAAATCCTTATACAATGACTACCAGGCAACAATCACGTGCTTGGTAATTCCGAGAATATCTGATCAGATGCCATCATTTCCAATAAATGCGAAAACGGTGGAAATTCCTAATCACATCAATTTGGCTGATGTTGGTTTCCATACTCCTGGCAAAATTGATTTGCTTGTGGGTGCTGAGTTGTTTTACAGCTTGCTGTGCGTAGGTCAGATAAGTCTGGGCAAAGAAATGCCAACTCTACAAAAAACCGTGCTGGGATGGGTCGTATCGGGACCCACCTGTTCGAATGAATCATCCCGCAAAACCGTATGTAATTTAGCGACAACTGACATACAAAGACAGTTGGAAAAATTCTGGTTACTCGAAGAGCCTAATAATGTCGGACCAAGATGGTCAAAAGACGAGGAACTCTGTGAGAGTGTTTTTCTGAAAACCACAATTCGTGATAACGATGGCAAGTTTGTCGTTGATCTACCCTTGAGAGAACATCCTCAAATCCTAGGTAATTCGAAACAAATAGCGAGAAGGAGATTCGAGTTACTAGAGAGAAAACTTTCAAAAAATCCTGTATTGAAATCTAGTTATGTTGAGTTCATGAATGAGTATGAGCGCCTTGGGCACATGTCTCGTGTAAATAACCTTTCTTCTGACGACGTGTGCTACTTTCTTCCTCATCACGGAGTACTCAACGAAAGTAGCGCAACAACCAAACTCCGAGTGGTGTTCGACGCATCATGCGCAAGTGACAATGGCATTTCTTTGAATGACATTCTTCTAGTCGGACCCACCATTCAAGACGAACTCTTCAGTATTATCCTGAGATTCAGACAACACTGTATAGTGGTTTGTGCTGATGTCGAGAAAATGTACCGAATGGTGAAAATCAATCCGAAGTATTGGCCGTTACAGTGTATTTTCTGGAGAGCAAATCCTGAAGACGAATTGGCAATTTATAACTTGACCACTGTAACTTATGGAACTGCTTCGGCACCATTTTCAGCTGTTAGATGTCTTCAGCAACTAGCTCAAGATAATGTACAAATAAGTCCGATCGCATCTAACACTATTTCACATGATTTCTATGTAGACGACTTCATTTCGGGAGGAAATTCCGTTGACGAAGTCATACAATTATCGACCGAGGTCTCCTCGATTCTGAAAGAGGCCTCTTTCAACCTGAGAAAGTGGTCATCAAATAACCGGAAAGTGCTTGAAAATGTCGACACAGCCAATATGTCGACGAGTAAATTATCACTTGGTGAAAAATCCAATATGAAAATCCTAGGGTTATTTTGGTCATGCGAACGTGACATCTTAACCTATTCTGTGAAACTATCAAAAATCCAAGCTGTGACAAAACGCTCAATATTATCCGAAGTTTCACAGGTATTTGATCCATTGGGCTTGCTCACACCCTGTATAATACTAGCAAAGATAATGCTACAAAACCTGTGGACTCTAAAAGTGACCTGGGATGAGACATTACCGCAAAGCTTATCATCTCAATGGCGTCAATTTAGAGAACAGCTTTATGACTTCAACGCAGTCGAAATACAGAGACGAGTGATTTGTGACGAGCCTATAAACATTCAGTTACATGGTTTCGCAGATGCATCTCAAGTGGCCTATGGGGCATGTATATACATTCGAAGCAAAAATAAACGTGGTGAAGTGAATGTGACACTTTTATGCGCGAAAAGTAAAGTGGCACCCCTAAAATCACAAACGATAAATAAACTCGAATTGTGTGGTGCCCTACTTCTCACACACCTTACAAAAAAGGTACTCTCTTCAATGAGTTGTACATGTGATAAAATCTTTCTATGGTCAGATTCATCAGTAGTGTTATGTTGGATAAATAAATCTCCTCATGAACTACAACAGTTTGTTGCAAATCGAGTATCAGAAATCCAGACACACACAAATGTTAGTGATTGGCATCATGTGCGTACACATTGTAATCCAGCAGACCTGATATCTCGAGGCGTAAATCCAAATAAAATTGCAGAATGTCCACTTTGGTGGGCCGGACCGGAATGGTTGTGTTTTGACGAATCTGATTGGCCTAGTTCTACAATTCCTGTGTTAGAACAAATCCCTGATTTAAAGACGAATGTTAATACCTTTATTGCAAGCACGGCCAATTGGTTTCCATTTGAAAGATTTTCTAACTTTGTGAGACTGAAACGAACATTTGCATGGTGTAATCGTTTCATATTCAATTGCAAAAATCCTAAGAATCCATTATCCGGAACTTTGAAAGCACAAGAGCTGTCAGACGCTACAATCTGCTTAGCAAAAATTTCACAGAAAGAGTGTTTTTTTGATGAAATCACTAGACTGTCTTCGGACAAATTAGCTAAATCCTCTAGTATTATGAGATTGAATCCGTTTCTCGATTCACAAGGTTTGATTCGGGTGGGAGGGAGATTGCGACTGTCTCAATTTCCTTATGAAAAACAACATCCTCTTTTATTAAGCGGAAAACACACAATTTCAAAGCTTCTACTGATTCATGAACACAAAATCCTATTTCATGCTGCACCTCAGCATCTTTTGTCGTCAATTCGTGAGAAATACTGGATAACTTCCGGTAGAAATTTATCAAAGCGAGTTGTTCATGAATGCATGCGCTGCCAGAGAATGAAGCCTAATCAAATAACTCCTATCATGGGATTATTACCAAAATCTAGAGTCACTCCATCTCCACCTTTTTATGTGACAGGTGTCGATTATGCGGGACCTTTTCAATTATTGAACAAAAAGGGAAGGGGTGCGAGATTGCATAAATGCTATATAGCCTTATTCGTTTGTTTTTCCACTAAAGCAATTCATTTAGAGCTCGTGTCGGAGCTCACCTCAGAAGCATTTTTGGCAACATTTCGAAGGTTTGTATCTCGGAGGGGCAAACCACACGATATCTACTCAGATAACGGCACTAATTTTGTCGGTGCCACAGCCGAACTGATTGAATTAAGCGAGTTTTTTAAAGAACAAGGTAATTCAATTGAGCAAACAATGTCCAATGACGGATTGAATTGGCATTTCATTCCAACTCATTCTCCCCATTTCGGGGGATTATGGGAAGCGGGGGTAAAAAGTACAAAATATCATTCGAAGCGAATGTTGGGGGAAGCTCATTTGACCTTCGAAGAGTTCTACACAGTGTTAGTCCAAATGGAAGCTATCCTAAATTCCCGTCCAATAACTCCATTATCCACGGACCCCAATGATTTCGATGTCCTGACACCCGCTCACTTTCTGATTGGAAGACGTCTAACCAGTATTCCGGATCATGATTATTCCTCATTACGAATAAACCGATTGTCACGTTTCCAATACCTCCAAAAGTTGCAACGAGATTTCTGGACCAGGTGGTCTAAAGAGTTCATTGGGGAACTACAAACGCGCACCAAGTGGACTAAAAACCTTGGGCAATTAGAAAATAACACTCTCGTGCTGATTCGCGAAGATAATCTTCCACCTTCCAGATGGCGCTTAGGGCGCATCGAAAGCCTGATTCCTGGACCTGATGGAATCTCCAGAGTTGCCAACGTCAGAACAGCGAATGGAATTGTAAAACGGTCATTTTCTAAACTGTGTCCGTTAGTGTCGAACGAACAATGACTAGTTGTTGAAAGACTGACTGTCTTCCAAGGGGGGGACATGTTACGTAAACTTAGTGCTGATACGCCACTGGCGAACTTTCAGTGTCCGTATTCATAGACTCGGTGTGGTGAGGTGGTCCTGTCAACCGAGGTGATGATGACATGAAACAATGCACCTTATCTGCAGGGAACAGTAAACATAGCTGAAGCCACATGCAGAAAAAGGGACGAAAGTGTGAAACCAAAACCAGACATTCTTTAGTACCAATTGGGATTAGGCCGAGTTCTGATCTTCAGTTGACTGCTCATTTTACTGTATTCTTTAATTCATTATTCTCATTCCTTTTGTGTAATTTCGACGAATATACATATTGTTCAAAAGTTACGCCTTGTTCAGTGTGTATACTTCAAATCCTATAGAAGAAAGTGTATTACCAGAATCAGTAACCTATCAAAATACAGTCCACTAAAACCATCTATCGAAACATCAAAACGAAATAACAGAGACAATATGATGTAACTAGTTGGTGCATAAAAATTATAAAGCAGAATGATTAAACTTCGAAAAACATTGAAGATGATATAGTTTATGACTTGTGCTTAACATGAGTTGAGAATATAACGAGAAAAAATCATTTTTCATTTTTATCAGCAAAAGCACTTCTGAAATCACCTCCATAGACTGTAACTAGCTGCCATATGGAAGTGAAATCGATCATAAAACCGTCAACAATAACGAAAGTGTAATCTAAGAAAAAGTTTCAGCAAATTTTATTGTGGAATGAATCATAAAAATGTGACACCATTACGCAATCAAACTCCATGGACGTACCTGTAATTTTTGTCAAAACTACCGATAGATGACGCCTGAAGTAATATTTCGCAAGGTTGGTAGAACTGACGATAATTTGTGTGAAATAATCATCAGTTTTACCAACCTTAATGTAAAGGTTTCCAGGTTCCTTCCATAATTTAAAATTTCAAACAAGAACAGTTAGTTGAAGATTGTCAGGAAAAAAGGTCATATTAATTCAAGTTATTCTGGATTCTGAAGACAAAGTTGAAAAACAAGAAGAGTATTTGTATTAACAATCAACTCCATATGTCGTTGAAAACGAATAAACTGAATACATTTTCGATTCTTTGGATAGTCTAGTAATGTATAACTTATAATATTAGGTTTTGAAGCAGTGTGGATATTTGAATATATATATCTCCTATAGAACACCGTAACTCCATGGACATCAACTATATCCACGTCTCTAGATGTCCATATCACCGAACATAAACAGAGACCATGAATTTCGTAACACAGCATTTTTAATTTCCGGACAACTCTACCGTTTTTCATATGAAGATTTTGAAAGCACATATAGGTACCTATAGTATATTTTCTGAATCATTTTTATGTTGGTCAACTCCATGGAATTTTTATTTATTTCATGCAGGTATACTGAAATTTAATATTTAGATGATCAGAACAAAACTGTAATGGGATTGTTATTATCTTTTAGTTATTGACAGAATTGACTCAGATATGTGAATTTTTCGAAGAAATTTCGTGTTTTGTTTGTATATTATGTTCGAATACGTCAACTAGATGAAGTTTAACCGATTCTGATACTTTTTCATATTCACTGAATATCCCTGTCAATTTTCTTCCCGTCTTGAAGAACGACCCTGATAGATGACATTTTGGTGCAATAAAATCTACTAATATTTCACTTCCCAGCGAATTGTAGGATATAATGAGTAGATACAATACTTTTTTCTCCAAATAACATAAAAAATGGCTTTTTAATTACACTCATAACAAGCAGAAAAGGTGTACGTACATTCTCTGCGTAGGCAGAAAAAGGTCGTTGATGCAACGTTCCAAGAAATAATTAAAATCAAATTGCTATTCGAAATTGACAATGACATCCGGACATCTTGGAGAAAAATAATATGGCATTAAATCTTTTGCTTTTCTGCCTATAGTGAAACAAATAACCATTTTCTCCGAAGGACAATGACAGTGGCTTTGCAATGACACTTAACAGACAGAAAAGGTGCGTACTTTCTCTGCCTAGGCAGAGAAAGTTCGTTGTAATTAAAATTGACAATGACTTTGGGTGAACACAAAATGATGAATAATTTGGATTATGCGTGAAATTGGAACGAATTTGAAAAAAAAATTATATATTTCATAGCAGATAAAAAGATTTCGTAAAACAAGTATTTATACTCTTAAGTTCCTATGATAATCCCAGTCGTGTGAGTAAAATTAGGGGTGAAATCAACCACCTATTCGTCGACTTTAATGTCGCGTTCGCTCAAAATGTCCGGTCTTTTTAGGTGACCATTCATCAGTGGTTTGGGATTGGGTCTGAATCTCTGTTCTTTTTTCAAACGACACCTATACTTATTATCAGTCAGTGATGCATTATTTTTCACTTGGGTATTAATCTCGGTAAGGGCACGTATAACCTATTATGCACCGAGAGAAATATCTATTAGCTGTTATTCAAATTGTATAACCTTCAAGATTTCTGAATTGAATAGGAGCCAGTCTAGTTTCCTTTTCACTGTAATCAAGTCCATCATTTAAAAAAATCTTATAACTGTGAAACAACACTTACATGAGAATGAAATAACACTCATATAGGGGTCAAATGATTGGCATTTCAATATTGAATAGTGATATTATAAAAATGAAATAATACTCACATCAATATAATAAATTGCATTCAATTGAATAATCAAATGATTGGTATTTTAGTATGAAGGTGAAAAATTTCTTTCCAGAAAAATGAAGTGGGTTGAAGATCGTCGAGAAATATTGAAGACATGTCTACTCAGTATACAGGGTGTCCCACTAAGGTCGGCAAGGTACGATGTTATGGAAACCATAAACCTTACAGCTTCAGGAAAAAAAATCTATCGACAAAACCGGCGATGAGACATTGATTGAAAATATTTTCATGTTTCTAAAACGACCGGTAGGGGGCGAAGTTACTATGATACAAGGAAAAATTCGAATTATCTCAGAAAATTTGTGGGTAAGGTAACTTTTTATATACAAGGTGATTCTAAAATAGGTGATCAAACTTTGGGAGTATATAGAGTGAGTGAAATAATTACGAAAATCTCGGTAATATTTTTTTCTGAAGTGCCCCCCAAGAAAGATACAGCCCCTCAAAGGGGGGCCTCGGAGAATGATTTTGTACTATTATCTCCAACACCTTGTATGATGAAAATCTAAAATTTTGTTTATCCACTAACTATTTAGTGCCGGTTCGAATGGAGTTAAAATCACCTCAAAATTAAATACAGGGGTGTGTCATAACAGGGAGGTAGGGGGTAAAAATAACCCCAACTTTTTTGTTCATCGCAATTTCAGTTTTTTTACATGAAATTATGAAATCTCAGAGCTATCAACATAGAAAAGGAGCTTTTGTTGGATCTCGATAAACTGAACCATTAGCGAATAAAATTTATTTTTCCAAGATTTCATTTAAAATGCAATTTTGGTATGCACTTGAGTTTAATTATCTAGTTCAAATCTTGCAACTGAATTTTCTCCTACTTCTAATCATCTGATCAACTTCTGGCAGATGACAGTTGACAACGCGTTATGGACTTTTTGATAGAAAAAAATATAGCGGCTCCAATGTGGCTGACCAGATTTGTGATTATGGTTCGATTCGATTCAAGATTGGTTTGTAAGGGTTTTTGGGGTTGGAAATTTTGAATTCATTGTCGGAATTGATGAATTAACAATAGTCGACGAGTTTCGTGATAAAAATACTAAAATGAAAAATATTGTTAAAAACAAGCTTTTTTTAAATTTTTTCGCTAATAGTTAATTTTATCGAGATGCAACAAGAGCACCCTTTTCATGTAAATAGCCCTGAGATTTCATAATTTCATGTCAAAAAACTGAAATCGCAATGAACAAAAAAGTTGGGGTTATTTTTACCCCCTACCTCCCTATTTTGACACACCCCTGTATTTTATTTAGAGGTGATTTTAACCCCATTCGAACCGGCACTGTATAGTAAGCAGATAGACAAAATTTCAGATTTTCATTATATATACAAGGTGTTGGAGATAATAATAGAAAATCATTCTCCGAGGCCCCCATTTGAGGGGCTGTATCTTTCTTGGGGGTCACTTCAGAAAAAAATGTTACGGAGGTTTTCGTAATTATTTCACCCACTCTATATGCTCCCTAAATTTGACCACCTATTTTAAAATCACCTTGTATATGTGGAGGTTGAGGGGTCGGCTACATGACCACCGACTCCAGGGGAATAGCAGAGGAGGTCGGGCAAACCTCTCGAGGACTATTTCCAAGACCGTCTGTGCGCGATGTAGAATCGCATCCTGCCCGAGGTGACCCTCCATAAACTGAACACAGCGGATCTAGACAAGGTAAGTCGAAACAATCCCCCAAGTCAAGGTGTGAGAATTCCCTGCAGAGGACTGGATGGTAGCAGGGAGTGCTATCAAGAACGGAACCTCTGGGACACAAGGTCGAATCCCAGAGTATAAAGACCTTATTACGGCATGCGGGGCCCTGTCGTAGCGGAACAAAACTTCCCTAGCTACTCGTGGGATCTGAATGGATTCAAAAAACAAGAATAAAAAACCTGTCGAAAGGGCGGAGGTGACCACACCCAACCCAAGACAGAAGGCGGTCACGGCCTGGTGCTGAGGCCACGAAAGGGCAAGCACCAAAAGCCAGAAACAAGGTGTATCTTCCCTTGAGGAACTAGAGCTACTATCAGACGATGAGGTGAAAATAGCACACCTCGGAGGAGCTTCGAGGTTGAGGCTTGAAGCCCACCTAGAAAAGGGCCTTGATTACATTTCAGCCAAAAGGCTGGTGATCAAGGAGAACTTTTTGAAAAGCAAGGAACCCGCAAAGCCCTTGAGGCTGGGAGCTGTAGCAACAACGTCGAGGGAGGCCGGTGAAGGCACATAAGCTACGAAACGACCACGGTCAACCAGTGCAACACCGCCATAGACCAGCCAGCTGAGGAAGAAACCAAGACACGAAGGAGTATCCTTCAAAGATGCCCTCACCTCAGTTAAGGTTGCTGTGGTACACACGGGCTTCCCGGAGGTGGAAATGAGTACTGAAAGGCTCACAGAAGTCCAGGACTCAATCTCCGAGGCTCTGGATCAAATCCCCGTAGGAGGACCTCAAGTGCGATTCTCAAAATGCACTCATAAACCGGGATACTTGGTTATGATGTGCGTGGATCGCACTAGTGCAGACTGATTGAAGGAGGTAATCCCAATCATAAAACCCTGGGAGGGAGCTACCCTGACAGTGTTGGAGGGGGATGACTTACCTGAAACCAACGCCTGCACTACCTTCATCCCTGATGAAAGAGGGCAAAAGCCAGAGGCGGAAAACTTTTTGCACCAGCTCAAAGTCGCAAATCATGGGCTAAACACGCACCTTTGGACGGTTTGGGGCAAAACTCCTGCGGCCAAAGGTCAAACTTGGGTCTTCTCCATAAACAAACAGTCACTGGAAGAACTAGTGAAACTTGACATGTCTCCCTACTTCGATCTAGGGAGAATTAAATTCAGACAGAAGGGGAAACATGTCAAGGAACAAGAAGAAGAAGCCGAGTCAATTCCGGGGGCCCAAGAGGCACAAGAAGAGGACGAGGCAGAGCTCTCATAAAGTGGAAGTAGCCCTCTCAAGAGGCAAATTGCACATGAGAGCGCAACACCCATGGAGGAGGGAGATGCCTCAAAGAAGGCGGAAAACGGGTTCAGTTCACAGAACTGAACCGTAGGATCAGGGTTCTGCAGTTGAATATCCATCATGCCGAGGCGACCAGCGTTATGGTATGTAGGAGATTTGACAAAGAAGGTCTCGACCTGGCCCTCTTGCAAGAATCCTGGTTACATGGAGGGAGGGTAGCCGGCTTGAAACCCAACCAAGGTAAAGTCCTATACGTAGAAGGTAACAATAAACCTCGCGCATGCATAGTATATAGCGATATAGTAAAATGCACACTGATACCGGTGCTCTGCACCGGTGATGTTGTTACAGGACTTCTAACCAGGCCGACAGAGGAAGGCACCAGAAGCTGGATAGTGAGCTCCGCGTATTTCCCAGGCGAGAAGGTTTGCCCACCACCGATACTAGGCGAAGTAATCGCATATGCGGCAAGGGCAAACCTCCAACTTATCATAGGATGTGACGCAAATGCACACCATACCGTATGGGAAAGCACAGACGTCAACGTAGGAGGTGAGTCACTTTTGCAATTCATACAGACTGGTTGTTAATAGCTAATGTAGGATGCGAACCAACATTTCTCACGGCAGCGAGGAAAGAAGTTCTAGATATAACTCTCTCGAAAAAGTATGTCATAATATCGTCAACTGGCATGTGTCAGACGAACCTTCGTGCTCTGACCATAGAAAAATAAGATTTGATATAATTACCCCACCTCGTACCTTAACAAAGTACAGAAACCCCAGAGAAACCAACTGGGAAGGATACGCAACATCACTCAGAGAATCTTTACAAAGGACCACGGCTGACATAAGGCGCAGCCACAGTCTTGAGAGGTAGGTAACTGCTCGAAAAAAAAAGACAACA
The DNA here is from genome assembly GCA_918026855.4 of Phaedon cochleariae. Taxonomy (NCBI): domain Eukaryota; kingdom Metazoa; phylum Arthropoda; class Insecta; order Coleoptera; family Chrysomelidae; genus Phaedon; species Phaedon cochleariae. Next base: position 27,595,787 of record OU896715.1, on the reverse strand, counting down.
AAACAATAAAACAATCTGGTGGAATAAGCATCTCGAATCCCAACGAGGGGAGGTACGAAGGCTATTCAACAAAGCAAGACTCGACCAGAATTGGACCACATATGAGATTGAACCCACGCAGTACAACAAAGAGATTAGGAAATCGAGAAGGCAATCGTGGAAAAAGTTCCGTGAGGAGGTCACAGGAACCCCCACATGTTCAAGGATCCACAAAGTGCTAGCCAAAGAAGGTACTGTAAACCAAGTAGGTTTTCTGAAGAAGAATGACAATACCTACACGGCAACTTTTGAGGAGAGTCTGAAGATGCTCACTGAGGCACACTTTCCGGCGAGTCTGAAGATGCTCACTGCGGCACACTTTCCGGCCTCAGTGAGCAATGGCGCAATGTCACGATGGCATTGATTTGTAATAGAGTTTAATATTGCAATTCAGTCGTTTAAAGGGTCCCTTGATGGAAATTGATGTTGAAGTCATCTTAACAGGGTACGGACAGATCCTCGTCTCCTCTTACTCTAAAGTGTTTGTGAAACAGTTATATAGTTCCATCCTCATCCAATTCTGGGAATAAACACTAGATTTTTGACATTCGTTGTTCTTTAGGTTATATTGCGGTCACTGGCGTATCATACGTAGTTTCCATATGGAATTCCTGATTCAACTATACAAAGATATAGATGAGGAATCCTCTAGTTTTAGTGTTTACTACTTCAGCATAATCTTTGCGAGGTAGGGAACATATAAATTGTACTGAAAGCTTAATATATTTCACCAAAAGAGACTGTTCTCAGACTGTATACCAGAGTTGACTGAATTGACTAAATGAATTCTGATTTCAAGCTGAGCAGAAGTTTATCTATGAACTGAATGAGCTGAGCGTTATGATTGAGAAATGGTGGAAACCTCGATATGGGGGTATCTGAACTACTGTACTCATGTCATGTGTGCTGAATATATTTTCGGAAATCCGATTCGGAGAAGTATTTATGGAGTGACTAATATTATATCACACTATGTAATAAATAAAACTTCGTCTGGGATGAAAAGTAGGCTGATAAAAAGTAATACGTAAAAAGTGCAGCGCAAAAAAAAAGAATATACTTATGATTTTTTCGTCTCCCTTGAATGAAAAATCATCTTCGAATAATTTATTGATGAAAGTAACAAAGAAATAGGAATACACAGTATAACTTATAAGCACGTTATTTTCACTCATGCATCCTACATATTTTCTATTTGTGGTAGAGTAATAGTAATATGAACTAATGTCTTCCGCCATATTAGATCCTTCACCAATTTTAAAATTTTGATGAAATAATCATTATATCCTACCCCGAAAACCCCCAGATACCAATTTTGATAGAATCGGATCTTCATTACAAAACTCGATAGCCATATTGGATCCGCTATCTTGAATTTCCCAATTTTGACAAAAAATCATGAAGTTCGACCCCGAAAACCCTCAGATACCAATCTTAAATAGAATCAGAAATTTAGAAATTTCTTTCGCTATAAATTGGATCCGACATTTTGAATTTTCCAAGTTTGACGAAACAATCATTATCTCTAACCCCGGAAAACCCCAGATTCCTTCCAATTTTGAATAGAATCGGATCATAATTATAAAACTCGTTCTTCATATGATCTTTCTCAACAAGTTAATACCCTGTAAATACCTATAATTGAAATTTTGAATGATTTTCTGTAGCGACCATGGATTTGACGTAACAGCAATGTCAGGGATGCCAGTAGACAAAACCAAAGTTTCTAGATCATTAAAAAAGAATGCAGCTTTGATCTGTCCGTACCCTGTTAAGATGACTTTAACGTCAATTTCCATCAAGGGACCCTAGTCGTTTAGTACTTCAAAGTTTGTTCTATTATCTGAGAAGAATTCTTTGGATTGTCCTCGTCTTGAGATGAAACGACGTATGGCCATTATGGTAGAACTGGTTGGTCATGCTCCTCGATTTGATGATTTTCTCAAGAATTTTATATTTGTTCATCTCAGACAATTCAGGGCTCTTGCTCTTCATATGGACCACTTTGTTGCTCAGATGTTTCTCAATACTGGAATTCATAAAACGAAAGCCATCCTAACAACTAAAACTCTCATAGCTTCGAGCAAGCTTTGAGTCATTATTAACTGCTCAGAAATACAAGTGGCTCATAGTCATCTTTCACCTGTAGTATTCGTAGCAATATTTTCAGGATATTCCATCGACTATTTTAGTCTGATTTGTCATTAGAGGCTATCCGAAAGGGCGACACTCTTAATCCAGCAGATTCAGAATGATTATTGTAAGTATATCATGTATTGGTTTTGGACAGCAACAATAATTTATTGGTCTGAGGGCGTCTGTCTGTGTACTAGAAGTGTACTCATTATGAAGTTCGTGGAACTGGAACTGGAACCTGAATAGGAAGTAGGTACTTGTCTCCCTGATTAATTCAAGAGTGTGGTTATTTCTATAGTCATTGATATAGTTCTCTTGAATTATTGTGCATCATCAGCACCATGATCATGATGTTGTTTGGCTGGCAAGGGTAAAGGTCAACTATAAAGGTTTCTTCGCGTTCGAATAATGAAAGTTGCGTTTCGTTGTGCCATTTGTCAATCTGGTTATTGGCATTGTACACGTTTTGTTGTGCATTCAAACCCATTTCCATTCCCATTCACAATAGGTGCGTTTTGTTGTGCCATTCTGGAAGTAATGGAATGAGTGGGCCCAAGAAAACGGATCGGCCCAGGCAATGCGAACATTTGGAACTGTAGACACATATTGATATTTTTCAACCTCAAAATCTGATCATATTATATTTGTCCTCGTATTTGTCTCTGTTATGTAACAATTTTACCATTTCCATCATACTGCTAACTGCTTTTACTCCCATGAATCAAAAATTTATAAAGACCTATTCAATATCTATGATTCTCACAATCAATTGAGAGTAATGATTGAATTTTTGGAAGACATTAATGCCGTAGATGGAGAAATTTCCGTTTTTCTGTGGTTCTCTTCAATTTCTATTCATTATTAGATTAGCTTGTATGCGATAAATGCTGACAATTTTTTATTTTAACTGTCAATTCTCATGTCACAATAATAATCACAAGTCACTTTAATTTGTCATTCCAATTTTCAATCCTTCTCATGAGAAGGAATGCGAATGGGAATGAAAATGGGTTTCAATGCACAACAAAACGTGTACAGGGCCAAGAACCAGATTGAGTTATAGCACAACAAAACGCACCTATACCTTCTCATGAGAAGGATTGAAAATTGGAATGACAAATAAAAGTGACTTGTGATTATTATTGTGACATGAGAATTGACAGTGAAAAAAAAAAATAATCAGCATTTATCGCATAAAAGCTAATAATAATGAATAGGAATTGAAGAGAATCGAAGAAGAACAGGAATTTCTCCATCCAAGGCATTGATGTCTTATAAAAAAAAATTCATATATTATTCTCGAACGTTGGTTGAGAATCTCTGATATCAAATTAGTCAATATCAATTTTTGATTCATGAGAGCAAAAACAGAATGATGGTAATAGTAAAATTGTAACATACTAGAGACAAATACGAGGACAAAAAATATAATATGATCAGATTTTGAGGTTGAAAATTTCAAATGTTTCTGAAGTTCCAAATGGTCGCATTGTCTGGCGCCGATCATGGCGCCGATCCCTTATCTTTGGCACATTCAATCTATCACTTCCGGAATGGCACAATAAAACGCACATAAACAGTCCGAAACCATCAGAAGCATGCGCAGTTCCACGGAACTTGAAAAACTCGTACTGTTCTGTGTTGTTCAAAACCCATGAATATTGATTATATCTTATCTCTACTATTATAAGGATGTGATGGATTTTGAGGGGTTCTGGGTCTAGAAGGTTCACTGTCGTAGGTGGAACATATTCCACAACTTTATTCAACAACAGATTACAAACTTATTGAACTTTTTGTGAGACAAACGTAAAAAAGTACCAAAAAGGTGTCAATACTGACAATGTCTTCCTTGCGTCAGGTGCCTTACATAGGCGTCGGCAGTAATGGGAAAACGGAATGGTCATCATAAAGTGTTACAACTTCTCCCCCTTTGCAGTACACGTACGTCCCGTGTGTGGTGCAACATAAAAGTAGTTACAACAAGTACACTTTGGTTTGACCACCCTTCGCTTGGTTGAGCTAGGGGTATTCCCTGGCTGGAATTGTTATATTGTGTCTGCTGAGACTGAGTCGGTCGGATGGGGCTGATTCTCAGCAGGAACAGCTTCATGGGATGAACCATTCCTAGAGATTTCATCGTCAGACGGATTCCCAGCTGATATGGTGCGTGCTGGTCGACCTCGTTTTCGCAAGGGTCTTACTGGTGCTGGGTCATCCTCACTAGTATATGGGGTAAGGGCTGATGCATGATACTTTCCTAATAGAATTTCTGGTTCGCTCAGGGATGCCACAACATAAGTGGTTGGAGAGGTAACCTGCATGATTTGATAGGGTCCATCTCGTTTGGGTGCAAATTTTGGAGTGTATGACTCTTTGGCTCTACTCAAAGCGTGGATGTTCACTAATACCTTATCTCCAAGTTTGAAGACAGCATTACGTCTATGAGCATCCTGATACTGGTTCCTTCTATCTTGTGCACGCTCGTGATTCTCACGTGCTTCGCGTAAGGTTGCACCTATACATGCTAAATAGGGAGTGATTTGGGTAGTGAAGTTGTCGTTTTCCACTATGGCTCGTAGATCTCCATGCACATCGTCTGGTGTCCTCAATTCACGGCCAAATGTCAGGTATGCAGGGGTGAATTGAGTGGATTCACATTTGGCTGTGTTCATCGCGAACCTTATGGATGGTAATTTGTCAATCCGCTTGGTATGATCATGTGAAGTGAGAATGGCAAACTGCGTCTTCATGTCGCGATTCTTACGCTCGACGGGATTGGCTTCGGGGTGATAGACAGGAACCAGGCTCTGCTGAAAACCGAGGGCATGCGCTACTTGCTGCATCACGGCTCCAACAAATTTAACTCCATTGTCGCTAATCACTCGTCTGGGTAGACCATTCCTTAGTATTACTTCATCAATCAAACATCTGGCACAGGCACCTGCAGTCGCTGTCTTTAGCGGAAACAACTCTACCCATCTGCTGACTGTATCCTCCCAGGGAGTGGGCCGAAAAGGTCCACGGATAGAACCTCGAATCTCTGAGATTGAGTAGGCGTTTGCAATAGTCCTGTGGGCTTCAGGTTGGATGCTTTGAAACGTTGGCAGTCGATACATTTACCAACATGTTCGCTAACTGATCTTCTCATGCCGGGCCAGTAGTACCGGGCAGCAATTCTTCTCAGGGTTCTGTCCACTCCATAATGTCCTGCTAGTTCGGAATCGTGAAACTCTTTCAGAATTCTAGGCACTTGGCTTTTCGCAGCTACCAGCTGTGGTTGTTCCTCGTCAATGTCAGGTGCATATCTATATAGTATACCATTGTTCATAATAAATTCTCTCTCCACCCATTTCTTGTAGTCGACTTCAGTAGTGGGTTTTTCAAGACAGGTGATGATTTTTTCCAATTCTGGGTCTGCAAGCTGTTCTGTACGAACTTCGTTCGATGAGCGAGTAGGAAAATCAATAGTTACTGTATTCATCTCTGTTTCTTCGATCGGAGGTCGTGACAGAGTGTCTGCAACTACGTTTGATTTACCACTTATGTAGTCAATTCGAAGGTCAAAGCATTGCAGTGCTAACGACCATCTGGCTAGACGACCGCTAGGTGTGTTTAGGGACATTAACCACTTGAGCGGTTGATGGTCGCTTTGTACAATCGTAGTGGCACCTTCCAAATATCCTCTGAATTTCTGAACGGCCCACACTACTGCGAGTGCTTCTCGCTTCGACGTGGAATAATTCTTTTCAGCTGAGGTAAGTAGGCGACTGGCGTACTCGACAGGACGTTCATCTGTTTCCTCCCCCTGGAGTAAACATGCACCAAGAGCATATGCTGAAAAGTCTGTGCGTAGCAGGTATGGCAGTCTAGGATCAGCTTGGCGAAGAATCGGTGCTGTGCTCAATTTTGTCTTTAGGGTATTGAACGATTCGATTTGATCTTGTCTCCAGATTCATTTTGCATTTTTCTTCGTCAGCTTCGATAATGGTTTAGAGATATCCGCAAAATTTTCAATGAATCTCCTAAACCAAGAGCAGGTTTGTAGAAACTCAGAAGCTGCTTGACATTTCGTGGCGGCTGCATATTGAGAATAGCAGATACCTTGGATTCGTCAGGTTGTATCCCATTGGGTGAAATAATATGTCTGAGATATCGTACGGACTGGCAGGCAAAATAACATTTTACTCTGTTCAGAGTAAGCTTATATAATTCCAATCTTTGGAATACTTTTCTGAGGTCGTTGATGTGTTCCGACAAATCAGACGAGATCACGATCAGATCATCTAGATATACCAATTACAGCATACTCTGTAGACCTGACCTAAATCTGTCCATCAACCTCTGGGATGTTGAAGGTGCGTTTCGTAGTCCGAAAGGTAGGCGGGTATATCTGTATGTTCCGAATGGTGTGACGAACGCTGTTTTGTCACGGTCCGAGGAACGTACCGAAACTTGATGGTACACAGATTTTAGATCCAATGTTGACATATAGGCACTTCGTTTAGCGGCGTGGAGGAGGTCATCAATCCTGGGCAGCGGGTAGCGATCTGCTCTGGTGATCGCATTTAATCCTCTGTAGTCGATAGTCAGCCTAGTACTACCATCCTTTTTATTTACCAAGACTACCGGAGCAGCATATGGTGATTCGCACTCTTCAATTCTGCCATTTTCCAGGAGTTTGTCCAATTCCTCTTTCAATATACATTTTTTCGGGTCAGACATGCGGTACGGTGGCACAGCTATCGGAGTATCATCCATCAGTGTGATAGTATGCTCAGCGAATGGCGTCGGTTCCTCTCTGGCCGAAAATACAGCAGCATTCTCGATTATCAGAGCATCAAGATTTTCACGTTCATCTGGAAGAAGTGATAGACCTTCATCTTTCCTCAGTTTCACTTCCTCAAACTTTATGGAGTTTAAAGTACATGAGGTGGGAGGCATCGTACTTTCTTCGCAGGCAAATGTATGTACTGTGTTGGGGTCGTCACCAAAATGAATCTGGTTATTGGGTAGATCAAGAACAATGCTTTGATGAAGTCTACACCCAATAGAGTTCTACTATGTTCATGTTCTGGTACTGAAATGAGTTTAAGGCTAACTGTTTTATTTTCCAGTACGACTTTGGATTGAAAAACAAGTGCTTGTACATTCCTCTGAACACCATCTGCTATAGTCATATTTAATTGTTCTTTAGTATATGGAACATTAACGTTGATTAGCAGATTCGCAAGCATGTGTCTGGCGACACTGGATTTTGCACCAGTATCTATGAATGCGAAACCATTATGGCCACTAATATTCAGTGGGACTAGAGGTCGGACGTGTGCTGACGTCGTTTCCATGAAAGAACTACAAAAGAATTCGGTTGACATCACCTGATTGTCTCTCGATTTTGACGTACAGTTCGGACAATTACTACGAATGAAACCAGGATTACCACATCCGTCACAAGCAAGCTTATGTATAGTAGTGCTGGAAGTTCCTGGAGAAACGGCAGCTACTGATGAAGTGTCTTGTTTTGACGTTGAAGGCACGTTGGTTTGTTTTGTTCTGGTATTTTGCTAATTTACGGCACTCTTCTTTGTTATGACCGGGGTTTCGGCAGTAAGAACACCGTTTTTTTGTAGAAAGATTATTTTCATACTTTACTGAATCGTTGGAATCAAAGAAAATGTCACAATTTTCTTCTGCCACGCGCGCTTGCGTAAGAAGTTCATCAAAAGAGTTGACGTTGTCTCTCGGCACTTTCTCACGAATCTTCCTGTGCAATAATCCGTACACCATATCAAATTGAATGTTTTGAGTCAATGTGTTACTCGGTAATTGAGCTAGAATAGATCGAGCCTTACAAATAAACACATCTGTTTTTGTTTTGATATCCTGTTCACACAAAAACAGTTCGCGATAAACACGGTATGGTGGTTTAGTTGGTCCGAAAGTCGATCTGAGCAGTTGATTTGCATCTTTCCAATTCGTCAAGGTTGATTTAACTCCTTGGAACCACGTAGCTGCGAAACCATCAAGCAACATAGGTAGTCCCTTGAGCGCGTTTTCATCGGAAATGTTTGTACAATCCTTGTATACCTCGATCGCATCGACAAATGCATTGACATCTGCATCTTTGTTTCCGTCGAACCGGGAAGAACATCTTGAAAAATTTCCAGTGGTCGTAGCATTAGCGACTGCCAAACGGGACAGGAGTTCTTGGAATTGATCCTGCGTTAACGCAACGTTAGCCATATTTTTGATTTCGACTTCACTCTGAGCTGTTGTATGATCGAAAGATCGCAAAAAATATGGATGCTGTCGTTCACCCGTTTTGTAGACTTATTCAGTCCCAACGAAGCACAAATTTGAAAGAAACACTTGTTAGGTTGTCCTAAAACTTTCAGGAGCAGTTTCACTTGTTGTCCTATTGATTGCACTGAATATTACGAAATTTGTCTCCGAAGTAGTCCTACTACAGTAGTTCGCGTTGAAGAATGTCCTACAATCGGTAGAAGCAGTCCTCGTAAAACTATCGAATGTCCTGCGAGATCGTGTTACACACACAGCAAACTGATTTCTAGGCCCCACGTTGGGCGCCAGTTTGTGATGGATTTTGAGGGGTTCTGGGTCTAGAAGGTTCACTATCGTAGGTGGAACATATTCCACATTTTCATTTAACAACAGATTACAAACTTATTGAACTTTTTGTAAGACAAACGTAAAAAAAGTACCAAAAAGGGGTCAATACTGACAATGTCTTCCTTGCGTCAGGTGCCTTACATAGGCGTCGGCAGTAATATGAAAACAAGATGGTCATTATAACGTGTTACAAGGACCATTTCATTTGGTTTTCAACTGTCCACTTTTATGTGGAGAAAAGGTTGATCCAATGAAAAATATTCAACAATAGCCATATATAATAGCGAGCTGCTCTCCTAGTCTTCCTGACGCTATATATATGCAATTTATAATATATCCTTGTCAGTAGCATGGATTAGAGTCACATATATTCCATCATTCTTGTGACGTCATCGGCTGCTCAGCTTTCATTACCCAGAAGTTACCAGACGACCGTCTTCTCTCTAGTAAGATGCGTCTAATTTACTCATGTGTAGACCAGTGGAAGAAACACCCCAATGAAAAATTTATAAAAACATCAAATCTGAACGTTGAGTTATGATAATAGCTTCCCCTCTATCAAGTTCACTTATGAATGCGAAAATGATGGCAAATTACTTTTCTTAGATGTACGTGTGATCAAAAATTGAGAAAACAACTTTGAATTTGATGTTTCTAGAAAAGAAATTAACACATTTAGATATATACCTAATGACTCAAATCACTGTTTTCAGCACACAATGGCAAGTTTAAATTTTCTAGTACATAGATTAATCTCATTCCCTCTGAGCAAAGAAAGATTCAATGCTGGAATGAGTGTTGTTTATAAAGTGGCTCTGGCGTCAATGGAAATGATATCAAAATAGTGGATGAGTTGATACGTAGACACAAATTTAAGTTAACACTTCGAAATTCTACGACTTTTCAACTGGATAAAAATAACTCGACTTCGATCCCAAGTATACGAAGGGGCTTGATAAGGTTTTCGAAGACTTAGGTTTTGGAAGCGTTTATCAGTCTGGGTCAAAATTAGTCAATTTATTAGGCAATCCGAAAGATGAAGTGGACACTTGGAAAGTCGGGAATATACCAAATAGGTTGTAATGATTGTGATAAAACATATATAGGCCAAACCAGGCGACCCATAAAAACAAGGTTCAAAGAACACATAGCCCATTTGAAATATGGCAGGTTAGATAAATATTGTGTAGCCGAACATATGTTCAATCACAATCATAACACACATATTACTAACCTCGAATTAGTTGAGCAAGTTAATAATATTAGGAAATTAGACACATATGAAAGCTTAGAGATGTTGAAGAATATTAATAAAGTGATGAGGTAGTAATAAGGATAATGGAACTATTCCATGTAGCCCTTTATAGTTTAGTAATATAAAAATCGAGATTGATATGTGAACTCAACCATGACAAACATCAACTTGACGGTAAGTATTTTTCACGGTTGGGTAAACATATTCCTAGTATATAAGCAGCACACTTGAATAGGATATTTAGTTTCTTTATTTTTCCTGAAGATGCTAACATAGTTAGCGAAACACGTGCGGAGGCGTTAAAAAACTCTGTTTGGTTAGTGGTAAAACAGTGTAGTGTATAATAACAGAACAAAAACGGCAATTGACAACTCTGACACTCGACTATGACGACTGTTCCGAAATCATATATCTACTAGAAGCGAAATCCATTGGTGAAATTGGCGCAGCCGCACTGAGTACATATTTTGTATGTATATTAGAAAAATGTTACCTTTTCTGGGGCTATACTTACAGTTACAGCAAATAGTCTTCACATTAGATACTTCAATTCAAAGAAAAGGATATCAAGCCACTAAAATATTCCAATTTTTCTGTAACTATTATATGAATGCATACATAACTGGTCTAAAATCCAAGAAAGTGGAAACAAGAAAGATTCAATGTGCACTACCACTGCCCCTTGTAATTACCAAGTAGTAGCACACAGCCGAATGCTCCGTGTGTTCTCTGATAGATAGCTGCTGGGTTGTGCCAATGAAACCACAATTCAAGTTTTACCAGTAGACATTACTTGTATTCATGGAAAGAAAAATTCCAAACAAGGTTGCTTGTCTCAGGAGTAAATGCACAAAATATTATGGTGTACTTATCGATATACCACTACAGATTACAGGTGATCTGGCACATACTGATACCACACTCAAGGGAGATCTCGCTTCGGGAGGAAAGTACTTCAATTTATCAAGCTATTTACCTACATATAACTATGGACATAAGGGGGTACATTAAAATTTCTAACTTGGCTGAGGGCCCTATAGTTTGGTAACCCAACTTGTAGGTGTCAGCAGTCACCTTCAGGGCAGGACATGGACTAGCTACTGTATGTGAACATGAATGAGTGGTATAGCCTACAATCAACTTTGAACACAGGTAGGTACCAAAAATTGGAATTATTACGTTTCCACTTAGCTGAATTCCTTGAGCTATGGTGGAGCACTAGGTGCGACAACCGCAGTCACCCCAGCTGGACATGCAGGACGGTAGAGGTAGGTAGGTGGTATGATATCTGGTACCCGTTACTGGTCCTCGACACCACCGTTAGGTTAGGCACAGAAACAACACCTAACCTCAATTCACCAATTATCACTTCAGACTCAGGAAGGAGTGGTTTGAAAGATACCACTAACAGGTAATAGCCAACATCTAAGAGCCCTAGGTAAGGTGGGAGTTCTAGTTAGAATCTAATAGGACTCCAGAAAGACAGGAACAAGGAAAGGCACCGGAAATCTTCTTAAACACTTACGTGGTTGGAGGGTGGCTGTTTGTGTAGTCGTCCACTCCAGATTGAGCAGACGATGGCAAGATGGTCGTTCTGCCGGTTGAAATCCGAACAAGTCGATAGTTGAAGAACTTACACACAAGCGATAATGACGGTATACTTAACACTACATGAAAATCTGCAACTTAAATTACAGATGATTATGTAATCCCCCAAAGTAGGGTAACTTCCTAATTTGGAAAGTTAACAGGAATAATCACTGCACCCGACAGAACGCTCTTGCAACAGGAAAACGAGAGAAAAGGATCTCTCACACGAAAAATATTCCAGGAAGAAAAGAGGGCAGCACCTATCGGTGATTCGAGAAGATTCTGAAAGGACCCGAATAAGATCAATTTCCAAGGTCGTATCCATTGAGAAAATTTCCATTATTTGATTACCCCTGAGCTATAACCTATAGGAATATGTGACACAGCATTTCCAATGCGAACCTGAGTGAGATACACATTTATACAGCATTCCATACTTTCTCCAGGAGGATTGAATGATGCAGCGAAGCAAACCTCTGCGACGCCACTGGTGAAAATAGTGCACGCACCCTGGACACTTGACAGTCATGGGACAACGTCATATGGTAGCTCAGATGCACGATAGGTATAATGTACGATTTAATGTCATTCTTGTCATTTGATGTCATTTTTGACATTCTAAATTAGTTCAATTGAACTTGCTGTCAAAATAATGAAAAAAAAAATTTGGATAGGTTATTTTGTTTTTCTGAAACTAATTTACATTGAATGTGCTGTTAATAAAATGGTGAGACATTCGCTTTGTTTACATTCTCCAAAATAACCGTACCTATCATTTCAGGTACTATCGATGAAATCAACCTCATTGAATATCATGAATAAACCCTGGACTAAATTATTACGGCAGTAATTATGATCGTATACATAACAAGTGACAAGCAGGAGAGGAAATCTGCAGTGCTTCTACTTTCAAATGATGATAATCGTTGGAAGAGTGTTGTGAAATGAAATTCTACAAGCTGGTAGTGTATGAATCAGTGATATTGGTAAATTGTGGAATTGAGCTGTGAGTAACATCTTTTCTTTTTATCGACTTCTCTTCTTCTATTGATATAAATTGAAACTGAGACTCTTCAAGACCAGAAAACCCGTTCATGACTATAGTGCAGATTGTGAAGGTAACAAAAACTATTGGAGGGTTTAGTATTCTATTGGAAAACTGGTGCATATAGTTTCGAACTCTGTGCAATATTTCTCGCACGAGCTCTATTTGCGAATTCCAATCATAAACCTGGTGGTGCAATGGATTTGCACCAGTTTGCCACCCACACTACGTTCAGTTCTCTCCAAAATGTGAACTGGTGCATCCCCAATGGAATTCGAAATAATATTGTTACGTTATTCGGGTGCAGAAGCGAACACGACACTATTTATTTTCGAACTGATTTATTTGAACTATAGAAACACTAATTTATAACGAACTTAGAACTACTATTTATGTAAAACGATTTATATCACGCGGTATATAACTGTCTTTCTGACACTCGCTGCTCGACTGACTGACTCAGTTGTTCGGCCGTCTTATATATGAGAACACATGGCAGGCTTTGGCTCGAGAACCTTCTCGAATGATCTTCCGTCTCCTTCTTTTTGTTCTAGAAGCTTCTTAGAACAAAACCTCTCTCTCTAATTGTTCCATCGTTTGTTTCCAGAACATTCCAGAATCTTCTGTGACGTTCTTTGTCACTGCGGCATATATTGAGAGTTCGGAAATATGCTGGTGGAATCATTGAGAGGTTGGAGAGCAATCTGGGATGCGTGATACAGGATGATCGTTGTACTCCTGCCTTCCTGCTGATGTTTTTAAAGCCCCTCCAAGGGAAATATCATTACACTGCCCCCTCCTTAAAACGCATTCCTCCTGGAATGCACTCTGATCGTTATGAAGATAGGGACAACTGGTTTCATTTTTACAACGTGCAGTATGGTAGAAATAGCATGGCACTGTCTTTTCTCTTGGAGTTCCTTTGGAGTTCCAGCAGCATACCAGAATTTCAACTCCAGTGAATCTAAATAAAACCTCACGCATGTTCCTTACAATTCTCCAATTCAAGCCATCCAGTCCACACCCCAGCTTTGGAACAGCAATCTTCTGTATGTCCTTCTCGAGTATGGTGCTTCGCATGTCGACTAGCGTCCCCCAGAGGCCCTTGTAAGTGGGTTTCTCAGAAGATCTTCCTTCCGTTATAAGATAAAACAGAGACCTTTTCCCTTCAGCGCTGATATCTTCTATTTCTAGTGCTCGACTGACGGAGGGACCTTGTTGATGAAGCTCCTCTAACTTCCCAAACTTCCTCATGAACTTGTTCGCTATTCCTTGAGACATCTGAAGATCCTCGGCGACGCAGTGAGCTAGTGCGTATTCTACAGGAATGGCAAAAAGGTCGCGGTGCTATTCCTTGGTGACGCCAAACCTTGCTTTTGATGAACCACTGTATGTCCCAATGAATTCGTCGAATGTGAGCTCCTTTTCTTCCGGACAAATTTGTTGAACTTGTTGATCTTGTGTTCCCTCGAATGGTGCCAGTCTGTTGAAATGAACGACTCTTGGTTAGCCACTTGGTTCTTTACTGATGCGGTAGATGACATCGTTGATCTTCTTCTGGACGGTATATGAGGTCCTTCCCAAGATATCTGTAGTTTTGGACAAATACCTCGTTCCCTTTGTGGATTGTACAACCACACCAGGTCTCCTTCTGCGTATCCTGCACCCCCAGCTCTGATGTCGTACCGTTCTTTCATGCTATCGCTGGCGATTTTCAGATTAGAACGCACCAATTCGTGAATATCGTTCATCTTTTTCATCAGATTCGTAACGTGATCTTCCCCCACTATGTCCTCACCAGGTCTACATCCGAAGACCAAGTCACATGGAAGCCTCATCTCTCGTCCAAATAGAAGCTTCGCCGGAGTCTGTCCTGTAGATTCCTGTACCGCAGATCTGTAGGCCATCAAGAAGAAAGGAAGATGTTGATCCCAGTCTTGTTGGTGGTGATCCACGACTTTGCAGAGATACCTCCCTATGGTTCGATTCATTCGCTCCACCATGCCATCTGACTGTCGATGCAATGGAGTTGTTCTTGTTTTCTTGATTCCTAACTTCTCGCTCATCTTCTTGAACACTTCACTCTCGAAGTTCCGGCCCTGATCAGAGTGAAGTTCCAATGGCACCCCAAAACGACTGATGAGTTGATTCATTAGGACATCGGCGACAGTTACGGCTTCCTGGTTAGGGATCGCATACGCTTCCACCCACTTGGTGAAGTAGTCCATGCAGACAAGGATGTATTTATTTCCATTATCAGTCACTGGAAACGGCCCCGCAATATCCATAGCAATCCTCTCGAAAGGGTTTTCAACATTGTACTGTCTAATGGGTGCCCTTGGTTTACGATGAGGCCCATTGCTGGCAAAGCACACAGTGCATTTACAGCACCACTCCCTGACGTCGTCACTGCAGTTCACCCAGTAGAACCGCTCTCTTACCCGCTGCAGTGTCTTCCTCACTCCTAGATGTCCCCCTGAAGTTCCATCATGTACATATCCAAGTACTTCCGACACTCGGCTCCTAGGAATGACCAACTGCATTCGATTATCCGACCCATCATCGCTCTCGAGATTCCTCTTGAGCAGGTCATCTTCTAATACCAAGGAGTCCCACTGACTCCAGTACACCTTCAAAGTCTGTGAAGTTGGTGCTACTTCTTGCCAAGAAGGACGGCGATTCGCTTTCTTCCATTCTCGAAGCTTCTGAAGTTCTGGGTCCTTTTCTTGCTCTTGCTTGATTGCTGCAGGTAACCAATCTTCATTGACAACGGTGGTTCTATAAAGGGCTGCTTCCTTATCCTCCAAATGACTACAATGTGAGCACTCAGGTGGACATGGCCTTTTGGACAATGCATCTGCATTCTTATGGCTCGTCGCCCCACTCGGTGTGCTATCTCGAAGTCATATTCCTGGAGCATCTCGATCCAACGAGCTACTTGGCCTTCGGGGTTCTTCAAATTCAGGGGCCACTTCAATGCAGCGTGGTCCGTCCTGAGAAGGAATTTTCGCCCATAGAGGTACTTATAGAAATGCTCCACTGATTTCACCATGGCCAATAGTTCCCTCCTGGTAACGCAGTAGTTTCTTTTTGCCTTCGATAGCACCTTGCTGAAGTAACCGATGACTCTCTCTTGCTCATCTTGATACTGCGAAAGGACTCCACCAATGCCGATATTACTGGCATCTGTATCAAGAATGAATTGTCCTTGTGGAAGTGGATACCCAAGAATCGGTGTCGTGGTCAAGCGTTCCTTCAGAGCATCAAAGGCGGCCTGGTATTCTGGATCCCAGTGGAAGGGGCGTACTTCCTCGGTGAGACGAGTCAGAGGCTTTGCGATATCCGAAAAAATTCGAACGTAACGTCGATAATAAGTGCAGAGTCCAAGAAAGCTCCTGAGTTGATGCTTATCTGTTGGTACTGGCCATTGCTTCACTGCTCGTACTTTCTCAGGGTCAACTTCCACACCTTGTCTTCCTACGACGTGTCCCAAGTAGTTAATCCGTTTCTGCAGCAGATGACATTTCTTCAGATTGAGTGTGAGGTTTGCAACCTGAAGTCTCTTGAGAACTTCCTCTAGGTTGACCAGATGTTCTTCAAAAGTTTTACCGATCACGATGATGTCATCCAAATAAACTAGGCATGTCTTCCAGGAGAGTCCCCTTAACACATTCTTAATGATTCGTTCGAAGGTGGCCGGAGCATTGTAGAGTCCGAAAGGCATAACCTTGAATTGCCATAACCCAGTGCCAATGGTGAAAGCTGTCTTTTCCTTATCTGCCGGATCCATTTCCACCTGCCAATATCCACTTTTCAGGTCCAGAGTGGAGAAAAGATTCGATTCCGCCAACGTGTCGAGTGTGTCGTCAATTCGAGGCAAAGGATAGCTGTCCTTCTTCGTCACGTTGTTCAATCGACGATAGTCCACACAGAAACGAGTGTTTCCATCTTTCTTCTTTACTAGTACCAGTGGTGGAGCCCAAGGACTATTGGATGGCTCGATTACCCCGTCTTGTTCCATTTCCTGGATGATCTTTTCTGCAATTTCTCTCTTGGCCTGTGGTAATCTTCGAGCTGGTTGACGATTCGGTCTGGTAACTCCCGTATCGATTTTGTGACTGACGATGTTGGTTCTACCTGTTTTTCCATCGGCAGGAATAAAAATGGATCTATATACCTCTGTAGTAACTCGGTTAACTTCTTCTTCTGTCGCTTGTTGAGTGAGTCGCTTGCAGCAGAGAAGAGTTCTTCATACTTGCCGGCCCCATCAGTGGTTGCTGGATTATGGAGGCTGCTAAGACACAGGTTCCAATCTTGGTTTCTTTGCCAATCGTCACAGGGTAGTTATTTATGTTGATAAATCGAACAGGCACATGGTCGTCTGCCGACAGTAAAGCCTTGCCGACTAAAATTCCACGTCCGACTTCCTCGTCATGGTTCCAGGGTTCCATGATGTTGGGACTGCCTCGCTCCAATCTACCCTCAATCCGTGCTGCGACAATTGTTTCGCTCCGTTTCGGTAACAGGACGTCCTCTTCTAACGTTACCCGTGCCGCTGATCTCTTTGGCACCCACCTTGAGTGTTCGGCTCCTAAAGTCCAGTTGAATTCCTTGCGCACCCATGATGTCCATTCCCAGAATAACATCTTCTTCAATATCTGCCATGATAGCTCGATGTGGAAATTTGACGGTCCCGATCGATATATCCACATCGATTTCCCCATAAACGGTGGCAGCTTCACCCGTAGCAGTTCTCAGACGCCATCTTGAGTTCACAAGTTGCTTTCTTGAAGACGTCAGAAGTCCACGTCGCAGGATTGTCTTCGATGCACCAGTATCCACCAACAATGCGCATTTCTTTCCAAATCATAGAAATCATCCATTTTTTCTCAAAGTGGTCCAATTGATTTTAAAGAAAAAACAATTAAAAATCCCAAAGTCTGTCGACCACAAAATCATTTAATAAGCGACGTGTTACTAGTTTCGGCCACAGGCCATCATCAGACTGTCTGATGATGGCCTGTGGCCGAAACTAGTAACACGTCGCTTATTAAATGATTTTGTGGTCGACAGACTTTGGGATTTTTAATTGTTTTTTCTTTAGCATTTCTTTCCGTCGATCTGTCCATCTACGTAGACGCTGCTGTTATCACGCCGTAGGGATGCCACAAAGATGAGAGGGTCTTGAGAATGGCGGGTTGAAGCTGCCCCCTCGAAGTCGACCCGTTCTAGTTTTCCTGTTGCTGCGTGGAAGATGGTGCTTCCTCAGCAGCCTGCTTGGCACGTTTACAAGTTCGCTGGAGGTGGCCCAACTCTCCACAATTCCAACAGCGAACTGGTCTCCTCTTCTTATCCAAGAGGCCCTTGATTGCGTTAATCAAGGCTTCATTTGAATCTTGCCTGTGGCTCTCGGTTATGTTCTCGCTTTCATTCATAGCTCGTACCTTCGCGGATCCTCGGGAAGCTTCTGCTGCGGCCAATCGTGCAACGTCCACTTCGAATTCTTGCAGGCTCTCGTTGACTCTCTGTCGCCGGCTCTTCATTTGTGATTGAAATACTTGCTGAAGATGTTCGTGACCATACCGCATTTCGAGGCGTTTGACGAGATGATCGTAGCTATCGGCTTCTACTTCCGGAATGGCTTGCAAGATGTTCAGTGCATCACCCCGTAGAGCGACTGTAAGAGCTACCACCTTGTCCATGGATGTCCACCCATTGGCTTTGGAAGCTGCTTCGAACTGCTTCAAATAGTTCGGCCACGATATTTTTCCATCGAATGTAGGTGGTTTCACTCGATTGGTAGTAGTCACTGCATCTGGCCCAACTGTGGTTTCAATCATCAGTCCTTGATCATTTCCAGAGTTCTCCAGCACAGCTATTCTTTCTCTTTCGAGCTGCAGGTCCTTCTTCATTTCTTTTATCTGGGTGGTGAATTGGGTTGAAACCTGAGCGATCTGATCTTGCTGAGCAACGATCTGAGTCATAACTTCTTCCCGATGTGTTGATATCTGAGTCAATACTTCTTCTCGTTGGGCTGATATCTGGGAGGCGATCTGATCTTGCTAAGCAGAAATACGTGCCAGCACCTCTTCTCGCTGAGTGGTCATCTGAGCTGATACCTCGTCTCGTTGGGCTGAGATTTGGAAGGATATCTGATCTTGCTGAGCTGAGATCTTCTCTTGCTGAGCTACCATCTGGTCTGTAATGTCCTGTCGCTGAGCCGCAATCTCCTGTCGCTGAGCCGCAATCTCCTGTCGCTGAGCCGCTATCTGTTCCGTAATCTGTTCCGCAATCTTCTCCTGCTGAGCCACCATCTGGGCCGCAATGTCCTGTCGCTGAGCCGCTATGTCCTGTCGCTGAGCCGCTATGTCCTGTCGCTGAGCCGCTATCTGTTCCGAGATCCCAGCCAACATCGATTCCGCTGAAGCTGGTTCCTCGTAGGTGAACGTCTCTGGGTCCTGACCTACGCTCACCATATACTCTATGAGACGATGCTGAAGTGTAGCCTTGATCCCTCTTGTATCGAGATCTCTCTCCTCCAACTCGCGTTTCAAGTCCACCACTCTCAACTCGTGTAGTTTCTTCATCACAACGGTCTGCTCACTTCACACTTGAATATCCCACACTTCTGACACCAATTGTTACGTTATTCGGGTGCAGAAGCGAACACGACACTATTTATTTTCGAACTGATTCATTTGAACTATAGAAACACTAATTTATAACGAACTTAGAACTACTATTTATGTAAAACGATTTATATCACGCGGTATATAACTGTCTTTCTGACACTCGCTGCTCGACTGACTGACTCAGTTGTTCGGCCGTCTTATATATGAGAACACATGGCAGGCTCTGGCTCGAGAACATTCTCGAATGATCTTCCGTCTCCTTATTTTTGTTCTAGAAGCTTCTGAGAGAGATGGATAGAAATTTAACTGGTGCGCTTGCTCCCTGTTGAAGGTCGTTTGCAGGTTTCTCGATGGCGCCTACTCTGATAAACCTTTGATAAACATACTTGACGTGGGTAAATCTCGCTAAGCTCATCCTGGTTACAAACCATATTTACAGGAAACATATTACCGACCGATTAATATTTGGATACGTATATGAATTGGATCAGAGCAGTGAACTGATTCCTGATCAAAGGATCGAAACGTCAATATGTCAAAAATATTCTTGAGCTGAAAAAATGGTTATTTTTGAGATTGGGGTCAAGTGTTCGTTACGGACGTGTTCCGTAGTTTCTAAATTTTGTGTATTATACCTAATACACCATAATCAAAGAAAATCTCTGTTCTCCAACAGTATTATTTCAGTGATTTGAAATATCAGCGTGAACTGGTGTGAATAAATTATAAGGTGAGTATACCAGTTACCATATCTGCCTATTATGATTCTCGATATAGGTTTATTTCAATAGTTGATACATTCTTTGTTCTGGTTCTTCAAAGAGGAAATTCATCAGATTTCATGCTTTAAATAGGTTCATGTCATGAAAGAAGTGAAGCTTATTAAAATCGGCTACAAAAAAGATTTCTTGCTTTTATTTCAAATTGAAATTCGAATGAAAATGTTGAGCACAGTATTTATTCGACCACAGAACAATGATGGAAGTAGATTCATCCCTCACAGAACCAAGGTTTTGAACGATTTTCCGATTATGGCGCCTCTATCGCAAATACCTGAACCCCACGTCCAAAACTCGCTTGCAATTGTTCCATATCGAGAGTTACTCTGACGAAACAATTAAAGAGTGAGCCCACCAGTTAAATTTATATACATCTCTCTTCTGAGAACAAAACCTCTCTCTCTAATTGTTCCATCGATTGTTTCCAGAACATTCCAGAATCTCCTGTGACGTTTTTTGTCACTGCGGCATATAATTGAGTGTTCGGAAATATGCTGGTGTATGTAGGAATCATTGAGAGGTTGAAGAGCAATCTGGGATGCGTGATACAGGATGATCGTTGTACTCCTGCCTTCCTGCTGATGTTTCTAAAGCCACTCTAAGGGAAATATCATTACAATATTATAATAAAATAATAGTTGGGGGTTGAATCGTATGAGTTCGTTTGTCTTTGTTGATACCCAAACATACCCCGAAACTGTTGGATTCTGTCCAAAAAAGGGCAATTCGTCTCGTGGGTGATGCCTCACTCACAAACTCATTAACTTCTCTGGAACACCGTAGAAAAGTTGGCGCTCTGGCTCTATTTTTTAGATATTTTCATGGACGATGCTCTTCTGAATTATCAACAATTGTACCTCCCTTGGCAGTCCCCGCGAGATTAACCCCGTCGATAGTTGAGGCTTCGCACTCCTTCGTGGTCACTTTAGAGACCTGCATAGCATCTCTTTCCAAAGACTCGTTCATCCAACGAACAGCGAGGCTCTGGAAAATATTGCCAAGGGAGGTGTTCCCCGAGGCATATAACCTTCAGAAATTCAAGAAGAACACCAATTCCTACCTTATTTTCCTTGGTTCTCACGATGTTCTTCGAACATTGCAGGAAAACCCTTTTCGTGAGAACCTGAGCATAAAAAAATTGTCCACATCCTGAAATTCTTTCTTAAGTTGAGGCTTCGCACTCCTTCGTGGTCACTTTGGAGACCTGCATAACATTTCTTTCCAAAGACTCGTTAATCCAACGAACAGCGAGGCTCTGGAAAATATTGCCAAGGGAGGTGTTCCCCGAGGCATATAACCTTCAGAAATTCAGAAAGAACACCAATTCCTACCTTATTTTCCTTTGTTCTCACGATGTTCTTCGAACATTGCAGGAAAACCCTTTTCGTGGGAACCAGAGCATAAAAAAATTGTCCACATCCTGAAATTCTTTCTCAACTTCAATTAAGAACAAAGTAATTGTTCGTCGAACCCAACCAGGCGCAAACCAGGTCAACTTCATTATGACGTCACGGTTACTTCATTATGACATCACGGTTTACTTGTGAACATTTGACAGCTGTCAGTTTGTCAGTATTATTTGTGAATTCAATTTCTTCGTTTGGTATCTTCATGAATTTTTTATTGAACAAAAATATACCTACTGAATTAAAGATAGGCAGGTGATCCAAACACCGATACATAGGTTCGAATCCTAGTTAGGCCATTGATGTTTGTGTTTGTATGCTCACCTAACCCCGCACAAGTTTCGACTCATGAGGCGTTTGGTCCCAGTGCTGGGACCAACGAGGTAATGCAATTGCAAAAAAAAATGAAAAACAATTTCATCAATTTCCTATGTAACTATTATCAATAAATCAATTATTTCTTTTTCGTCAATGATACAATAATATGAGATGTTTCATTCACAAATACTTCGTCTGAATCCATAATGTTCTGATTGGAAAGTGTAGATATTTCATCAATTATAACCTCAGATTACAACAACAACAACAAAAGCCCTATCCAGTTCCCAATCAAAATCGTTAACTACTCCGTGAACTACCTCAGTGAGTTGGTTTGAGTAGTTGGTTAACTATTGCATCATTGTTTGGAAAACACTTCGAGGTAAATTAACGCTCGTAAATGTTGATAATACATACCCTAGGCCGATTTGTACCATTAATATTATAACTGCCGATAGTTTTAGAGAACCTGCTAACTATTCGTATTATCTCTCGAGGGTTAGACTTGTAGCGGCTCTATATAGAAATTCTATATTATATTATAGAGAACAATTGTTTGAGTTGATTGATTGATGATTTATTCATTCGACAAGTTGTCTAGCTATTTTCATCTACCAATATACCCTGTGATCATAATCACAGTAAATACAATTAACTTTACTACATAGTTCTCCTCCAAGAAATTTGATAATTTCTGACACAAGAAAATAAACTATAAATACCATGGTATTTCAAAGAAACTCAGCTGAATCATTACCAAAAAATCAACATTCGACGTAAGCAGGTTTCAAACGATCAAATGAAATGTTGTCAGACAATGATTTAATATTTAGTGTAAAAAATTTATAATTTCTCTCAAGCACCTCATAAGGACCGTCATAGGGTTGTTGAAGCGGTTTCTTCACTGAATCTCTTCTAACAAAAACGTGCGTTGACGTGAACAGATCTTGGTGAGTGAAACTTTTTGGTGAATTTTTGTGATGAGTGAAAGTACTCTTGAGCTGATTCATTCATAATTTGAATTTTGTAACATATTGAGTTATGTCTTGAGGTGAATGTTCCATATAGGACGACTTTAGAAAATCTTCAGGTAATCGTAGTGTTGTACCATATACTAGGGTCCCTTGATGGAAATTGACGTTGAAGTCATCTCAACAGGGTACGGACAGATCCTCGTCTCCTCTCACTCTGAAGTGTTTGTGAAACAGTTATATGAGTTATATAGTTCCATCCTTATTCAATTCTGGGGATAAACACTAGATTTTTGACATTCGTTGTTTTTCAGGTTATATTGAGGTCACTGGCGTATCATACGTAATTTCCATATGGAATTCCTGATTCAACTATACCAAGATATAGATGAACAGTCCTCTAGATTTAGAGTTTACTACTCCAGCATAATCTTTGCGATTTAGGGAACATATAAATTGTACTGAAAGCTTAATATATTTCAACAAAAGATACTGTTCTTAGACTGTATACCAGGGTTGCCTGAATTGACTGAATGAATTATGATTTCAAGCTGAGCAGTACTTTAACTATGAGCTGAATGAGCTGAGCCTTATGATTGAGAAATGGTGGAAACCTCGATGTGGGTATCTAGACTACTGTACTCATGTATGTGCATATTTTCAGAAATCCAATTCGGAGAAGAATTGATGGAGTTACTGATATCACACTATGTATAAAACTTCGTCTAGGACGAAAAGTAGGCTGATAAAAATTAATACGTGAAATGTGCACGAAAATAAAGAATTGAATAAACTTCACCCCATGTTATGAATATGATTTTTTCGTCTCTTTTGAATGAAAAGTCATTTTCGAATAATTTATTGACGAAAGTAACAAAGAAGTAGGTATACGCTTAGTATACGCAGTAAGATTTATAGGCACGTTATTATTGTCACTCTTGCATCCTACATATTTTCTATTTGTGGTAGAGTAATGACTCGAGTGATGATTATATAAACTAATGTATTTCGCCATATTGGATCCATCATCTTGAATTCTTCAATTTTGACGAAACAATCATTATCTCCTACCCCGAAAACCCCCAGATACCAATTTTGGATAAAATCAGGTCTTCATTACAAAACTCGTCCACCACATTGGGTCCGCCATCTCGAATAACCCAATTTTGACTAAATAATTATAATCTCCGACCCCGGAAATCCCCAGATACCAATTTTGATTTTTTGAATAGAATCGGATCATAATTACAAGTTTCGTTCGCCATATTGGATACGATAACTCTCATATACCAATCTTAAATAGAATCTGATCATGATTAGAAATTTCTTTCGCTATATATTGTATCCGTCATCTTGAATTTTCCAAGTTTGACGAAACAATCATCATCTCCAACCCTGGAAAGCCCCACATACCTTCCAATTTTGAATAGAATCGGATCATAATTACAAAACTCGTTCGTAATATGATCTTCAACAAGTAAATACCCTGTACATACCTATAATTGAAATTTTGAATGATTTTCTGTAGCGCCCATGGATGTGACGTGACAGCAATGTCAGGGATGCCAGTAGACAAAACTAAAATCTCTAGATCATTAAAAAAGAATGCAGCTATGATCTGTCCGTACCCTGTTAAGATGACTTTAACGTCAATTTCCATCAAGGGACCCTACCATATACCAGCTCTGCTGGGGTACACATCGCCGGCTCTTTCAAAGTAGATCGGATACCTAGAAGGATCAACCCAATTGATTGAATTCCTCGTTGCCTTGATCGAAGCTTCTTCTTCTTCTTCTTCTCTGCACAGGTGGGCGGGTGCGTAGACCCCTGCACTCAGGCCTCTTCAGTCGGGCCCATTGTGCGCCCACTTGTCCTGTGAATCAGCTGGGCATGCCGATTTCTTTGACGAAATTCAGCAGCTTCCTCAGCTGAGTCACTTTCACATCCTTCGGGTGCAGTACAATGCTCCCAAAGGCAGCTTTCCTCTGATGCACCAGCGCGGGGCATTCAGTGAGTATGTGTGATGATGTTTCATCATCCTCCAAGCACCATCTGCAGATGGGATCATCTTTGATCCCTATGAGTTCTAGGTGCCTGTTGAGGTGGTTGTGCCCAGTTAAGAGCCCAACTACTATCTTGAGATCCCTTCTATTAAGTGACAGGATCTCTCTCGTGAGCCTTTTTGAAGGTTCCTTCATATGGAGCTTTGATTGTCTCATTCCTGGTGTGTCCCACCATGTTTCAAGGAACTGCCTCTGTAGCATTTCCTTCATGAAGGACATAGCCGTACTATTGGGTATTCCCAATATCGGTTCTGGTCCAATGGGTGTCGTTCCTGAACCGATCTTGGCTAATCTGTCTGCCTCCTTGTTCCCCGGGATACCAGAGTGTCCTGGAACCCACATGAGGCTGACTTTCCTAGTTTTTGCCATATTTTCTAAGGCACTTCTACACTCGGACACCAATTTAGTTGTGATCCTATTGGATCTCAATGCCATAATAGCAGCTTTACTGTCCGAGCATATGGTGACTGGTCCACGTCCACTTCTGCCGAAATTTTCTTGGACACACGTCAGAATTGCAAACACTTCGGCCTGGAACACTGAAGCGTATTTGCCAAGAGGTACTGAGATTCCTTTCCCTGTTCCTCCTTCATATACTCCTGCACCAGACCCGCCACCAAACCTTGAGCCATCCGTGAACCAGGTTGATTCGTTGGCAGGAAGCAAGCCTGGTGTATTGCCAGTCCATTCCTCTCTTGTAGGAAAAATGACATGCGGAGCTTTATTGAAATTCAGAACTGGCAGAGTGCTGTCCCTTACCATCAGCAGACTGGGACAGCTCTCTTCGGCCTTGTTCCATATTAGGGAGTGTCCATAGTCTGCCTTTTCGATCCATTGGTTTGCACCTTTGAGTCTGTAGGCAGTGCGCATGGCTTCATGCTCTACAATCAGATGTAAAGGGGGCAGACCTAGTAGGACCTCAAGGGCCCTAGTAGGCGCTGTCCTCATAGCACCTGTCATTCCTAAGTAAGCCAGTCGCTGAACTCTATCCAGTTCATGTCTGGTTTTGCTCTTTTTAGTACTGGTCCACCATACGATGGACCCGTACGTTAGTGTTGGGCGAATAATTGCCGTGTATATCCAGTGAAGGGTCTTAGGTGATAGGCCCCACGTTTTCCCGAAGGCTCTTCTGCATGCCCAGTAGCAGCATAAAGCCTTCTTGGTGCGATTACCTATATGCTCATTCCAGGTCAACTTGGAGTCGATTGTGACTCCAAGATATTTGGTTGAGCCTTTGTATTGAAGACACCTTCCTGAGAGAAAAACCTCTGGAAGTGTCCCTATTTTACGTTTCTTGGTGAATAACACCAGATCCGCTTTTTCAGGATTCACTCTAAGCCCACCGGCGGAGCACCACTGTGCCACTTTCCTGAGAGCTCCCATCATGGAGTTCCCTAGGTGATTCACCGGTTGGCCTTGAACCATAATAACTAAGTCATCTGCATATGCTTGCGCATATATCCCTGACTCATTGAGTGTTGTGAGGAGCTCATTGACCACCAGGCACCATAGGAGCGGTGATAACACTCCACCTTGAGGGACACCCTCTCGATACTCTGGCGGTCACAGAACTCCCACTTAGTTCTGCTCTTACTACTCGCTGTGACAGCATGGCCCGAATCCACCTAATCAAAGTTGGGTTAGTTCCATGCCTCTCCGCAGCGGAGCAGATGGACTCAAATGATGTATTATCAAATGCCCCTTCTATGTCTAAGAAGACCCCCATGGCAGATCGTCCACAAGCTAGCACTCTCTCCACCCTTCGAATTAGATGATGGAGAGCTGCGTCTGTGGACTTTCCAGTTTGGTAGGCAAATTGCTGCTCGTGCAGTGGATTCGTTTGCAACGGCTCTTCTCTGATGTGTCGATCTATCAGCCTTTCCAACGTCTTCATGACAAAGGACGTCAGACTGATAGGTCGATACGCTTTGGCCTGGGAATAATCTATTTTCCCTGGTTTTGGGATGAAAACGATCCTGACCGATCTCCATTCCACTGGTATGTAGCCCAGAGCCAGACAGGATCGTAGTATCTTCATAAGCAGGTGTATGATGGTATCCAGTCCTTCTTGGAGGAGGGCCGGAAATATACCATCCACACCCGGCGATTTGAATGGTGCGAAAGACTTTATGGCCCATCTTACTTTCTCATATGTAACCACCCTTGAGGCCGTTTTGTAATCCATGTGAGTTCTCCTCACTGGATTCGTCCTCATAGGTGGTTCATTGGTAAATTCTGAGTCGGGGAAGTGTGTGGATATTAGGTGTTGTAATGTCTCTTCCGCCGATGTAGTTTTACTTCCATTGGGCAAGGACATCACACCTACACCTTCCCCCCTTTCTTTCGATAAAACTTTACAAAGTCTTGCTGCTGAGGGTATTGTATTTATATCCTCGCAGTAGGCACGCCAACTGTCCCTTTGTGATTGTCTGATGACTTTCTTGTACGTTTTTTGGGCCGACTTATATTCTTCCCAATGTTCTGGTACTCCAGTACGCTTCGCCTTGGTTTTCTATTTCTGAATTCCACCATGGCGTTTTCGCATTGTCCGACCTCTCTTTGAGGGGGCAGCTATTTTCATACGATGAAGTGATTGCGTCATTTAGATATGTCACTGCCATATCTATTTCGGCTTCGCTTCCGTACTTTGATGGTAGTCCCACTAGTCTTCCTTTCAGTTCCTCTCGAAAGAGGTCCCATTTGGTAGTCCGTGGGTTCCTATATTTTTTCTTTTTAGGAGGGCTTATCCCACCTAACTTGAACAGAATGTGTCGATGATCCGACAGAGAATCATCTTGTGACACATTCCATGAATGAACTTCGGTCAGCATATCTCGAGTGCATAATGTCAAATCTATGCAGGATTGCCGCCTTGGCGTAAAGAACGTTGGTGTTGAACCCTCGTTCACAATTTCCAGATGACTGGTGCTAAGGAATTCGAGAAGAGCGTTTCTCCTGGAATTTGTGTCCCGATTGCCCCATAATACATGATGATCATTCGAGTCACATCCCATAATCAGGCTCATCCCAGACTCCTCGCAATATCGCATTAGCGATTCAACCTCCTGGGGTGGGGCATTTAATTCGTACGGAAAGTATGCAGAGCAAACTATCACCTCCCGATTACGATTATTTTCAGACGTGAGGATCCTCACCGCCACCAGGTCCCTGGTACAGAATCCTGGGACAGGGAAGACCTTCATGCCTTTTGTATACACGCACGCACGGGGGGAATCGACGGAGGTGCAGTAGTGAGCCGTTCCTCCGCCCATTCCCATCCCCCTTATTTTGCCTTGATCGAAGCTTTTAACTGCCTATGAAAGCGCTCTATCATACCGTTACTGATAGGATGATAGGAAGTCGTTCTTATTTGACGTGTTCCTAAAATATTCATCAGATTTTTCCACACAAATGACCCAAACTGAGCTCCTCGGTCAGTTGTTATTGAAGAGGGTACTCCGAATCTAGATATCCACGAATGCATAATAGTTCGTGCGATTGTTTAACTACTTGGATCTACTATAGGTATTGCTTCAGGCCACCTTGTGAATCGGTCTATGCACGTCAAAATATACTTATATCCATGAGACACTGGCAACGGTCCGACGATATCGATATGGAGTTCGTCGAATCTCGCAATCGTTTTTCTTGATTTCAAATATGATCCTGATCCGAATGTTGTAATTCAATCAATTCATTGATATCAATGTCATGCTCTAGGATATTATTGATTTGAATTCTAGATAAAGCGTCCACTACACAATTTTGATTGCCTTAAATATGTCTTATGTCTGCTGTGAACTGAGAGATATATTCTAACTTTCTGAGCTCACGCGGCAAATATCTATCTGAAGATGATTTCAGAGCATACCGGGTGGCTACGGAAGTATTGCCTACGGAATATCTCACCTATTGTATGAAGTGGGTTTGTGAAATTTGGAGCGTCGATGTAATGACATAAGAGCTAGAATTTGAGCATATTGACATGTCGAAGTTAACTTCCGGTCTGACCGGAAGTAACATCAACTTTCTTATTTTAAATGGTAACCCTATTTTTTTTTTTCTTTTCGCTCTATTCAGCATTCAATTCCCTTTCTAATGACATATCACAAGTTGGTATCTTACCAGAAACTATATCAGAAAAAAAATATTATTGAAATTTACCGAGTAGGCCGTGGAAGCAAAATGAAAGCCAAAAATTGAAAAGTTGGCTATGGAAACCATACGTCACTTGATAACAGTTGCTACTACTGTGATATTTTATTTTCATTCGTCGGCGTTATAAGAAGCCGCCAAAAAAAATATTGGAAAAATTGAAAAAAAAAAATACTCTGTAGGTCCATAACTTGAATAGGAACATACAACTTCTTCTTGCCTGTACTATTCAGCATAACCATTCCTTTCTAATGATATAATAGAAAGTCATTTTTTGGCTTTCATTTTGCTTCCACGGCCTACTCGGTGAATTTCAATAATAATTTTTTTCTGATCTAGTTTCTGGTTAGATACCAACTTGTGATATGTCATTAGAAAGGGAATTGAATGCTGAATTAAGCGAGAAGAAAAAAAAATAGGGTTTCTATTCAAAATAAGAAAGTTGATGTTACTTCCGGTCAGACCGGAAGTTAACTTTGACATGTCAATATGCTCAAATTCTAGCTCTTATGTCATTATATCGACGCTCCGAATTTCACAAACCTACTTCATACAATAACTGAGATATTCCGTAGGCAATACTTCCGTACCCACCCGGTATATAAGAGGCTTATGATCTGTAATTATGTGAAAATTCCTACCTTCAATCATGTAACGGAATATTTCAACAGCCAAATGAATAGCCAATAATTCCTTACTGAAGGTGCTGTATTTGACTTGAACTGGAGCGAATGATTTAGAGAAAAAACAGAGAGGTTTCCACGAATCGTCTGAATCAAGTTGTTGGAGAACTGCTCCACAACTATGGTCTGATGCGTCAACCATTATATGCAAGGCAGCACCATGTATTAGATGAACTAGCAGAGTTTCATTAGCTGAAATATGTTTTATTGTATCAAAGGCCTCTAACGCACGTTCATCCCAAATGAAGGATGTGTTATGTTTGCCATGAACAATGAGTTTATGAATTGGTTGTAAGACTGAAGCACCGTTAGGAATGAATCTATGATAAAAATTTATCATTCCTAAAAACTCTTCAAGCATACGTTGCGAGTTTGGTTTAGGAAAATTTAAAATGACATCGATTTTATTCCTCAGTGGTTTGATTCCGGTGCTATCAATGTGATGACCTAAAAAATCAATCTCATTCACTCCAAATAAACATTAATCCGAATTGGCAATTATTCCAAACGAAACAAGTCGATCAAAAAGACACTTCATTTTTTATGGACCTCTGCGTTGGAGCTCGCGATGAGTATATCATCGAGGTAGGGAAAACAGTTCTCTGAAACTCTTGTTACTTCATTATTGAAACGTTGGAAAGTCTGTCCAGCGTTTCTCAGGCCGAAGCTCATTTTGGTATACTCAAATAATCCGAAAGGGGTCACGACAGCTGTTTTTGGAATGTCAGGTGGTTCAACAGGAATTTGATGATATGCTCTGATTAGGTATATTTTTGAGAATATTGTTGCATTCGAACAGTACGAAGTGAAATCGTGAATATGTGGCAACGGATACTTATCGGGAATCGTAATGTTATTCAGTACTCGATAATCATCACAAGCACGCCATTTACCTGGAACCTTCTTTGGAGCTGAATGGAGAGGAGATGACTAATTACTAGATGATGGTCTAATAATGCCAGTATCCAGTAGATAATCAAATTCTTGTTTAGCTATCTTATATTTCTCTGGCGCTAGACGTCTTGTTACACTTCGTTTTATTCCTAACGAAAATCCTGCATATAGCAAATCTATTTAACATTGTTTACGTACGCAACCTTGTATTATTCTGTTCCTCCGCTCATCAATTCGTGAAATTAGGTAGGTAGAGATACCGTGGCCGTGTTATCGTTGGTCTGTGAACTGGTCCAACACATTTTGTTTTATTTGGCTGAACTATTTAGTTATGATTCTCCGTTCATCAGGTACTGTCAGTACACGATATCTTACCTGGGCGAGGCCTGCCTGACTGTTGATCTCCGTGAATTGTAGCATAGGTGATGAATCCTGACCATACTTGAATTGTGAGATCTTTTATAGACAGTCATTCTACAATTTCATTTCCATTTCGATCATTGTTTTGTTTACATCGAAATAATTTTTAATTAACCAATATTTTACTGTCAAAGGTGTCACCTGGCGATGACTGACAAGTGAGTGTTATTTGCGAGCTAATCTTCTTTTGTTTACGTATGAACACTTCTTCTCTATCTTAAGCCGCTGTCAGAAGAGGTTATTGACGGTAGTTCGGTTATATTGTTTTTGTAAAATGGGGTCTAGTTCAGACAATAATTATGATTGAAGGGTTTTGTTCGACTCACAATCCCTTTAGTTCGTTATTAGATTACCATTTGGAATATTCGGTGTGATGTACTTATGGGTTGTGTCCCATCATGTCAGTGGCTCTGGCCGAGGAAGAAGATTCCTTACGTAATTCTGACGCCTTCTTCGACCTTCGACATCGGCGCAGGTCCGAATTCGAGAATATTCTAGATTTTTCTGGAATTAATTGATGCGCATCAGGTTGGCTGTGGCGCAATAATATCCGCTTCTGTGCTGTGCTCGGAAGTGTAGTCTGGCGAAAGTCAGGCCATTTTCCTTTTTCAAAAAAAAAAATGTGGTGTAAAGCCATTTAGGCTCAAGTGTTGTGTTGGTGGTCGGGATGGCTCCCACCAACAAGGCTGATTGCCATATTAGGATGGCTAGAAAAACATTCTTCCGGCGGGAGGACAGCCCACTGAAACCGGCGAGACGATCCGGATTCATTTTGGGAACTTGGAGTGGACCACCTCGTGGTACAAGTAAGCCTGAGATTCGGTTCTTTGTAAATAAGTTACTTATAGTAGTAATTTTTCCAATAGTGTTGGGATTAGTTGACCAAGAATCTCTATTTTCTGGATACCTTTGTTGGTTCTGGTACCAGACCTCATTTTCGAGGGATTTGTGGCTGAAGAACACGAGGCCGGCGTCACTCATCAACTTCATCAAACCCGCCCATCATCAAAGGTATGAAGTTTTGTCTGATCTTTTCGAGTGCTATACATGTTCTCTTTAGGGTTTTTCGTCCCAGTCCCTGGGTACTACCTCTACCAAGAGGCCATAGAGCTGTAGGGGCTCTAATCTGTGGCTGATCAGATCCACAGCCTTCTGTACCTCGCACCCTGAGGATTTACCCTGTAGCACCCCTGCACTTCTTCACACCTATGTTCTGCACATCTTCACATCAACGTCTGCACATCTTTACACCTACGTCTGCACATCTTTACACCTACGTTCTTCACCCTGGACATCTGTATCCTGCACCCTGGACATCTGTATGCTGCACCCTGTATACAACTACCCTGCATATTTAGGACTGTGCACCTGTAGTTCTGCTTCCTGCTGGTGAGTTCGTTCCATTTTTTTTTTTTGTACTGGATAACTGCCACCAAGTATTACTACCTATAAGCCTAGTAAAAAGTTGATTCAGTCCTGAGGGGTTAATATCATATAAGTTTTGACCTATTCATAGTTTAAATACCATATTTTGTTATCTTTTGTCTGATTTTCACACCTGGAAACCAATGTGCACTGCGGTATTATCACCTAGATTTCACACATGAATTTTATATAAGTGTAGGCTGTTTTGGAGAGTTGATTTCAACCAGTCATTTTTATGTACCTTGAGTCAAATTGACTACCATCACTGAACCAGAGAGTTGGTTTTGGTCAGTCTAGATTATGTATGTTAGCCATATAGTTTTGTTAAAATCACATACAAGAGTATGATATGCCTTTGCAGAATATTAAAGGTGATATTTTGGTAGAAAAATATAAGTATTTTCTTTACTGTGCCTAACGTACCCACCCCAGTGTCCTGCTGAGCTACCAGTGTCTTATTCCTGCTGTATAGAACAAGGCACTAAAAATACTAAATTTTGTAGCAAAAACTCATGAAATTCAAATCACCTAGTGGATTTCAGGCTGATAAACAGCCACCTCAGGGGAAAATCCCAACTCAGTTCAATAATCCTTACCCCCTGAGTTTTGCAAGTTACAGTCTAACAGGGGAAGTGACATGAGCACCTGTAGTTTTAATGAAATGTGTCACATTATGTTTGATAGAAAGATCTTTCCGAAAGGGTTGAGTAAGTACAGGATATGTCTGTAACAAATTACTAAACTCATTATGTTCTTTGTCAATAACTGAAATAAATGTAGATGTGAGCGATGACAATTCGCCAAGAACGCTATGAAATGTTACTGCATCTAAGAGTCTGTTCTTTTTCATATAGACTGATGAATTGAAATACCGTAAGAAATCTGCTCCCACAATACAATGTTTGACATCAGGTATGACGAATTTCCAAGAAAATTTCTTTTTCAAACCAAAATCTAACAACATTTCATGATCGCCGAAGGTCCTGATGTTTGTATTATTAGCAGCAGATAAGAAATAACGGAAAATTTCATTTTTTTGTTTGAATTTGCTGATTGGTAATGAGCTCACTTGAGCTCCCGTGTCGACCAAAAACTGAAATCCAGTTCTATTGTCTCTGACGAAAAAGAAACGGCTATTATCATGAAATGCAGCATTCGCCGTCACTGATGCTGCAACTTGAAGTTTTCCGACTCAGAGCAAGGATCCATACATTTCTTAGCTCTTGAACCAAATGATGAATGATACCAGCATAAAACAGGTCCATCTTTTCTGGAATCCATAGATTGTGAGAAAGGTTTGGATTTCGAACGATCTTGACACATTCTACTAACGAGGTTCTTCAGCTCTTTCAACTCAGCTGAGATGTCTACTGTATTGCTGTGTGTCACAGGATCGTACGTGAAGTTCAAACAATCTATTGCACTTTCCATGATCCTATCTGCTTTACTTGCTAATTCTTCGATAGTAACAGTGCTATCTAGATAACAAGAAAGCATAACTTGAATATTGTTGGGAAGTTGGTTCAAGTTTCGTTTAGCTGAAATCAGTTATGGAAAATTTGTTGCTATGGCAACCGTTGTCATGGTAACAGGTAAACAGAAAACAAAATCCCGTGGTGAGGAAATGCATGGTTGCCAAGTTGTATCGGGTTAAGTAGAGCTGAAAGCAGTTATGGAAAAACTGTTGCCATGGCAACGTTCGTCATGGTAGGGAGTTGAGGAAAACCCGATTCTTGTGGTGAGGAAATGCGTGGTTGACAAGTTGTATCGGGTTTAGTTTGGCTGAAATCAGTTATGGAAAATTTATTGCCATGGCAACGATCGTCATGATAACGAGTAAACAAGAATCCGATTCCAGTGGTGAGGAAATGCGTGGTTGCCAAGTTGTATCGGGTTTAGTATTGCTGAAATCAGCGCAATCTACGACCCTCAAATTTTGTTTCACAAAAGTTCTTGCTAGTATTAGAAAAATAACTTGATTAAAATGAATACCCTTCTTATCAATTTCTTGAATACTGTTCGTCGTTGATTGATTCCTAAATTACTACTTCTCTGACGATCATATATGGAAATAACGTCAGGAAGAAATAGGCTTTGTTATTGAAAAAAGCTAGACAAAATAGCGAGCGACAAAATAGTGCGGAAAAAATAGCGCATGAGGAAGGATACTACTTCTTTTAAACAATCTAACCTAACTCGGCCTAAATGAACCTTCTTTGAAAAAATATATTTTTCAACGTCGATCAGATTTGGTAGCAAGGCATCGTTCGTGTGTGTTTGAAGACTGCATTAAAAAGGACACTACTTTTTCCAAACAATCTAACCTAACTCGACTTAAATCAACCTTCTTCTTGGAAAACATATATTTTCCAACATCGTTCAGATTTGGTAGCAAGGCATCGTTCGTGTATGTTTGAAGACTGTTGCTGAATCAAAATGTGCGCGTGAAGAAAGGTATGGGTGAATCGAAATGAAGGCAAATGGAAAAGGATGGTTACATTGAAGAGTGTCTTTGGAATTAATGAATGAAGCTATAATTCTCCGATACAACTTGGCAACCACGCATTTCCACACCACGGAAATCGAGTTTTTGTTTACTCGTTACCATGACGATCGTTGACATGGCAATAGTTGTTCCATAACTGATTTCAGCCAAACTGAATCCTATATAACTTGGCAACCACGCACTTCCTCACCACGGGAATCGGGTTTTTGTTTACTCGTTATCATGCAGATCGTTGCCATGGCAACAGTTTTTCCACAACTTATTTCAGCTATACTAAACCCGATACAACTTGGCAACCACGCATTTCCTCACCACGGGAATCGTTTTTGTTTACTCGCTACTATGACGATCGTTGCCATAGCAACAGTTTTTTCATAACTGATTTCAGCTAAACGAAACTTGAGCCGGGAAGTTTTTGTAGAAATATTTCGCGAAGAAAACACTGATCGATTTGAGTATCTCCAATAAGTTGTTGCAATTTTCTCAGAAGTTGTGATGGTTTCTGGTCTCCTAGGTATTCAGTACTTGATAATTGCTTGGAACTTTTTCCTTTGGATAATGACATTCTTGCAATTAGCGTTTCTATCAGTGTTTTGTAAGGAGTGTCTTCAGGAATGGAAATGATTATATCTCTGACTTCCATAGCTACCTCTGGATCAAGTGAAGCAATTACGTAGTTAAATTTGGTCAGTTCTGATGTTATCCTGTTATTATTGAATTGTGCCTCTACTTGAGCGAACCACAATGTGGGGTCGGCCTTCCAAAACTGTGGCAAATTCAAGGATACGTTGGTTACATCTGCTGAAGGGACACTTTCAGTCATGTTGGCTTGTCGGGGTCACCAATTGTAGCGGTTCTATATAGAAATTCTATATTATTTTATAGAGAACAATTGTTTGAGTTGATTGATTGATGATTTATTTATTTGACAAGTTGTCTAGCTATTGTCATCTACCAATTTACCCTGTGATCATAATCACAGTAAATACAATTAACTTTACTACAGACTCACCACCGATTGCGTTGTTCGAATCCCTCACACACCTGAACACCTCGAAGAGATTCACTTTCTGCTGTAGGAACTCGGTCTCTGCTGCCATGCTTGTTATGGCCTCGATTCCTCTGCCTACCCTAGGCCCGCTCTGTACATCCGGAGGAGGGCGTGCTAGTTCTTGTGTCTTGATATGTTTCAGCTGAAGCAGGTTGTCTGGCCTTTCTTTCTCGTTTCCTTTGTTCTCACGCATCAGTGCTTGGGGGCGGGGCTGAGGTATATACCCATCCACCCGGCCGTTCTTTTCTGTTGTTCCTTATTAAATCTAGTCTCTTGAGGTATATATCGCATGAACTGTGTTTGGCCGGATGGGCTTCCCCACAGTTCACGAATTTCGCAGGCTCTTGTTTCGGCAGTTTCCAGGCAGATATGGGGTGTCCACCAGCACATTCCAGGCACTTATGGTCCCTGTAGCACATGCTGGTGGCATGACCCCACATCTGAAAGCGCTTGCACTGCGTTACCTCTCTGTTGTTCCTCCTCAGCTCTCAAGCAATCTTGCAGGACAGTAGTGACCTGACCTTATTACTTAGGAGCTGGAGAATAATGATTGGGTCTACCACACGACCAGGTAGAGCGACCTAAACCTCGTATAGAGTCTGTAGACCTTCTTGACCTTGATGCCATAATTGTCGTTAATTATATAGATCTTGGAGGGCTCAGGCCGTTCAGAATTCAGACCCCTCAGCGGCCTTAGCACAAATACGTGGGTTTTATCCTTCTTCAAGCAACTACTACAACTACTTTCCTGGCTATTTGCCACGTCGAACATTGAATTATATCAGTTGAACATCCGAAAGGAGAGCATGAAAAATGAAAATCCTCTGAAATTTAGAATTGACATCCTCTCTCAAACCGGATAATTAATATAGGAATTCCATTTCGTACGCTGCAAGCGATACAAAAATCTGTGGTTGTTTCCCATGACGTATAGTGTATAGTTCATGAAGCGAGGAGAAATAAAAAAAGTAATCGAGGACCTTGTTTTGATTTAGCTCAGCTAGGTACACCAGGTGCATTACGCCGACTTTCGACTGCTAGGTAGTTCGGACGGCGGGGCGCACCATTGTGCAAATAGCCGAGTTTCAGTGTAAGCTATCGCATTTAGCGATAGCGTGACACTATGTACCTATGTTGCTATCGTATTAGGTAGATAGCGGTTACTAATCATCGGGTTCCCTAAAGACATCGGTTGTTGCATTTATCAACCCGTGTTTCTTATGGATGTTATGGTGAGCTCTTATTTCGGTCATCGTCCGGGTAAGGTCACTTTCAGCGATGTGGTATTTGTAGAACTCATCAGCAGTTTTCATTATGAATTCTCTATTTCTTGGCGAATTACCGACTGTTTTTGTTCGCTCTTATTATATCTAGTCTCCGCAGGTAGTTCTTGCACGAGCTGTGATTGGCCGGATGGGCTTCACCACAGTTCGCGCATTTAGCTGGGTCTTGTCTGGGCAGTCACCAGTCAGCAGTGGGGTGGATACCAGCGCTTTTCATGCATGTAAATTCACTGTAGCAGTTGCTGGTGGCGTAACCCCACAGATGACAGCGGTTGCACTGGGAGACTTTCTGATTATTCCTCCTTAGCTCCCAAGTAATCCTGACGGATAGTAATGCTTCCACTTTGTTGTTCAGGAGCTGGAGAGTGATAATCAAGTCAACGACGACCAGATAGAGGGGCCTGAACCTCGTTTCGAGCCTGTAGACCTCTTTGACCTGCATTTCATATTCGTCTTCTAGTTCACGTGAGATCTCAGAGGGCTAAGGCTCAAAGTCCAGGCCTCTCAGCACAAATGCATGGGTTTTTTCCTTCTTCGGGGCGTACCTGTAGAACGCTACTTCGTCCTCCTCCAGCTTCTTCCTGACGTTCTCGAAATCCTCAATGGTTTCCGTGTATAATAGCGTGGAATCCCCCCGTATTTGAAGCAGAATGGTTTTTTTCTGAGAGATTTCATGAGTGGAATTATTTCTCGCCCATTCTTCAGAATTCCGTCAAATACGATTGGAGTATTTTTTCCTGCTTCCTCCGGCTGGATGGTGTGTGCAGAAGTTGTGGCACTTCGGGATCTGTGTGGCGTAGGTTTCCCGGCTAAGCTATTATTCAGGGCCTTTTTCCCTTCACCATAGTCTGACTCTTCCGCTGAGAGTTGATCTGGTGGTAGGGGAAGTTCTTGTGACGGCTTCCTGTTGTTCCTCAGCACCTCGAACCTGTTCTGAGTGTTGGTGGGGTTGGGGCGTTTCTGGAAGGCTGCTGTCAATTTTGTGGTCTTTTTTGGCATTATAAAGCCCTCGAGATCTTGGTTTTTGAGTTTTCGACTCCTAGTTTTGTCCGCCGGCACACTGTTCAGGTCTCGAGGTCTTTTCTCCAGTCTTCTTGGAGGTGGCGGAATGGTGTCCATCTTCTCAGGGGATACTCTAGCCACGTGGTTCAGAAAGTTGTCCTCCGCCTCCTGCAATCTTGTGACCACCAGTTCGTCGTGGCTTCTCTGGTTATCCATGATATAATTGAGATATTTTGCTGGCATGGCAGGGAGCTCTTCTTTTTCTTATCAATAGTTGCTCTTCTTGAAAATTGGGAATTGACATTCGCTCTCAAATCAGATAATTGATGTAGGGATTCCATTTCTTACGCTCCAATCGATACAAAAATCTGTGGTTGTTTTCCATGACGTATAGTGTATAGTCCATGAAGCGAGGAAGAAAAAAAAAAAGCAACGGCACGCGATGTTCCCAAGCGGTCACCCATCCAAGTACTAACCGCGCCCGACGTTGCTTAACTTCTTAGATCAGACGAGTTCAAATGAAATTCAATTCATTTATTCGTTGACACAGTTTTTACAATACAACACATATTACATCAACATATCTGTGTATAATGGGCTTGACATATCTGTGAGTATGACTGAACGTCCCTCCGCTGGCGCAGAGGTGGCTGATGTTAGCCAAGGAATATGAGAGGATATGTGAGGTGTTCGTCGCAGTGACGCAGTGGCTAGGCCCTTTATACAGGTAATCTCGCTGGTGGTACCCATAGGGTGGGGGAATTGCTCGTGCGCGATCAGAGTGGGAAGGGTTGCTAAGTCGTTGGAGGAAAAATAAAATTGAAATAAAATAAAAAACCTCCTTCTTATTTATCTCGGGCAGTTGTGCGTATGCGTTTCCACATGGGCACTTCTGCCCGAGTTCAGTGTCTTTTACGACACTTTGTTATCTTCGTGCTTGGGAGATAGTGCTGTCTAGAGTCTCCTCGGTGGCTCGGACATGTCCGAGCACCCGGGGAGGTTCCCGACAATAGATTATCAGGCACCCTAAAAACATCGGTTGATGCATATATCAGTCCGTGTTTTTTATGGATGTTTTGGTGTTGTCTGAGTGTTGTCATATTCCGGGTAAAGTCACTTCCAGCGATGTGGTATTTGTAAAATCTATTAGAGATTTTTGAGATGTATTCGTGGATTCTCGGCAAATTACCACATCTCTCGTGGAGATCTGCCACTCGAGAGTATCTATCAGCATTGGTGATAACACGGAGTACTTTATTCTGCAGCACCTGTAACCTATTCATATTGGTAGGTGAGATGCTCCAGAACACTGGACACGCGTATGTCATCACTGGCCTGATGATGACCTGCTTGTATACCAGGACCTCATTCTCCTGCGAGAGAGCTGAGATCCTGGATATCAAGGGGTACATCTTTCTGATGGCATTTTGTTTTTTTTGGATGAGGTAGTTTGTATTCTTTCTCAGACCCATACGGGTGTCCAATTTGACTCCCAGGTATTTCACGGTGGTCGCGTCTGCCACCTCAACCCCTTTGACGGTCAAAGGTCTGCTCAGTCGAGAGCTGTTGACTTTTTTGTGGAACTTGATGACCTCAGTCATTGCGCTGTTTATGCAGATCTTTGACTCGCCAAAGTACGGTATGATTCCCCTGTCCAGATGAATCTGGATCTGTGCCCTGGCGATATTCGAGTCGTCCGAGTGAACATATATTGCCGTATCTTGGGCAGACAATGCTGTACTCGTCCGCTCGAATACAGGGAAATCATGCGTGTATAAGGTATATAACAGAGGTGAGAGGCACGACCCCTGCGGAACACCTGCCTCGAGTGGGAAATCTCCCGATATACTTACGTTGACCTTGACCCGGATCTTCCTGTTGCTGATATATGCATCGATAATCTTAATGATAAAAATCGGCATTCTAGCCTTATGCAGTTTGGACATTAGACCCTCGTGCCAGACGGTGTCGAATGCCTTCTCTACGTCCATGACAGTGTTGTTGTTGCTGGCCTCTTTAACTTCGTGAACAATTCGGGCCACTTGGGACACTGTGCTGTTACCCTTCCGGGACCCAAACTGTTCCTTTGGTATGAGGTCCAGCTCATTAGTGTGGCATGTGATGAGCCCTAAGAGGATTCTATCCACGACCTTGGCCACGGCGCTAAGCAGTGATATGGGGCGGTAGCCATTGGTGGACTCATGATCATTGCCCTGTTTTGGGATAGGTACAACAAGCCCAGTCTTGAGGCATTCTGGGTAGTGCTGGCGTTTGATGGTAGCGTTTATAATGTAGTGTAGCTGTACAATTGGTTTGCGCGACATGTTTTTTAAGAGAACCACGTCAAGTCCATCAGGCCCTGGGGCTTTGTCGATATTCACATACCTATAATGATTTCATTGATTTCTTTTGGGGATGTAATGCTTTTCCCCAGGGCTTGTCGCGGGAGCAGGATGTCTGGCGATGATCTTATCTGCTCTGCTGTTGCCACCATGTCCTCCTGGACCGCATCTATTGGCCTTTTGTCAATTTCAGAGATTTTTTGAAAGAGTTTCCCAAGCACTATCGCCTTCTCCAGATCTGACACCGCTTCCTCGCAACCATACTCCAGGGTAGGTATGGGTGTGAATTTCTTTTTTAACTTCTTTGTCATTTTCCATAGAGTATTGTCGCGAGGGTCCAGACTCTCCAGCTTTGCTCTCCAGGAGGAGTTCCTGAACTCACGAATTTGGCTTCCAATTTCATTACAAATTCTTTTAAAGGCGCCTCTGGTTTCCGAAGTTTCAAGCCGTTGCCAGCGACGTCTCAGGACCTTCTCTTCTGCTATGAGTTCAAGAACTTCCTCCGGGAGTTCGTCCTTGTTGGAGTCAATGCTGACCAGTCGCGTGGTGGCATCTCTGGCCATCGTGATGCTTTGGATGAGCTTTTTCATTTCTTGATTTATCTCTGTCTTTAGGATGTTACTTTTAATTGTGGTTCTTTGGTCGAGCTGAGCTCTGAACATCCGCCAGTTTGTATTCTTCATGTAATCATATATTTTCTTAATGATTTCAGGTGGTTTTTGTCCGAACTTGAATAAAACTGGCAGATGGTCAGAGCTCAGCTCGTCCACCACCTCTAGCTCAGAGATGTCCACCATGATTTTGGACAGCACTATGTCTAGGACTGTCGGTGTCATTCCATTGATGGGATAGTGCGTGGGAGTGTTAGAGAAGTCCAGGTTGACATTGGCGGTTTGCAGATTAGCCTTCAACGTGCACCCGTTGTAATTGTTCTTGACCTGGTTCCCCCAGTCCGCATGTCGCGCATTGAAATCGCCCCCGATTATCACCTTATTGCCAGCACTAACCAGTGCCTCCAGGTCTTGTTCAGTGAGCTTATCCCTGGGCCTGTTGTACACTGAGAAAATAATCTCCCCACTCCGCAGTCTCACCCCTGCATGCTCGATCAAGGTTTGCCTTGGTCGGACCACGGTGTGGGGGATATTGTTCTTAATTAGAATGGCTACCCCCTCGTCCCATCTATCTGTATTAGACCGATCGACCCTGACCATGGTAGAGCCTCTTACTCTGAAGTCATGATCATGATGGAGCTTGGTCTCGGACAAAAGTATAATGTCCAACCTGCGGCGGTATATTAAATTAACAAGTGATGGCATCTTGTTATTGAGGCCGTTGATGTTGATCATACATACCTTAAGGCCGATTCGTACCATTAATATTGTAGTCAGCGATATTCTCAGAGAACCTGGTCACTATTTCAACTATCTCCCAAGGGTTTGTTTTCCCTCCGATCGCGTCGTTCAGGTCCCGCACGCATCTGAACTCCTCAGCGAGATTTACCTTCTGCTCTAGGAGCTCTGTCTCTGCGGCGATACTCGTTATCGTCTCTATTTCTCTGCCAACCCCAGGTCCTCTCTGCGCGCTTGTGGTGGGGCGTGCAGGCGCTCCTATTCTACTGGGCTGTCTGGCCTCTCTGTTCTGCTCCGGGGCACCAGTGGAATCCTACTGCTGTCCTAGTTTTACTAGCATGGCCTCCCTTTCCATCCTTCTTCTTTCCCAAGCATTCGTGCTGGGGGGCAGGGCTGCGGTATAGGGCTGTCCACCCAACCGCTCGTTTTTATTTTTATTGATGACTCCCAGCCTCTTTATGTAGATAATGCACATACTGTAGTTGGCCAAATGGGCTTCGCCACGGTTCGCGCATTTCGCTGGCTCTTGGTTGGGTAATTTGCAGTCAACCGTGGGGTGGCCACCTACACATTTCAAACATTTGTGATCTCGATTACAGTTGCTGGTGGCGTGGCCCCAAAGCTGACAGCGTTTACACTGTGTGACTGCCCGATTGTTCTTCCTCAGCTCCCAAGTGATCCTTACTGACAATAAAGTCCTCACTTTATCACTTAGTAGCCGAAGAGTAACAATCGGGTCTACTACTACCAGGTAGAGAGGCCTATACCGCGTGTTAAGCCTGTAGACCTCCTTGACCTTGATTTTATGTTCTTGTTCCATTTCTTCAATGATCTCGGAGGGCTCAGGCTCAAAGTCCAAGCCCCTCAGCACGAATGCGTGTGTTTTGTCCTGCTTGAGGGCATATCTATAGAAGGATACCTTGTCTTCCTTGAGCCTCCTTTTGACATTTTCGAAATCCTCAGTAGATTCCGTGTATAGCAAGGTGCTCTCATTTCCATACTTGAAATAGATTTTTTTCACTGTGAGAGACTTAATGAGGGGGATGATTTCCTTTCGGTCTCTTAGGATGCCGTCAAAGATGATGGGTGGGGGTTTTTCACCTTCTTTTGTTTGTGGTGGCTGAGAATTCACGTTTTTGGCCTTTGGTTTCCTAGATGTTACAGCTTTACTTTGTGATTGCTTTGCTGATGCCTCCTCTTCATCTGAGGATGGTGGGTCAGACGAAAGAGGGGGTTGCGGTGGTCTGCTAGTTGTCGGTTCCTCGGTGTTTTGGAGAGCTGCAATTCTATTCTGGACTGTGGTGTCGTTCCTTTTTTGGAAAGCCCCCGTCCATTTTGTGGTCTTCCTCGGCATCCTAAATCCGTCATCCTCTGTTTTTTTCGCCTTCTTGCTTCTTGTATTATCTGCTGGGGCTCCGAACTGCTCCCTGGGTCTTTTCTCCAGTCTCCTAGGTGGGGATGTGATGTCTATCTTCTCCGGGGTTAGTTTGGCCACATTGTTGAGCACGATGGGTTTTTATTTCGTTATTCGGTTTCCATCTCCTTAAGTATCGGGGGGCTCCATCTGGCAGGTTTTTCTCATCAATAGTTGCTCTCCTTAAAAATTGTGAATTGGGAATTGACATTCTCTCTCGAATCGGATAATAATTGATATAGGGACTCCATTTCGTGCGCTCCAAGCGATACAAAAATCTGTGGTTGTTTTCCATGACGTATACTGTATAGTTCATAAAGCGAGGAAAAATAAAAAAAGATGGCAACGACACCCGGTGTTCCCAAGCGGTCACCCATCCAAGTACTAACCGCGCCCGACGTTGCTTGACTTCTAAGATCAGACGAGTTTAGGTATATTCAACGTGGTAAATTATCGATAGTCAGAAAAGAATTCAATAGTAACTTTGAATGTATGCAGCATCAATTAACAATAATCATCATTCAGCTAGAGAGTT
This sequence comes from Phaedon cochleariae, assembly GCA_918026855.4. Classification (NCBI taxonomy): domain Eukaryota; kingdom Metazoa; phylum Arthropoda; class Insecta; order Coleoptera; family Chrysomelidae; genus Phaedon; species Phaedon cochleariae. The sequence continues at coordinate 27,551,864 of OU896715.1, read as the reverse complement.
ACACCGCTTTTTCTTTGATTTGTTGCTTTCACTAGCGGTCACTCAAATTAGTTTCTATTCAAGGATATTGATACCTTTGTGTAAGACCGAATTTCACTTCAAGCTCGGCTCATTTTTCACGTGAATACCAGTCCTTAACTCGATTCCATATTTGTGTCTGACATTTGTGAAGAGGTTCTCAATTTGGTTAGAAAGTGATTTCGAAGAGTGAGTAATAATGGGAATTGGAGAAGCGATTTCATTCCTCCTGATTGCCAGCATGTCAATATGTTTTTTTTACGAGGAGGAAAGCCGTGACGATATGCGGTGAAACCTATTTATCGTTCCGTCAAAAGACGATGCTTTTTAACAATTTATTGACTGCCATGGTTCAGGAAGATCAGGAAATGTTTTTCGAATATATATTAAGAATGACAACCAAGATGTTTCTTTATCTGCTCAATTTAGTTGAAAACAAACTTATACGAGATCTATCAAGATATCCACTGCCGCACCTGCACATAGGCTGATTATCAGACTACAGTAAGAAAGCACATAGTTCTATTGATTGGTCATACATTTTCTTCATGATTTCAGCTACCTTTCATCAGGATGTTCCATGCAAAGAGTTGGCTTTCAGTCATTATCTGGGGTTGACGAATGTGAGCAATGTGACAATGGAAACAACTCAAGTCATTTGAGAAGTATTGCAACTAATTGTACTAGCAGAGCCTACAGAAGAACAGAGGAAAATAATGTAGAAACTTCACAAACGATAAGATTCCAACAAAATTCGCAAACACACAACATTTTTCGCTAGCTTCATCAGGTGATATATACTGGTACAATGAACCAAACTAACCTTGCCATGCTACTATTATATATCCTTTTGTCTCAACCTGAAAGGATTATTTACCTGTGGACATGTTCGATAAACCTCTATTCTCGGAAACTAATAAAGCACGATATCTACATTAAAATACGGTGTACAGTTGATAGCAAATACATATTATTACTTACTTAGAAAGCAAATTCAACAGTGGTAAACTATTGAGGTCTAATTGATCGTTAAGTGGAATGTCAGAATTTTTGAATTTCTGATGATTAAAAATGATTGAGTTTCATTTCTTCATTTCCTACTTATAGAATTTCGGAATTATCATCAAAAATATATGGTTGTCTTTTGATAATATATGTGGTTGGCACGGGTTGGCGTATGTTGAAATTGTTTTCTTCTTCAAAAAATTCAACTTCCGTTCATAAATGCGCTGACAGAACATACGACCTGTCTGAACGATATTTTCCTAAGAACAAGATCCACAGTTGAGTTTGTATACTCCTGATTTCTCGAATTGCGAAGTAACGTTTATGGAAAATTGAAAAATCATGTCCATCATTCATTTTACTCATTGTCATATCTAAGAAATTTGACTTTACTGTTTATATTTCTATTGTGAATTTTATGTTTAGATGGATAGTTATAATATTTATTGGTGAAAATTGTCTAATTGTCTATTGGTTCCTTTAAAGCATACTTTAACGTCATCTACGTTTCTTTACCAATACAAACATTGTTTTTCTACATTCATGCAAAAAGCAGAACTTTATTGAACTATATTCAGTGGAAAAAGAAGTTCTTTATTGCACTTAGTGCAATAAAGTTTTTATTGCACTCATCTGTCATTCTACATCAACGTGCTGTCATCATGACAAACATTTTTTATATTGCAACTGTGGTTATAGAAACGTCATATATTATTCATATTGAAAATTGCACCAATTGTTCATTCACTTTCAACATTGAGGGTAAGAATAAAGTTTGAGTTAAATTGTTCGTAACGTATTAGTTCCTGTTTCAATGCAAATCGATATTAATAATAGGGTATTCAAGTTGCGTTTTACATTTTCCTACACCTAGTGCCGCACCTCAATAAATCATTTTTTGCTTTATGCATGAACGTAGAAAAAATGTTGTATGCAATCGTGCAAAAATTGTTTATTGCACTCGACGTGTTGTCCAACTCGGCCTAACAATTTAACGTCGAGTGCAATAAACATTCACTTTTTGCACTTGTTGCATAAATAACTATTTATCAATGAATGTTTCTGTATTATCTGCTCCAAGTTATCCATGAAAATTCCAGCAATTGAAGGGCTCAGTGGATTTCCCATAATTAACTCTCTTGGCGCGGAATATATTTTGTTGTCAAATTGAAAGTAATTTTGTTTGAGACATATCGACAGAAGGTGATCGGATTAACATGGTTTTTATTTATTTTATTCAATAAATTCTCAACTGAAATCATAATGTCTTCGAAAGGTATACTTGATGGAAATAGGTTTTGTACATCAAATGAAATGAATTTTGTGTTGTCTACTCATTCCATGTACAAAATCTATTTCCAAGTTTACCTCCTGAAGATACTCTGATACCGATAGAGTAAGCAACTCTACCTGACAGTTGTTGTTGTTGTTCTGAAATTGATCTATCCATCATTCGGTTGCACCCCTACGAGCAACCCTCAGAATTCTTCGAAAGTCTTGTACGAGCAAGGAATGACGGGGGCCTTACCTTTTCAACGTGTGATCCCAAACACAACAAAAAATTCATTTCATTTGATGTACTTAGCCTATTTCAAAGTATACCTCCCGAAGTTACTATAATTTTAGTTAAGGAGCCATTAGATAAAAACCATGTTAATTCGATTACCAAACCAGAGATTATATGTCTGAAACAAAATGACTTTCAATTTGACAACAACATATATTTCGCCTAAAGGGTTAACTTTCTTAAATCCACTGAGCCCTTTACTTGCTGAAATCTTCATGGATAACTCAGAGCAAGAAATACATAAACATTCATTGATGAAACAGTGTTTGTATTGGTATAGATACGTAGATGTCGTCAAAGTATGTTTTAATGGAACCCATAGACAATTAGACACTTTTCATCAATATATTAACACAATTCATCCAAACATAAAATTCACAATAGAAATAGAAACAGAAAAGTCAATCAATTTCTATGATTTGACAATAAGTATAATTAATGATAAAAACACACTGAGGGAAAAAATTTGTAGCCGTTACTAAAAAATTAGTAACTACAGAAAAATTTTTTAGTACGATAGGGGACAGCAAGCATTAGTTGTTGCCATAACTAATTCTGATTTTCTGGAAACGCCTATTTGCCTCAAATGAAAAGTTTAGTTGAGTCATCTACGACGTTGTTGTGGTAACTAATAAGCATTTTTAAGGAATAAAACCAAGTTTTATTTGCCACAATCAAGATACATAGTTATGACAATTAGATTGTTAGTACTGTTTCAATATATGTTTGTTATCACAACAAATTATCCCAGTTGGGGCAATCACTCATTTCTTTTGACATTAATAGTGAGTGTGTTGTTGCAAATTAAATATTCAATTGTGACTGCAATGGAATCTAGTTACTATAAAAAGTGATTTAGTAACGTTTGAAATATAATTTAGTTATTCTGGCAACTTAATAGTTTTATATCAATTGAAATCAAAGCCCCATTCTAATAATAACAGTTTTTATGCCATTTTCCTTCCAATTTCCAATGGAATCGTGAACAGGAATACACCACACACCGTAAGTGCCACAGGCCACAGCTCAGCAAAAAGAGAGGTAATTATAAATATACACCGTGTACACGTGACGTCGGATGGACGTTTCTCACCGTCGCCCGTTGTTAACTGAACTGAATTGTGAATAGGTAGCCAAATCTGATAACTACACTGAGGGAAAAAATTTGTAGCCGTTACTAAAAAATTAGTAACTACAGAAAAATTTTTTAGTACGATAGGGGACAGCAAGAATTAGTTGTTGCCATAACTAATTCTGTTCAGTTGAGTCATCTACGACGTTGTTGTGGTAACTAATAAGCCTTTTTAAGGAATAATATCAAGTTTTATTTGCCACAATCAAGATACATAGTTATGACAATCAGATTGTTAGTACTGTTTCAATAAATGTTTGTTATCACAACAAATTAACCCAGTTGGGGCAATTACTCATTTCTTCTGACGTTAATAGTGAGTGTGTTGTTGCAAATAAAATATTTAATTGTGACTGAAATGGAATCTAGTTACTATTAAAAGTGATTTAATAACGTTTGAAATATAATTTAGTTATTCTGGCAACTTGATAGTTTTATATCAATTAAAATCAAGGCCCCATTCTAATAATAACAGTTTGTATGCCATTTTCCTTCCAATTTCCAATGGAATCGTGAACAGGAATATACCACACACCGTAAGTGAAACAGGCCACAGCTCAGCGAAAAGAGAGGGAATTATAAATATACACCGTGTACACGTGACGTCGGTTGGACGTTTCTCACCGTCGCTTGTCGTAAACTGAACTGAATTGTGAATAGGTAATAACTAGTGACGCACAGATAACGATGGTAAACTGCGAATTATTATTTTGCCAACCAAATGCCAAATGGCTCAGCGCGAAGTGCAAAAAAACACAAAACAGTGATTTGAAAACACACAGAGCAGTGAACCAGCAAGAACACGACGCTCCCGGCTACACTAGACAATTATTTTATTAATTTTGTCTAAGCTCGACGACCGTGCGATCTACCTACTATTAAGATACAAGTTCAAATGATGAAACAGAAAGACAAACAGATGCAAGATGCAATTTTTGCCGGTGGGTCCCGAAGAGACGCGAGGCGGTCCCGAACGACGCAGTACAACTAAAATTATTAGTTATGGCTAAACAATTTCTGCTATGAATAATAATAAACCTTTTACGATAAATGTGTCATCAGTTGTGTCAGCTGTTGTTAGTAACCCCAGAATGAGGTTTTTTAACCCCAATATAAAATTTCAATTGACTGAATAGACAACACTGTGATAATTCTGTCACAAATAGTATTTTTATTGATGACAAATAATTGGCGAAAAATAGAAAAGTCATTTGTAGGAAATAAGGATACGTTGTCATTGTTAATGAAATTTCAAATATTTTTAATTTTCGGTACTAAAAAAATACCAACTAGACGTTTTAATTAACCAGCTTTTCTCAGTGCATGATATCACTATTCATAATAATTCAACACAACCTTATCAACATAAAATTTCATCATACAATAGTATATGATATACAGGCTAGTGAATGTCCCTCTTCCTGAAGTAAATTTCAATAAAGAACTCGATATCATAACAGATTGCAGTCAAAACCAAATACATCATTAATTTGATAGGCAAATTTTTTTCTAAAAAATTTAATAACGAAGCTATTCAAGAAGTTTTTATCCTACCATCAAAAATAATAATCAAAATTATAGAACTTCGACTTATGTCGTATCATCAACTGAAAAATCAGCTTCATTTCTATATAAACTGTGGATCTTGTCCTAATGTGAATATCGGTCAGACAGGTCGTACGACCAATAAGCGCATTCAGGAGCATAAGATGAATTTTTTGAAGAAGAAAACAAATTCAACATATGCCAACCATATTATATTAGACGAAAAACAATAGTTTTGATGATGATTTCGAAATTCTACACGTGAAAAATAAAGGAATGAAACTCAATCATTTTGAATCATTAGAAATCAACAAGCTCAAAAGTTCTGACATTTCACTTAACGATCAATCAGCCCTTAAAGCTGTTCCACATCGTCTCATGACAACTGAATTCCGCCAGATGGCGATTGTATAGACAATATAAATAATCACATTTTGAAGTGTTAAGCTTCTCCCACCTTCCTACAATCGGCAACAAAGGTACAACTGACCCTCCGAATAGGTGATGTCAGGTATAGAAACTGATTTGCATAATCAGAGCGATAATTTCTAAAATTATTATTTATTCTAGTCTGCAAAACCAGATACTTTGGTTAAGCCTGAGAACTTTTATATTATCGATTCAGGTATACAGGTTTTTTTTCCAGAAAATATAGTCTCATTCATTGGCATTTCATATTATTTTTATTCAATTAATAAAAATGTTATAATAAGGGTATTAATAAGTCATTATTGTCTATGTACATTCTGATATTTTCATTCCGTTTCTCGTTGAGTAATTTTCATTCCTCTTGGTACTCTGGCATCAATGATCTCTGGAAGAATACATTCTCTGTAGAATTTTGTCAATTTTGGCTTCATTTAATTCCATATATCACATATAAGTATCATTTAGTTATTTAGCTTCATGAATCCAAAAACCAGCAGACATCTGAAAACTTCTACTTGTAATAAAACATCAGTTATGTATGGTTGAAACATGGATATTGGTCGTTCCTGAAACAAAGAATAAACTCAACAATAATTATGTCACACCAGGCCCACAACAAAATAGGCATCTAGAAGATGGATACACCTACATACCTATGATTATCCGGAATCTATCACACACTCTATAGCATGGAACTATACCTTTTATCACAGCATGCTGTGCTTTTATATTCAAACCTTTCTGTTTCAAATCATTGACCGGCTTATTCTCATAGATTTTTTGGTAGCTTTTTTTTGTTATTCCTGCACAAATATAATCTATTAGGTAGACGTTTTTTCTAGATTTCTGATTTCCACTTGAGTAGGCTAGGTAGATATCTAAATCTAAAATTAACTGTTTTTAGCTTCCAAAGCTTTGCCGTTCTATAGACGAACGAGTTCTGGAAGAGTGTTGTTCAACATATTTCAAGGTTGACAACGAAAGTATGTCCCGATTGGGCCTGTCGAGTTCGTCTGACTGGTATTGTTAGTGATGGAATGATAGTAGAGATATCTGAGGAACAATTTCCGTGGAAGTATCAATAGAAAAGTGAAAGGTCGCCGACTTTTCTACGATGTCCTAATGATTTCAAAGTATTAGTGAGTGTGGCATCGCCCACCAGACGAATGGCTCTTCTCTGGATGGAATCTAAGAGCATCAGCGTGTGTTTGGGTGCTGAACCCCATATGTGAGAACAATATTCTAGAACTGGCCGTACCTGTGCTTTGTAGATCATGAGAAGATGTTGAGGTGTAAAGTAGCTTTTCGCACGGAACAAGAATTCGAGTTTTTGCGAAGCAGCTCTCGCCATGGATCGTACATGATTCTTCCATGAAAGAGTATTACTGATGGAAATACCGAGCATCAATATAGTGGTCTTGGTAGGAATGGTGGTTCCAGACATCGTAATATCAGACATACTGAGTTCCGTCTTTCTAGAGAAAATACAGGCTTGAGTTTTGGTGGCGTTTCAACAACGTTGTTAGTTCTCCATCAGGCAGTGGAACACATCGAATACTTAGATACAAAATTTCACGAATTTTCTCATTATGGAATATATGAACGCGTTTATGTATCTAGTAAGCCGGTATGATAATGATAATAATACCTACCTATATTGGTAAAGTCTATGTAATGTCAGTTGAAACAAAACATCACGGCTGGCCGTCGGTTCCTTTGAAAGTTCAAAGAGAGCGGCAACGCGCTCCGAAATTCCTTACATGATCTGTTTCAACTGACTTTGGATATCTAAACTATGAATACATATCATTATTTTGTCAAAAGTACCTTCTTTCGTTGAGTTGTTTCATCAATTTAGATCTGGTAGATCTTTTATATGAACTCTTGAAGGTGACATTTTCTCACCATTCGCCGTGATTGAGCAATCACGGAACAAATAAAACAATACGCAGAGCACAAGTTATCAACAAACACTAAATCACTTGTTTCATGGGGTAGTAATCAGAGTAGGTAATAAGTAATGTGGCTGGTCATGGGTCATTCTGATTGGATCGTGGGTGTGGCCTAGCGAGGGGCAAAGATCGTAAGCGTAAATCAATAAAAAGTCAAAAATCGATTTGAAATGCATTATGCAAAAAACACATGATTTTGACTCATCGACACGCCGATAGACATATGTTAGCATTGTCTTATATGTTGATGAATGTGAACAAAATTAAAACAATAAAACAAATTCGTCATTTTCAAAAGCAATTTAACGAGAAACTGAAAGGAAAATTCGAAATATTCTTTTCACGATCTATAGTATTCATCAACATCAACAGATTGTCAAAAATTCGAATAAATCTATCGATTCATTTCCATTCAGTAGTTGAATTTGAAATGCATTATTTGGCATAGGCGCTATAAAGGTAGGGAACGACCTTAATAGTTCACCACTGTTGAATCTGTTTTCTTAGTAGGTGATAATATGTATTTGCTATCAGCCATTTCAGGTTAATCTGGTACACCGTATTTTGATGTAGATATTGTGCCTTATTTCCATTTCCAGGTAACTAATTGTGCGAGCCCAGATAGAAACGGACCTGGTATGAAATGCACGTCGTTTTGTTTTCATGGATTGATTGTTTTAGATTTGAAAAATAGTTGAATGATTAGGTTGTTGAAAAAGGAGTAAAATATAACTTGTCAAGACAAAACGTCAATGAATCTTTAAAGGCAAAATAATTCTTATTTATTGACCAGACGGTTATTCTGAGCAAGGAAACAACATTTGGTGACCCCGACGTGATCACGACTATGGAGAAAGATCAGAGACCTCGACGAGAATGTGCTGGTGTTAATCGCAATCTATCAGTCGACTTCGTGTGGCCAGGTAACTTTGACACTGATAATGTACCCGCTGAAACTGTTTCGGAAGCGATAGCCACACGTTCTGTTGCTGCGGCACCATCGACTTCTACGAAGAAAACTCGAAGTTCCATTTATTCTCTCATCAGTTTTGAAAGGAAGAGACTAGCGATATTGGAAGAGAAGAAAAGACAAGAATTGGAACATAAACAAAGGCAAGTACAGTTCGAATAAGAACAAAAACAGAAAGAAACCGAAAATAGTATCTGCCTTCTGGAGATGGAACATGATCTCCAGAATGCTGCATTTTAATGAACAAGAAGGAATGGGAAGCTGCAGTGAAAAATCTAGGATATCTATCGATATCCTTGGGAAAAATGATACTTTCGTGGAAAGAGATAGAGTGCAGACAGTGGCAGACTGGAAAGAAAGAATACCCAAAGAAGAAGTTGAGGATGTGGAATGCAAACATGACAGACAACATCCCAACAATGATATAATAATTCTTTGTGGAACTCTTTCTGATGATCTGAAATCTGTTTCACCGCCAAACATTCCAAATAAATCTTCGAAATTATTAGCACGACACACAGTTGATAAGGACTTTCCACGCTTTGACGGAAACCCACGAGAGTGGCCCCTATTCTATAAACAGTTACAGAATATATGCAGCCTTTGTGAATATTCCAACGAAGAAACTATGTTGAAATTGCAGAGATGCTCAAAAGGGGAACGCAAAAGGAGCAGTAGCAGGAATGATGTTGACATCTGAAGATGTTGATTTGGTGATTCAGACTCTACAGATGCGTTTTGGAAGACCCGAACAAATAATCGTTGCTATGCTCTCCAATGTGAGGAGATTACCTTATATTTGGAATACGAATTTGGAAAAATTCATCCAGTTTCAACTGAAGTTTGCAATGTAGTATCAATAATGAAGACATTGAATTTCACTGGACACCTCCAAAATCCACAATTATTAAAATACCTTCTATACAAACTCCCAGACACGCTAAAATCAAGATGGGGTGAAGTTGTAGTCAGTAAAAAAGGAAAAGCCAATTTAGAAGATTTTTCACAATGGATTGGAGAAGTGGCAAATGCAGCGTGCTACGATAGTACACCTCAAAGCTACAACGTTGAAGAAAATGGACAGTTCAAACAACACTTTCAATCCAAGCTGAAAGAGTATTCAGCACTCATGAACTGAAGGAAAATAAATGTTACTACTACGAAAAAGAGCACCGAGAAGAATTATGTCCCAAAATGAAAGAAGATCCTGTTGACGAAAGATGGAATATTGTAATGAAGTATTTTTTTAGGACTTCATTACTAAGGACCGGTTTCTATCTAAATTTCTGTCTTATCGTATATATTTCCATTCCGAGCTAATATTTCAGTAAAATCAGTTATCACCCAAGATACAGGGGTCTCATAATTGCTTATAATTCAGATACTAACCTTCTACTCGACCTCTAGCTGATATTTAAAATATACAGTTCGTTACACACCTCCTCATAGAATACCTATTCTGGAAGATATCAGTCTCGTATACCAACTACTAGGGATGTCTTTCGAGTCGTTATAGCCCTGTCCTAGCTCCAGAAATTGACTCTTTGATCTACAAGTACAGAAAGTTATTTGGTAGCCTCTATTATGTTAAGAAAGCAATCCTGGTGAATAGAGTAAGATGTAATCCTGTCTTGGAGATGCGAGAGGACTTCCTGCAACTTTTGAAAGCCCCTGATTGTAAGATTTCCTGAAAATTCATGATTTCCACATGTTAGGCCTTGACCTTGAAGATGCAAATATTTACCTAGCAATAACTTGAATACCTCTGCTTGTAGGATATAAATATTGATTCAGTAGCTTCAGCAAAGAAGGTTGATCAGGTGCCTGGCCCTTTTGGAAGCGATTGGTTCGAGAGTACCTGCCCACACTTACTAAAAGGACTAAATGGACGAAAGAGAGTAAACTCATTCAAGTAGATGATGTAGTCGTCCTTGTTGACAATACATTACCTAGATATAAATGGAAAATGGGTCGAGTCACTGCCGTCCATCCAGGACCTGATGGTAGAACTCGAGTTGTTAACGTCAAGACTGCAACTTCTGAATGTACCCGACCCGTGCCGTATGGAGCTAGAAGAAACCTAGTTTCTTTAGCAGGAGGAAGAATGTGCGAGTCCAGATAGAAACGAACCTTGAATAAAATGCACATTTTTTTGTTTTCATGGATTGATTGTTTTAGATTTGAAAAATAGTTGAATGATTAGGTTGTTGAAAAAGGAGTGAAGAAGAACTTGTCAAGACAAAACGAAAATAAATCTTTAAAGACAAAATAATTCGTATCAATCGTCCAGACGGTAATTCTGAGCAAGGAAACAACACTAATCCTTCAGGTTGGGAAAGAAGGATATATAAGAGTTGAGCAAGCCAAGGTTGGTTCAGTTCATTGTACCAGTATATCATCTGACGAAGCTACTGTATTAGCGAAAAATGTCGTGTGTTTGAGAATCTTGTGGAAATCTTATCGTTTGTGAAGTTTTTAAAATATTTTCCACTGTTCTCTCATAGGCTCTGCTAATACAATTGGTTGCAAGACTTCCCAGATGACTTGATAGTTGTTTCCCTTACCACATCACTCACAGTTGTCAACCCCAGGTAATGACTGGAAGCCAATTCTTTGCATGAACTATCCTGATGAAAGGTAGCTGATATCATGAAGAAAATGTATGACCAATCAATAGAACTATGTGCTTCCTTACTGGAATGTGATAATCAGGCTATTTGCAGGTGCGGTAGTGGATGTCATAATAGATCTCATATGAGTTTGTTTTCGACTAAACTGAGCAGTTGAAAAATTATCTTGGTTGTCATTCTTGTATATTTGAAGAACATTTCCTGATCTTCCGGAACTATGGCAGTCAATGAATTGTTGAAAAGCCCCTTTTGTAGACGGCAACGATAAATAGGTCTCAACGAATGTCAAACATGAATCTGATTCGAAATGGCGCCCAAAATTTGAAATCCACCAACACATTTATTGAGGTTGAACTCAATTTCATAGACAGCTAGAACACTCATCAGACACAAATATAGGATCGTATTGAGGACTGGTATTATCGTGAGAAAGAAGTCGAGCTTGAAGTGAAATAAGGTCTTGCACGAAGGTATCAAAATCTTTGAATGAAAACTGATTTGAGTGACAGCTAGTGAGAGCATCAAACTGAAGAAGAAGCGGTGTGCATAATTCCAGCTCTAATGTAACAAGTTAAAAGTTGTCCAACTTTTTACTTGTTATTCGATGAATGATCATTGTTAATTGATTCTGCTTCTTTCCGACTGTCTGCAATTTTCAGACAACGATCATACCACGTTGAATATACCTAAACTCGTCATAAAATCCTAATCTTAATCTCGAAAATAGCTAAAAAGTTCTATAAACACCACATCGCTGGAAGTGACTTTACTCGGAATATCACTGTAACTTAGCAACATCATAATATCCATAAAAAGCACGGGCTGATATATGCATCCACCGACGTTTTTAGAGAGCCTGATAATCTATAGTCGGAAATCTTTTCGGATTCTCGGAAACGTCTGAGACACCGGGAAGAATCTAGACAACACTATCTCCCAAACATGGAAATAGAATAGCGCCACAGAAAAGTGTGCGCACATCTGATTGAGACAACAAGAAGGAGGTTTTTTATTTTCTGATTCTCCATTTTTTCTCTCACTACTACTGTCACAACAAAGGAGTTGGGTTTCCACCATGTCACGATATAGTAGAGTGGTTAACCCATCCATGCCGATTTATAAGGGGTAAAGCTTGGCTTAATATTTTACGAGAGGTTGAATTCAGATAGGCACTAATAGTTTTGGGGTAACTGAAAGTACAAGACTACATTCAAACATAACAATATATATTATAGCATGAAACATTATGGGGGAAGTGATTATAAATATGAGTAAACAACAATGAATATAAAGACTGAATAACAACTCACATTATAAAGACCATAACGACGAGCTCTTGTGTAGTCAAGAGTAGCCCCAGACCAGACTAACTTCGGAACCCTCACATCCAATATTTATATACATCATTTTATTAGAAATGCACGTTTCTCATGAGAGTTCCTTGGTCAGTTTTTATAATTCAATGTCAACGGATGATTCGATTTACTTTATGTTTATAAAACCCTCATGGTTCGAAATTACTGATATACCGTATGTTCTACTCGTGACACTACCAGCAACATCTCTGCACCAATCACGTATGACCTACTTCCCCACCCCTTTGGGTACTATCAGTGAGATCACCTATATGTATATAAAGGGCTTAGCCCTAGAAGATAGGTCTCTCTGTGACGAACACCTCGCATATCCACTCACATTCTTTGGCCAACACCAGCCACCTCTGCGACACGCGGAGGGACGTATAGGCACAGATTAACGAACCTTATAAGTTCCCTACTGCTTGTTTGAAAGCTATCATTCCCTAAGCTGATTCATATAGCATTTGTTCTACACCTTCCTTATCTTTCACCGGGATCTCTGAGCTATTTATGCTTCTCTTACTTTTTCGTGAACTCATTCTCGAGTCGTTTAGATTCACTAAGACCTAGCAATTACTAGAGCTAAATACATAAAGAGTATAAAAACATTCGACCTTCAGATACATACGAGAATAAGTACGTGATTTTATGTTTGTCACCACTAAACAGAATCAATGAGTCTCTTTCTGTGCAAGAAAACGTATAAAAATAAATCCCGAACCTTCTAAACTCCTTCCACTATCCCTGCTGCATCTCCAAACAAGTATAAAGTTGAAACGGTCTCACCGAAATTGATACACCCTTGGTTCCTAATCCACGTCGAGTGGTGTATACCCATTGCATTCTATTCCTGCGTTGACAGGAACCTCTCCTGTCTCCTCCCGCGTCTGTCGGCTGTTGCTATGTGAAGGAAGCGCGCAGAGCAGGCTGAATGGCGCGCAAAGCCAACTAAATCGCGCGGCAAGCAATGAACTCGACATAAACACCTGGAAGGGACCCTCTGTGAACGACGAGTGAGGCAAGAATATTGTTCAGGCAACCCGCAGTGTTTACAGATATCTATCTCTTTCTATCTCATGTTGGCTAATGGGAAGCGCTCGCATTATTAGAAATATTTTCTCGTTTTTTGCTTTTATTCAAGAGTAAACGTGATTGGATATGAATGTTCATTTAGGAAAAAGGATAATGTTCCAATCAATTATTAAAAAAATATTATTGCTTTTTTTTTACTCAAAAATGAAATTCCATTTTCATTCTTAAAGGATTAAGATTAAAATGAATACAAAATTTAAATTATATATTTTCATTCGAATGTCACGATAAATTGTACAGGATGAGCGAAGCCCAATGTCTCAGCACTATCAGAAGAAAAAGAAAAACGATAGGAAAAGTTTGAAAAGAGGTCCATTTTGAGCATAATTTCCATAGGTTCCAATTTTTCAATTAGGTCACTGCCTACAAACATATCCCTATTAGTAATTGAAAAAATACAATTCTCAATACAATATCCTTCTCTAATGAAAGAGTTTGGGTTTCTTCATTGATGAACTTCGAAACGAAAGTCGTAGGCAAATCAAAGTCCATAATATATGAGAAACATCTTCCTTAGGACCCATGTTATGAACGTCCACATATGCATCTTGAAATCATATTACTAGCTAGGTTTTTATTTCAAAGAGGTCAAACATACTTTTTCCATCATTATTAATCATCTAGGTACCTATGAGTTTTCTTATTTTCCTGCAAGAATTAGCATTTTTTGGTGACAAATGACCTAGCATCAGTACCTGGTATGTCTGAATAAATAATCAGCTGACAGGAAATGCTCTCCACATGCAAAGCTTGCTGGTTTTAGGTAGAGTCCAATTCTCACTATGAACTACCTTAATCCATAATTCTAGAATGTCTGAATGGAAAACTGCAACAAATAATATTACTTAATATGTTCATGGAAAAGTCATGGAAGTATTTAACTTTGACAAATGATATAGGTATATAGTTTTTGAACATATGCATTGTACACCTAACTGATGATAATTTCAAGAACTATATTTTTCAAAAATCTGAACAATATTCAACTTACCCATGAAATGGCAATCTCCTTTTGTTATATTCCACATAACCGAAGACAATGAACTTATGTCTTCACTTTATTGCCTGTTTGGACGAGAGAAAAATATCTGAAACACTTCAATCATTAGATAAAAGAAAACGTAAACACCAATCCACCATTACACAACACGAGTAGGAAAGAGACAGGTTACCGTAAATCATGCTATCTTTGCTGCAGCTGCCCCTGACACACCTTGTGCTATTCGAGAGAACGGCCGTCTCCCTTCCAGGTGTTTATATTGAGTTCATTGGCGGCAAGTCGCCAACCGCCGACCTTGAGAACCGAATCCGAATACCACACGACGGCCAGCCCATGATTCAATTTTGCTAGGCTATAACTTCGCCCTTATTAACGTGACCACGAATAATTCGAAATAAATCGTGGCATTAACCCAAGCACGGATTTAATGTCTACCACCGGGCACCACCTATTACCGATGCCACAAAACATTGTCTCAGTGTCCAAGTGTACAATGTCTCATAGAATCTTTTAGTGTAATGAAGTGTTTTTGACCAGCTTCATTACTAGACTGGTTTTGATCAAAATCTAAGTACCTGAGCCTGATTCTAGTTGAATTTCACTTGTTCGAAAGCTCGAAACCTGAAAACCTGAGAGAGCTGAGTAATGCATTGATTCCTGACTTCCCACAGCTTTTCTTGATAGTAAACTCTAATGAACATCATTACAACCCTGAAGACTTCAATATTTTTCAACCCTTTGCTTATGATATGAAATTTGATTGAATTATTTATCAGTTGAAATGATGAATGTTTGACTGCTCATAACTTTGTTGTTATTGAATATTTTCCAGCCAAATTCATTCAGTAGCATAAGCAAAGGTAGTAGATCCTGTTCCTGTGCCCATTTGGGGTTGAATATTATTTTTTTCCGCGTTTTGTGTTGGAGGTGCACATGTGCTTTTCAAGGACAGATTTAGTGGCCATGGCTCATGGCTCATGGTGGGAGTTTTGACCAATGAGATTCCAGATTTACTTGTCCTTGTGCCAAGGCCAAAGCAGTGCATAAATACTGAAGACAGCCAAGGATTCGTCTCTCTCTACTCTTCTCCACAAGTCTGCACTGCCTGCTCGACCTGCTCTTCAAGCTCCTGTTTCTCTTGCTGATCTCTTAGTGCTTTCATAGTTCATTCAAAGCCAGTGTAAAGTATCAATGTATAGTGTTTTTTTGTTGCACATGTAAGTTTGTATCATAGTTTTCACCATTGCTATTCATCCTGTTCATAGATTCATTTCATTCCTGTTGTTTTGCATACCATACTCACCCGACCTGTGTAAAGAATCTAGAATAATCGGATTTTGTGATGGCATATTTCATATTTCTTTCTCTGTTGTCATTGTGTTTTCAGTTCCAAATGGTACAATAATTTATTTAGTGATTTTCAGTTTTTTTATTTGTCAAAATTGCAGAATATTATTATTGACTGACGACTGACACTGACAAGCTAGTTAACAATTCTTCTTCTTCTTTTCCTCGAGAAATCCTGTCCTGTGCATCCGGGTCTCTGTGCTTTGTGTCCCGTCAGGCGGTGATCTATGTTTCATTAACTATTGACATGAATGGAAAAATATAATTTATTTCTGACAGTGACATTATAAGCTTATATCGTCATAGTTACGATATCTATTATGAGGATCATAACTCCCTTGGGATGTTATAGATGCTATAATTCCCTCTAACTAAAATTAAATAAGAAATGCATAGCAACAACCACGCAGTAACGTAGCAATAAGGAATCTCCTATTCGCGGTAGTCAAGATCATCATCTGACGTTCTGATGACATTGAAACTATACGGAAAAACATGTCTAACTTCCAATCGGGAAGGTATCTAATGAATGAAATCAGTCAGAAATAAAATTATCTATGTATCACGGGAATTACTGAGCCTCAATAACCTCAGGCAATTGCTGTCCCTCGGGCCAGAGGCCCTCGGGACGCAAACTTTGCCATCGGTAATTAAGGCCCTCATAATTCCCTTAATACATAAATAACTATAATTAACCTCACTTTGATTCCGATATTGCAAAATTAGTATAATCGAAGGGGAAGGAAAGATAAATAGGAATTGTATCTGATGTTTGATTCGTTTGGAACTGTGTTTCCAATTCTCCAGGTAGAAATGATGAAATAGTTCAATAAATAATTTTCCAGACCTAACCTTAAAATACCAAAGACCTGAGAGATATGTTGCTTTGATTCCTGTGATTATACCGACTAAAAATAGCAACCAGTATTCCAGGCTAAACCCAGGGTTTGTAATAGAAGCCTACTCTCCCTTGGCTCCTTATTGATTCCAGGTCGATTCAATACCATTGACCCCTGGATTATGCTGTGGGTACCGAGGTAGGTATACCTCCTGCACCTTTCTCCACTGTTGCTACTTTGGGCCTGTGTACAAAAAAATATTTTGTGCAGAGCAGGTAGAGTAAACTACCTCAAAAACAATCTGGCGCTCGAGAATCTCCCCCCCCCCTGTCAAATACCAGAGTAGTCTCCTGTCCTGAACAGAGCGTCAAAGTAAGGGCCAGCAGAATAAAGACCATTTACATTAGGATACTTTTCAGTTCTCCACTACATCGACTACACTATTCTGCGAATACAACTTATTTATTGTTCTCTTCCACTGAGTTGGTCGCCGAATGCGCTAAATCTCCCTTTCTCGTGTAGGTAAACTGAGTTTGTTGCTCCAGGAGAGAATAAATAAAGTATATCCTTAGACACACGTACAGATACTCCTACAACATACAACGATTGTTGTACAAGAGATAATTTTTGCTAACGAGCAAGAGGAACACTAAGATCAAAACAAATTCAGTACATGGCTGCTCTTTGGCGTGCAGAACCCGACTGACTCACTAGCATCTGGAGGAAGAAGGACAAAGATAAACAAGGTAGTGGGAGAACAGCGGCAAAAATCACATGTTCTCATCACCTTTCGAGCATGATGATTCCACAAAAGTTCTCCGTCTCCTTGCAAAAATAATTTCGACGTATCTGTGGGTTTTTGTTTTATTTTGTAACAACAAAGATAACTTGAATGAATGTGAAGTTCTATATACCTCATCATATCTCCGAAAACGGGAAAAAATATAGAGAATAGTACATATATATACAATGTATGTTTGAAAAATGAAAACACAAAGATTTACTCAAATAGTTGCAAATCATACAGGGTGCCCGGTTCACCACTGTATATCTGGAAAGAGGCGGTGGATAATGTGATTTGAATATTCAAATATACAGGGTCATTCACCTATCAAATTCATGAGATGGTTGTAGAGAACAAAAAGAGACATCAATCTGATATTTAGGGTACAGCCATTGCGTGATGAGAACTATTTCTCTAAAATATTCACAAATAGCTTCACTTTCGGTCGAACCGAAAGTGACATCAACTTCGTTTTATCAATGGAACAACCTGTACATTATTGCATTTTAAGGTTCTCCCTAAAGAGCGGATTTCATAGATACATTACACTTGGGGTGTAGCGGACATGATTATAGATGAATAGGGTGTTCAACATATGATACCCTGATAATACCAACCATCGGCCCAGCATTTAAAACACACATCTCTCCGGCAGTTCATGTACTCTCCCGGCGTCGAGGTGTCCAGGCGGCTTCCAGCCGGTCCTAATACATATCACCGGCGATCAAATTATTGACTTAGAAGTACTACAGCGGCAACAAATTACATTACACCATTGATGGAAGCGCTGAGCCACCAAAGGATGAGTTTTTCGGGCACTTGTCAAGTATCCGACCGCAAACTACACACTATAAACGCGTTTTTACCGTCATTAATGAAGTACTGCTGAAGCATTCGTTTCGAGTGTAATATTTTAATGGTCGGCCGTCATTTCTCAAGTAGATCGTTATAATCCACTGACGTATAGACTAATCTATAGACCGCCATTTCCATAAGGAAAAAGTTGAGCTATACTCATTAGATCAAACTGCTGAAATTATCCTAGGACCATAGGCGTATCGAAAGAAAAAGGTAAGGAGAATGAAATATGCCGTATTCAGGTCTCATAGCTTCCATATAATCAGATTTGAGAACTTTATTTCGAAAAACGGCAAATTTGCATGTCCTGGATTTGTCTGGAAGCACCAGGAATCTATCTGGCGTAAAATGGTCTGAACATACTTAATTATCTTTCCTGAGTGGCTAAGGTGAAATGGTCACCTAATAGCCTCAAACCATTAGTTTCTATTATTCTTATATTAACTCTAGAAACATCTCATAGATGGCATGTTGCAGCGACGGAACGTTTGTGATATCGCATTGTTACCTATTTAAAGGCGACATCTCAGAGATGTCATGTCACAGATGTGTTGGCTGGGCAGATGATTGTAGCTAATTGAGATTTGAAATCGAAACAGGAGAGTCCTTGGAAATCTAGATTGACTAACTTCATCAGTTTCCATGGACGGACGCCACTGGAATATAAGTACCTATACTATTACACGAATCTTCCCTTATATTAGGGAAGAAAATCAATTAGAAATGCTATTGGAATAAGAAAGCGAGGCGTCGAGTATAGATCATTCATGATCGGCAGCCGAGCTGATTGTATTTATGAGGAGTGATTATAGGTTGCGTATGATTTACGAAGATCGAAAGCAGCCATCTTGCCTCCTTCCGTGATATACGACCCTGCGGCACGCCACCTGACAATAATACTAATCACTAATTCATCGCAGTGTTGCTAACACAATGAAAGAGGATATTTATTGTACTGGATGATACTGATTATATTCATTCGTTTGTTTATCAGAAATATGATTTCCTGTCAAAACCATGTTTTGAGTATATCTAGGGTGTCTGGAAAGGGCAGATAGAGTGAGTCAAAATAATGTTAGTACCTTACATAAAAAAATGACTATCGCACTTCGTTACGTAGTTGACCTCGAAAGTTTCTGCTAGTCAATACCATCGAACATCAACTTCAAGTTGATAGTGTTAACCATAGTATTTGAATCCAAAAAAATATACAGGGTGAGTCGGGAGGAAAGCACCAAACTCCAAGTGTGTATTGTACACGTAAAAATAATCTGAAAAATTCATATGTTCTGATACGATTTTCATTTGTTTTCATTTTGGATTTGTACAAAAATGTACAAACTTGATTATTCCATCTGTTTTGTTGTTCTGATCGACATGATGTGTACGCGTGTCAAAGTAAGTGTGTTTGACGCGTTTATTTTCGAGTTTGTACAATTAAAATCTTATAAAATGCCACATATCTATTCAAATTTGGAATGGAAACAAATGAAATTCGTGTAAGAACATACGGGTTTTTTGAAATTATACCTTTATAATACACACCTGGAGATTGGTGCATTCCTCCCGACTTACCCAGTATGTTATTGAATGAATTAAAGCGGTTGAGATGCATATTTTCAAGATGCGACTTCTTCCAGAATGGTACAAGTAAAAATTCGATATTTTCTCAATATATCTATATTTCTTTCCTACAAACATTTTTTCAAACAAATTATCACTGACAAGCTACTGGATTTTTCTTTTAGGCTCCCTGATAGAAAAATGTGTTAAAAGCAGTGACATTTTGAGGCAAATCATCTGATTTGTCCCACTTCAAATATATTGAAATAATACGAATATTCTTATTTCATAGAAACGAGGAGAGAAAATCCAAAAGAATATTCAATTCCCGTTTCGGAAGGATGGTAAAATGAGCTGCGTTAGGCTGTATCAATCAGTTGGATGGCAAATTTGAATTTGTCAGTTTTCCATCAAATGCAAAGGAACTTAGAACATGGAAAGTGAAGTGACCGAATGGGGAAAATTGGTTAAAACATTAGCAAAATATTCGAGGTAAAACTAATACGTAATCACATAAATCATTCTTTGTCATTGTGCCTATAATTATCCACCTCACAAGTTTTTGAATGCATTTTTGTAGAAACAGTTCTGATTAAAACGGAGGATTGAAAGAAGAGGCATATGCCCAACCATTTAAAAAATTATACCTACATTCAGTGAATATTTGTGTTTGTCAAAAACTGCAAGAATGATTCACAGCACGAATATATACAGCACACATGAAATATGTGCACATTAGTTCGAATACCTACATAACATTTTTCACCATTTCTCAATCATATAAGGCTTAGTCTGAAATCAAAATTCATTCATTGATCCCAGGCAGCACGAAGACAACAAATGTCGGAAATCTAGTGTTTATACTTAGAAATGAATGAGGATGGAACTATATCACTGTTTCACAAATACTTCAGAGTGAGAGGAGACGAGGATCTGTGCATACCCTGTTAAGATAACAAATAGGTACGTCAATTTACATCAACGGACCCTACCTATTAGGTATGCCAAGGGCGGTCCTAAGGTGAATTTCTAGGGGGGAAATGTAATAGCAAATTTAGTGATATCTTTGAACTAGGTACCTCTTGAGCATGTTGAGCAAATTCATTTTGCTATTTATTCAATTCTTATTGACTGAACCCGCTTCACAGTTTCTAATTTTTCATTGCATGTAATTGAATGCTGCAATATACTATATTTTGCAGTGAATCAGAATGTCCAACTTGCAATGTCTTTTTGTCAAAACATCTGTGTTCTGCTTCTCATTGAGTTATGTGTTGGCTATAGAAGAAACCATGAAAACAGTAACATTCAATTTGCATCTAATGATGCATAAATAATGCATGAAATGAGGAAATTCCATCAATTCCTCACTATAATTGCACCAGCAATACGAATCGCTGCGATAAAAAAAAGGCTGGACTCATATATATTTCCTGCAAGTAAGAATTTTTTTATTATTAACATATTTTGCCTATACCAACTCATATTCCACTCAAATTTCATATGTTCAATACGCCGATCAAAACAGGGCCCCTATCGATCGCCCTCTAGATACATTTTTCAATAAATCAGTTTCGTTAGAATGTATATGACTGTGGTCTAATGCACAGGTGCACAGCACAGGTATATTGTCAGACTGTCACCTAGCTGTCACTGTCTTCTTCTTCTTTTTCCATTTTTTCTTTTCCTTCTCATCAAGGTTGCAGGTTCAGTGGTTGATACGTGTACATTTTCGAATGAAAGAAAAATTAATAAAAAGATATATTATATTACTGTCTGTATTGTTAGCAACATCCGGCAACGTCGCAGATTCTGCAAGATCGGAAAGAACGAGCCGCTGTCAGTCACGAGATACTGGACGCATACGCATTCCAGTTTTGTCATCGATGCCTGAGTAAAACGCCCGCTCGTTAATATTATTGTTTGTTTTGATTAATTGCGTTGTACTTATTTTGGCACAATAATCACATTGTTCAAGTTAAAAGTTTCTTTTCTCTCTAACATCAGAAGTTGGGATACTTACTCATCGCATTTATACTATTTTTCATTGTATCTTTCGGGTTTTTGTAAAGTTACGAGTGCAAATAAGATGGAAACCACTTCCCAGGCAATTTTGGAGGAACTGAAGAAGGCTTTGCAATCACAAAGTTCACATTCCAGTACAGAGCAGGTAGATTTGCCGTATTTTCGGCCTGAGGTAAACGAGTCCAGGAAATGGGTGAGCGATGTTGAACTTATACGTAGTGAATTTGATTGGACAGACATTCAAACTTTAGTAAGAGTCGGTCGTTTCTTATTATACGGGGCGAAACATTGGTTCGAGAGGTGGGCTCCTGATACTCGGGATTGGAAAACTTTTTGTAAAGACTTTGTTGAGGCTTTTCCGCCGAAAAGAAATCTTGGACATTTATTAGAACTAGCTTGTACTTTCACTAGTTCTCGTGTGAATACTTACGAATCGTATGTGCATGAAAATACTGCAAAATTGAAATGTTTACGAGCAAACTGGTCCAAAACTGACTTAGTTGAATTAACTGTTTATGGAATTTCTGAACTTGATGTGCGAAATGCCGTTACCCAAATGAAGATGTACCGAGTTCTAGTAAATCTGTCAAAAAGTGCTTTCAATGTGGCAAAATCGGTCATATGAAGGCTAATTGTCGAAGTCCAAGACATTGTGTTAAAGTCCCGCGTACAGCCGTAACACAGCCGGCCGTAATGAAGGAACTTAATACAGACAGCTTCACCATCACTAGTGAGTCATCGAAAACCAGGCAATGTGCGTTTTGTTTCACTAAAGCAGCGATAGTAAAGCGCCGTAGTATTAATTTTTGCACCATGGAAAAAATTATTAGAGATAGTTCCATAGAAATTTGCATTGATGGACATCGTTTTAAGGCTTTGATTGACACTGGTGCAGATTTATCGCTAATTTCTGACAAATTTTCTCATCTTTTCGAGAAAAAAATGAAGCCGTGTGATTTGTCACTGAAAGGTATCACCTCATCAATAATTCATGCTGAAAAAATGTTTGTTGCTGAAACGTTGATCAACAACGCGAAAACAACTTATGTTGTCGTGCCAGACGAATACCTTGATTATAATGTTTTTGTTGGACGTAACTTGTATGAAGACCCGACCTTGATGACTATTACTGACCAACAGGGATCACGAGTGCTCCGTCGGCAACTGCCAAGGATTGATTATGTCACTGAGATTGATGGGATTTATTCAGAAAGTAAAGTAAAGTAGTGTTACGTAACTACTGTGATATGTTTACTGTCGGTAATAAAGTTGGGACTGTTAATAACGTGACCTTGAAAATCCGTCTTGAAAAAGATATGATTGTAAATAGATCTCCATACCGTTTAGCTCAAACTGAACAAGCAATTGTCAACGATTGATTTATTACTGAATAAAATCATTAGGCCTAGTCCCCATTTGCAAGTCCAATTCTATTAGTAAAAAAGAAAGAAGGCTCTTTGCGAATGTGTGTCGACTATAGGGAGCTAAACCGAAACACAATTACAGACCGTTACCCTCTACCTTTGATCGATATATGATCAGCTTGATAGACTGGGTAAAGGGTGTTATTTCACTTCTTTAGATATGGCTTCGGGGTTCCATCAAATCTCGATTGATGAAGAGTCCATCTATAAAACCGCATTCGTAGTACCGAATGGACATTATGAATACATGAAGATGCCGTATGGGTTAGCAAATGCTCCGGCGGTGTTTCAGAGGTCCGTACACTTAGCTCTAGGTCCTCTCAAGGACAACATTGCCCTTGTTTACATGGACGACATATTGATTCCAAGTGAGTCCTGAAGAAGGTATGGCTTTTTTACAGCGAGTTCTCGATGCTCTGAGATCGGCAGGCTTCTCATTGAACATTCGTAAATGCAGTTTTCTTCAATCTTCCATCAATTATCTTGGAAGGGAAATATCAGCTGAAGGAATCAGACCTGGTTCTGGAAAGGTCCAAGCTCTGTTGGATTCGCCAATACCAGGGAACGTTAAGCAAGTACGACAATTCATGGGCCTCGCTGGTTACTTCAGGAAGCTTATACCAGATTTCGCTCATCGTACGGCATGTATAACCAAACTTACGAAGAATAATGTCCCATTTGAGTGGGGCGAAGAACAGAAAAATGCCAGATCATATGTGATTACACATTTGACTTCTAGACCACTTTTAGTAGTCTATGACCCCAGTAAACCCACTGAGTTACACACGGATGCCAGTAGCTTAGGATACGGCGCTGTTCTAATCCAGAAACATGATGAAAAACCAAAAGTAGTCGCATATTTCAGCAAACGAACTACTGACTGTGAATCAAGATTGCATTCCTATGAGCTTGAAACTTGAGCGGTGGTAGAAGCCTTGAAACATTTTAGAACGTATCTGCTTGGGATTAAGTTCGTTTTGGTCACAGATTGCAATGCAATAAAAGCTACAGCCACAAAGAAAGATTTACTTCCTCGTGTTGCCAGGTAGTGGGTATACATGCAGGACTTCGATTTTGAAATCGTTCACAGAAAAGGCAAGAATTTACCACATGTTGATTACCTTAGTCGGAATCCACCTACAGTTATTCGCCGTGTTACCCATAACAACTGGGCTTACATAGAACAAAAAGGAAGTCAGGAAATCCAACATCTGATGGAACTACTCCGAGATGGAAAGCTCGACTCCAATCAGTACGTTGAGAAGGATGGACTGCTTTATCATAAACGGGTTAATCCTGATAAAACCGTTAATCTGCAGTATTTTGTTCCCCGTCAGAGTCGTTTGGGTATCCTACGAATTTTTCACGATGAACAATGTCATATTGGGACCGAAGAAACTTATGAGTCCATCGCAGTACACTTCTGGTTCCCTAGAATGCGAAATTTCATCAAAAATTACGTCAAACACTGGGCCCCTACAAGGTTACATTGTCCCTGTGGAAACACCTAAAGAACCTTTCCATACCTTGCATGCTGATTGTCTAGGGCCACTTCCGGTTTCCTCAGACGGTTTTAAACATATTCTGGTAGTTGTAGATGCCTTCACAAAGTATTGCATCCTGATGCTCATGAAGACAGTCACAACGTCCGAGTCACGAGACAAATTTCAGACCATCATATCACTTTTTGGTACCCCAAAAAGACTTATAACTGATGCTGCCACATCTTTCAAAAATACAACGTTCCCTAAATATTTGGGTCAGTGGCATATCGAATACCACTACGTGACTTCTGATGTACATCGTGGGAATGGTCAAATCGAAAGATATATGAGAACCATCAGAAATTTGTTGAGAATCGAAACCCAAATCAGGTCAGAATGGTCGAGTCATTTGTGGAAGATTCAGTTGGTGTTGAATACGACCCTCCAGAAAAGTACAAATGCCACCCCCTTGCAACTGTTGCTTGGTATTCAGAGTAATACTCCACTGATTCAAGCGCTACTCAAGGATATATCTCCTGACTTAACTCCAATACGTAATCGTGAGTTGGATAGGCAACGCGTAGCTGAAAAATTGTCTGTGCAAACCAGGTCAGCGACAAATCAAAAGAGGAGAGATAGTGTCACTTTTTCGCAGGGTGATTTTGTTTTGATGCATAGAGATTCAGAGATGCATATAAGTAAATCTGATTATGAATTTCTTGGGCCATATGAGGTGATCAAGTGTTTAGGTAATGATCGTTACGAAATTCAAAAGGTCGGCACTAAAATTGTAACGAAAGCAGCAAAAGAGCAGCTGAGGCCTTGGCCTTCGCAGTGGGCTCTATCCTGCAATATGGAAGAAATTTTGGAATTCCTGGAAACAGATGCACCTGTCGAGGATAGTTCAGAAAGTGAGTATCTGTGATTATTGACTTGAAGATCGGTCTCTGTCCCGTTAGTGGTAGAGCCGGAGTGATGGCTGCGGTCTCACTAGTGTGATACTTTATTATGACTATGACTTTATGATCGGTCTCTGTCCCGTTAGTGGTAGAGCTGGAGTGATGGCTGCGGTCTCACTAGTGTAATACTTTATTATTAGTATGACTTAATGATTGGTCTCTGTCCCGTTAATGGTAGAGCCGGAGTGATGGCTGCGGTCTCACTAGTGTGGTAATTTTATTACTGATATATTTGAGGTAATAGGTCTCTTTCCCGTTAGTGGTAGAGCCAAAGTGATGGCTGAGGTCTCACTTGAAAAAAAAATTAAATGAAAAAAAAAAAAACAAATGGAAACAGATTACTTGGGGTGTATTTTGTTGCAGTTGAGCTTGACGCAGTTCCTGATGCTGAATAGGATAAGTTTTTGGAAATCTTCGAGAGCGAAGATTTCGTCAGGATGGGCGTGTTAGCAACATCCGGCAACGTCGCAGATTCTGCAAGATCGGGAAGAACGAGCCGCTGTCAGTCACGAGATACTGGACGCATACGCATTCCAGTTTTGTCATCGATGCCTGAGTAAAACGCCCGCTCGTTAATTTTATTGTTTGTTTTGATTAATTGCGTTGTACTTATTTTGGCACAATAATCACATTGTTCAAGTTAAAAGTTTCTTTTCTCTCTAACAGTATATAACGCGTGGATTTCAGATCATCAATGCATGTCATTCACTCCGAATGTCGCTGACCTCTGATAACTCACAAATAACTCACAAAATCACTCACAGTTCCTGAAATAACTCACAAATTGGCAACCCTGGCTATCAATCCAAAATAACTGACCTACATTCTGTGTCTCTTTCTCATTACCTATACTGATCTTGCCGGAGACAAGTGATTTCAATAGGAATGATTGTGCATGGCGAATATGTTCTTAACTCATTTTGAATTCTACTGTTATTTTTGTGTCCTCGCAATATTTGATATTTTTAGTAACTGCGAGGGTTCTCCTTCAAGGAGTTTTCTCAAAGTATAAGAGTTTATGTTAGTGTGTTAAGGAATGCACCTGATGTTACTTCTGAAGAAAGGAGGGTTTGATTCATAAGCCTCTTCAATGATCTAGTTGATTGGCAAAAAGGCAATGCCACAAGAAAAAGACGCTACATACTGAAGAAGACAGTTTATAGAAACTCAACCTTGTTTAAGAGACAAGACCCGAAAAGTAATCTTCGTTTCATCAAGGAAATAAGCCATATGTCACCAGAAACGAATATCATCCTTGTAAAACCCGGTAAGGAAGTTTTCCTTCATCCCAACAACTGGGTGTCAGAACACTTTGTCGGTTGACGGTATACATCATACTACTTATAGCTTCATGTTGGTCCATCGTAGGTGTGGCATTGTGATAGGATGTCGATCACAGTCTCACCCTGAAGGTATCTTTTCGCCACTGGTCTCCTTAGTTTGGAGTCATTTGGGACTCACCAACGTGATATACCCGGATAGATTTACGAACCGCACTAGCCAGCCTTCATCAAACCAACGAGACGACACTGAGATTTGCAAGAATATATAACAATGCATACGTTATGCTGCAAGATAAATTTTTTTTCATGTTCTGGTTTCCACGAAAAGGGATATCCTGTAATGTTCAGAGAACATCGTGAAAATCAAGGAAAATAAGGTTGAAATTGGTGTTCTTCGTGAATTTCTGGAGCATAAATGCCTCGAGGAACACTTCCCTTGGCAATGTGTTCCATAGCCTCGCTGTTCGTTGGATGAACGAGTCTTTAGGAAGAGATGTTCTGCAGGTCTCCGAAGTGACCACGCATCATATCATCATTGGCTTCTGGTCATGGAGACGTAGCATACGACATTGCCTCATCCTCCAACTTACGAGAAAAACAGGTTTCGCACCACTACAACTCGATGGTATTCATACGAGAAAAAGAGATTTTGCACCACCACAACTCGATAGTATAGTCATACGAGAAAACAGATTTTGCACCACCACAAATACTTGATAGTGTTCATACTATGAACAAGTTTCTGCACCAACACAACTCGATAGTCTCCATACTATAAAAACAGGTTTTGCACCACTACCACTCGACAGTATTCCTACGTCAAAAAATGCACCACTATCACTCCAAAGTATCAAAGAGAGGATAACATCAGGCTTGTGCCACGATGAAAAACAGATTTTGTATCAATAAAAAGAAGCCTCGGCCAACTATAAGTCTAGTGTGGGGTCAAATGGGGAGTACGCATTTGATAGTCAAGGATAGATTCACAAATCGCATCAGCAAACCCCCCTCTGCTATGTCACTGTGACCGAAGAGCCTGTTTGATATTGCATAATGATACGACAGGGTTCAAGTGGAACTGAAAGAATGTGAGCGGAAGAAAGATTTTGGAACTGATGAGGTATTTCGGTATTCTATGGACTAGTACGTAGATATATACACACTTGTATAAGGGAACCCCATGCTGAGGACCCCTGATCTATAATCACTACCTACAGTTCATACGAAAACGGACTACAATCGCTTGTCTCCCGTACGAGGAAAATATGATTTTTAACCCTGCTGTAGACGCGTCAATAATGTTTACAGCAGAGAACGGGAACGCGTTGGATCTGATATACCAAAGAGGAGAAAAATCAAATTTTCCGATTGAAACTTTAATGCTGATAACGTGTTACATAAATAATATTGACAAATAGAAATGAAATGAATGGAAAATGATGTCCTATTTTTAAAAAAAAAATCGAATAAAAATTATATCATATCATATGATTTTCTTCTTCTCTTGAACGGTAGCGGTGATGAATTCAACAGGATCTGCAATGATTATAACATAGCAAATACTAGAATATAAAAATTGATTGAATTCACTCACTTTGCTTTGGGCGTGCTACAAAAGTTGAAAGAACTAGATACTGAATTTGTCAACATCTGAGTTAAAATCAGCTGATTTCAATCTATTGTTTATTACTTTGTCACGTTTGTATCTTCAACAACACGAGTATTTCCTGGATTTTTCATTTGACAGATGGGTAGATATAGGTAAGTACTGAAAAAAATGAGGTGCATCTACAGGGTGTATCTAAATAACAGAGAAACATTTCAAGTGGTGATTTGGTGATGAAAACTGAGGTGGGCGTTTGGTATGCATTTTTTTGAAAAATCTCTTCACGGAATAGTGACACCCTTCTCAAAATTAAAACAATGGTTTTTATTTTCATTTCCTCTGTATATGACTAAAGGAGTAAAGTCACAGAACTTGTTGATATTATTCATCAATTAAACTACCCATTTTGGAATGTTTTCAACCCTGAAGTATGCTTAGAAGGGCTTGAAATATTCAACGCCTAAGATATTTTTTTTACAACATTTTTTTATAAACTTTTTAAAAAAAACACATGGCGAATGCTTATCCAGAGATCAACAATAAGTTAGTCAATGGATTGGGCTTTTCAGCTGTTGTTTTTAAAAGTTGTATAATAAATATATTTCAACCCCTTCTAAGCATACTTCAGGGTGTAAAACATTTCAAAATGTGTAGTTTTATTGATACATGATATTTACCAAGTTTCGTGTCTTCAACTAGATATACAGGGAAGTTGAAAAATAAAAACCATGTTTATTTTTAATTTTCGGATGTGTGTGACTTATCCGGGGGTGGGAGGGTTATCAAAAAATTCTATACCAAATACCTTCATTCTCATCACAGAATCACCCCTTTCATTTTTTTGATGTTATATAGATACAATCTGTATATGAATTCATTAATGTATAATCTTATAGGTATACCTCATACTGGTTTTGAGTGCTATTGAGTCTCCTTGTGATCCTCTTCAGTTCAATGGCGGCCAAAAGAGAAGTGCATCCTAAGTTAATGTTCCATTTTTGAATTGTAACTAACTTCAAACGTCTGAAACTTTTAATATTGATGTCAACACTCTTCACAGTAATCGATCAGGTCCTTCACTAGGTGCTGTGGAATGTGGAACAAAAGGCGATGACCGACAGACTCGTGTCGTGTCCATTCGGCATAGCTCGACATTCCGACAATCTGCTTTTGAAATATTCCTGGAATTTTCGAAAAGCATATCTAATGGATATTCGATAAACATATTCAGGGAATATTCTTTGGAGATATCTATTGGAAAATTGGATGTAGTAGGCATATTCCAGGAATATGAGGTACCGTCTGGGTAAACCTGTTGTAAAATTAGATTTGTAATTTGTAATATTATGTCTCTTCAAAAAGGGGGAGAGATGTTGGATATGTACTGGATTCTCGGAATTATCTGGAGGGAGACATGCACAATCACGGGATAAAACATCCCTCTGGCCACATCTGGAACAAAATATTTTTGGTTGGTGTCTGCAGGCACTTCTCATGTGACCTTGCAGTCCACATCTCCAACAAACAGTCTCACTGTTTTGAAGTCCTATATTTTGTTTTCTCTTCTGGGTATATGTCCTGGAACTAGGTTCTTTATACCTAATCGGTTCCGGACAGGAAGACACAGGTGAGAGTGGTGGCAGGTAGTGATAACCCTGGTAGGTTTGGTATATCTCTTTTCTCAGGCTTTCATATTCCAGAATTCTAGTGATTAGTGATGGTATATATCCTGGAAATCAGTCTTTCTGATGTACAGGCGGTAGTCTGGCAGTAAATTCTGGTATAGCCAAGTCAATTCTTGTGGTTTATCGAGAGTGCCTTGTCTTCGGATTAGTGTCTGCATGTCTATCACATAATCTCTAGCTGGTTCCTCAACTTTCTGTTTCCTCTGGATGATATCAATCTGGAGCTGTTCGTGATATCGAAATGGGAAGTATGCTACCTGGAAACGCTCTTTGAAAGCTGGCCAGGAATTCCAGTTGACTTTATTACAGCGATACCATAACAGAGCTCTTCCTTGTAATACCTCAGGCAACATTTCCAGGAGCTGGTCTGGTTCTATTCTCTTCACATTTCCAAGCTCTTCCAGGTCTTCCAGGAAATCTACAGGGTCTGACGTCCCATCAAATTGCACATTACAGTGGTAGGGTTCCCATCCACATGGGTAACCCAGGACAGGAGTTTCAGGACTATCAGGAGGTGTTGCAGGACTATCTGGATGTGCTTCTGGACTACCTGGAGTTGTTTCAGGACTATCTGGAGGATCATGGTGTTCAGGAATATCGGAGAGATCTGGAGGCGGTTTCCCCACAAGAATCTCAGGACTGAGGGCTAATATTTCAGGTACCTCCATCTTCAGGAACCAAATCAATCGGTTTTGTAACTTTTCCACAGGACCTCCGGTTTTTAGACCATACACTCTTAGTTCTCTGATTAATTCGGATTTGTTTAGGTTATATACCCAACTCACTCTTGGTTTCAAACCTGATATGTGCTC
The DNA here is from genome assembly GCA_918026855.4 of Phaedon cochleariae. Taxonomy (NCBI): domain Eukaryota; kingdom Metazoa; phylum Arthropoda; class Insecta; order Coleoptera; family Chrysomelidae; genus Phaedon; species Phaedon cochleariae. The sequence continues at coordinate 27,520,497 of OU896715.1, read as the reverse complement.
TCGGTAGCTTTCTGGACCTGGATTCCTGGATTTTTGGAGGTTCTCACAGCCTTTACATTTGTCATCAACTATATCAGGGCCTAACATTTTATTTCACTGGTTAAATGAGCTGGAATATCAGGATGATTATCAGGATGAAATGTATTCGGAAATTAACGGATTTGGCTCTCTTGCTGTCTCAAAATTCAGTGACTCTCATAACAAAATGAAAAACAAAAAAATCTGGACTCAATAAACATTTCCTGGATTTCTGGACTTTGATTTTAAATCCATTTATAGCTCAACTTAACTGGAACTAGATTCAACTCTCAAGACACAAATTATACAGGTACTTTCAGGAAAAATGTTGTGATTCTGATTCCAAACAATTGAATACTAGTACAGGAAAAAAAACTGTTCTAGACTGGTATGAAGCAACTTTTCTGTGGAACAGGACTGGACTATTTTCTGATTCAATAACCAAGAAGTCCCTGCTCTAGGGCGTCATTTGTAAGGGTCTTCATACTAGGGCCCCTACTTTGACGCTCTGTTCAGGACAGGAGACTACTCTGGTATTTGACAGGGGGGATTCTCGAGCGCCAGATTGTTTTTGAGGTAGTTTACTCTACCTGCTCTGCACAAAATATGTTTGGTACAGAGGCACAAAGAAGCAACAGTGGAGAAAGGTACAGGAGGTATACCTACCTCGGTACCCACAGTATAATCCAGGGGTCAATGTTATTGAATCGACCTGGAATCAATAAGGAGCCAAGGGAGTGTAGGCTTCAATTACAAACCCTGGGTTCAGCCTGGAATACTGGTTGCTACTTTTAGTCGGTATAATTACAGGAATCAAAACAAATATCTTCCGGGACTCTCTGGTATTTTGAGGTTAGGTCGGGAAAATTATTTATTTAAACTATTACATCATTTCTACCTGGAGAATCGGAAACACAGTTCCAAACGAATTAAACAGATTCAATTTCTATTCATCTTTCCTTTTTCTTCGATTTTCAAATTTTCTAATATCGGAATTTTAGTGGGGTTAATTAAATTTTTCCATTCATGTCAAAATTTCATGAACCACAGAACACTGCCTAACGGGACTCAAAACACAGAGACACCGGTGCACACGACTGGATTTCTCAAGGAAAATAAGAAGAAGAAGAATTGACCACTGGCTTGTCAGTGTCAGCTGTCGCCGTCAGGCGTCAGTCAATAATAATAATCAGCAATTTGACAAATGAAAATATTGAAAATTGCTAAATAAATTATTGAACTATTTGGAACTAAAAACAATGACAACAGAGAAAGGAATATGAAATATGCAATCACAAAATCCGTTTATTCGCAAATACCAAGTTCTGGATTCTTTACACAGGTCGGGTGAGTATCGGTATGCAAAACAACAAGAATGAAATGAATCTATGAACAGGATGAATAACAATATGGTGAAAAATATACTTACTTACATGTGTAACACGAAATCACTATACAATAATACTTTACACTGGTTTTGAATGAACTATGAGAGCACTAAGAGATCAGCAAGAGAATCAGGAGCTTAAAGAGCAGGTCGAGCAGGTAGTGCAGACTTGTGGAGAAGAGTAGAGAGCGAGCCCAGAATCCTTGGCTGTCTTCAGTATTTATGCACAACTTTGGCCTTGACACAAGGACAAGTAAATCTGGAATCTCATTGGCCAAAACTCCCACTTGTCATGGCTCATGACCATGATGACCACTAAATCTGTCCTTGAAAAGCATATGTGCACCTCCAACACAAAACGCGGAAAAAATAAATGCCCAAACGGGCACAGGAACAGGATCTACTACCTTTGCTTATGCTACTGAATGAATTTGGCTGGAAGATATTCCATAACAACAAAGTTATGAACAGTCAAACATCGAGCATTTCAACAGATAGGTAATTCAATCAAATTTCATATGATAAGCAAAGGGTTGAAAAATATCGAAGTCTTTAGGGTTGTAATTATGTTCATCAGAGTTTACTATCAGGAAAAGCTGTGGGAAGTCAGGAATCAATGCATTACTCAGCTCTCTCAGGTTTTCAGGTTTCGAGCTTTCGGACAGGTGAAATTCAACTAGAATCAGGCTCATGTACTTAGATTTTGATCAAAACCAGCCTAGTAATGAAGCTGGTCAAAAAAACTTCATTCCACAATTTCATGTGACTTCATAGGTACAAGTGTTTAACAATGAGGAATGTGGTTCTAACCAAAATAACATCATTCGATTCTTGGTCACTTATTGACGATCACAGCCAAATTAACATAAAAAGAACAGCCACCAGGCTGTCAGGTTACACAGAGCGCGTCAAAAATCGGCACCAACTTTCTAATTCAGAATAGGAACTTTCACCTACTTTTTTCACACTCTTCGATTGGCCTTTTATATGTGAGCTCAGATCGACGACCTAATTTATGTGAACTCATATCTATTACAGTTTTCGAGACATTTCATTTTTGCTGAAAATAATTACCGCCATATAGTAGTTTACGAAAACATTTGTATATCTCGCCTAGGTTCAAAATCAGACCACCAAATTCCTTCTTATATAGTTGTGTAGTTCCATCGATAGTCACATTTTTATACCATATGGGCGCAGGAAATTTTCGAAAGTCACATTGGGAAATTGCCCAGAACCCAGCTTTCCCAAGTCAAGTGCAGGCAGGTATGGAACTTTTTATTACCATTGCCAATTCAATATAAATTACTGAATATTCGAATTCTGAATTCTGAAGCTGAGTTCAAATACTCAGTTCTGCCTCAGGGCATTGAGAAGTTAAAGTAAAGTTGAAGGGTGAAAGAGTAAGGTTTTTTACTCGTTGTAAAATGATTATGTCATCAGATTTTCTTTAAAAGTAAAATTGGCTGCAAAAATTCATCAGAACGTATTCCATCAGAACCTTGTTGTATCTCAATATATTCGATCAAAATGCTATCCCCAAGGAGTCGTTAATCTATGATCAGAATGTAAAATATTATAATGTAGGTAATTCATCATGTAGTCAAATGAAGTAACTTATATCATCAGAATGGTATTTCAAGGGAATCGTATTCTGACAAAACCTTATCCCAACAACAACGACGTATTTTATAAGAAATACAACAGAATCGATTTTCTCCATTTCAGTAATTTGTCAGTATCGTATTCTGTTGGAATGATAATATATATATCGGATTCCCAGGATAGAGAAGTATTTGAGATACATTGTAATCAAACCACCGATGTTGAACAGAGTCAAAAGTAATGTCATATAATATCAGATATGTTCTTTTTCTATCTTCTAGCCTAAACACCATAAATCAAATGGATACGAGTAGTCCTCCCACCGATGACATTCTGTCAGAATGATGGAATCATGAATTATTGGGCGGAAATCTGATGCCAGTAAATCAAAATCCATTGCAGTTTAAGAAAAATTTTATTGTTCGATCTCATAGTTCAAAAATGCCCTTGAAACAGACTGTCACTGTCTTCGCTCTGGAACGGAATTAGCGTCCCCGATTCCTCTTCAACGTCGTACCGCCCCACTAGACTCCAAGAGTCCTGGAGATTGTCTACGTTGACAGTGGCTCCACCACGGTCGTCCTTGGGAATGGCATAGTCCTTGGAAATAGCGAAGTCCTTGGATATGGGGAACTCAGGCAGCATTTGATCAAGGTGGGAGGCCTGGGGGGCAACGTGGGATAATGGGGGGGAAATCCGGCACGCTATGGCGTCAGAGGCGTCTCGTAGGTTCGGGTCGGTGTCATCCGATTGGTCGTCGATGCTGTGGAAAATCGAAGTATGTATCGGGTGAAACGGTATTAAGTACAAACCCCGATAACTCTTTCATATTTATTTGATAGTAGAGAATGAAATAAAAAACAGCTTCGCAGGGCTATTCTACTTCTTGAATCGAAGGATACGTTTTCACTAATTAAGGAAATAGAGTATGCCTGAAAAAGTTGTCAACAGATAGAAAACATTTTCATTACCAATTTTAAAAAATATAGTAATTCTTCCTAAAAGTTCTGCACGACCTGCAACCGTGAATAGAAATATCAGATATACATTTCTTTCAGTCGTATACGAGGTATGTAACAAATATATAAAGTTTCCCTATTTTTTGATTATAAAAAAACAAGTGGGGTTGTGTTTTTTTCCTACTGTCAAGAAGGCAAGGGCTACGAGAGGATCGCACTTGATTATGTGTCATCAGAAACATTGTGATCCAGATAAGGTTGGACAGCATGGGGATTCTGGAAATGGTAGAAAATACGAATTCGGATGAATAGAAAAATAGTTGGGTATTTAGAGGACCATTCCAACGTCTATCCTCGACAGGTATTTTCAGTAGTAATATCCCTAGGAAATTGATAATAGACGAGATAATTTTATGACAATCGAAAGTTTGTTCCTTGGTAACAGCTCGAAGCCGAAGGGGGCTGTTACCAAGCGACTAGCTTAAGAATTGTTTTGAGATTATGAGGCATTTTTCAATGTTGTAATTGGTGGTAAATGATGGTATTTCCTCTTCGAACTTTCGAAAAAACATCGATGATGGCAAAACACATTCAAACGACCTTGAATAATACAGGGTTGAATTCAGACTGGGAATAATATTTCAGAATCTGTGAACACATAGGCAGGACCGTATTTGGACAAAAAAGTTGATGGTTCTACGAATACGAAACGTCTGGTAGAGAAAACGATATCACCACGTCAAATCTCATCAAAAGTTTTGATGAGGATGTATTTTCAGTCTCTCTGTATCTCTAATAATAACGTAAAAAATATCAAATTGACTTCTTTCTATATGACTGACAAACTTGAAACAATTTTCAAAGTTTTCGAAGGCCATTGGTTTGAATTCGCAACTTTTTTCTGATTCGTATCACCTCCCGTTTCCGTGATCTCCGTGCTGTTCAACCTCATTTTGGTCACACTGTATATGTATGAGTGTGTGCGACTTTATCTCACAACATCCTCCTGATTTGGAATCCGTTGACTTATTTTCAACTAGCTTCAAAAATGTGGAGAAATCTGAAATATTAAAATTTTCAAGACTGTTTGATGAATGGAATAAAAATTGTAAAATCTACTATTAGACAAGTTTTTTCCAAAAATATGATTATAGCCTTTTAGTAGCTGAGATATCCCTACACAAAATGTGAACGCTATATACCTCATATAGGGTGTTCGTTATCCAATGCCAAAATTCAATATTTATGCTTTTGATATACCTAGCTGGTAATTAGTCATTCGTTAGAGGCACACATCAAATACTCAGATAGAAAATTTTATCATTGTAGCTTCTAACGGAAGATGCCACTAGTTTAAAGAAACTAAATTTGAGGTTCATCATTTGCATAAATCAAGGAATAGTTATTTACCTAACAAGTGAAGTACTACTTCGTCGTCAAGTGGCGGACAAGACGTTTTCCGCAAGAGTTAGGTACAAAGTTTTTCCTACGAGTGTTTTTGTTCATATTATTCATAAAAAAAAATTTTCTATGAACAATATTTTATAATGATAATACAAAATGACACATAAGACAAAATAGTTACATGGATCATTTACTTAGTCCTGAATATCCTTATTCTCAACAATACAAAAATCGTGCGAAAGAGTAACTTTCCAGCACTAGTGCGGTAAAGTAACTTTTCCGCACGATATTTTCATGCCCTGAAGGATAATGAAATAGATTTTTTTTTATCGATATCATAAGAAACTTATTTGAAAAACATTCAAATTACAATAACTAAAACATGAACGATGGTGAATATTGAAATTGAAAGTAATTTGTGTGTGTTGCATGCTGAAATATAGCAGATGCCACAACATCCTGAAGAACGTCGTTTCTTATTCGAGTTTGAATGGCTAGTGTTTGAATCAATTATTTCCGGGAAGAGATCTTGAAAGTATCCTGAGTTTTTCATTTTCAATTGGAATCACGTACACGCAATTTTTTTTTTCATTGCTTGGAGCTCACGAAAGGGAATCCCTATAATAATCGTGCGTTCCTAGGGAGGATAGGGATAGGAGGTAGGTATTGGAATTTTTTTTTAACTTCTGGAGATTATATGTTGTTGGGAATACTTTCCCAGGCAATGAATTCCAGAGCCTAGCCGTTCTATGGATGGAGGAGTTTTGATAAAGTGCTGTTCGACATCTTTCGAGGTTGACAACGAAAGGATGTGATGACTGGGCTCGTCTAGTTTGTCTGACTGGTATTGCTAGTGAAGGAATGATAGCAGAGATTTCCGAATAACATTGCTATGGATACGTTCTGGTGCCAACAGTTATCACCATGCTCCTGGTATTTCCTTCGAAATCGTGCGGAAAAGTAAAAATAATGCGGAAAAGTGGAATTGTACAGAAAAGTACAACTTTCGAAAAGAAAAATCATGCGGAAAAGTTACTTTTCCGCACGCTCGTAAAAAAACCGTTTAACACTCACTTTACCAAACAGTTCCATTGAAAATCATAAATACTGACACAGAGCTATCAATTGACCACAAGAATAATGACAGGAGAACACTCTCCAAAGACTGAAAATAAAAACGAGATATAGATACTGATGCTTGCTTGATGTGATCAAAATAAACCGATTTTGGGAAAATGTCAATGAGATGACTTCATGAACATTCGTATGGTATATATAATTTGTAATATTATGTCTCTTCAAAAAGGGGGAGAGATGTTGGATATGTACTGGATTCTCGGAATTATCTGGAGGGAGACATGCACAATCACGGGATAAAACATCCCTCTGGCCACATCTGGAACAAAATATTTTTGGTTGGTGTCTGCAGGCACCCCAGATAGCACAAGACGTCTTTAAGATGTCTGAATTATATCCTATCTTAGTCTGTACGTCTTACTCCCTGAATTAGACGTCTACAAGATGTCATCATTCAGACGTTTTAAAGATATCTGATTCTCACGTCCTGAATACGTCTTAAGGACATCGTAATAATAGAAATGAGCAATAATAAGTATTAATCATAATGACTTTCAGTGTGTCATATCTGAACGTTCTCCACTCTCAGAATTCCTGAATTCCACACTCATATAGTTATGGTTCTATTCTCATAATATGCGTTGAACTTTTAATACAAAATATAGGTATGATCATATTGATTCAGGCTAATAGAATATTTTCAATTTCATAATTTTTATAACTTCACCGTAATACATAGAGGTTATAGATTGTTCAGAGTAAGTTATTTAATAAATCGGGTGGGATGATTTGAAAATACCGCCATGTCAAGCGAATGAGAGATCGTTGCGCCAGAGCCAGAACGGCGAATGCCAGTACTATTTGATTGTTTACATTTTACATTGTTTGGTTTTGGTGATGGTGTTTATTGAGAGGTGTGTTTATGTTAATTTCGTTTTGAGTTCTCAATCAATCTCAGCTTTGATATTTGTGTATTTTTTGAATCCGTGTTTTCCAGTGGTTCATTGTGTTTTGATAGAGGACAATAATATCTCTGATGTTTAACAGTATAGAACACCTACCTACCTCTAGTTGGAATGTTGAACCTAAAACCTATACCAACATAATGATAAGCTGTAAGTTTTTATCATTATTGAACAAGAATTCTTATGATTTGGCAATTTAGCCTGTGCATTTCAATCTGTCTACACTTTTTCAGTGATTCAGTGTCTCCAAAATGAAGCTGAGCTCATAAATGCGGGTCACCTGGTTTTGGCTGGTCAAATGGATGCAAATGATTGCATTGAAGTATAATAAGTATTATGCCTTATTATGTTTACAGTCCACTGTGTGTGTGTCAGGTAAGAAGAACTCTCCCTAATAATGATATTGGTAAACTCCTGAAACTCAACTCTATATCATTGTTTTCAGGAAGAATGTGGGATCTTCCAGAGATATGAATATGCTTGGTTGACACAAAAAGCAATCAACAGAGGGACTAATACAATCAGCATTCCTGTAGATGAGATGCCCTGTTTTATGAAAAAAAAATGAATTAAAAGAGACCAGTTATATGAAACATAATGAATATTCTCAATTTTCCTATCACAAACAGGGTGGACGAGCAACTTCTTTTCCTTGGTAGTTGTACTTTTCAAATAAATGTCACAAAGATCAACTATTTTTTTGTGTTGTATGTTTGCTTGAAAAACATAGGAATGAAAACAGTTATTGAATAATACTTTTAAAATCCAAATACTTCAAATTCCACTTTAATTAATCCCCAGGGGAACCCTGAAATCCATTCAGAAATGAGGTCTTTCTCATGTCTTTTCTATGCCTTTATAAGACTCAGAAGAGACATTATAAAGATATCTTAAAGACGTCGTGATTTTTAACATCCGGCCTATAGAGGACGTCTTTCAGACGTCTCTAAGGCGTCCAAAGACGTCTTAAAGACGTTGTGAACGTCTGAAAACGATGTCTTTAGGATGTCTTAAAGATGTCTTTGTGCTATCTGGGACTTCTCATGTGACCTTGCAGTCCACATCTCCAACAAACAGTCTCACTGTTTTGAAGTCCTATATTTTGTTTTCTCTTCTGGGTATATGTCCTGGAACTAGGTTCTTTATACCTAATCGGTTCCGGACAGGAAGACACAGGTGAGAGTGGTGGCAGGTAGTGATAACCCTGGTAGGTTTGGTATATCTCTTTTCTCAGGCTTTCATATTCCAGAATTCTAGTGATTAGTGATGGTATATATCCTGGAAATCAGTCTTTCTGATGTACAGGCGGTAGTCTGGCAGTAAATTCTGGTATAGCCAAGTCAATTCTTGTGGTTTATCGAGAGTGCCTTGTCTTCGGATTAGTGTCTGCATGTCTATCACATAATCTCTAGCTGGTTCCTCAACTTTCTGTTTCCTCTGGATGATATCAATCTGGAGCTGTTCGTGATATCGAAATGGGAAGTATGCTACCTGGAAACGCTCTTTGAAAGCTGGCCAGGAATTCCAGTTGACTTTATTACAGCGATACCATAACAGAGCTCTTCCTTGTAATACCTCAGGCAACATTTCCAGGAGCTGGTCTGGTTCTATTCTCTTCACATTTCCAAGCTCTTCCAGGTCTTCCAGGAAATCTACAGGGTCTGACGTCCCATCAAATTGCACATTACAGTGGTAGGGTTCCCATCCACATGGGTAACCCAGGACAGGAGTTTCAGGACTATCAGGAGGTGTTGCAGGACTATCTGGATGTGCTTCTGGACTACCTGGAGTTGTTTCAGGACTATCTGGAGGATCATGGTGTTCAGGAATATCGGAGAGATCTGGAGGCGGTTTCCCCACAAGAATCTCAGGACTGAGGGCTAATATTTCAGGTACCTCCATCTTCAGGAACCAAATCAATCGGTTTTGTAACTTTTCCACAGGACCTCCGGTTTTTAGACCATACACTCTTAGTTCTCTGATTAATTCGGATTTGTTTAGGTTATATACCCAACTCACTCTTGGTTTCAAACCTGATATGTGCTCTCGGTAGCTTTCTGGACCTGGATTCCTGGATTTTTGGAGGTTCTCACAGCCTTTACATTTGTCATCAACTATATCAGGGCCTAACATTTTATTTCACTGGTTAAATGAGCTGGAATATCAGGATGATTATCAGGATGAAATGTATTCGGAAATTAACGGATTTGGCTCTCTTGCTGTCTCAAAATTCAGTGACTCTCATAACAAAATGAAAAACAAAAAAATCTGGACTCAATAAACATTTCCTGGATTTCTGGACTTTGATTTTAAATCCATTTATAGCTCAACTTAACTGGAACTAGATTCAACTCTCAAGACACAAATTATACAGGTACTTTCAGGAAAAATGTTGTGATTCTGATTCCAAACAATTGAATACTAGTACAGGAAAAAAAACTGTTCTAGACTGGTATGAAGCAACTTTTCTGTGGAACAGGACTGGACTATTTTCTGATTCAATAACCAAGAAGTCCCTGCTCTAGGGCGTCATTTGTAAGGGTCTTCATACTAGGGCCCTTACTTTGACGCTCTGTTCAGGACAGGAGACTACTCTGGTATTTGACAGGGGGGATTCTCGAGCGCCAGATTGTTTTTGAGGTAGTTTACTCTACCTGCTCTGCACAAAATATGTTTGGTACAGAGGCACAAAGAAGCAACAGTGGAGAAAGGTACAGGAGGTATACCTACCTCGGTACCCACAGTATAATCCAGGGGTCAATGTTATTGAATCGACCTGGAATCAATAAGGAGCCAAGGGAGTGTAGGCTTCAATTACAAACCCTGGGTTCAGCCTGGAATACTGGTTGCTACTTTTAGTCGGTATAATTACAGGAATCAAAACAAATATCTTCCGGGACTCTCTGGTATTTTGAGGTTAGGTCGGGAAAATTATTTATTTAAACTATTACATCATTTCTACCTGGAGAATCGGAAACACAGTTCCAAACGAATTAAACAGATTCAATTTCTATTCATCTTTCCTTTTTCTTCGATTTTCAAATTTTCTAATATCGGAATTTTAGTGGGGTTAATTAAATTTTTCCATTCATGTCAAAATTTCATGAACCACAGAACACTGCCTAACGGGACTCAAAACACAGAGACACCGGTGCACACGACTGGATTTCTCAAGGAAAATAAGAAGAAGAAGAATTGACCACTGGCTTGTCAGTGTCAGCTGTCGCCGTCAGGCGTCAGTCAATAATAATAATCAGCAATTTGACAAATGAAAATATTGAAAATTGCTAAATAAATTATTGAACTATTTGGAACTAAAAACAATGACAACAGAGAAAGGAATATGAAATATGCAATCACAAAATCCGTTTATTCGCAAATACCAAGTTCTGGATTCTTTACACAGGTCGGGTGAGTATCGGTATGCAAAACAACAAGAATGAAATGAATCTATGAACAGGATGAATAACAATATGGTGAAAAATATACTTACTTACATGTGTAACACGAAATCACTATACAATAATACTTTACACTGGTTTTGAATGAACTATGAGAGCACTAAGAGATCAGCAAGAGAATCAGGAGCTTAAAGAGCAGGTCGAGCAGGTAGTGCAGACTTGTGGAGAAGAGTAGAGAGCGAGCCCAGAATCCTTGGCTGTCTTCAGTATTTATGCACAACTTTGGCCTTGACACAAGGACAAGTAAATCTGGAATCTCATTGGCCAAAACTCCCACTTGTCATGGCTCATGACCATGATGACCACTAAATCTGTCCTTGAAAAGCATATGTGCACCTCCAACACAAAACGCGGAAAAAATAAATGCCCAAACGGGCACAGGAACAGGATCTACTACCTTTGCTTATGCTACTGAATGAATTTGGCTGGAAGATATTCCATAACAACAAAGTTATGAACAGTCAAACATCGAGCATTTCAACAGATAGGTAATTCAATCAAATTTCATATGATAAGCAAAGGGTTGAAAAATATCGAAGTCTTTAGGGTTGTAATTATGTTCATCAGAGTTTACTATCAGGAAAAGCTGTGGGAAGTCAGGAATCAATGCATTACTCAGCTCTCTCAGGTTTTCAGGTTTCGAGCTTTCGGACAGGTGAAATTCAACTAGAATCAGGCTCATGTACTTAGATTTTGATCAAAACCAGCCTAGTAATGAAGCTGGTCAAAAAAACTTCATTCCACAATTTCATGTGACTTCATAGGTACAAGTGTTTAACAATGAGGAATGTGGTTCTAACCAAAATAACATCATTCGATTCTTGGTCACTTATTGACGATCACAGCCAAATTAACATAAAAAGAACAGCCACCAGGCTGTCAGGTTACACAGAGCGCGTCAAAAATCGGCACCAACTTTCTAATTCAGAATAGGAACTTTCACCTACTTTTTTCACACTCTTCGATTGGCCTTTTATATGTGAGCTCAGATCGACGACCTAATTTATGTGAACTCATATCTATTACAGTTTTCGAGACATTTCATTTTTGCTGAAAATAATTACCGCCATATAGTAGTTTACGAAAACATTTGTATATCTCGCCTAGGTTCAAAATCAGACCACCAAATTCCTTCTTATATAGTTGTGTAGTTCCATCGATAGTCACATTTTTATACCATATGGGCGCAGGAAATTTTCGAAAGTCACATTGGGAAATTGCCCAGAACCCAGCTTTCCCAAGTCAAGTGCAGGCAGGTATGGAACTTTTTATTACCATTGCCAATTCAATATAAATTACTGAATATTCGAATTCTGAATTCTGAAGCTGAGTTCAAATACTCAGTTCTGCCTCAGGGCATTGAGAAGTTAAAGTAAAGTTGAAGGGTGAAAGAGTAAGGTTTTTTACTCGTTGTAAAATGATTATGTCATCAGATTTTCTTTAAAAGTAAAATTGGCTGCAAAAATTCATCAGAACGTATTCCATCAGAACCTTGTTGTATCTCAATATATTCGATCAAAATGCTATCCCCAAGGAGTCGTTAATCTATGATCAGAATGTAAAATATTATAATGTAGGTAATTCATCATGTAGTCAAATGAAGTAACTTATATCATCAGAATGGTATTTCAAGGGAATCGTATTCTGACAAAACCTTATCCCAACAACAACGACGTATTTTATAAGAAATACAACAGAATCGATTTTCTCCATTTCAGTAATTTGTCAGTATCGTATTCTGTTGGAATGATAATATATATATCGGATTCCCAGGATAGAGAAGTATTTGAGATACATTGTAATCAAACCACCGATGTTGAACAGAGTCAAAAGTAATGTCATATAATATCAGATATGTTCTTTTTCTATCTTCTAGCCTAAACACCATAAATCAAATGGATACGAGTAGTCCTCCCACCGATGACATTCTGTCAGAATGATGGAATCATGAATTATTGGGCGGAAATCTGATGCCAGTAAATCAAAATCCATTGCAGTTTAAGAAAAATTTTATTGTTCGATCTCATAGTTCAAAAATGCCCTTGAAACAGACTGTCACTGTCTTCGCTCTGGAACGGAATTAGCGTCCCCGATTCCTCTTCAACGTCGTACCGCCCCACTAGACTCCAAGAGTCCTGGAGATTGTCTACGTTGACAGTGGCTCCACCACGGTCGTCCTTGGGAATGGCATAGTCCTTGGAAATAGCGAAGTCCTTGGAAATGGGAAACTCAGGCAGCATTTGATCAAGGTGGGAGGCCTGGGGGGCAACGTGGGATAATGGGGGGGAAATCCGGCACGCTATGGCATCAGAGGCATCTTGTAGGTTCGGGTCGGTGTCATCCGATTGGTCGTCGATGCTGTGGAAAATCGAAGTATGTATCGTGTGAAACGGTATTGAGTACAAACCCCGATAACTCTTTTATATTTATTTGATAGTAGAGAATGAAATAAAAAACAGCTTCGCAGGGCTATTCTACTTCTTGAATCGAAGGATACGTTTTCACTAATTAAGGAAATAGAGTATGCCTGAAAAAGTTGTCAACAGATAGAAAACATTTTCATTACCAATTTTAAAAAATATAGTAATTCTTCCTAAAAGTTCTGCACGACCTGCAACCGTGAATAGAAATATCAGATATACATTTCTTTCAGTCGTATACGAGGTATGTAACAAATATATAAAGTTTCCCTATTTTTTGATTATAAAAAAACAAGTGGGGTTGTGTTTTTTTCCTACTGTCAAGAAGGCAAGGGCTACGAGAGGATCGCACTTGATTATGTGTCATCAGAAACATTGTGATCCAGATAAGGTTGGACAGCATGGGGATTCTGGAAATGGTAGAAAATACGAATTCGGATGAATAGAAAAATAGTTGGGTATTTAGAGGACCATTCCAACGTCTATCCTCGACAGGTATTTTCAGTAGTAATATCCCTAGGAAATTGATAATAGACGAGATAATTTTATGACAATCGAAAGTTTGTTCCTTGGTAACAGCTCGAAGCCGAAGGGGGCTGTTACCAAGCGACTAGCTTAAGAATTGTTTTGAGATTATGAGGCATTTTTCAATGTTGTAATTGGTGGTAAATGATGGTATTTCCTCTTCGAACTTTCGAAAAAACATCGATGATGGCAAAACACATTCAAACGACCTTGAATAATACAGGGTTGAATTCAGACTGGGAATAATATTTCAGAATCTGTGAACACATAGGCAGGACCGTATTTGGACAAAAAAGTTGATGGTTCTACGAATACGAAACGTCTGGTAGAGAAAACGATATCACCACGTCAAATCTCATCAAAAGTTTTGATGAGGATGTATTTTCAGTCTCTCTGTATCTCTAATAATAACGTAAAAAATATCAAATTGACTTCTTTCTATATGACTGACAAACTTGAAACAATTTTCAAAGTTTTCGAAGGCCATTGGTTTGAATTCGCAACTTTTTTCTGATTCGTATCACCTCCCGTTTCCGTGATCTCCGTGCTGTTCAACCTCATTTTGGTCACACTGTATATGTATGAGTGTGTGCGACTTTATCTCACAACATCCTCCTGATTTGGAATCCGTTGACTTATTTTCAACTAGCTTCAAAAATGTGGAGAAATCTGAAATATTAAAATTTTCAAGACTGTTTGATGAATGGAATAAAAATTGTAAAATCTACTATTAGACAAGTTTTTTCCAAAAATATGATTATAGCCTTTTAGTAGCTGAGATATCCCTACACAAAATGTGAACGCTATATACCTCATATAGGGTGTTCGTTATCCAATGCCAAAATTCAATATTTATGCTTTTGATATACCTAGCTGGTAATTAGTCATTCGTTAGAGGCACACATCAAATACTCAGATAGAAAATTTTATCATTGTAGCTTCTAACGGAAGATGCCACTAGTTTAAAGAAACTAAATTTGAGGTTCATCATTTGCATAAATCAAGGAATAGTTATTTACCTAACAAGTGAAGTACTACTTCGTCGTCAAGTGGCGGACAAGACGTTTTCCGCAAGAGTTAGGTACAAAGTTTTTCCTACGAGTGTTTTTGTTCATATTATTCATAAAAAAAAATTTTCTATGAACAATATTTTATAATGATAATACAAAATGACACATAAGACAAAATAGTTACATGGATCATTTACTTAGTCCTGAATATCCTTATTCTCAACAATACAAAAATCGTGCGAAAGAGTAACTTTCCAGCACTAGTGCGGTAAAGTAACTTTTCCGCACGATATTTTCATGCCCTGAATGATAATGAAATAGATTTTTTTTATCGATATCATAAGAAACTTATTTGGAAAACATTCAAATAACAATAACTAAAACATTAACGATGGTGAATATTGGAATTGAAAGTAATTTGTGTGTGTTGCATGCTGTAATAAAGCAGATGCCACAACATCCTGAAAAACGTTGTTTCTTATTTGAGTTTGATTGGCTAGTGTTTGAATCAATTATTTCCGGAAAGAGATCTTGAAAGTATCCTGAGTTTTTCATTTTCAATTGGAATCACGTACACGCAATTTTTTTTTTCATTGCTTGGAGCTCACGAAAGGGAATCCCTATAATAATCGTGCGTTCCTAGGGAGGATAGGGATAGGAGGTAGGTATTGGAATTTTTTTTTAACTTCTGGAGATTATATGTTGTTGGGAATACTTTCCCAGGCAATGAATTCCAGAGCCTAGCCGTTCTATGGATGGAGGAGTTTTGATAAAGTGCTGTTCGACATCTTTCGAGGTTGACAACGAAAGGATGTGATGACTGGGCTCGTCTAGTTTGTCTGACTGGTATTGCTAGTGAAGGAATGATAGCAGAGATTTCCGAATAACATTGCTATGGATACGTTCTGGTGCCAACAGTTATCACCATGCTCCTGGTATTTCCTTCGAAATCGTGCGGAAAAGTAAAAATAATGCGGAAAAGTGGAATTGTACAGAAAAGTACAACTTTCGAAAAGAAAAATCATGCGGAAAAGTTACTTTTCCGCACGCTCGTAAAAAAACCGTTTAACACTCACTTTACCAAACAGTTCCATTGAAAATCATAAATACTGACACAGAGCTATCAATTGACCACAAGAATAATGACAGGAGAACACTCTCCAAAGACTGAAAATAAAAACGAGATATAGATACTGATGCTTGCTTGATGTAATCAAAATAAACCGATTTTGGGAAAATGTCAATGAGATGACTTCATGAACATTCGTATGGTATATATTATGGGGAATATTTCCTTGCATTGGTTACTATTATTTATATTTCCAGGAAGATAAATATAAATCATAATGAAACATTTTTCAACTTCAATTCAATTAATTCCTGTATCTAGAAGTTACAACGATGAAACTTCATATCTAAATAAGTATTTGATGTGTTTCCCACTGATAGACGACTTCACCGCGGCTATATCAACTCCTTAGATTCTGATATAGGGTGAAAAACTGATGAGAGTATTCAAATTTGTCATTTAAATTAACACCCCATAATATGATATCTTGCATTGAAATTTTGTATTGGGGTATTTCAGGTATGCCTGAATCCAATAACCTTATTCTGACTTAAAGTCTATTTCTGAGAAAAATTGCCTATATTATTAGTCGGTTTTGAAATTCTGATGCCTACAACAAACAAGAGTGGGCATCGAGAACCTGAATCGAGATCTGAATATTGCATATAATATATCCATATTTTCGAAGAGAGCTCTTTGAGTAAGTATGGAATTTTCATTTTGTAAAATTGGTCAACGGGTTCCAATTTAGAAGGGTGTTACGAGTTGAAATCGAGCACACTGTATATATTTGGAATCATATTGAACCAAGCAATTCAAATCTTATAGAATATTCAGTGCTTTCCAGTTGAATATATATATATACCCTGTATAATTGAAGAGATAGTGCATCATATCAAAATGTACGAAAAATTTTATAACTCAGTTTTGATTTCTCTTGAATGGAAGGAAAACATGAAAATGAAGGGATATTTATATTAATGAAAGTAGCCCTGTACAGGGTGATTGACTATGGCTTTCACGCTTTCAACACTCAATACCTCGAAAACTTATTGAGATATCAGAACATTCAGAACAAGATCATGAATCAAATCTTCTTCTCTTTAGATTGATGTCCTCCAAACTCTAAAACCACATTCCGTATACGGGGTGTGAAAATTTGACTCTATCTTAATGGGACGCCCTATATTTCATTGCATATTCAGAAAGAGGAATTCTTTTCGATTTCAAACATATATAATGTTTATACATTCCATGGAGTAATACTGTGGGTGAATCTCAACTTATATTCCTTCGATTCACCCAGTGTTAACCCATGGAATGTATAAATATTATATTTGTTTGAAATAAGGAAAAATCACTCTTTCGGAATATGCAATAAAATATGAGTGTTCCATTTGATTTCCATACTCCCCGTGTATCTAATAGGGGTATAATGTTCGTAGGGCATCATTCGAACGAGAACAACGTCTGATTCAGAATTTTGTTTTGAATCTTTCATTATTCTAATTAGTTTTCAAGATTTTCAAGGTTGAAAGCGTGAAATCCATATTCAATCACAATTTCGTGTGTTCCTGAGGACCTAAAAATAGTAGTAAAAAAAAGTGGAGAAACACGCTTGTATAGATAGCTAAACTGAAAAGAAGAAGAAAATTAAATAATAAAAGTGTGTTGATAAATACAGAAATTATTAGCATCTCCGTAATCAGTACATTCTATGTGATGTAAGTAACTGACCTACACCGATTCCCCCGCAATCATCTAAATTCTAAGTCATTTTTCCCCAGATTCTACGGAAATTAGAGTGTTGCATGGAGGAAAGCCCTATAAGAGCCCATGTGTTAGAGAGAGACAGATAATGCAGATTTTCCCCAGATCTACGGACTTTTTTCCATGAATTTTAAGGTTCAAAGTAGCAAAAATGGCTCTCTTCCAAGGTTTCCGACGAGTGAACTTCCTGCAAGCTGGTGACGGGAATACATATCTACAATAACAAGATAGATACATAATAGGGTGTGCCGAATGGAAAATTTTAGTGAGCTAACTGATTTTGCGTGTTCACCAACGGTGCTAGGGGTTAGGTGGGTGACGTAAGGTTCTGAGGTGGGTGGACTACCTTCCGTGCGAACGATATAGTAATAGTAATAAGTTCTCGTTCGAAAGGATTATCCTTCGTGCGATCCAAAAGATTATGGATACTCGTCTTGTAATGTTCAAAATCTGTCGAAGACGTTGCAGACCTTCTGGTAGGTGAACTGAAGAACCCTGACGCATACCTCGGAATGTTTTTCAGTGTGCCTGGTCCTCAGATTTTTGGTAATTTGGGCTGATATTATTTTGAGTTAGAAATCACCCTGTTTACGTTTCCTATGCCATGATCTCATCAGTGTAATGAATTCAATAATAATTTGCTAGGTGTGTTTGTTTATCACGCTCGATCATCGATTAACATAATACCATGGCCACTATGCAGTTCAATAACAAGTGCTCCAGACCTCCATGATCGCATTGATATTTACGTAATAATTCCAAATCGTGATTTCAGGTGTTTGTCTATGATCGCACGTAGTTCATTCTGTTCAGCAAGTTAGTGTTAAGACAAGAGGGTAGGAGAGGGGTGAAAATGGATGCTACAAAATCAAACTGATCAGGAAGCTATTTCAAATCTGTTTCAAGGAAGAAATCTTCCAAAAATTCATTCGTAAGCTCTTGTTTGGAATTTCTATTATTCAGACAAGAGGGTAGGAGAGGGGTGGAAATGAAAACGAAACACCTCTACTTTTCAGTTTTCCAAAAATCTATCACATCTATATAATACAAGTTGGATAAATAGCTTGCGAAATCAATTCATCATTGAAACAGAAACCAATGGAAACTATCATACTAGCAGGATTATTGGGAGTATAGAAATCGCAGCCCATTTCCACACCACCAGGAGGTAGAGCTATGGCGCGTTGCTTCTTTTTTGAAAGTGGGAAGCTTCCCCAGGAGGCCTACTGCAACCACTTGATTAATAATTAATTTGTGATAGATATATTTCTTGATCTTACTCATTCTTAGATTCGTGGTGAGGAAGGGTGGGAGGGGAGTGCAAAGCATAAATTTCAAATAATTTATTTCTTTACATAATATATACATTCAAACTGATTCATTTCTATTACATCATTATCCAACATACTTGTTGATGGAATAGAATAATGTCCCAATGGGAGAGTTTCATTAGTACCAGGAATCAAGTAGCGTTTATCATCATTTGCGCTCAACGCTATCTTCTGTTGTGTGGTTGAAAATACAGTATATTTTTGTGCTCTGATGAAATTTTGTGAAACTGTTTTCTGGTCATGAGTTTCCAGACATTTGACGTAATCTTCGAAAGTGATATTCGTTTCAACGACAGATGATTTCACGCCTTTAGCTTCCTTTGTGGTACCCATATTCATAATGATTTCATCGATTTCATCCTGTTCATAGTCTTTTGCTTGTAATTCTTTCCTTTTCAGCACTATATCATCTTCAGTTATCAACACTCTCGTCGTGTATAATTTTGATCGGAGTCCAACATAATCTGTCATTATAACAGAATTATTCTCATCTTTTAACATGCCCAACACCTTTTTGTTAACTTGAGGAATGCCATGGACGTTATCGATAGGATAATCTGAAGTATCGAAAAAGGAATGGCAATCTCTCTTCATAACTTCATAAGGATTGTGTCTTCTTATCTCATAGATTAAAGAATCTGTATCGGTGTAACATATGGTACACTCATTACTAAACTCTTTGAGCATGTACTCGTAGTGGAAACCATAGATGGTTGTTTTTGCAAGATCTAGAATGGCTTGTCCTACGTATATGGGCTTATTCAACCAGATTTCTAATTTCTTAAGTTCTACTGCAACCAAGTTCTCATTGAAAATGGTACAGTTCTTGAACTCAGGTTTTGAGATATAAGCCTCAGCACTATAGCGGCCACTCCACTCCGTTAAAAGTCGAACGTTCACCCTCTTCCTAACGTTTTCCATCGTTTTTCCGAAAACAGCATTATTCATAAGTTTGAACAGATTCTTCTCGAATGTATTTTTAGCTTGTTTACGGAGGTCAGTGTTGAGGTCTATATAGGATTTGAGCCACGTTGATTGCCGGAATCTGAGCGCTCGGTGGATCTTTTTCAACACTAGGCCATGTGCTAACGCTTGTTTGAGAGCTCGGTAATGTATAACATAGTTTGTTTTATGGTTCAGCGTAGCCATCAACTTAGTTAGTTCCTTTGAGGTCTTCGGAGGTTTCATTGTTTTGGGGTTGATATGTTCGGGGCAGAATGGTATATCTTTATGGGTGTCATGGATATTCTGGGGATAGTCTAGGTCAACCTCCAAAATATATCCTTCCTTAGCATCGTCGGATATGGATGTTACATCAATGTTAGTGTCGGTCCACTCGAAACCTCCATACGGTAATGCCTGGGACATAGCCCACCCATATTGATTATTGACGTCATAATACATCAGGTATGAGTCAGGCTTCGCAGGATCATAGGTAGGTATGAACTTGTTGTTCGCTTTAGCTCTTCTTTTCGAGCAAATCTGACTGAGGCCGCCTCGAATTCCTCGTTCAACAAACAGAAACATATCTATATCGGTAAGAAGTTGCAAGTCTTGCTTTGTATTCTTTAGCATGCAATCCCATGTATATCCAGGTAATGTGAAGTAATGAGCAGGATCGAGACCATAGGTGTTGTGACAGCTAGTTCGGAATTGTTCAAAAACATCGGTCAATAGCATGATGTCCGTCTTCATATAGAGGTCCACATATTGACCCAAGTTTTGACAGCAAAATTTATCCCAAACATGTTGAGCTCGCAGATAATGTCTACGGGGACAAGGTTTATCATATAGTTTGTTATAGAAAGAAGCAATAGGAGGCAGCTGAGTTTCATTGAATCTTTCGAATGAATCAATATAATCGTACGGCATTACTCCTTTTTTGGTCAATAGCTTGTAATGTTCTTCAGGAATGACGCAAAATTGTGATTTCAAGTTAGGAAAATCATTTAGATGCGATGCCAGCATGTCCAGGGAAGAGTTCATGAATCGAAAGCTGTCGATAAATCTAAACTGAACAGAAGTCCCGTCAGCATGTTTAGAGAAAGAGATGTATTTCTCTTTGGTAATTGGTAATAAATCAACTCGGCCCTTCATCTTAGATGCTATATCCTCAATGATGAAATTCGCATCATACCCACTTAGATTGTGGAACACAACAGGCACCACATGGCTATCCTGGTATCGAATGTTGCAGCTTTCATGGGCTGGACCTCTATAATTATTCTCAGGAATTAGATGAAAATGGTCTCTAACTTTCTTATCGTTGAGCCCAAAAGGTTGTTCGCAGATGTGGCAGTGTGTAGCTCTTTGGAACTCCACTTCCTGCTCAGTGGTCATGTCGATATTATATGGACATAGATACACCGTAGCCATATCTTCGGCTAGTTGGCCCATCTCTTTGGCAAACCATTGCATACAGTCCTCACCTCGATGTGCTCTATAAAATGAGAGAGAGTCGTCATAAGAACACTTGAGAAAATACCCTGCAGCAGCCGGAATATGCTGTTGCGACATCTTAGGATTTCCAGTAGGGCTTAAAACAGACTCTAAATCAGCATAGACGATGAATGGGCTCTTCTCTTTGTTTTTATGATTTTTAAATTTCAGAATGTTTTTTCCCTCCTCAGGCATTTTGATCGCAGTCTCATTTATTCTCATACAATCCTTGATGTGGCTGTCAAGCTTATCTTGTGACCGGAAATAATGTAAGCATCGATCACAGAAGAATTTCTTATGTCCCTCTCTGCTGAGCTGAGAAGAAAGCAATCTTGAGAGATCCTTGATCCATACATAATGGTGCTTGTTGGCAGCAGGAATCATACCTTTATTGACATCATCCTCATCGAAATAATGATCCTGAATAAGTAATAGGTTGATATGACGGGCTCTTTTATTGTTACATAGGTATGAAGGGAGGGTCAGCAAGTTTTTGGATTTCTTCTGAAGAATGTAAAGATTTATCGATATATCATTCTGCTTCTCAAAGCGAGGAATCTGTCTGACAGTCATGGGAAACTGAATGCCCTTGAGGTCGAGAACGGTAGACGGATGAGGGTATGAAGAAGTTCTATTCGTATCATGCACATCAGGATACAAAGCGGATACAACGGACCACACAAAACACAAGTTATCATCGTTTTTGACGTTGATGCAAGCTCCTTTGCGTTTTATCTGGGGTGGGAGCTCAACGTATGAAGAGCCAAGTTGGGGAGTAAACTTGTTAATGTTGACTCCTAAATTGATTATACTCTTCAGAGCCCAGCCTGAGTCCCTTTCTTGAAACTCTTCCAACTCTCTCAAGATCGGTGTCGTAATCTTTCCATCAAACCAATCATTCAGATCCGTATTTTTATAGATGGGATAGTTTGATGTTGTGAAGTACTTGTACTCTCTCAGAACACTATCTCCCTTCACGATCTCAAACTCGCCGCAAAAAACCGAATTGACCTTGATCGCAGCTTCCTTCTTGAGAGCGGTCGTAATTCTTCGCTTAAAAAGAGCCTTACAGTCACCCAAGAAGGCTGCAGGATCCTTATGTTTCAAATTTGAGATAACTCCAGTTCTGATACGGGACTGAAACGCAGATTCTGAATCGTTCCAACGAACTCTATCCCTTGCAGTTTCTTTTCTAGATGATAACCCAGCTCCCCTCTTCTGAATTGCTTTGAACTGATTACGGAAGGTTTTCAGATTTCTAAGACAAGCCTCCAGGTGTTGCCTCTCACCCAAGTTTTTCGAGTACCTCATCGCATTATTTATACGCTTTATTCCCTTCTGACATTCTCGAAGTCCTTCTTTAACGCGATTTCCATCATAGGAGGATGTTTGGACACCAAGAAGAGCAGCAATGTGGCGTATCAAATCTAAAAAGAAACCAGTCTTCACCATTTTGAGGTTTGTCTTCACTGTACAACTATCTGCAAAAAAATGAAGAAATTGCAAAGTGTGTATTATTAGTACACTTAAGGTCAGACGGAAGACTGAACGCTAGCATGTTATAACATAAAAGGCCCTCTTGAAATCAGAATTTGTGTCTTTTTCAAACCGAATGACTTCACACTAACAAAGTATTGATACCTTTATTAAGCCCCACATAATTAAGAATGCGCTCTCTATTGCAGAATAAAGCAGTTATTCATAGCTTCGTATAGGGCCCATGGAATTTGGAGGTCAAGGGAAATACGGTTCTTTGAAAGCCTTCAGGTAACATGTCATATGAAACAAACGAACAACACTATACCTAACTTAACAATGGTGACAACTTCCTTTGCAGAGAGGCATTATTGATACCAAAGCCGGTACAATCCCCATCGTAAGGGTACCTGTCGTATTTTCGTGTGGGTAAAGTCGACCGTTTTGCCTCATGTACAATATATTCCTCATGATTAAAGATTTGAAAATAAAGTAAAAAATTCACCCATGCGCACTTGTCATCCTCAGAAGCATGCGCATATCACCCATTCATCTCTGAATCTTACTATGATTCATCTTGAACTAAACCCTCTGCTAAGAAGCAAAGCAGCAACCGCACAACAACAAAAAAAAAACAAATTGAAAGTCAGAGTATCCAACTATGTATATGAGTGACATATGAAGCGTAGGTCATGGTTCTATATATGTGTAGACAATAGCTTCATAGATCATTTCATATCCAACTATCATATGAAGCAGTTATGGCAAATATTTGTGAGCGTTGTCATCAGGTGTATGAAGATACTGCACGAGAACTTTGCGACAAATGTTTTTTAAAAGGAGGCTTTAATAGTGGAAAGTGGATTCCCTTCAACAACAACTCGTGGAATAGTCATGAAAATTTCAAAAGATGGCAATTTGGCTATGATCGACGACAATTATTGTGTGAGAAATGCGGAAAATTTATGAATAGAACTGACATTTACCGCCACATGAAAAATGTTCATAAAGTGAAAGACTTCTCCATCCAATTTGTTCACCCTTGTCCAACTCTAAGAATAAAGTATAACCTGGCTGATTAGAATATATCTGATGGCTATTGACGGTGCACCGAGTCTCCAGAGGGTCTTCAAAAATTGAACCAAACCTAAACGTGAAGTTGAACGAGGAGTCTGAAATTAGTTGTGAGAAACAAGCTGAGGAGTCCAATATTTTAGAAGAATGGAACCTAAATCTTTTGGTAGATCATTTGAGATTTCTGGTTGGAAGAAATGACCCACATGACGACTAAGAAATCCCTCTCATTATTAGTGATCTTGAAAATGCTAGTATAATTTTTTAATAAACGATGTAGCCAAAATTACTCGTCCTTCATTTTACAAATAGAAAGCAAGTCTTTGGTTAGCAAATAAAACCTCAAATTGAATCATGTAATAGTCTTATCATTGAACTGGGTCATCGTGCAGGTAATTGATTAAAAAAGACTAGTCAGCTCTATACCTTTTCAAGTTCAAATTGAGACTAATATCAATTCCAAATTAGAATTTAACACATACAAATTGGTAAACAAAATGAGAATAAAGACAATCAAATTGAAAATAATCATATTCAAATTCAGAATAAACAGTTTCAAATTCAAGTTGATAACACACACAAAATAAGAAGATAATACACACAAAATAAGAATGAACTCATTCAATTTGGGACCAAATAACTTCAAACTGAGAAACGAATTTTCTCTCCTTGTTTCTATAAAATGAACATATGCGTATTATTTCAATATATGTGTAGTGGGACGAATCATAATCCTCCGTGCCAGACAAATCTCATCTTTCCAAACGCTGCAAATATTTCTTGATTATGTTTCATTTACTCATTATAAAAATGTTTATTATCCTTACCAGGAAAATCTCATCTATCCAAACGCTGAACAGTCAAAAAATTCGTCATTTTCATAAATAATTTTCATTTGGTCATTACCATTTGAAAGTGATTAGTCTCAATTTGAATTTGTCAATTTTCAATCAATTTGAACATATTAAATCTATGCTGAATCATCCCGTTATAATTTGAAGATGTTTATTCCCGTTTTGAAAATGATAAGTCTCAATTTAAAGATGAAAAGGTATAGTTACTAATAGTTCACTCTTAATGGTATTTAAAAAAAAATTATTCGCTTTTGATTATATTGAAAATTAGTATGTGCGGTTACCTATCCATATGGAAATTGAATTATATATGTTAACTACTGGGTAATTTCGTCCCCATAAATACGCAAAATACCCCAAAAGCGGTTTATTATTCTCATTGGATACAATAATCAATCGTAAGTCAGACGCCAGACGCTGTACCCTCGGCTGTACCGATTCGAACTGCCTCTCTTCCTCTTTTTCGGGCCTTCGTGCATATGGTAATATATCAATCGACGCCTTCGTCTATCGCTTGTCTAGTCTCGCTCGTCCGTCCTGGAATTCCTTGACTCAGGCTAATGGCTCCAATGGCGTGGCAAAGGGGATATTGCTAACACGGCCACCCTGCGATCGGAGCGTCCTCGAGCCGCTTAGTTGAAGGTTCAACTGCAATAACAAAGAACGGAAACAGAACCTCTGCAATTGTTTATTCTCTCCATCATTTTTTTACGTGGCCCACATTCAAGGCATAAACGTTATGGTTCAAGAACCATCACATATAGTTTAACTTAACATCGATAGTAATAATTGCTCTAGCTCAGAGGCTTGATCTACACTTGTCCTGGCAATTCATTTTGCCACGGCTCAGAGGTGTAATCACAAGCTTGTCTAGTCAGCTTTAGGTGATAAATCATTACTCTAGCTCAGAGGCTATGATCCTGTACTTGTCCAGACAACTCGTTGTGCCCTGGCTCAGAGGTGTAATCACTAGCTTGTCTAGGTAGTTTAAGGAAATCAATCGATACTTCAGCTCAGAGGCTATGATTCTGTACTTGTCCAGACAACTCGTTTTGTCCTGGCTCAGAGGTGTAATCACTAGCTTGTCTAGGTAGTTGAAGGAAATCAATCGATACTTTAGCTCAGAGGCTATGATTCTGTACTTGTCCAGACAACTCGTTTTGTCCTGGCTCAGAGGTGTAATCACTAGCTTGTCTAGGTAGTTTAAGGAAATCAATCGATACTTCAGCTCAGAGGCTATGATTCTGTACTTGTCCAGACAACTCGTTTTGTCCTGGCTCAGAGGTGTAATCACTAGCTTGTCTAGGTAGTTTAAGGAAATCAATCGATACTTTAGCTCAGAGGCTATGATTCTGTACTTGTCCAGACAACTCGTTTTGTCCTGGCTCAGAGGTGTAATCACTAGCTTGTCTAGGTAGTTTAAAGAAATCAATCGATACTTCAGCTCAGAGGCTATGATTCTGTACTTGTCCAGACAACTCGTTTTGTCCTGGCTCAGAGGTGTAATCACTAGCTTGTCTAGGTAGTTTAAGGAAATCAATCGATACTTTAGCTCAGAGGCTATGATTCTGTACTTGTCCAGACAACTCGTTTTGTCCTGGCTCAGAGGTGTAATCACTAGCTTGTCTAGGTAGTTGAAGGAAATCAATCGATACTTTAGCTCAGAGGCTATGATTCTGTACTTGTCCAGACGACTCGTTTTGTCCTGGCTCAGAGGTGTAATCACTAGCTTGTCTAGGTAGTTTAAGGAAATCAATCGATACTTTAGCTCAGAGGCTATGATTCTGTACTTGTCCAGACAACTCGTTTTGTCCTGGCTCAGAGGTGTAATCACTAGCTTGTCTAGGTACCCACCCATATCATATCAAGGACCAATAAAAATTATCAATTTTTGTTTTTTTTTTTTTTTTTAGTCAGTACCTACTGCCAACATTCAATCATAGTGGTACTGCCACTTATAGCACATCAAAGACCAATACAAGTTATCAATTTTTTTTTAATTTTTTTTTTAAGCAGTACCAACTGCCAACATTCAAACATAGTGGGACTACCCCTATTCTTCCATTCTATTTTACCAATTGTTATTATTTTTCTTTGTAGTACTTACTTTTGTTATTATCATTCTACAGAAGGCCAGCGTCTTAATTGCTCATGAGCCGCCACTGTCGTTCGCCGTCCTCGCTTCTGTAGCACATATCGCTCGTTTGGTAGTATATTGCGAACGGTGTATGGTCCTTTGAACGGGCATTTCAATTTACCTCCGCCAGCAAGTTGAGAATCCTCCACAGCAACAAGATCTCCTACTGACAACAAATCATTGCAATAACGAGTTGCATTAAATTGCTGAGCTCGCTTATTCGCCGTAGTGGGTATTCGACGTCGTGCTTCCTCAACGGCCTTTTCCGGGTCGACAAAATTATCCGTCGGCGGTGCGTCTGCCAAAAATGCCCGCGTAGCCGCTAACCTAGGGTTCGTTCCCAGCTGTAACACGGTCTGTGCGTAACCAGTCACCGAATGAATTGTAGAATTCAGATTGTCTTCTATTGCAGGCAATACAGTTGTCCATGTATTTTCTTTCTCGGCTGTGAGTGTTGCTCGCATTAAATTAAACAGTGTGCGCATGACACGCTCGACTTGCCCATTTCCGCGAGGCACTCCTGTTGCAATGTGGTGAAGTTGCACGTTTTGTTCACTGAGGAAGTTTTGGAACATTACCGAAGTAAATGCAGCTGCTCTATCGGCTATTATGCGTTTGGGTTTACCCTCGGGTTTACCTAACTCATCGAAAACAGGCAATAACGCACGAATCGAATCTTCAGAAGTTTTCTTCGGAATCGGCTGGAATCGACAAAATTTCGAAAATGCATCAATAATTACCAAAATTTGCGTGCATCCATTCGATTTAACTAAAGGCCCTGCATGGTCGATGTGCCATGTGTGTTGAATATCATCTGGTTTTTCGCCACTTTGCCCCAATCCTGCTCGACGTCCAGTATGCGATTTGCCCAATACGCATGCCCTACAATTTCTGATATACTTTTTCAAGCATTGTCCCATTCTTGGCCAAAATAAATCCTCTCGCATTTTCGTGATACATTTGTCCCAACCGATATGCGATGACTCATCATGATATAACCGCATCGTCAGAAGACGCGCGGCACAAGGTACTAGGCACTTCGGATGTTTTGTTTTGGTTACCACAATATTGTTTATTATCTCAAAGTTCGGGTTACTATCTGGTTCACTTAATAGCTCTCGACAAAATGCATCATTTCTTTGGAACTCTTGTAATGTCTCGATCTTTGATATTTTGTTTACATTCAGAGTTTTTAAAGCACACACTTTCAGAACGCTCTCCGTATTCAAGGGATTTCGACTCAAATAATCCACGTGAGCCATTTTATGCCCAGGTCGGTACTCGATTGTGTAGTCATAGTCTTGTAATTTCATGAACCAGCGCGCCACACGGGGATGTAGGTCTTTCTTTAACGCAGTCGCTCTGACGGAATTACAATCGGTGTACACTACGAAAGGCATTCCATACAAGTACACTCGAAAATGTTCGACTGCTTCCACAACGGCAAGTGTCTCTAAGTCATAGGAGTGGTATCTCGACTCGTACTCGGTAGTCCGACGGCTGTAGTAGGCAACGGGTCGAGCAACACCATCCTCTTTTTGAAGTAGTGCGGCACCAAGACCTATAGAATTTGCGTCTGTATGGAGTTCACAAGGTATCTTCGGATCGAACATTCGGAGCACAGGCGAATCAGTTAATTTGCTGATAATTAATTGTCTCACGTTTTCACATTCTGTAGTCCATTCAAAAGCACAATTTTTACGCAACAAAGCCGTTATTGGTGCGGTCAATTGAGAAAATCCTTTCATGAAGCGACAAAAGTAGCTAGCAAGTCCCATGAATTGACGCACACTTTTAACAGCCGAAGGAGGTGGTGCTTGAGTTGAAGCATTCACCTTTCGTTGATCCAAACCGTACTCAACCATGATAAGGACTGTAGTCCACGGTAACTTATCATTGAAACTGCTGATGGTACGCAATTTTCGAGTGCCAAACTCGCATAAATTATTGCATTCATTCCGAAGAGTAGCAGCCTGGTAAGCGCGAGCACCTGGTGTTTCTTGATCCGGAAAAGCGACACACAAGTCACTACAAAAGTCTTTCCAAGACCGACAAAGAGGCCTCCATTCGCAGCAATAGCGATAGCCACGATTTTGTAATGCTTCGCTAGCCTTTGCAATCATCAAATTGTCACTGATATGGAGTTCTTCTTTTAGTTTTGATGCGTCATCCAACCATTCCTCGATTGAGTAAGAACTCGTGTCAGGATCATAGCTGGTTAGTTTGAATGACGAATGTACAGGCCTAACTGCTGACGCCTGCGCGCTCGGCCCTTCTGCTCCAGAATCACTGGGCGTTGGCGTTGGAACAGGAGATGTTGTCATCTTGGTCAACTCGGCAAGTTGTTGCTGTTGAGCTGCCACTAAGTTGATTAAGGTCTCTTGCCAATGTAATTTAGGACGCTTTGGACTTGGGGAGACCACATCTTCTTCGGAGTCAGCTACTCCGTCCGTGACATCCTCACTGTCGCGACGCGGGCGGATTTCTTCCGTATCAGCCATTTCAACTTTTAATGTTAATTTATAGTCTTATTGCTCAGTTGAAACACTTTTCACTGCACGCGAAGTTGTATCCCACTTCTGATGTTAACTACTGGGTAATTTCGTCCCCATAAATACGCAAAATACCCCAAAAGCGGTTTATTATTCTCATTGGATACAATAATCAATCGTAAGTCAGACGCCAGACGCTGTACCCTCGGCTGTACCGATTCGAACTGCCTCTCTTCCTCTTTTTCGGGCCTTCGTGCATATGGTAATATATCAATCGACGCCTTCGTCTATCGCTTGTCTAGTCTCGCTCGTCCGTCCTGGAATTCCTTGACTCAGGCTAATGGCTCCAATGGCGTGGCAAAGGGGATATTGCTAACATATATAGGGTGTTCCATTACCATTTTAAATTTCAAATTTTTCATGATTTCGTTCCATTTACTCATTATAAAAATGTTTATTATCCTTGCCAGAAAAATCTCATCTCTCCAAACGCTGAATAGTCAGAAAATTCACCATTTTCACACACAATTTTCATTCAACCTTTAACACTTTGGAAAGTCACTGGACATCTAAAATCTTACACTCAGGAAAGACTTTATCTCCTAATATGCAGTGTTGAAAATCAAACGCTTGTTATTCGATAAATGGCTACCTAGGTTATGATGAGCAATAAGCGTGTTATGAAATAGAATTCTTGGCTCATTACCTTTTTTGGAAGACTCCAATATACTACCAAAATTTATGCTATGGAAGCGGAACCTGCTCACGCAGCATCATTATCTCTTCTGAAATAATATGAAATTTTACAAAATTTGAGAAGATTTAAAGAATCATTTTAAAAACTCACATCACAACAAGGACAATTTTTGATAATTTTCTAAGGTTTCTCCGCATGATAACGCGCAATAATTTCCTCGGCGCTAACATAATCGATATCCTCCTCCTCATAATCATAAGAATCATCATCGCTTCTAAAATTACATTAAATTTCAAAAATTTCATGGAATCAGTTTCCGAAACGTACATATAGATGATACTGCCATCAGGGAAGTTATTTAATGCTACTTCTTCTTTATGACCCCCCTCTTCATTCTCATCCATATCATCTGGATCGTCATTCACAAACCTTGCAGAATCAATTTTCGGAACTCACATTGCAATAACAGGTACATCATTAGGATGATCATTTAACAGAATCTCTGCCCCCACGTATTCAATGATCTCATGATCTGAATGGTCATCATCGCTTCTAAAATTTATCGAATTCATAATATTTGCGGAATCCATTCTCGAAAATCATAAAAAAAACTCAATATCACATCATAATTGAACATTCCAACATATCACTTCCCTGTGAATCAGATTATTAGATACTTCTATCTACTCACACCTCCATATTCTCCTCCAACACTTCCTGAAAATCCTGAACTTCTCTCAATCTATTATTCGCCCAGGCGAAAATATCCTCATCCGTCATTTCCTCGGAGTCAGAGAAATACCCAGAGGTAATTGACATTATCTAAAATTATGCTTTGAATAAGTTCATTGAATTGAGAATTCGAAATTTCTACTAATCAGACATGAAATTATCAGCCTATCATTTGACAGATGTATAAAATATAAATACCAGGTCATTAAGAATAACTACTCACTATTCGTATATAGATGTACTGACACAACTAAATGGAAAATTACAAAACCGTTATACAAAAAAGACTTGAGAAAATGAGTGATAAATGGACGGTGATAAGCAGAACTGAGATAATTAGGTCTGAAGTTTTTTGTTGTTTATTTTTTATTGAGTAAAACATTTTGTGAGATGTTATTATGCTACTTTCTAACATTCTTTGGAAACTTGGTAGGTAGTTTGGTTTCCTATGTATGTTCAAATATTATAATATTAATTAGTGGTGAAAATGGCAACTCTATATGGGTTGGTAGGTTTAGCAAATTGTGATGTGAAGTGGGAATTATTTACAAAACTGATAATTAAAGCAAAAAAAAATGAAAAATCAATTGATTAGCCAAAAAGAAGGCCATGAGGTTCCAAACTATTGAATTTTTCATTACATTATACATTGTCACTTTGAAATCAAAATCTTCAACAATGTAACCCTCAACTTCTTCAGTTATATTGCCACCCTTGAAGGTTAGATAGATAGGTAATGCATCTGCAGCGATAGGCTTTTTGTTGGGACACAGTGGTATCAGTCTCTAAAGATCTCTTTTCTAACAAGTTAACCTTGAGAAGTTTTGTTGATCAAAATTTTTTAAAAGGGTTCTGAAGAATCGTGTTAGGCAAATTGGCTCATGTTCTTCTAGTTTAATTGACCTTATCTTGAACCAATTGATTTTTTTTCTCAATTATATTCGTGATTTTCTAAACTTTCTAGGCTCCTGTTCAGAATAGAGTCGAACGGAAAATTTCATCCGAATCGGCTGAAGCGTTTCCAAGATATCAATAAAAAACTCCTCTGTTTTTCAGCTTGAACACCCATGTTCATGTAAACTTTTTCTGTATTTTATGAAGAGGAATCTCCCCTAGGCTTTCAACATCTCAACTCTGAAAAACCCTGTATATTGACATCCTACCCGATAGTAAAATATCGTCTGAATTCCAAAGCAAGGATCTTGAAATGCTCAAATTTAGAGCTCAACGGTAGATATATTCTCTGTATAGAGATCTCAGTGTAATCTTAACAATATGCATCATTCTTGGATATAGCGTTCAAAATAGAGTCAAACTGAAAAATTCATTCAAATCGGCTGAAGCATTTTGAAGATCTTAATAAAAATCTCCTTTGTTTTTTTTTTTCAATCCTACAATTCATTCTGTAACATATCTGTAACATATCTAGTATTTGTCAGTTTTCTACTAAATGAAGGCATATCAGTTCAGTGGCGTTATTGAAGATTACAATACATAACATTCTTATCTGAAATATCTTCGAGTCGTCATCGATAGGATGGCACTAACAATAATAAAATGAATGACAATTCGAACGTGTTCATTTTATTAATGACTGAGTCTGTCAACTCTGATGAATTGAAGTGATTTTTCAGAGGATTTATTATCATGAACTGCTGCTGAAAGTTGTTATTGTATAGATAAGAAATACATTATGTCATGATTTTAATTTTCTGTTACAGTCATCTGAACAAAAGTTGAAGTCGCTTTGAAATTAGTGTTGCACATATGCAACAACAAGAGGAATCTTCCCTAGGCTTTCAACATCACAACTCTGAAAAACCCTGTATATTGACATCCTACCCGATAGTAAAATATCGTCTGAATTCCAAAGCAAGGATCTTGAAATGCTCAAATTTAGAGCTCAACGGTAGATATATTCTCTGTATAGAGATCTCAGTGTATTCTTAACAATATGCATCATTCTTGGATATAGCGTTCAAAATAGAGTCAAACTGAAAAATTCATTCAAATCGGCTGAAGCATTTTCAAGATCTTCATAAAAATCTCCTTTGTTTTTTATTAACCCTTCAATTCATTCTGTAACATATCTGTAACATATCTAGCATTTGTCAGTTTTCTACTAAATGAAGGCATATCAGTTCAGTGGCGTTATTGAAGATTACAATACATAACATTCTCATTTGAAATATCTTCGAGTCGTCATCGATAGGATGTCACTAATAATATTAAAATGAATGACAAATCGAACGTGTTCATTTTATTAATGACTGAGTCTGTCAACTCTGATAAATAAAAGTGATTTTTCAGAATATTTATTTTCATGAACTGCTGCTGAAAGTTGTTATTGTATGGATAAGAAATACATTATGTCATGATTTTAATTTTCTGTTACAGTCATCTGAACAAAAGTTGAAGACACTTTGAAATTAGTGTTGCACATTTGCAATAACATACTGTACATGGTGGCTGGTATTCGAGACTCATCATTGGGCTCTCATAAACCATAAGAAATACAGGGTCGGTTGATCGATGGAAAAGTTGCATAATTCCATATCAAACATAATGCCGTTTTGAAATTTGGAAAATTCCGAATACTTCCAGAGATACAGAAAAAATCAAAAATGTCCTCAGACCTTTTTAATTCATCTCATGTATTTGAAAAACATTAATCGAAAAAAATGACATTTTTTCGATGTCACTTTTTCTTCCCTACGAGTTGGTGATTTCAAATTTGAAACCCGACGTTTCATCTTCCAGAAACCATCATCAACCTATCAATTATAGATTTCTCATTGAATATTTCATTCAAAAAAATTTTCCGTTTCTTATTGAATACTATCAATTATAGATTTTTCAATCATGTTAACCATGCATGATGTTCGAGAGAAAAAAAAAATTAAAATAGAAATTCGATTTTTTCCGATGATTTTCACATGTGGAATAGAAATGCTCTTCAGACAAAATAAAAAAAAATCATGTTAGGTTAACTTGAACACCTTTTTCGGGCATATGTTCATATAAACTTCTTTATATCCTCTAGGCTTTTATCTTCACAACTCTGAAACACTCTATATATTGAGATACCATCTAGTACATACCCTATAGTATAATATCGTTTGAATTTTGAATCAAGGAGTTCGAACTGCTCAAATCTAGAGGTCAACGGTAGATTTATTCTCTGTATAGAGATCTATTTTTGATTTATCTGAATGATCTCAACAATATGCATAACTATTAGAAATAGCGTTCAAAATAAAGTAAAACTGAAAATTCCATCCAGATCGTCTTAAGCGTTTTCAAGATATTAATAAAAAACTCATTTAATTTTTTCAACTTGAACAACCTTTTTGGCCCCATATTCATTTTTTTTTATACTTTGTTGAGAGGAATCTCTCCTAGGCTCTTGTCATCACAACTTTGAAACACCCTGTATATTGACATACCATCTTTGAACATACCAGATAGTGAAATATCGTCTAATTTCCAAAGCAAGGAGTTCGAAATGCTCAAGTCTAGAGCTCGACGGTATAGATATGTTTTCTGTATTGAGATGTCAGTGTATTCGTAAGTTTTGCCTGATTGATTGTCTTTATTACCCCAAGAAACATATCTGTTTATAATGGGGAAACATGAACACAAATAAGAAAAATCACTCACTCAGTGGAAACAAATTCATACTTTTCCATAAGATGAAAGATATAACATTTCAATTCTGACGAGTAATCAAATCATGCCAAGTTTTTTCAATCAAATTCTCCTGTCCAGGTATTGTTTATGATTGTGTTTAAATCCTCTTAGATCATTAAAAATTTTCAATTAATTTGGTAATGAATTGTATAAAATTATTCCATTATGAAATACAGATTGTTTGCCAATGTTCGATTTGAATGTATTTGCTATCAAGTAATTCAATTGGCTAGTCACATACCACTGAAAATTTTATCCAAATCGGCTGAAGCGTTTTCAAGATATAAATAAAACACTCATCTGTTTTTTTAACTTGAACACCCTTTTCGGGCTCTTGTTCATATTAACTTTTTCTGTATTTTATGCTTTTATCATAACAATTCTGAAACACTCTGTATATTGACATACCATCTATGTACACTCGTCTTCAGCGAACATGTCGCGGTTGGACGGTATGAGCGCTCTTATTGCAGCGGTGATCAAGGGAGCTGACACCGTCCATGTGCGACATGATCTCTGAAGACGAGTGTACATACTCTATAGTATAATATCGTATGAATTTCAATTCAAGGAGTTGGGAAATGTTCGAATCTAGAGCTCAACGGTAGAAATATTTTTGTACAGAGATCTCAGTGCATTTTTGAGTTATCTAAATGATCTCAACACTATGCATAATTCTTGGATATAGCGTTCAAAATAGAATCAAACTGAAAATTTCATCCAAATCGGCTCAGGCGTATTCAAGATATTAACTTGAACTCAGACCCATGTTCATATAAACTTTTTTTTTCAATACTTTGTTGAGAGGAATCTCCCCTAGGCTTTTGACATCACAATTCTGAAAAACTCTGTATATTAACATACCATCTATGTACATATTCTATAGTATAATATCGTTTGAATTTTAAATCAAGGATCTTGAAATGCTCAAATCTAGATATATTTCCTGTATAGAAATCTCAGTCTATTTTTGAGTTATCTAAATGATATGCATAACTCTTGGATATATCGTCCTAAATAGTCG
This sequence comes from Phaedon cochleariae, assembly GCA_918026855.4. Classification (NCBI taxonomy): domain Eukaryota; kingdom Metazoa; phylum Arthropoda; class Insecta; order Coleoptera; family Chrysomelidae; genus Phaedon; species Phaedon cochleariae. The sequence continues at coordinate 27,484,881 of OU896715.1, read as the reverse complement.
AACTGAAAATTCCATCCAAATCGGCTTAAGCCTTCTTAAAATATGAGTGAAAAACTCATTTGTTTTTTGAACTTAAACACCTTTTTTGGTCCTTGTTCATATGAACTTGTTTTCTTTCGACTCTTCAAGTTATATCATTCACAAAAACTCACCCTTTTTTTCAAGACGGTAAATAGACACAAGCACAACAATTGAGATTTCCCATTAAACTCGAGGAGAGGAAAAAAAACAATTGAATTTATATCAGTATCAGTATCAATTATTCATGGATGTTAATCGATGAGATCATTAAGAAAGGCATGGCAATGTAACAACAAACACACGATTTTAAGTTAAAAAAGCTCTATGCTATTTCTGACTCAAACGGCCATCGAGTTCTTTTCCGTGCAGTTGAAGACAATACAGACCTTCTGGTAGGTCTGGTTATTGGGAGTACGTGGGTCCTTCGTGATGATATTATTTGAGTCAAAATCCCCCTTTGTGTGTGCGTCACACCTCATCGTAATGAATTCAATAATAATGACTTTGTTTTTACCGAATGATTTAATACCTAATTGAATCGTGATACACGATCGTGATGAATTTAATAATAATTACTTTATTTACCAAACCGAATGATTTCATTGATTATCATACATAGGTACTCAAATAAATCCAGTTTTGTCATAATGAATATGAAAGAGGTTGTGTATAGACATCCGACAATCCATCAGTTGAACGATAATTTCTGGTACCTGAATACTATACAGGGTGTTCATCTGCTTTGTATGTGGTCAAACGTCAAGAGTAGATTCTTCAAGTGATTTCAAGTCGATAAGTTCAGTTAACACATGTTTACACCAACCTTCAGTTGACTAACCTTACCAACTTTTGTTTTGATTTGATTATTTTTTGAGGTTAGGCTGTGGAACTCCACTTGAATTCGTGAATTAAGGATAAAACCTTTCAGTAGGATTGGAAATTAGCTAAAATTGGATGGAATATTGTTATGAAGACTCATGAAATAACTACCACTTGCACTCAAGTCAAGACAATGCTATACAAAAGTAGACCAAAGTGTTTACATTGTCTTGGTCATCATACTATCTTAGTCTGCTACGTAACAAATTTCGGTAACAAGCTGGTAACTTTACCAAGTGTAAAGTTTATACCACACTGACCAAGAGTATTTATTTAAAATACAGTCATTAGTCACCAAGACACGGTATAAACGTCATAACACTGCCAAATTTCAGCGTAATCGGCTGAAGATTCATTGAGATATTTTCAAAAAAAGAATATTTGTCAAAGACAGTTTGACACTGTGTATCTTGAAAATGAAACATTGTTATATCATATTTTTCTCATCAATCACTAAAATGATTGCCCCTTGGAGTTTGGTCACATATTTGAATAACACCCTGTATAGTACTTTTCTCAACTTGGAACATTTTTCATCGAATACATCAATTATTCAAAATACCTCCTTCCTTTCAGATTCTTTTCATTTGAATTGATTATAAAAAGCACGGGGCGTTTTGGAATCTCAGTTTCACGATTATAGTTCTTCTGAAAAAATGATTGGAGGAAATGGTAAGTTATTTTCATTGAAATCTCATAAGTGATAATAATTGGGGATTATTTTCAGAAATGATATCAGAAGCAGTAGTGAGGACAATTTTACCTGAAAACTTAAGAGTTAGTATTTGAAGTGATCTAATTTTATGTGATTCTTGAATCTTGAATATGTTTTAGCAAATGGACATTATCATGATTATAGGGGAGGACGCCCGTGATTTTATGCCAACAGATGCAGTGGAGTTTGGGGTTTGTGGTGGACACCGACTATTTTATAAAATATTAATGGATTTCCTGATGGTGTTTTCAGTGATTTAGGTAAATAATTTAGAAAAATATCTTTGATTTATTAAATAATTATTTTTTTTTGTTACAGATACTTTGTTTTATAGATGATCAAAATACTCCTTCCTTTCAGATTCTTTTCATTCGAATTGATTATAAAAAGCACGGGGCGTTTTGGAATCTCAGTTTCACGATTATAGTTCTTCTGAAAAAATGATTGGAGGAAATGGTAAGTTATTTTCAATGAAATCTCATAAGTGATAATAATTGGGGATTATTTTCAGAAATGATATCAGAAGCAGTAGTGAGGACAATTTTACCTGAAAACTTAAGAGTTAGTATTTGAAGTGATCTAATTTTATGTGATTCTTGAATCTTGAATATGTTTTAGCAAATGGACATTATCATGATTATAGGGGAGGACGCCCGTGATTTTATGCCAACAGATGCAGTGGAGTTTGGGGTTTGTGGTGGACACCGACTATTTTATAAAATATTAATGGATTTCCTGATGGTGTTTTCAGTGATTTAGGTAAATAATTTCGAAAAATATCTTTGATTCACTGAATAATTATTTTTTTTGTTACAGATACTTTGTTCTATAGATGAAAATAAAAATTGTTAGTTGGTAAGGTTTTTTTTTTCACTTTCAATCATCATTCATTCTGTAGAGGAAATGTTCATGGTGTGGTTCAACGGACTTGAAGCAACATTGATTTTAATGTGATGAAGCATTCATGATCAGATATCAGTAGTTGGGAATATTTCTGCATAGTGTTAGTAGCTTGTGTTCAGTGGCTGTTTGTGTTTCCAGTGGTCTGTTGTGAATCTAAAGCAAGTTGACTAAATTGGGTGAGTTAATTTATCTTATCTAAATGTTGTTGGAATCATTTCTTCATAATTAATTGGAAATTAGAGGTGTTTTATAATATGTGGTTGGTGTCTCAAAAAGTTTCCATAGTTCATAGATGGCTTGTCTCCTTAGTGGCACCGCGTGAAATCATCTGTCGTTGAAACGAATATCACTTTCGAAGATTACGTCAAATGTCTGGAAACTCATGAGCAGAAAACAGTTTCACAAAATTTCATCAGAGCACAAAAATATACTGTATTTTCAACCACACAACAGAAGATAGCGTTGAGCGCAAATGATGATAAACGCTACTTGATTCCTGGTACTCATGAAACTCTCCCATTGGGACATTATTCTATTCCATCAACAAGTATGTTGGATAATGATGTAATAGAAATGAATTAGTTTGAATGTATATATTATGTAAAGAAATAAATTATTTGAAATTTATGCTTTGCACTCCCCTCCCACCCTTCCTCACCACGAATCTAAGAATGAGTAAGATCAAGAAATATATCTATCACAAATTAATTATTAATCAAGTGGTTGCAGTGGGCCTCCTGGGGAAGCTTCCCACTTTCAAAAAAGAAGCAACGCGCCATAGCTCTACCTCCTGGTGGTGTGGAAATGGGCTGCGATTTCTATACTCCCAATAATCCTGCTAGTATGATAGCTTCCATTGGTTTCTGTTTCAATGATGAATTGATTTCGCAAGCTATTTATCCAACTTGTATTATATAGATGTGATAGATTTTTGGAAAACTGAAAAGTAGAGGTGTTTCGTTTTCATTTCCACCCCTCTCCTACCCTCTTGTCTGAATAATAGAAATTCCAAACAAGAGCTTACGAATGAATTTTTGGAAGATTTCTTCCTTGAAACAGATTTGAAATAGCTTCCTGATCAGTTTGATTTTGTAGCATCCATTTTCACCCCTCTCCTACCCTCTTGTCTTAACACTAACTTGCTGAACAGAATGAACTACGTGCGATCATAGACAAACACCTGAAATCACGATTTGGAATTATTACGTAAATATCAATGCGATCATGGAGGTCTGGAGCACTTGTTATTGAACTGCATAGTGGCCATGGTATTATGTTAATCGATGATCGAGCGTGATAAACAAACACACCTAGCAAATTATTATTGAATTCATTACACTGATGAGATCATGGCATAGGAAACGTAAACAGGGTGATTTCTAACTCAAAATAATATCAGCCCAAATTACCAAAAATCTGAGGACCAGGCACACTGAAAAACATTCCGAGGTATGCGTCAGGGTTCTTCAGTTCACCTACCAGAAGGTCTGCAACGTCTTCGACAGATTTTAAACATTACAAGACGAGTATCCATAATCTTTTGGATCGCACGAAGGATAATCCTTTCGAACGAGAACTTATTACTATTACTATATCGTTCGCACGGAAGGTAGTCCACCCACCTCAGCACCTTACGTCACCCACCTAACCCCTAGCACCGTTGGTGAACACGCAAAATCAGTTAGCTCACTAAAATTTTCCATTCGGCACACCCTATTATGTATCTATCTTGTTATTGTAGATATGTATTCCCGTCACCAGCTTGCAGGAAGTTCACTCGTCGGAAACCTTGGAAGAGAGCCATTTTTGCTACTTTGAACCTTAAAATTCATGGAAAAAAGTCCGTAGATCTGGGGAAAATCTGCATTATCTGTCTCTCTCTAACACATGGGCTCTTATAGGGCTTTCCTCCATGCAACACTCTAATTTCCGTAGAATCTGGGGAAAAATGACTTAGAATTTAGATGATTGCGGGGGAATCGGTGTAGGTCAGTTACTGATGTATTCATCAATTCACTTTTTCTACTTCTTTCTAGTTTGGCTCTCAATAAAAGGATGTTCCTTCAATTTTTCAAATTACTATCACTTTTTTATCTTTTAGTTTGGCTAACTACAGAACCGTGTTTTTCATTGTTCTCCTATTTTTGAGTGTCCCCAATTTTGACGAATGAATCATAATATCGGACCTCGTTAATTTCCAGATACCAACTTTGAATAAAATCGGATCATATAATTTCAAAACTCGTTCACCATACTGGATTCGCCATCTTGAATTGTCCAATTTTGACGAAAGAATCATAATCCCCATCCCCCAAAACCCCCAAATACAAATTTTGAGTAGAATCGGATCTTAATTACAAAATTCGTCCGCCATATTGTATCCGTCATCTTGAATCTTCAAATTTCGACCCCGAGATACAAATTTCGAATGCCTATAGGAGGCAGTTTGGCGTTTAAAAAAATACGAAAAAACGATTTTATTCTTCTGAAAGAACTACCTATTGCATAGATTTCGGGAGGATGTAATCCAATTTTCTGCGTGGCATATTGCCAGGAAATTAGCTGTTTTTCTCCCGTTATCTACTATGTTTCCGTTCATTTTATAAACTATTGTGGTAATATTTTTGAGTTTCTTTCTTTTGTGACCATTGTATTTCACTTTGGGTATTTGGCTTTTTCCTAGTCAATAAAAGGGTGTTAGAAAAAAAAACTGATCGCGAGAGCTTACCCCTCGAGCGTCGTTCTCCCGACGTGGCCCAAGAAGGTGCTGTCGTCCTGTACGTCGTAGATGCCCGCCACGTACGTCGCTGCCTCCGCGCCGTTGCCAAACGTTTCCTGGTGCCTCATCACCAAATGGGCCTTGAAGTCCTTGGCGAAGTTTGTCTGGAACGGGGTCGTATCTGCATCGTCGCCGGCGCAAAACTTGCACTCGTAAATGCACTTGCCCGGATGTTTGTTCGTGGACAAGATGTGCTTCCGTAAATTTTCCTGTAGAAATAAAAATGAAAAGCTCAGATTCATTTCCACACAATGTTTATGAAATAAACAACAATGGTAGATTTCAGAAGAAATACCACTACTTTCCTGCCCTAGAATAACACAAGATGTCCATTGGATATCTGTATTGTGTCTATTATATGTCCAAGGTGTCCGGTGTCCATGGACACAATCGGGACAACAATAGGATTTCCAAATGAAGATATCCATTGGATGAGGTGAAGTTATCCATATGGTGTCCATTCCAATGCCTCTTATGATAATGTTACTTAACATCACCGTCTCGGGTATCATCGGCGTCGTTCGGCTCCTTCGGTGACCACAGGCCGACAGGATCAGCCGTGTCAGAGTTCAGAGTAGTAATGCCGTTCACCATTGTTATTGTTGTTAACGTTGATGCATTGTCTGAGGGTACTGAGACTGATAATCTCATCATTTTCAGAAATATGAATGTATAGCGTCCTGAAGATTTTTGCATGTTCGAACTTGTATTATAAATAAATAATAAATAAATAAGAACTTTATTGGACATATCAAACGTATACAAAAAAAAAAGGTTTTCCCAAAGTTCGATAAAAACGATAAGTACCTATTGGTACTTGTTTCGTTATACAAAATGGAATTACAACATTGAATAAATATATGAAAAAAACAAAGTAAGTATATAAGTATAAATAAGATATGTTGAAGATAAAAATAAGATAGGTTGAAGATAAAAAGACACAGCAATACGAATACATTCCAGATTAAAATAGTGATGATTATTTAAAAATATAAATTACCCTAATAATAAAATTTTGTTCATTCAGCTGTATCTATGGCATATTTGACAGTCATTCAAATATACGATGAACTTCGATTCTTTGTGTTTTGAGTAGATATTTTTTCATTTCCTTTTTGAAACGAGTAATATGTTTTATAGATTTTATTGTTTCTGGTATAGACGATAATTCGTGATTTCATATTTGTCTCCTGTTTTGAAGAGTGGTATCACGATTGCCTTTTTGAATTCATCGGGATATACACCAAGTTCTGCACATTTATTGAATATGTAGGTCAATGGGGATAGAATATATTTTGAGATTAGTTTCAAATGTTCCGCTTTTAAATCGTCATATCCCACGGACTTATTGTTTTTGAGTTCCGAGATTGTGTTTTTAATTTCTATTGGATCAGTTGGCTCGAAAACGAATGAGTTTGAGATAGATACTCTCGTCCCTGTGACATTTTTGTTGTTTTTCTTTATTGCACTAGCTAGCTTTCTTCCTGTTTTTGAAAAGGTTTCATTGAATACATTTGCTATTTGTGTTTTATCAAATAACATTTCAGATGTCTCTGGGTGTCTGATTTGATCTATGCTGTGTTTTATTTTTTTAGTTTTCGATATTTGTTGAGTGATATCCCATAGTTTTTTTGAGTTACCCACATTGCTGTCAATTTGTTTCTTATAGAAATTGAATTTTGTTTTATTAATAGCAGAAGTCAGCTTGTTTCGATACCTTTTATATTCTGTTTTCAATTCGTCATCGTTGGGATATTTTTGAATTCTGCGAAACATTGTGTTTTTTTTATTAATTGAATTCAATATACCATTCGTAACCCAAGGTGCTATTTTGGTGTTTCTTCTGCGTATCTGATGTCTCTCTGTGCATGCATTTATTCCATTGATTACAATTTTGATAAACCTTTTTGTCGCAGAGTTTGGATTTGGTGCAGAATATACTTCATCCCAAATAATATTGTTAAAGTTGTCATGTAACATCTTTTCATTAATACTTTTCCTAAATCTATAATTATTATCTTTATTCATTGATCTTTCAACTGACATTATTTGAAGTATAGTGGTGTAGTGGTCTGTTATAGTTGTCTTCAAAACAATGGGTATAATTGTCTCATTCAGGTCAGGTTTTTTGGATTTGATGAAAATATGATCCAGGCAAGTTTTACTATTACTTTGTACTCGAGTGGGTTCATTGATTGTGGAGATGTACCCAAACTCATTCAATGTATTCAAATATACCACGGTGTCATTGTCATCAGGTTTCAACAAATCAATATTGATATCGCCCAAAAACAAAGATATATCAATGTTATTATCATCATTATTATTATTTTCATAGTCTTCAAGAAATGTATATAAATTTTTATTGAAGTCTTGTACACTGGAATTCGGTGATCTATACAATGTTGTGATGAGTAGTGTACTTTTCACGCCTAGACCAAGTTTGATTTGAAGAGCTTTCATTTCTTTCGATATTTCTACCGTTTTGAATGTGAATGCAATATTTGATTTTATATATGCGACCACTCCATCATTCTGATTATAATGACTTTCATTATATATCATATTATAACCATCAATATGAAAAATGCTCTGATCAACTACATCTCTTGTTTCGCTTAGTATCAGACAATCAAAGTTGGAGTTCAAATTTTGCAGCATAACCAAAAATTCGTCTAGGTTTCTATTTATACTACGAATATTCATTTGCATTATTTTAAAATTATCATGGCTCTTATTTACATCCAAAATTTGTTGGCATTCTTCAGTTGTATCTATACTATATGTCTCAATAGAATCTATTTTGAAGTCCCTAATATATTGATCCATTAACACTTGCGCAATATATTTATAAAAAGGAAACTATTTATTTTGCACCTGACGTAGACCGTGTTCTGCCTTTTTCAGCCAGTGTCTTGGTATTTTTTCCAATGCCTTCTTCTTCTTTTTTCTTGGTGGTGTTATTCTGCGCCGGTATAATCTTGGACTTGCTTCCTGTTACCAGAGGCTCTACTGTGGGTCGCACTGGAGTTCCAGGTTCACTTTGTGTTGGTTGTTTGTTTTCACTTGCTTCTTCTAGTTCCTCTATTGAGTAAGTTTTGTTGCCAACGTGTAGCTTACTATTTTTGATGACATTATTGTAATAATATGTTCCTCAATATATGTGTGTGAATGGCGTCGACACTCGCTTGTGTTTTACCGTTATGCAATTTCGGTCGAAGAATAACTACACCTTTTTCAATTGTAATTCAGAAAGTGTAACTTGTAATTCAGATTAGTTAATTGTAATTCAGAAAGCGTCAATTGTAATTCAGATTAGTCAATTGTAATTCAGAATGCATAACATGAAATTCAGATTAGTGAAATGTAATTCAGAAAGTGTAACTTGTAATTCAGAATAGTCAATTGTAATTCATAAAGCGTAATTTGTAATTCAGAAAGCATCGCTTGTTATTCATAAATACTATGGACTTAAATAAGCGTAGGGAATAGAAATGAAAGAATGGTGTGTGGTGAACATCAATATTTTGAATTTATCGACCAACGGGCATATCTTGAAATGCCAGAGCTGCAGCGTGGTGAATGGTGGTGTGTTGTGCAGCCCTAGCACAATCACCTTAAACAATAATTGTTTAAGGTGATTGTGATACAATTATTGTATCTTTGGGCCTGGTCAATATTCTGTTCAAGATGAACAAGTCGTTGTTTTCAAGGAGAATGGATGCATACGGGTTGTTCCTAGTTTCAGAAACATAGTGATACTTTCTGAATTACAAGTTATGCTTTCTGAATTACAATTGACGGTTTCTGGATTACATTTCACTATTCTGAATTACAAGTTACACTTTCTGAATTACATTTCACTAATCTGAATTACATATAACGCTTACTGAATTACAATTGACTAATCTGAATTTCAAGTTATAGGTACTTTCTGAATTACGATTAACTATTCTGAATTACAACTTATATTTTCTGAATTACATCTTATACTTTCTGAATTACAATTGAAAAAGGTGTAGATCACTTGAAGTGAAGAGCCATTCCAGGATGTGTTGATGAAGATATCGAAGAATTTCACCTAGTAGAACGGATCTGAAATTGATTGCCTATTGTGTCAAATCAATCGAAATAAAATGATGAAATAAGATGTCTATAGAAACAACATACCACACCAATCTGATATAGAATATTGTAGTACCTATAGTGTTCGCTTGAATATAATCACATTTGAAATGAATATAACAACCAGAAACATAGATTCTATTCATTGACCAGATCTTATTTTTATAATAATAATAATAATAAAAGTGCTTTATTGAACATAAATACAAAATGTTCAAAAGGCTATTGACCGAAGTCCTTCTGCCCAGTGAATTATAATAATATTATGGGATATGATCATTGCATGTTGAAATGAGGGTTATTGATAATTAAGATACATAAACAAAAAAAAAAAAAAAATCATTGATTGAAAACTTATTGTATGGTGCCTACGTTCTTCATTCCTCTTGCAAGTCGGTCAAGCACTCATAAACGGTTCGAGCTGGGTAAACGTATCTTTGTCGGTGGTTTTGGTTCCTTTTGATTATCATTGGTTCTATCAACTCCATGTTACATTGTTTGTGGGTAAACTTTTGGGTGAGACAGGATATTCTTTCTGATATGGGTTGTGTGGCTGTCACTTCGTATAGGAGCTCGTTCGACGGATTGTGAAGAGGGTTTCTAGGGTGTCTGATTTTGGTGATGGTTCGAAGACTTGATGTTTCCGCAACTTCCAGGTTCCTTATAGCTGGTCTTCTGCAGTTGGTATATATGGGGTGAGCATATTCTAAAATGGGTCGACAAATAGTTTTGTAGATGTGGGATGCTGTTTTCACATTGATTCCTTTTTTTTTGGTGATCAGATTTTTGAAATGTTTTGCCCTTTGTATGCATTTTTTCTTTATACTTTTCGTGTGATGGTTGAAGTTGAGTTTATGATCTAATTGAACACCAAGATATTTCGCTGTTGTTGAACATCTGATAGTCTGGTTGTTTACTATAATTGAGGGCGAGTCATCATTTGGCGAGTGATTTAAAATGATCAGTTGAGACTTCTGAGGATTGGGCTTAAGCCTCCATTTGTCGAACCATCCCTGAGTCCTGTGCATTTCAATTTGTAGCTCTTCAATTGTTTTTTGTAGAGAATTGTGGTGGCTCACAAGTGCTGTGTCGTCTGCATATTGCAATATATAATTGTTTTTGTTAATTTCTTGCTGATTTTGGTTAGCGTTGTAGATGTCATGGCAATATATATTGTATAACAGTGGAGATAGCGGAGATCCTTGAGGGACTCCTTGCTCTGGGGTGAAAGGTTCTGATTGATGTTTTCCTACTTTTACTCTTATTGAGCGTTCTGTCAGGTAGTTCCCTATCAGGTGGATCAAAAATTTAGGACAGTTTAGCCTGAATAGTTTGTAAAGCAGCCCTATATGCCAAACACTATCAAATGCTTTGTTGATGTCTAAGAAAATTGCCGCACTTTTTCTTCCAGATAGCTTGCATGTCTGAATGTTGGATGTAATAATCGATAATGGGTGGATGGTAGAACAGTTGTTTCGGAATCCGTATGGATACTGGGGAATCGCGTTCCCGACTGCGTCCTCAATCAAGTTTTTTATAATTTTTTCGAAGTTCTTTCCTATGACTGGTAGTAGTGTGATAGGTCTATAATTTTCTGGTTTACTATGGTCCGTAGAGGGTTTTGGGATTGTGATGATCGTTCCTGATTTCCATTCGGGTGGCGTGTACTGGGAGTTGAGGCAATGTTCATATATTTTGATGATATATAAATGAATGTCATAGTCTAGTTTCCTCAATATTTGTTTTGTTATCTGGTCTTCTCCTGGAGCAGAATTCTTACCTTGGTTTATTATTCCAAAGTAGGTCTCTTCATTGATGGGTGGGATGATATCTTGGGGTGCAGTTGTGAAGTAGTCCAGGTGCCAGTTGCTCACCTCATCATGGAATTCTTGGTCAAATTGTATGTCTTCATCTTTTGTGAAGGCTTTGGTGAAGTGTTCTGCCATGATGTTGGCTTTGTCGGCGTCTGATGTAAATTCTTCTCCATTTTTTTTCAAAGCAGGTACGTTATTCAATTTCGGTTTAAACTTTGACACTTTTTTTATTTGTTGCCAGTAATTACGGCCCTGTAGCTCGTTTATTGTGTTACAAGTTTCAATCCATTTTGTTTCTCTATAATGGTGTATGAGATTTTGTATATTTTTGTTATAGTTGTTCAGTGTAGCTTTAAATTCTTGATTTGGGTTTTGTCGGTATTCTCTGTACATAGCTCGTTTTTTTTTAATCAATGCGATAATGAATGGAGGTAGTTCATGTAGGTAGTACTTTGTCTTGGTTTTGGGAGAGTTAGCTTGAACTAGTTGGCTCAGTTTATTGTTGAATGCTGTTATTATGTCTCTATTGATGTTGGGGTGTTCGTTTGTAAAAGTTATCATTTCCTCATTAATAGGGTCCATATCACATTTATTTAGATTGATTTTAGTTTCTTCCTCATTGTTGATTGTTTTTTGAAGGTCAATTTCAATTTCGATTGCCAAGTGGTCTGAACCAAGATCTGGGTGCGTTATGCAGTCCGATATATTATTCTGTAGGTTCTTGGTATATAGAACTATATCTGGAGATGAATCAGGATTGTTCGCCATGATAAATGTAGGTGGAGTGACTGCCTTCATAAATGTAGAGTTGTTCAAAAAGTCCTTGATTTGCTTGTTTTTTGTACGGTTAACATTGAAGTCCCCTATTATCAGAACATACTTGTGTAGAGCTGCCATTGTAAAAATTGTATTTTCGATATTAGAAGTTGGATGAATGTACACTAGAATAATATGTAGCTTGTCTTCTAGGAAAGGTATGGTGATATGTGAAGCTTCATTGAGGGGGTTATTAATTCTTGGGGGGTTGGCATTTTTCATGTTCAGTGATGGGTGAGTCATCATTAGGCTACCTCCTCTGACATTTTGATTGACAATGTTTCCGGGTCTTTGCTGTATGCTCCAATTTCTATAACGAATTTTTGTGTTGTTTTCAATTTTCGTTTCTAGGAATAGCCCACAATTGATGTCATTATTTTCAATATAGTTGCATATCAGGTGTTTTTTGGGTAGGTAACTGTTTATGTTGGCATATAAAATTTTAAGCGTCTTGAACATTAACAGATACGACTTCTCCTAGCGTAGATTCGGTGGGTGATGGTTTATCCGGTGAGTCTAAGTCAAACATAAAAACGAAGGCTTTGTTTTGTCCCGGAAAGACCACGTTGGTGTCGACATTGAATTCTTTGACAAACCTCATTTTCAACTTCTGTAGTAGTTCTGCTCTGTCCTGGTTTTTTGGTTTGTTCAATTTCCGAATATATGTGTTTACGATGTGATCGTGTATCGTGTAAGGACCGTGTATTCTGCATTTTTTCAATTTAGGTTTGATTTCTCTTGACATTTTATTCAAGGGTTTGATTGTTGCATTGGGGATTCCATCTATTGGTTGTCTTGGTCTCTTTGGGCATTTAAATGACCATGCCTGGTGCTCTTCGCTATTACAAGCAGTGCATTTAGGTGGTAGGCTAGTTTTACACTGGTTGGTCGTATGGTTTTGTCCACATTTGGCGCATTTAATGTCTTCTTTGCAATTTTCTGTGGTATGGCTAAATTGTAAGCACTTTTTGCATGGTATTGGAGTTGGTTCCGGTGGATTGCTAGTGTATACTGGGTAGTGCCTGTTTTTATAAAACAGACCTTCATTGAGGAGTTTCTCGTAAGACTTCAGAGAGGTAGTTATTATTCTAATATATGATGTTGGGGTGTTGAGTCTTCTAGATATGATTCTTTTGCAATATCTATGTTCAATCCCTATTGAAGTGAGGAAAGTACTGATATTCTCATCTGTTATGACTTTTTCCACGGTGGAAATAACTGCTGAGTAAGATGGTTCTTGAACTTTTTGGGTTGGTGTAGCTCTTTTTGATGGGTTGGTTTCAGTAAATTTCGTTATGATTTCTTTTTTCTTTAGATTGTCTAGGTGGTTAGTTAAGAGCAGTTTAGGGGCATCAGATTTCAGAAGAAATCCCTTGGTTGTTTGTATTATCACATCATTATTGCCTGGTTTTTCATTTTCCCAAATGTCCGCCATTTCAATTCTGTTTAAGTTTTTAGGGACATTTATGTAAAAAAGATTGTTGTATTGTTGGTTGATAATCTCATTCATTTTTGCAGAGAAATTTCTCTTGTTTTTGTGGAATGGTGTTTTTGTGGGAATCTCTTCAGGATTGTTGGTTTTATTATTCGTGCTGTTTTTTGTGGGTTGAGAGTTTTTTGTGCTGCTTGTATTAGCACCTGAGCTTGTACCTGCGTTTGTATCTTGTGTCTGTTGTTGTGAGAGAGGCTTTGGTTTCTTGGTTGTGTTGTCGAGTGTTTTTCCTGCTTTTCTTTTTTTATATTTGACTTTCTTCCAAACGCCCCCATCGTCCAGCTCCATCTCACTGTATGAATCATCTTCACTTTCACTATTTGACTCCGTCATAGCTTGGAATTGGCTCACGTACTATTATGAGTATTCAGCGGATTAAATAGGCACGTCTTTACTCGAGAGCTGCTGCTATCGAACCTTATTTTTATATTATATTAATGTATACATTCCAAACATCCGATAAAATGTACCATATGGATGTCCAAGACAGATACCATATGGATGTCCTTGGCGGATACCATATAGATGTCCAGGAGAAATACCATATATGGATAGCTAAACAGTTGGAAACGCGATATCCTATGGATGTCCATACGTCATCCAGTGTACACAAACTGAATGTCCTATGGATGTTCGAGATGTCCAGAGGAGGATGTCCATAGGACGTCCATTGGATCTAGTTGTGTTATTAGGGTGGCTAATGCCACACAGAACATTGAATTTCATCCTCCCGAAATCTATGCATCGACTCGAATGCCAATTGATTTCGATTTAACCAGGCCACGCTAGACACCTAGAGACTGGTTTCGAGCTCTTTGACTTTCATCAGTGAAGGACAATCTTCATCCATTTTTGTTTGACTAGGCTACGCTCTGTCGGCGGTCTTAGGACTGCTGGCTCTAGACTGCCCTGCCCTGCCACTAATGAGAGTCAAGAGCTCGAAACTGATCTGTAGGTATCTAGCGTGGCCTGGCTAAATCGAGATCAATAGGCATTCAGAAAAGGATCTCACTCATATCAGTATTCGTTTATATTTGTGGGGCTCCGTGGCCGAGTTTGTCTATGCGCTGAGGTACTGTCGGTTCGAATCCGGCTATCGGCTGAGCATTTTTCTTTAAAATGTGTGATTCATGGTTGTAATCCTGGCAGCACCTCGATGCCCTAGAAGTGGTTCGGATTCCACTATGAGCTGTAGGTCCCGCTCTTCCTAACCCCGCACAAGTTTCGACTTCTGGGGAGTTGGTTCCCAACTCTGAAGTAGCGATATACTGTCACGAGTAGAACATACGGTATATCAGTAATTTCTAACCATGAGGGTTTTATAAACATAAAGTAAATCAAATCATCCGTTGACATTGAATTATAAAAACTGACCAAGGAACTCTCATGAGAAACGTGCATTTCTAATAAAATGATGTATATAAATATTGGATCTGAGGGTTCCGAAGTTAGTCTGGTCTGGGGCTACTCTTGACTTGACAAGAGCTCGTCGTAATGGTCGTTATAATGTAAGTTGTTATTAGGTCTTTATATTCATTGTTGTTTATTCATAATTGTTATCGCTACCCATAATGTTTCATGCTATTATAAATACTGTTATGTTTGAATGTAGTCTCCTACTTTCAGTTACCCCTAAACTATTAGTGCCTATTTGAATATTACCTCTCGCAAACTATCAAGCCAAGCAACTCTTATATCGTGACATGGTGGAGGCGCCTAAGCTTCTTTCCTCGAGTCGCATTCCTCATAATGGACTCATAATGGACTCATAATTTCAATTTTTTTTTTTCTCAATCATAAATTTTAGTCAATTTCATATATTTCATATAAAGGCACTAGTAGAAAGGGTTATTTGAAAGTAATTAAGTAAATAGCAGCATGAATTATGGGTGATAACAAAGTAAGAAAGTCATTTAAATTAGAAATCCAAAATTTTTTCAATATTTTAAATACCATCGAGCTGAAGAGTTGAACAACAATCATTCCATTTTTATTCAAAGACATGATATAAAGCACCGGACCAGACTCACAAAGTTTGGAGCTTATCTCTGAACTTTGTTATTTTTTTTTCTCAAATCAAGATAATTCCAAATATTTTTTTTCATAGTTGATAAAATCATTCAAGAAATGCAATGCCAATGCCAGTCAATATAATATATAATATAAGTCATTCACAACGTGTCTATAGTCTTATAACAATACGAAATCAAAACAATAACAAATCATCGTGCTCGATATAATTCATAATAAATTATTAGTGCGAATGCAAATAATTAATAATTCAAGCAATAGTTGAGAATTTTTCGATTCAAAATATCTTAGTCAGTATATATATGACCTTTCAAATATTGAAAATACTCTTAAACGTTGGTATCGTTTACCATTTTTTGTCATTCCTCCTGAAATGAATTATACGCAAATATGATATTATTATGTTATGGAAATATGATATGAAATGAATTAATTGAGCTCAAGAATAATGAAGTGTATGTAAACTCTCAATAAAGAGATTGTTACTTGGTTACAAGTGTTAACCGTTACCGTACAGAATAATCATCACCCTATTCAGCATATCTCGTGGTCCTAGCCAAACCACATCCAGAGAAGTAGCTGTTTGGTTGATATTCTAAAAAGTACGAAGTGTTATAGTTGAAAGTGTGCACTATAACAGAAAATAGGAGGGAATCCTGGAAGATGTGCCACACTAAGGCATGAAGGATTAACCTTACTGAAGATATTTTGTCCTCGAATTGATAGGACATGAAATGATGATTTAATGTGGAATAATGAGCTCGTATATGATGATAATGTATATTTATGAATTATGAAGATGATTATAATGATATTTACCCCCGGGGATGATTTTCCGAAAATGGAAAATATTTGCGAGTTGTTAGACAAAGAAATGTACGGTCAAGTTCTAACAAAATTGGAGGAATGAGCATGCGGTATTTAACAGGAGTATTTTCAATCAGTTCAATAATGTTGAAGTGGTAAAATATCACAAAATATTTGTCAATTTCATTATCATAAACAAGGCAACAACTTGAGTGTAACCGGTTACACCAAAGATAAATAAATAAATCGAATAAAGTTCTGATAATATTTCATATTAAACAAAAAATAATCTCAAGGTACCTTGAGTCAAAATATTGCTCAAAGTACATGAAAGTACCAATTCTCGGACGGTTCATCAGTTTATTCAAGCTGCCAATAATGAGTTGTCAGATGAATATCCTTTTAAATCTTACGGATTGGACCTGGAATGTCAAAAATGATCAATATGTATGAAATAACATGAAAACAGTTTCGATTAACTTTTTATCAAATAGGTAATTTTTTTTAATGAAACTTTTCAATGAAAAGGCACGTTGGTTTTTCAACATGATTCTGATGATTCTTTTTTTTTCCATTATTTCAATTCACCTGTTGATATATGAATAATTTTCAATTGGCAATATTGGCAATTTATTTCAATCTCGTGTTTGAGAAAAAAAAATCTTATTAAAGAAAAAGCATTCAAATCCATTGTGATTTCAAATCGAATAGAAACCTATAAGAAATTCATCATAATACCGCATATGTAAGAAATTAGGTATGTAGATAACTCATAATTTTTCTTGTGTCTTCATTCATTCAATCAACTATTTCTTTTTTTTTTTAATTAAGAAACTATATTTGCAATACATTTTTTTTTCGAAATGGAAGACGACGTTCAAATTTCCCTGAAATGAATGATAACTTTTGCTTATTAGTGAAAACAAACTCTTTATTATGATGATAATATAATCATGAACTTGACACTTCGTTCACGTTACTTTGTTCTAGTTAGTATAATATTGTTTATTTTAATCATAGGTTTAATGATGAATCATGCTTTGGGAAACTCGAGAAAGCGTGTTGATATGTTTTTAATACAAAATGGGATAATGATTATTTTGAGAAATTGAATGAAAATGAGTTTTCCCAATAACATTTATAATTGATAAGTAATAATTAACTCTAGATCTAAAGTCTAAAAATTTGGAATCATCAGGACATAATGGTATACTAAAACAAATAATATAGGAATTTAATGAATTGAATGAGGTATTTAGCATATCGAGGCACATAGGTTAATCATTTATTGCTCATCTTCAATTTTGTACATTCAACTTTTTCGATCTATTATGTGATAGTAATATATAGGGTTATACAGAATTCCCCATTTTAATATAAATAGTAAAGTAGGTATTTGACAATCAATTGTTTTTTTGCATGGTTTCACGGCTTCACACAAAACAATGCACGCACACTGAGCACTGGCATACAACATTTATCAAGAAGTCAGACACCCAGGGAGATGCAGCAAGATGACCAAACGAGGACTGTATACAGAATGATTCGATGGTAGCTGCTGGGTAGCCCAGGAACGAAGAGGAAAAACGTAGGAATGCCAGGAGTTGCCACGAGTTGTGGATAGCCTGACGAACCACTGGAATGACGGAAATTCATCGTTCCTTTCATGGACCAAGTCATCTACCAGGTATCACAGCAACTACCAAGATAGCTGGCAATTCTTCTCACTCAGCTGCCAACTACCCTCAAGAGACAGGCCAATACTAGAAGCCAGGATATCTTGAAGCCCAAAGGATTCCTACTTCAGAGTATCAGCCCAGAACGAGAGAAGCCCAATAATCTTTGGAGTTCAAAAAGATTCCAGCACCCTTATGCCCAGGACGAGGATACCTTTCGAGCCCAAAAAGGATCCCGCCAAAATTCCCACGACGATTGAAGGATGCCCATCAGTCGTCATTCGCTACCCCAAGAACCCAGCAGTTCCCTTCGTTCAGCTGCCAACTACCTCGAATGACAGTCTTAGGAATCTTAAACCCAAAAGATTTCATCCCGATGCCCAGGACAAGGATACCTTCGAGCCCAAAAGGATCCTGCCGAAATTCCCATGACGATTGGAGGATGCCATGCCCAATCGTCATTCCCTACCCCCAAGCTGCCAGGAGTCTCACCGAGAAGAGTCTGATTGAAATGCTTTTGTTGAATAGCCAGTGCCGGACTTAGTAAAGGTGTGAGTGTGCATTGTAGACACTAAACTATGAATGTTTGTGAATATTTTTTTTTTCTGAAACTCTTTGTACAATATGCAAATCAATTTTGAATGTTCTCCTCGATATATTTAGGTAGGTAGTAATTTAAAAACTGGGGTCCAGTTTTCTCGGAGAGAGGGGTCATGTCACGAGTAGAACATACGGTATATCAGTAATTTCTAACCATGAGGGTTTTATAAACATAAAGTAAATCAAATCATCCGTTGACATTGAATTATAAAAACTGACCAAGGAACTCTCATGAGAAACGTGCATTTCTAATAAAATGATGTATATAAATATTGGATCTGAGGGTTCCGAAGTTAGTCTGGTCTGGGGCTACTCTTGACTTGACAAGAGCTCGTCGTAATGGTCGTTATAATGTAAGTTGTTATTAGGTCTTTATATTCATTGTTGTTTATTCATAATTGTTATCGCTACCCATAATGTTTCATGCTATTATAAATACTGTTATGTTTGAATGTAGTCTCGTACTTTCAGTTACCCCTAAACTATTAGTGCCTATTTGAATATTACCTCTCGCAAACTATCAAGCCAAGCAACTCTTTTGTTGTGACAATACAAACATTTTTTTTTTAAATATGGGTCGATGCATAGATTTCAGGAGGGTGTAATTCAATGTTCTGTGAGGCATTAGCCAGAAAAGTAGTTGTTTTTCTTTCGAAATCTACCATTGTTGTTAATTTTATGAAGATTGTGTGGTGATGACTTTGAGCTTTTCATTTCATTCTATTGAGCATTGTGGCTATTTCGTAGTTTCTGTAGAAACAAGACTTATGCCACTGGTCGTAAAGGAGTTGAAACTGAAAGAGTAACTTCAGTTTTTCCTGATCAAGCCATCATCTCTTCTTGGAAATAAGAATCCAGGCTAACATTACGAATAAAGCTAAATCAATAATGTAGGATTTGGTCAAGAATCGTACAATAAATAAAAAAGTTACATTGCGATCAATTTGGCAAAATTTCAGAACAATGATTTTTGTGAGTCAGTGCATTATTCATTGTTTTATTTCTTTGCGCAGTTCATGAAAAAATATTGTATAGTATTTCTCATACTGCCAGAGGTTCCCCGGTTGTCAATAAATGGTGAAAGTCGCGGTGTTCATGTTTATGTCCTAGTAGTTTTTTGTGAAATTCAACATGCCGAACGTTCCGCTGTGCCTTGTCACCAAATGGGCCCCAAAGTCCCGGATGTTTGTTAGTTGACAAGATGTGCTTTCATCAATTTTCCTGTAGAAACATATTATTTCATATCATGTGTGAAACAATACTCCAGCCGGGCGTAAAGGAGTTGAGGCTGACAGAGTAACTTTAGTTTTTCCTGATCAAGCCATCAGCTTATCGTGAAAATAAGAATCTAGGCTAACAAGGGCGCCGCCAACCGAAAAGCTAGGGGGAGCACCATAAAAAAGGAGAAAAATCGAATAAGAAAAGTTCAATGAGAAATATTAAAAAACGAATCAATTGAAGACTAATCTTCAAAGGTTCTTTGTGAATTCGTTGGTAACTTTGTTGACAAAATCGTTCAAGTTTTTGAAAATATGTTGCCTGTGTACATTTATCATTGCGAGGCCATTGAGTCGAGCTACAGAAATGGTGCTCCTCAACCAGGTTTTGATTTTCCCAAGGCTACTGAATGAGATTCCAACTGTACACGTCTCATAAGGTGAAAAATATCGGAAAAAACAAATAAATCTATTTTCGGAAGTTCTTGGCTCAAAGTGAGCGTTATCGTAAGTAATATCACGATGTTCTGAATATTCGAGATACTTCTGTCGTTTCATTGTTCACGAAATTGTGTTGCCGAGCACCATCTCGAGTTACATCGTTGGAAACAACGCTGAAAGACCGATCAGAATTGAACGAGAGCTGATGTTGTCAGATTATGTGATGAATGAAATAGTCCTTTTCAATTAGCAGGGTGACTGGTGAGCCTCAACCTCTAGGGGAGGGGCAGCTGCCCCACCCTGCCCCTCTCTGGCGACGCCCTCACAGGCTAACATCGCGAATAAACATGAATCTATATATATAGGATATGGTCGAAATTCTACCAGAATGGTTCATTATAAAAAAAAGTTACAGGGTGATCAGTTTGCAAATTTATTTCGGAACGATTATTTTTGTCAGTCAGTGCATTATTCATTTTCTTATTTCTCAGTGTAGTTATTTTTCATTTTGCCAGAGGTTTCTCGGTTGTCATTAAATGGAGAACGCTCGCGGTTTTCACGTTCCTGTCCTACTTTTATGTGAAATTCAAAATGACGAACGTTTCGCGGTGCCTCGTCACCAAATGGGCCTGAAGTCCTATTGAGGTATAAGTTTAACCATTTATGTTTGCTAAAGGGCATCAAGAAGTTATGGGTTGAAGAGTATCTTTTGTTTTTCCTGTATAATGAATAATGATCAAACGATCAGCTCTTATTGGGAACTGAAATTCTGATTAACATTCCAGAAGATGAATCTACGAGTTGTTCCAAACTTCACTAGAATCGGACAGCAATGAAAAAAATAACAGGGTGATTAATTCATCAAATTTTTTGTCTGGTCGATTATTTTGCCAGTGAGTGTGTCATTCAGTTTCTTATTTTTGTGCATTTTTGCCTCAGGGCGCGAGGAAGTCGGGCTGAGAGAGCAACTTAAATTTTTCCATATATACTGATCAAGCCTCAGCTTTTCTTGGAAATCAGAATCCAGGTTACCATGACGAAACTTGAAATTAGGATTTGGTCGAAATTTCACCTGAATCGGACAGTAAATAAAAAAGTTACAGGGCGATTAATTTGTCAACATTTTCCTTGCCAACTTTTTATGCCAGTGAATGTATTAGTCAGTCCATGAAAAAACATTGCATGTATACTTATTTTTTACACTGCCAGAGGTTTCTCGGTTATCCAATTCTGGATAAATTAGGACAAATTCGTAGATTTATGTTCCGGGAATTTCAATTCCCAAGATAAGCTGTTAGTTCGATCATTATACAGGGAAGAACGAAAGTATTGTTTCCACACTTGAATTCTTGATGCACTGTGGCAAAAGTGGGTGATTAAACTTAGTTTCTTCATTGGATTGAATTGTGATTCTTTCCCAACACAATGATTCCTGATTCACTCACATCTCTGTAACACTGTATAAAAGTTGGCGATATGGCTCTATTTTATAGATATTATAAAAGGGGATTTATAGTAATTTATTTTAGGTTTCACAGAAAATCACTTGCGAAAAGCATAATTCGTTTTTATTGATAACTCGCTACATCAACATGAAAAAATGCGCGGTACGAGATGACCGGTGGAATTCGAGAGTCTCTTAGTTACTATTTTTTGTGCTTCTGCCGTTATCCCCGCAGGCTGGTGACGTCCCGATTTGCAAGGGTTGATCACATGGTAGGTCAGGGCCGGCGTTAGGAATGGGAGAATGGGTATTATTGTTACAGTCTCCCCCCCTGGCCTCGAACTCGACTCGAGGAGGGGCCAGTTCCATGGGAAGTCTTCTTCTTAGGGGGCCGTCCCCTTTTTCTCAAGCCAACTACAGGTAACTCGTCCTCGTCGGCTCTTGCATGAGTGAGGGAAGAAATATGGTAAACTCCCAAGGGTTCTTCAGGTCTGCTAGGACTGGCGACCTCATAACTGACTGGAGATACTTGTCTCAGTATCTTGTAAGGACCATCACGTTTCGGGTGAAACTTTGCAGTGAGGCCCTTGCTGGCATTACTCAGGGCATGCGAGTGGACCCATACTAGGTCTCCTATTTTGAAAAGGTAAACATCACTTCTTTTGGCATCTGCGTAGACCTTTTGACGATCCTGAGTTTTCTCATTCAATGCCTTGGCTTCTTTCCAAGTGGATGCAATTTTCTTCAGATAAGGTGTGATCTGAGGAATGAAGTTTTCAGTCTCAGTTATGGTCCTGAGATCATTCTTGACGTCATCTGGGGTTCGCAGCTCACGTCCAAAGGTAAGGTAAGCAGCTGTTTTTCCTGTGGCTTCACACCATACAGAATTCATCGCGAAACGAGTCGTGGCAAGCTTCTCTGGCCATGATCGATGATCAGTTCCCACTAAAATAGCGAGTCGTGGCTTAAGATCACGATTCTTTCTCTCAACCATATTGGCTGCAGGATGATAGAGAGGGGTAAACGATTCTTTGATTTCCAAGGTATAACATACCTGTTGCATGACTGCTGACACAAATTGGACACCATTGTCGCTTATTATTTTCCGTGGAAGTCCATAACGAAAGAATACTTCGTTAACAAGAGTGAGAGCACATTCCTCGGCAGTAGCTTGTTGCAACGCGAATAGCTCAACCCATTTTGTGGATATATCTTCGACTATGAAAATCCATTTTTCACCACCTGGTCCTTCTGGTAGAGGTCCAAAGAGATCTATTGCTAGAGTCTCAAATCTTTGTGCATATACAGGGGTTTGGAGTAGTCCTCCTGGTTTTTGATTTGTCGCTTTGTAACGCTGACAATCAAGACAATTTCCTACATATGATGTAATGTATCTACGCATTCCGGTGAAGTAGTATCTCCTAGCGATACGTTGGAGCGTACGCTCAACTCCATAATGAGCCGCTTCTGGTGCATCGTGATACTCTTTGAGAATTGTTCCTCTTTCGTGAGCAGGCACTACTAATTGTGCCTCTTCTTCGTCCTCTTCAGGCGAATATCGATACAATACTCCTTGGGACAGGATATAGCCTCGGTCTGTCCATTTGGAGAATTGTTGGTCTGAAGGGTCCTCGAAGCTGTTGATAATCTTAGCAAGTTCGGGATCTTTCAGCTGTTCGGTTCTTGTTTCTTCAGCATTTCTATGAGGCAATTCAATGATTACCTCGCATAGCTCACAAGTTGCTTTGTCTTCATGATCACAAGGCGGTCGAGACAGAGTATCGGCAACTACATTTCGTTTTCCAGGTAAGTACTCTATCTTGATATCATAGCCTTGAATGAGTAAGGCCCACCTTGCCAACCTACCTGTAGGCGATTTTAAACTAAGTAACCAACGGAGTGGTTGGTGGTCGGTTTGGACGGTTATCTGAGAGCCCTCCACGTAGCCTCTAAATTTTCCTAGAGCCCACACGACAGCTAAGGCTTCTCGTTCTGACGTAGAGTAATTTCGTTCTGCAGCATTGAGTAAGCGGCTTGCGTACTCTACAGGATGCTCTTCTTCTACCTCACCTTGTAGAAGTACTGCACCTAGAGCATAGCTACTGGCATCAGTGCGTATAATATACGGCTTACTCTCGTCGCTTTGTTTTAGTATCGGTGCAGATACCAACAATTGCTTCAATTGGTTGAATGATGCTTGGTGTTCAGAGGTCCATTGCCAAACTGCTTTTTTCTTTGTCAGTTCGCTGAGCGGGCGAGACACTTCGGCGAAGTTTTCTATGAAGCGTCTATACCAACTGGCAGTTTGTAGAAAGGATTGCACTTCTTTGACGTTTCGCGGTGGTAAACGTTCGCTTATCGCAGAAGTCTTTTCTGGATCAACCGAAATACCATCCGGGGTAATATAATGTCCAAGGTACTTTACCTTCGCACACGCGAACACACACTTTTTGCGATTGGCGCGAAGTTTGAATTGTTCAAGTCTGTTGAACACAAGTATCAAGTCATTAAGATGTTCTTCAAACGTACTAGAAAGAACTATCAAATCGTCTAAGTAACTCAAGATAACAACTTGGCCAAGTCCACGCCGGAATTGGTCCATAAGCCGCTGAAAGGTTCCGGGAGCCCCTTTCAATCCGAACGGCATGAATAGATAACGATAAGTCCCGAAAGGTGTAACGAAAGCAGTCTTGTCCTTATCACCCTCCGCGACACGAACTTGGTGATAACCCGATCGTAGATCAATCGTGGTCATACAAAATGTTCTTTTAGCAGCATGAAGCAAATCGTCCATTCGCGGTAGCGGATACGAATCACTGATTGTAATGGCATTCAATCTTTGGTAGTCCACGCACAACCGGATTCCACCATCTTTCTTTGGCACAAGAACAACTGGTGCAGCCCACGGACTTTCACACTCTTCGATGATTCCTTCAGCTAGTAGTCGATCCAATTCGGCCTTCAATAGTAACTTCTTAGCTGGCGACATGCGGTAAGGAGGAAGAGCAATCGGTGGATGATTGTCTGTATTGATGTGGTGCTGTGCGTAGGGAGTTGGTTCTCCCCCCAGACTGAATATATCCTCACGCTGGTTCAATAGAGCATTGAGTCGAGAACGTTGATCGTCTGTAAGCATGGTTCCTTCGTCAGGCCTTAAATTATCGAATAAAGCCCTGTTGGGAACGGTTTCTGAAATATTCTGAGAAATATTCTCGGGAATATTCTCGGGAATATTCTCCGGAACATTCTCGGGAATAGTGGAAGCAGATTCGAACATCAATTCAAATCGAGATGATTGGTCATCAGCGAAGTACCACTCCTTGTTGTGGATGTCCAAGATAAGTTTGGCATCTTGAATAAAATCTATACCAAAGAGAGTTTTATTGGGAGCTTCTGGAAATATTATAAATTTCGTAGGTATGGTCTTGCCATTGACTTTCACGTCAACACATGTGACAAGGACATCTTCCATTTTACCTTGACCATCAGCAAACTTGACCATAATATGCTCCTTTGAAAACGTTTGACCTTCACGTTTGAGAATTTCATATAATACTTTACCAGCGACACTCTGTTTCGCCGCTGTGTCTATCAAACCTTGACCTTGATGACCTAAAATATTGACATGAATGATCGGTCGTGAACGGGGAGCAATCAGAGTATCAATACTGAAAAATTCCATTGAGGCCGTTTCAGTTTTATTACAAGAAGGACAGTTGGAACGAATATACCCTGGTTTTCCGCATCCATAACATGATAATGGAGAACTAACCATACCACGTGATGTACTAACAGATGACGAGTTCGCGCCAGAAGTGGTTGACTCTTGAGTAGAATCTTGCACATTCGGTTTCGGCTTTTCATTGTCCTTGGGTTGCCTATTCATAAGTTTTCTACACTCATCTTTCGTATGTCCCGGATTCTTGCAATATTGACAACGTACGCGTTTCTGATTGTCTTTTGAATCTTTTGTAACAACCTTATCACTGCGGTCAAAAGTTTCTTCTATTAATCTGGAATTCGTTAAAAGTTCATTGAAAGTCTTTACTTTGTCGCGTGGAACTTTTTCTCGAATTTTACGATTGAGTAATCCATAAACCATATCTAACTGAGTTTCTTCTGTTAATGTACCAGAAGGAAGTTGTGCTAAAATCGAGCGTGCTTTACAAATGAAAATATCAGTAGGCGTATTGAAATCCTGCTCTGTTTCGAATAATTCTCGATAAACTCTGTATGGCGGTTTTTGTGGTCCAAATGTGGTCCTCAAGAGAGCTAGTGCCTCATCCCATGATTGCACTGTAGTCTTCACGCCTTGATACCACTTTGCTGCAAACCCATCAAACAGCATCGGAAGTCCTTTGAGAGCATTCAAATCAGATACCTGTGCGCAGTCTTTGTAAATACTAATGGCATCGATAAAAGCATTCACGTCAGAATCTTTAGAACCGTCAAAACGCGATGAACACTTCGAAAAGTTCCCGCCAACAGTAACACCCTGTGTAGTATTACCTGCCACCGTTAATCTCGAAATGAGTTCCGCGAATTGCTCGTTGGATAAAACTACGTTAGACATTGTGTCACTGTCCTGTTCAACTGTATCACGAATGTCAGTATCACTTTCTGGTTCCAATGTTGACATCACCTTTCCACACGAACGTAGAAAGTAACTGTGACCACCCTGTTGGTCCGTAATCGTGCTTGATTTCCCAAGATTCAGCCAGTCAAAATGATAAAAGTGTACTTACAGTTTAGCAGCAACCATAAATACTTTGACAATATCCAGCTTACTGTTTGATGAAGAAATCCTTCAGCAATAACAAATCGAAGCACACATTACACTTGGAACTTATCGAAAGCTCATATCAAAAGTTCGAAGATCGAAAAAATCGAGTCATCAAAGTCCTTGAAATCGAATTTCAGAAGCAACGACAAGCACGACAACGAAGAGTTCAAAATATTCACAAAATCTTTCACGTCCGTTAATCGGTAAACCGGGAGCCGAAGAAACGATTTTGTTATTCGCACTGCGAACGAACCCTGTTTAAAAACCGGTATAACCTCGAAATCACTCAAAACGAAAACACTATTCTTCAAGTGTTCTGGCCACTAGTTGGAGCGCCACTATAAAAGGGGATTTATAGTAATTTATTTTAGGTTTCACAGAAAATCACTTGCGAAAAGCATAATTCGTTTTTATTGATAACTCGCTACATCAACATGAAAAAATGCGCGGTACGAGATGACCGGTGGAATTCGAGAGTCTCTTTGTTACTCTTTTTTGTGCTTCTGCCGTTATCCCCGCAGGCTGGTGACGTCCCGATTTTGCAAGGGTTGATCACATGGTAGGTCAGGGCCGGCGTTAGGAATGGGAGAATGGGTATTATTGTTACAATATTTTAATATATATTTATGAAATATCAACAACTGTTCCTCCCTTGACAGTCCCCGCGAGATTAACCCGTCGAGTTGAGGCTTCGCACTCCTTCGTGGTCACTTTGGAGACCAGCATAACATTTCTCTCCAAAGACTCGTGCATCCAAGAAACAGCGAGGCTCTGGAACACATTGCCGTTGGAGGTGTTTCCCAAGGCATATAACCTCCACACCTCCAGAAATTTAAGGAGAACACCAATTCCTACCTTATTTTCCTTGGTTCTCACGATGTTCTCTGAACATTACAGGATATCCCTTTTCGTGGAAACCAGAACATAAAAAAAAAAATTTATAAACAATAATCAGGAACCAACATGACCATATCGATTTACAACTTGAAGATTGATCATACAATAGTTATATTTATACACCAAGGTAGTGAAGATTATCATTATTACCCAGGGACCAAGATTATATCCCAAGGCTCTAGCCGATGTAATGATGAGGCCCCGTGGTGATAATAATATTCAATATTCTGTATTAGCAAGGTTTATATCAATTTTTTTCACTACTAGCAATATATTCCAATCATCATAGTTCTGTCGAACTGAAATATGGACATATTGTCACTTCTTCTCAATTCTAATTAAAATCTAGTAGTCATGACCATAACAGCATAATATAACAAGTGAGGAACGTAGTTTTTTAAAGGTATCAGATTAGTATAGATGTAGTTTTCATTAGGTATTATAGATTAGTATAGCTATGGAGGACAGATAATTTATACGACGCTATAAAAAGAGAACTAGAGATTTTTCCCACAAACTACGTACTTGGCCCACTCGACTGTCTTGGTTTTTCCACACAAACTACAAACCTAGCCCACTTGACTGCCAATAGGGACTAAAAAAACAAAAACAAAAGAAAGTTAAAACAATGCGTGTACAGGGTGGCCAACTAAGAATCCAGAGTTCGATACCTCTGTTGTCTTGAGAGATACAAAAAAAGTTTCGCATTCAAATTAAAGTGATAACCGAGCTTCACATTTCTTTGAAATAAACAGGGTGTTCCGTAAGGTCACAGCACATCAAAGCTATGTTTTTTTCATTAAAACACCCTATATTTTATTCCATTCTTGAATTCTCCCTGAAGATCTGATTTCAACGACCCATCATACTTAGGGTCTAGCAGTGAAAGTTACTGACATATAGGGTGTGCAAAATCGAGATTTTCCAAGTTCAGGTTTTTTTTTGTCGAAACTGTGCATTATTCGTCAAAACGGTTTACATGTTCCTATCTCAACTTTTCACTCACTATCAATTGGTGTTCAATTGACATTAAATTAAAACAAATTATAAATTTGGATTTTTTGACCAGTTTTTGGCAAGGTCGAACGAAGACGAATGTATAATTGAAATTTATTCCAACGAGGTTATGAATGTTTATTCTCAACAAAAATTGAATATAACATACTTTCTTTAAACACTCGAAGAGTGGCGGGGCATAGTGCTCTGAGTAAAGAATACAGGGTGTTCCGAAACTATTGTGCCAAAATGTAAGGGTGGGTAGATCTCGCCAAAACAAACGTTTTTTACTTATCAACCCATAGGCGCATGCACCTTATTTCGGTACCAATAGGTATCACAAGAAAAAAGTTTAACATATGTGCATACTCAAATAATATCGATATTGAGTGCCCAGCTCTACCGATTTTGACGTATGTACATACATAAATAAATAATATCGATATTGAGTGCTGCTCAGCTCTACCGATTTTGACGATCGAGACCAATCGCTGCGCTCCCGACACTCGTATTGCGTAGTCTTCTCATTTATTATTGCGTCGTGGCAATGTGTAAAACCTAACTCAATCTAAATTGTAGTGTTTTTTTTTATTAAACTCCCCCATATATTGCTTGTGATTTCATGTCATTTACTAACACGGTTTCCGGTACAAAGACGTTTCCCTGTGTCCGAGGTTGGATACCACTGCGCGGACCTTAATGCGCTATTATCACTGAACGCATGCGCATGCGCCTATGGGTTAATAAGTGAAAAACGTTTGTTTTGGCGAGATCTACCAACCCTTGAATTTTGGCACAAAAGTTTCGGAACACCCTGTATAATGAAATAATATTTATTTAATCTGTTCTGTGTACCAGTGCCCTCAGCGTGCCTTATGATTCGAGTGTCATTTTGTGATCCTTCCGAGGTCGAGCTACAAGGCCGTGCTCAGGGGGGAGGAGAGTCCGGACTTCTCCCCCCCCCCCCGAAATAACGGCCTATATCTGTCTTTTTTCCTTTATCTGAAGAAAAAAATTGATTGGCACTTCTTTCCTTCCTTGAACCCGAACACGAACACATGCCTGTTCAACTTATGCTAAATTTGAGGATTTCCGAAGCATTCTCTCGGAACAGAACTTTATGTTGAAAAGAGATCACACTGCTACTTATACTACTATATCGTTTGTGGTTTTTTTTACATATTCAACAAATCCAGAAAGAATCAGATTAGTATTGAGTTTTGAGTAACCCGAAGCTGATTTTCTTCGGGTATTCTAGACTATACAACGAGTCCTAAAACCATTTCGCAAAGTTCCTCTTAAACGAGTTGTCTTCAGAACATCAGTGCCAAACTTTCACTCGTAAATGCATTTCTACGGATGTACATCGTAGACAAAATGCGCTTCCGTAAATTCTCCCGCCAGCCATGAAAATTTTTGCATATTAGCGGAAGTTCCCAATGACCCTTTTGAAAAAGTTTTGACTTTCGTTATTATTAAAGATTCGGCAGGGAAAACTTTTGAAGGAACTTTATAAATTGATATTACTATAACCAAATGAATAACCTCGAAAGAGCAATAATATGATAAGAATAATGGCAGATATTATACAGTGTGGTTGAATGGAAATGACTTGTCACAACAACTCACTGTATTTTTGGAATCATTTTGATGAAATATATTACTAATCTCCAGAACTTCAAAAAAGATTCTAATACCTACCTCCTATCCCTATCCTCCCTTGGAACGCACGATATTCTTTGAACATTATAGCGATTTCCTTTCGTGCGCTCCAAGCGATGAAAAAAAAATTCAACTACTATAATTTTCGATCATGTGAATGGAATACGTTGTCACTCCACAGCCTTCTGCAGATATTCCCATAAACAAATTTGGCACGAGATTATGCTGTGTATTCAATAACGTCATATTCTCTCGTCAGTGTGCAAGCTTATATTCTTTTTCATCAACAAGAGGTGTAAATTTGTGAAATTTCAATATTTTTATATTTTGTCATTTTATTCATCTTTCTTCTGATATTATTGAACCCATGATGCATGTTTTTTTCGAACAGAATAAGAATGCGAACTGAGAGTCCAAAAACCCAACTAGTATTTATAATAGAAGTACCGAGTGAAGTAGAGTTATTTAATGACGACTTTCACCGGGTGACACAGACTAATGGTATAGCCCTCCCTTTTCTCCTTTGTTATTCTAGCAATACTTCTGGAATTTGAATAATGGCACATTTTCCACATTATAGGATTTTTTTTGCAACTCCCGGTTTTCCTGGAAATAACATCTACTTTCGATTTCCAAATGGAACACTCTATATTTCATTCCATAATTGGTTAGATATTCTTATAACGATAATGGGTTTGATTGGGTTATTTCAAACGATTACGGAGATATTTGTGTTCGAAGTTTCAATATGATCAATGAGTGTGACAGAGATAAAAGTTTTGATATTGCACCTGTGTGAGTCTGTGTCACCCGGTATTATCTTCGTCAAATAAGCTGATTGTAGTTACGTTATAAATACGTTGTTACTGTATAGTAACGATCAAAATGGGGAATAAATAACGAGTGAATATACGGTTTGCTGAAGTAGCCAGAATTCACCAATAACGTAAATGCTCACGTCCCTTCGACGTCAAAATAACGTGAGGATGTAGTGAACTATCCTGTACTGACTATATTTGTTTCTCTTTCACCTACTAAAAATATCATCACCTCTCTTTATTATTTCGACCATGAATTGTTTATCCATCAGTCGGTTGCCCCCTTATACGAGCAACCCTCAGAAGTCTTCAAGAGACTTGTGCGAGCAAGGAATGACGGGGGTCTTACCTTTTAACGTGTGATCCCAAACACTTTATTAGGCCATCAAAAAAATGTCTGCGGTCGTGATGGGAATCGAACCCACCTACCGGCAATCCAACGTGGATAGAGCATGGACGCTTTAACCACGATGCTTTGCTGGCCAATATCTCATAATAATGATGAACAAGAGATATAATATATTCACCAATAAATGCGCAACCCGAAATTCAACCTGTGCTCACAAAATACAGCTCTCCTCAACGATAACATAGTTTTCCTCTTTTTGGCTTTTCCAAAAAATCCTTGTGGATCGAAGGGCGCAACAAATATTCCATGTGGTGAAATTTGCGTCTAACCTGTACGACTGAATCCTTTTCAAGTATAGGAGAGTGGTGCAGTCCACTATGTGTGCCTATATGTGTTCTCTGTTTTCATTCAGGCCAAGTGAGGTTAGATTGTTTAGAACAAGTAGCCTCCTATTTCATGCAGAAGAGATATTTGACTTTCTTGCTGTTGAGGCCGATAGTATTTTTTTCATTTTTGTTTATTTTTTTTTATAGGTTACAGGCTACTCAACAGGTCGAATGACCCAATTCCAGAGAAGCACAAAATATACTAATCATCAGTTAACAATCGAAGGTTATGAAAAGTTAAAGTTTATATAAGTGAGATATATTACTACAGTGGAATATAAAGAACAGAAAAATGGGAAAAGGTGAATTTCAGTTAGCTATTTGAAGAGGAGTCGTTACAATTGCGGTTACAATACCTGATTATGTGAAAAGAAGTCAAGAGTGAATAATTTGCCTCAGTTTGGTTTTAAACCTGAATATTTTCGTGGTGAAAATATCTACAAGAGAATTGATTCCTATCACATTATAAGAATTTATGCACCCATGTGAGGGAGAATTCAGTAGAGCGTTAGTAGAGCTATGTCCAGTTGTGAAGAGATGTCTGTTTCTCACGGCATATGGAGTACAGTTCAAAGTGAGAGAATTGGTGCAAAATTCAGAGTCAATTAGATTGTTGACCACTTTGTAAATGAAAAGAATGTCGAAAAATTTTCTCCTCAGTTGAAGGTTTTCAATTTTGTAGTGTTACAATTGTATGAGGAGAAAATTTTTCCATGGTTAAAACGAAAGTATGATTCGCTATATCAATAAAAAAAAATTTTCCCAGGATCGGCCGTGAACGAAGCTCTCGCCCGGAAATTCTCTCTAATGGCCAGTATTTTCTCCAATATTCAGCTCCAAAGTTGACTTGAAATAGAATATTTCGGAAAAATTCACCCATACTTGAATTGGTGTATCTCAAAAACCATACAGTAGTGCTGTTTTACTGAAATTGTGGCGAATATCTTCTTCGAATTTAAAATGATTCAATTTTTGGTAGAAGTGGAATGCATTTTTCCAAAGGAAGGAAATATGCTCGAAGACACATTTTAATGGTGTTGTTACATAATCAGAAAGGACATGTTTCGGTCTACTATAATACCATCTTCAGCATAATCAAAACTCCAAAACTAGTAGCGTCAAACTTCTTCAAATCCCGAACTCTTAATTAGGCTGAAGATGGTCTTCTATAAGATCGAAACATGTCCCTTTCCATTGTTTAACAGCACTATTGAAATTTGTGGAGATGACTTCGTGCATTCCTTCCTTCCAGTGATAGTATGATTTTTTTTTTTTTTTTGCTACAGCCCATGCTTTCTGGTTTCTTAGCGAAAAATGGAAACAATTCACGAATACCTCAAAACGCACCAGGAAATATTGTTGGCAGCAACCCGAAAAACATGTTGAACGGTGATATAATCGATTACTGGATTTTCTGCACCACCGTAAAACTACAATTTGCCTGAATTGATAATTATTGTCAGACAAGCGCATACATAATGTGAAAAATGTAAACTGTGAGTGAGTTTCATTGTCAAAAACAAAGTGTTTGCAGACTCCACTTGATTGATATTCCTCGGTGCGAATTCGCACATAATTCCCAGAAAAAAAAAATCGAGAACTCGACAAAAAACTGTGTAATTTGTCAATCGAAAAATAAAAGTTCGCAGTCGAGATAATCCATCACTCACGGATGCAGCGAAAGGTGTGGAAGCGCGGGACCGGAATTAATTCCGGGATGAACTGGATGGGGAGATGATTAGTTGCGGTTCGCGGGGCGATGGGTTGGGGTCGAAGACGTTATTATGGGATCATTGTGTGCGGGCACACGACCGACATCGTTAGAGGCGTGAATTCGTCATTTATTTGGTTATGTTATAATAGTAGAACAGAAAGAAATACTGTAAAAATAAGTGTCAACATATTTTTCAGTAGGTCATGAAATGTTTCAGTAGATCAGTAGAACAATATTCAAATCTGGAGATCTACAGAGAATTCAGTAGAACTGGCAACTCTGCAGCTGACGAAAAGTGTTTCCTGACGAAAAGTTAGTGTCGGCGGACGAAAATACTTGCCGTCAGAAACAGTCGGCTTTTCGTTCGAAGATTAGAACCTTAAATGCGATTTTTTGTCGACGAAAAATTGAGTATCATATTATCATTGCCACGTTTTCTGCTTATCCAATAGTTTTAATGAATTTGTGAACCGACATTCCGTTTTCGAGGAGCCATCATCAACTTTGTTTTCTTACATGGTCGAAAACTTTTTTTGCCCTAAAAAATTCCAATTCTGAATTCAACGCCATAATGCATTTTATAATCATCCAACGTTTCGAACCTGAACATCATCAGAGGAGAAGGAGGAGAATGTAACTCTGTACAGGGTGTCCCAAAATCGAGGGGTATCATTGGAATCTCGGTATTATTGAGTCGGTTGAATCATGGCTATGTTGTGCAAGTTGATGCTGATCAAAATGCCGCCTCAAAAGTTTGAAAATTCTGAATACTTCCGAAACTATTTGAAGAAAAAAAAAACGAATATCCGGGATTTCGTTTCATTTTTCACTGACTTTCATTTCTCAATAATATTCATTGGGATTTTCTCTCCTCGTTTCTATGAGATGAAAATATAAGTATAATTTCATAATACGTTCGATAATTTTTCAGAGATCCTAAAAGAAAAATCTAATCGTTTGTCAGTGGCACTTTGTTTTGGAAAGTTGTTGAAGAAAAGAAATAAAGATAGGTATATTGACTATGAAAATGGTAGATTCAAGATCAATTAATGAATAAAAACATTCTGCATTTCATTTGAATGCTAACATCACTCATTTATATGACAACATCATCAGTCTGTCACTGACAAGTGCCACACTATACGAAGGCAATTTTCAATCTTCGTATTCGCTCGATATTTCAGATTCGTTCCCTAAACGTCCAAAGATAAGTGAAAGTTCGATATTTTTTCAATACAATGCCACTGGCAAACGATTGGATTTTCATTTTAGGATCTATGATAGAGAAATTTTCGAACGCAGTGGTATTTAGGGACAAAATCATTCGATTTGTCCTACTACACGAATTTTGACATAACACTTATATTTTTTTTATAGTAACGAGGAGAGGAAATTCCAAATAACGAGGAAAAATGAATGTATCACCTCATCCACTTTATTTGAAGAGGTATGACAAAATAAGTTTCATGTAATTATTGTCACTTCTTCTGCTTATTCAATGGTATGAATGAGATTTGTGATCCGACGTTCCGTTTTCGAAAAAACTATAATTCCGATTTTGCATCCAACGCCATATTGCACTTCACAATTGGACCCTCTTATGCAACAAGAAACCAACAAGGTATTTCATTGTTTTCAAAAAAGAGGAGAAATATTTTTCATCATTTTCCATGATATTTATTCTCACAAACATAATCGACATAAACGAACGAAACACAATTCATGGATGAAAGGAGCATTATATTCTAACGAAGAACAAATTCTTCAACATCTTCTGAGTATGAAAAATCACAGTTGTTTTCCTGTTGCTTGTATAAGTTGTATAATGGAATTTTCAACATTATGAATACAGCTCAAGAACCAAATACCCGTTTTGATTTGAGGAAACAACAAAACCTTATCAGAAAACAGTACTTGACCTGAGTCAACGCTTTATACGATCAAAAACAATTCCGACAAAATAACAGATGAAACAGTGGTTCCAAAATCCTCTAGTATTGTATGGAATCAAAGATGAACCATCTGGTTCTAATAGCTTGATGTAGCGTTTTTTTACATGTTAGCCTATTTATCACTGTATTAAGGAAAATAATATATATCTTATCGTGTTTTTTGATCGAAAATTCAACATCTATAAACTCGCTCTATCATTTGGTAGGAAACTCAAAAACCTCAATATGATACTTTTCGAATGTAGCTTCGCCTCCAGAATGCATTTCATCAAGAGCACTAAGCATTTCAATGTTGCGGTTTTTGGTTTTCTACATTTGACTTTCGGATATATTATCATTCATCAAATAAGAGCCCACCTCTTACACGCTCCACGATATCCAATTTTTTTTTCAATCCTTCGGGAGAACAATTTGCTCTACCTAATATTCTATAATAAAAGAAAGAGTCTGCCAAACGAACTGAATAGGTACCTATATATACTTGCACTGGCGTTCAATTCGTGAAATGGAACAAAGTAACTTTGAATCCTTGTTCAGAAAAATTCAACACAAGTTCTTTCGAAAGAGAACCAAGTAGTTCTATGTTGAATATGTTTATGTTGATTTTGATAGAATGCCCTGTATTAAGTATCATGTATGTACTAATGACATGAATAAAATATAGTTGACAGACGTTTAAGAAAAAAGGTCATTCTCATTATTTTTATAATAGAATTTTCTCAATAAAACCAAGAGGTTATGAGCCCAGGTCATGCTCAGCATGTACAGTAACGAGTAAAGTAAAGTGAGGAGAAAATTCGTAAGAAGAAACGGAAAAAGTAGCAGATAGCAAGAGAGAATGACGTCTTCCGGAATATTGCCTTTTCCTCAGCTAACAAGCAGTAATTATAATAATTGGAGATTTCGAGTGGAAATCATGCTGGAAAAGGAAGATGTGAAAGATGTGATCAAAATGGAGAAAGGAAATTATGAGAAACTGAGTGCTGAAGCTAAAACCATGTATGATAAAAAAGATACGAAAGTGAAATGTATCATAGTGCAATGTATGACTGATAAGCATCTAGAGTACATAAAAGATGCGAAAACAGCACAAGAAATGTTGAACAATTTGCAAAATATATTTGAAAGAAGGAGTACTTTTTCGAAACTATATATAATGAAAAAGTTACTGAAGCTAAAGTGTACGACGGATGAACTACAAGAACATTTCATGAAAGTAGAAGGTGCAGGAGCTACACTTGACGAGAGTGATAAAGTATGTTATTTACTTCTGACAATGCCCGAAAAGTATGATACAGTAATTACGGCCATCGAAACAGTCACCACAAATATAACTTTGGAATTTGTGAAAAGCAGACTTCTCGACGCAGAACTGAAATTCAAGGATTCTCAACCAGAAATGAATGATGACAAAAATTCTGCATTTCATTCTAAGAAACTTCCAAGTGGTCAGCCTGATATTAAATGTTATGGTTGTGGGGGTGATCATTATTTACGTTATTGTCCAAAGAATCTAAACAAATATGTAAGCAGAGGCAACTACCGAAGTATGTCAAGAAGATACAGAGGACGTAGTTCAAGGGGTTATTTCCGTGGTTATAGAGAAGGAGAAGCAAACTACGCTACTGGTGAAGAATCTAGCCAGAACGGTGATGAAATTTCATTTATAAGTGAAGTATTGAGCGTTGGAGAATCAAAACTCCAGTTCAGTGAATTGAAAGTAGATTTTATACTAGACA
The DNA here is from genome assembly GCA_918026855.4 of Phaedon cochleariae. NCBI lineage: Eukaryota > Metazoa > Arthropoda > Insecta > Coleoptera > Chrysomelidae > Phaedon > Phaedon cochleariae. Next base: position 27,447,825 of record OU896715.1, on the reverse strand, counting down.
GTGGTGCAACAGATCATTTGGTAACTGAACGAATGGAACAATATATGACAGATATTGTGAAACTTGATGAAGAAATAAGAATTAGAGTGGCCAACGGAAATGTACTTACAGTAAGCAAGAAAGGAAAATTAGTAGTAGAATATGGAGATAGAAAAATTGATTTCGTTGCTCTTATAGTGCCAAACCTGACATATAATCTGTTATCTGTCAAGAAAATGAACGATAAAGGGAACAAAGTATTGTTTGATAAAGAGGAAGCAATAATACAATGCAAGAAAAACAGCAATGTGAAATGCAAGACAGTAGGAAACTTATATGTAGCAAGCTTCAAAATTGGAGATGAAATGTGTAACTTAACAGTAAAAGGTGATATTTGGCATAAGAGACTAGGACACATTTCAGAAGCTTACATGAAGAAAATGAATTTACCAATGCCTACAAACGTATGTAGTCCGTGCCAAGAGGGAAAAGCAACAAGGCAACCTTTCCATAGTCAAGTTTTACCGCGATCAAGGAGAATTGGAGAATTTCTTCACTCAGACGTGGGTGGACCAATCCGTACACCAACTAACAAGGATGAAAATTATTATCAAACAATTATTGATGACTATTCTCATTTCATAACAGTTTATTTGATGAAACGAAAAAGCGAAGCACAACACAATTTAATGAATTATATCAGGGAATTGAAAGCGCAGAGTTACATAGTCTCGAAAATCAGAATGGATAATGGAGGAGAATATACAGCAACAGAATTCCTTAATTTTTGCAAACAAAAGGGTATCAGATGTGAATATACTTTGCCTAGTACACCACAACAAAATGGGGTTAGCGAAAGAGCTAACAGAACACTTATGGATAAGGTAAGGTCAATGTTTGCCGAAACGAATCTACCTAAACATTTATGGGGAGAAGCCATACGTAGTGCTGCATATCAAATGAATAGATCTCCAACAACTTCTTTGAATGGTGATATACCAGCAAATATATATTATGGCAAGACAGATCTTAGTAAACTAAGAGTCTTTGGGAGTAGAGCTTGGGCACTGAAAATACCAAATTCCGGTGACAAGCTAGAAACTAGAGCAATACCTGTTCGTATGGTTGGATACAATAAAAATGGATATAGATTATGGAATCCTCAAACTGATGAAATAATAGTATCAAGAGACGTGAAATTCGATGAAAGTGACATAGTATATGGAATAGTACAAAATGAAACTGAAGAAAATCAAGAAAACTATCAAAAAGAAGTTCAAAAGCAGAATAAAGACGATGAAGATTTAAATCGCACTGGAAGAGAAGAAAAT